>CM075965.1:82372506-82965006 GCA_038048745.1 Coluber constrictor foxii | reverse complement strand
TTTATCTGTAGACTTCTGGGACAGTTCAACAATACGTTGGAAAGAAAATCCATCTGGTTCAGTTCCAAGCCAGGAGAAAAGCACTGGAGACAAAATAGAGGCTGGAGGCTGATTGGAAAGAGTTGAGAGGGGGGGGGGGTTATATACATTCTCTTGGCCTTTGCACTTGAGCTTCCTGTTCCTGTGCAAGGACATGTCTTCTGTTGGCTGTTGTCAGACTCCCATGGTGTTGTGTAGGGGTCATAGCTGGCTCTATAGGCAAAGTGCAAATCCTAGGCATTTGTCTGAGCTACGTTTGGTTGAAGTTTGGAGGGTGACGCAATAATTCCTATTATGGCTTAATGGCTTTGCTCTCGGATGAGGGCTAGTCGGACTTTTCTGCAGGGAGTAACGGATTACCAAATCTGCATTTCAGTATCTGCTGGGGGGCAGGGGGCTGGGGCTTTAATTTCTGTCTCCCTGAAGATTTTTTAAATTTCTCTTTTAAAGGAAATGTTTTATCCTGCCTTTTTCCTCCCCGCAGATATGTAAATAAGGCTGACATTTCTCCCTGTAGGAAAGCGCAGGACACTTTTAATTAGAATTTCAGAATCAGAGGGAAACGTACCGATTTAAAATGCAGAGTCTTGTATGTGCATCCCTTGAACACAACGCACCTGTGCAACTGTTGATTCTCAATTAAAAAAAACAGATAAACTTTGAAATCACTGTAAACAAATCCAAAAGGGCTCATGTCGATGCTACATGTCAAGATAGAACATGCTATTTTGGAGTGACGCATTAGCAAAGGAGACCAGTCTTCCCCGACACCAAAGCAAAGCAAAATGACTGAGAAATACAAAATCCATACTTTGAGAAGTTTATTAGTGGTTCTATTTGTCAGGATAATTTTTTTTTAAAAAAAAGTGCATAGAACAAGCCCTTTATTTCACAGCAAATCTTGTAGTAAAGGATTTATAACATGGCACAGATCTTCTGTGTTTGGCATAATTCAGACAACTTAAATCACTGAAACACATCACAGTAGACTCAACCTTTTTGTCCGCGAGAATTATTCTAAACGAAGGCAGAAAGAGCTGTTGCGGTTTATATATGAATGTGAAATGTCGATTCCGGCCACCTAAACTTTAAACATTAAACGCTGTAGAAATTCACTCAGTAGAAAAACTATGTTTAGAATCTCCCAGTTTTTTTTCCCCCTCTCAGTTTAATTGGTGTCAGAGGCTCGGGTTATATAAAAGCTGCAATGTCAGAAAAAGAATTTCCAAACCTTTTCTGCACGATATTTTCACAACTAAAATCTCTCCACGTTCCCTCCCCTCCCTGAAGAGCTTGCTGGTAAGAATGGTTTCTTAATTCTGCTAATCCTACCGTCATCCCATAAACCAGCTTTTTAATGTCGTGAAAACAAGGCATCATAAACTTCCAAGTTATGTCTAGCTTATTCGCTTAAAAGTAGAAAAAAATAAAAGATGTCAATAAAATCAATGTATAGGCTGTAAATTTGGCTTGTCCTGTAGTAAGCCTTTAACACAAAGGTTATTGTAATCTGTAACAGATTATTGTGTGGCTCTGTTTCATGGTCTGGTTTCATAAAATGGCACCGGAATTTCCTACAGAGAGTTTTGTTTCAATTTCTCCCAATTTTAGAAGGAGAACTGGGATGGGGGCATCTAACTGGCCAATATGAACAAGCTGTACATCAATTCACATTTCACTTCTTCAGTTTCTCTCTGTCCAAATGTTTATATCAGCAAATTATTCTTGAGAAAAAAAAACAAAACTAAACCATTGCCATTCGGCCCCAAAACTCATAACTGCTTCACATTTTTAGAGCCTTAGAAAGGCTCTAAAGACCTTAGAAAGGTGCATTTCACAAGGTTGGTAAAGATGAACAAACTTGCTTGAAAAGCAAAACAGACACCATTTGTTAAAAATGAAATATAGAAAGGTTCTCAAACACTATTTTAGGAGGAATCATGAAATGCCCTAGTACAGTGCTATAATTCTTAAAGCAATTCCCAAGAATTCTTTAATGCGGTTCCCTGGGAAAAGAACGGATCTCTGAAATCTAAAAACAGCATTTTATGAACAAATGGTGGGACAGATAAAGTTGTTCCCACGTTGGTATTAAACACAAACAGTAGATTCCTTCCTTGAAATAAATTGACCAAATGCAGTTTGTCGATGGATGGATCTGTTACCCAAGCTTGCCGAGATGTGTAAAAACTGAGAAACTTTTAAAGCGTAGGTCCTTAATCCTTGTAGCAGATTAACGAATTAGGTTTAGTTACAGGATTTGGTTGAAATACATTTCCCATCCTTCGAATCCAGTAAGAATTGGATTTCAGACTTGGGGAGGGTCAAAAGTAACTCGGATAGCAAATTCTAGCTGCCTGTAATTTACACCTTCTAGTTTGCAAGCAACAGGTCTCTCAACAACTCACTGCCTTCAAGTTTCTCTACAATATTTTTGCTAGAGGGATGGAATGAAATGGAATGGAAAAGTGATGTCCAACAACCTTATTATATTTGTTAAGACTGGTATTTTTGGCTCTCCTCTAGGGATTAAAGGTAATGTAAAGAGGTCTATCTCTTCCAGTTTGTTTCACAGCTACACCTTGTTGGAATAAGTTGAGTCCAAAGTCACCAGTGAATTTCTGGGGCTAAGGATGAATGAGTCAATAGGATGCTCGGGTTTCCAGTCCACCCTCTTAAACTATTTGGATCCAACAAAAGAGATTGGAATGTTAAGGCTTCATCTGGATGACTCTTCTTGTTTTTGGTTTTAAATTTCAAAGCCCAATAAATAAATTTTAAAAAAAGCACCGTAGGCTTGTTAAAATGAAGTTGGCAGGCTGGAGGAAACTCTTGAGTGTGTTTTTGAAAACGGCCAAGAAAAACCGGCAGGATTCCTCGTGGCCTTAAAGATGCAATGTTAGGCATGCTTGCTTAGCAGTTGCTCTCGCTGAGCAAATCCACAGACTAAGCTCAGGATTTGGCTGCGTGACGGTTTTGAAACTTTTTAAAATGCAGAACTTTTGTATAACTTTGCACTGGAAGCGTACTCACCTTGCGCTGTCCTTGATAGTAAGTCAAAGGATTTTTTAAAAAATGCAGCAGGAAAGCTACCTTAAAATATATTAAGAATGTAAATTTCCACAAGGAAATTGTGTTCCTTGGCTGTTGGGCACATGATCTCACCAAAGGGCCAGTTTGAAGAAGCTAAACAACGGTGTCAGACTTCAAGCCACTTTACAGTTCACACGTTCTGTAGTGAGCAGAATTACAGTTTGAACCAAGTTAAGGCTACAGATAGAACTGTAATTTTTTAACTATGTGGGGAGAAGAGATTTTGTAACTGGTTGGCATCCCGGTTAGCTTGAATAACCAAGCATGAAGCATTTTAAATGGGTCAGCACCCAGAAACACCAAATCTGTAGGTGATTCTGTATTCCCAGACTGTTATTTATGTCCCTTCTGTTGCTTCATGCTGCAGGTGTTAATTTTAATTGTGGGGAAATAACCTTCGATTTGTAGAAGGTATTTGCAAAAAACCAAAAAAAACAACCCTACACATTCTCTTCCCAAATTCACAGATACGCTCACAAATGGGGGTTAAATGTTTGCTCCCTGTATTTTGGGGACTCTTACGTAGCTGAAATGATTGGTAACATATGTAGAACATTTAATTTAAAAAATGGCAATTGCTCAAGCAAACCCTTTTTTTTTTTTAACGGGCGAACTGTTGGCAATTGGCAGATATTCTTATTGATTTCCATTCATAAAAAGAACAGTGTTTTTCAGGATGAAATTTCTCTGCAAACCTAGGTTAACACTAATTCCTTGATTTGGAAAATATTAGAAAAGCACCAAAATGTGGCTTGCACAAGTAAATCTTAACCCACGCACAGATTCCAGGAATGCCGTAATTTAATTTCAAGTGAACTTTCCCGGAATGGAATAATTCAATGTTTGTTTTTAAAAACTGATCTTAAGGTTGTAGCGGTAGCTATTTAACGCCGTAATTTATCTTGCTGCAAGAGTGGCTTGTCCTTCTTTTTATAACTAGAAGACATGAAGTTATCTTGGTGGACTTCAACTACCTGTAGATGTCAACTCCCAGAATTCTGAGAGTCGAAGGTCACACTTTTTAAAATTGCCAAGGTTGGATTTCCCTGGTTTTGATCATTTTTAGGAAAGGGGTAACATCGACAAGTCGAGCTTCAGAGCAGCTTAACGTGCCAATTTTGCTTCTTATTCCTAACAGGCAGACCGTTCAAAATTTGCAGTTTTGGCAAATTCTGTGCTGTGGCCCCATGATGCAAAATGCTTGGTTGTGTCCATGTTCCATCAGCATTTGAATAACAGGTAAAAAAACTGTGTTAATCTAATGCAATCCAGACGTTACTTTTGACCGCAGAAGCTTTTAAACAATTGCAGTGAAGGAGGCCACGCATTATGCTGTGGTTCTTTCTTTTGACTTGAGGTTTCTTCTAAATAGAAATCACAAACCCAAGTCTGCAGGAAAATCGTTGTATAAGAGTGGGACTAGTTTTCAATGTAAATTGTAATTATTCAGGCTTTATTTGTTAACTTATCTTCCTTCCTTCTCCTTCCTTCTTTCCTTCCTCTCTTCTCCCTCCCCCCAAAATAAAACATTTCATTGATAAAACTATAACTAGTTTACATCAGCTTTTGTAATCTGATGTCATCTAGAAATTGTTGACTCTGCCAGCTAGGAAAGTGACATAATATTCAGCATATGCAAAAGGCACTAATTGGAGAAGGCTGTGGTATATGAACTTGGAAATTTTTGCGGATTTCTCCCGCAAAAGGGGTGTACAAAGATCACAGAGGAATTTACTGTAATTTTTAATCTCTAAATAGATAGGAAGAGAAAACCCACTAGTCTGAACAAGATCAACTGATTATCAATAGAGAGATTTAAATTTTTTTTCTTTTAAATATTGCAGTGGACGTAAGTTCAACACTCATCAATGAAATGCTGTAACTTCCCACCACGTTAAGTTAATCCATTTAAATGTCGTTTAAGAAATAGAAAAAGGAAATGGATATTCTATGTACAGAACAGGACCCCACTGTACAACGATAAGGAATGCTGTGGTCTTTTCTTTTGGTCACTGACGATTAAACTTGTTGAGTTTTCCCAGGAAACTTCAGTCCACAGCTGGAGCTGGTGGTTCTTGTCCCTGTGTGTTGAGAATATATTGAATTAGAAGTTTCTTGAATGTTGCGAAAGGGAAGGGGTTGTCCACTTAAAGATCCCCATACCTCTTTGCCAATTTTTATTTCAGGGAATAAAAGAAATTACAATTTGCAACCACAATTGAGTCGGCCAGCAGGTTACGGCGGGATTAGAACTCATTAGTCTTGAATGCATAGTTTAAGAATAGGTCTATTCATATATATGGGTGGCAAAGGGAAGAATATCCATCTAAAAGCAGAGAACTACTGAAAGATTAGGTGATGAGGAGAAATTGTGAACGTAAAACAAGCAATGAATGGAATAAATGCACGAGAAAGAGCAAGACAGAAGAAACAAGTGAAAATAGAGAAAAGAAAAGAAATTACTGTATGAAAAAAATAATTATTTCCCAGTGAGTGACTAGAAAAGGGATGTGGCAACTTTTAAGAACTCTGAACATCAATCTGCAGAATTTCCCAGCCAATCCATGGAGTTGAAGTTCACAAGTCTTAAAGGTTGGATACCTGTGGACCAGAAAGTCAACAAAACAGGGAGATGGAGGCTAACCTGGAACAAAAGGGAAAGAATCTTATTGTAGTGCCAAAGAAGTATGTGGACTTTACACTGATGGGAAGTGCTCGCTAAAACGATGAAGCAAGAAGCGGTTGTGCGATGTGGGTAGAATGACTGCGGCCAAAAGGAGAGGAGACAGATTATGTGGGGTGTGAAGACAGAGCAAAAGAAACAAAGAATACAGTCAAAGTTGGGGGTCTGCAACCTTAAACACTCAAAGAGCCATTTGGACCTGTTTCCCACACAAAAGAAAACACCGGAAGCCACAAAACTCTTCCCGTGCCTGACTATTTCTTGAGCGGCCACAAAACTGGCCTATGTAGTTGAATTAAATGTTCTGTTTTCTTCTGAAACTTTGTTGGATTTATCCATGGTTGGCCTAACGGGGGTTGAAAAACTCAATACTTACAGGACTGCCTTCTGCCACCAATTGCCTGCCACCGGCCGGTTCGCTCCCACAGAGAGGGCCTCCTTAGGGTGCCGTCAGCCAGACAATGCCGGTAGGCGACCCCCAGGGGGAGAGCCTTCTCTGTGGTAGCTCCCACCCTCTGGGACGATCTTCCCCCAGAGTTGCAAACGATCTCAGACCTCCGGACTTTTCGTCGGGCCTTAAAAACGTACTTTTTCCAGTTAGCCGGACTGGCCTGATCCCATGGTTAATTTTTAGAGTTTGATATTAAATGCTAATTGAACGGTTTTAAATTTATGGGCCAAATTTCATATTAGTTGTTTTTAAAATTGTTTTTTTAACTTTTGTAAAATTGGTTTTTTTTTACTTTTTGGCTGTTCACCGCCCTGAGTCCGCAAGGAGAAGGGCGGTATAAAAATCCAATAAATAATAAATAAAATAAATAAATCGTGTGCTGGCGGGTGTCGCAGATTGGCGGTTGTGATGCACATTTTGAGTGACAGAGAGCAGGAAGTGAAAGAGCCACATGTGGCTCCAGAGAACAAGGAAGTATTAAAAGGTAAATGAGGAAGGGAAAATGAAGAGCTGTTTAGATTAGGGGTGGGGGGGGGAACCCTGGGAAATCCAAGGAGCTAGCAAGGAGCTTTCAAGAGAATGAATGGAATGCAATTATTTAGAATCCTAGCCTAATCTGTTATGTTAACCACGTTATCACCGATAGGCTGAAAGGATTATTCACAGCCCTTTTTTCTTAAAATTCCTGGGCTCTTCCCAAGCCCCGGTGACAAAATTCTCTAAGATAAATAAGATTTTAACTTGAATGGTTTTACTAAGCAGCAATGCAACTATTATGACATCCTGGAAAAGAAGTCTTACAGGTGGCCCTCTAAGACTTCACAGCAATTGAGGCCAACATTTCCGTTGCTGAGTGGGACATTCGTTCAGGTGAGCTCTGCCCCATTTTACGACATTCCTTGCCACCGTTGTTAAGCGAATCGCTGCAGCTGATAAGTCGGCAGCCTGGTTGTTAAGTGACTCCGGCTGCCCCAGGCTTGCCGGAAGGTCGCAAAAGGGGATGACGTGACCCTGCACTGGTCGTAAGTATGAACCCACTGAGTTTTTGATCATGGGTTCATGGGGATGTTGCGAAGGTCATTGAGTGTGAATAACGGCCGTAAGTCCCTTGTAACTCTGAACGGTCACTAAATGAACTGCTGTAAGTCGAGGACTACCTGTATTGAACTGGTGTAGTACAGGCTAACTCAGGATGAGCGGATTGTATAGGTTTTTTTCCCCCTTGTATTGTACATTTCCTTCTCGTTCTGTTATTCAGAATTTAGAAGAATAGAAGGGACCTCGGAGGTCTTCTAGTCCAACCCCCAGCTCAGGCAGAAGAACCTATGCCAGTGATGGCTAACCTTTTTGTCATCGTGTGCCAAAAGCGGGGGGAGCACGGTGGGGTCACACACATGTGTGCCCACATCCATAATTCCATGCGCCCTGCCCCGCTCCCCGGTGTTCCCCCCCACTTTTGTCACGCGATGGCAGGGTGGGCCCGGTAGGCCCTTTTTTTGCTCTCCCCAGGCTCCAGAGCCTTTCTAGGAGCCTGGGGAGGGCAAAAACAGCCTTCCCCACCCCTCCAGAGGCCCTCTGGAGTTTTATTAGTTTAGTTTATTTCAGATTTATATATCGCCCTTTCTCCCAAAAAGGGACTCAGGGCGGTGAACAGCCCAAAAATTAAAATACATAGAATACAAAAGTTATAAAGAACTAAAATAAATAAATTAAATCCTTAGCTTCTCAATTTAAAACCCCCCAAATCCATAAAATTCCAATTTAAAACCCCGAATCCATATAATTAAAAAAAAAAACCCTATTAAAAAACCCTTTGGGCTAGGCCGGCTTGTTGGAATAGGTAGGCTTTTCTGGAGGCCGGAAACAGTGTGTTTCCTGACTTCTGGTGGGCCCAGAAGGCCCGAAAAACAACTGGCTGGCACACACATGCGTGCCGGAGCTGAGCTTTCAGAGCTCAGAGCTGACTGTCCAGCCTCTTCGTAAAAACCTCCGGTGATGAAGCAGCCAACCGAAGAAAATAAATGCACCAAGAAACAGACTCACGTTATGCGGGCCGGACGGCTTTTCCGAAGTCATCGATCTTCGTAAGCTGATGGGTCTCATCAAGAACAAGACCAGGGCTACCACCAGCCAGCCCACCATAATCATGGTGACACTGATGTCATTCTCAGCGGATGGATTTGGTCCCGGCACTAGAAAGAGAAGGGCAACACAAAGGAAAGAAGAGGGCAGAATTAACTTCAGACATGTCAACCAAATTACCAGTAATCGGCCGGGAAACTTAGTTTGGGGTAGAGCAGAATTGTGAATCCGACGGAGTATTGATATACTCTGATATTCTTGTCAAGACTTTTTGCAGTACTAACAAGTGGACGAGAGTTGAACCATCAGCAACTGGATAACTTAACTCCTTGCCCTAAAAGAATTCATGCCCCTACTGCCTAAGATCATGGCATCCGGCCCTCTCAATTTCTGGGGAAGAAATGGAGGTAGTGATAGATTTTATTTTCCTGAGGCTCCAAGGATGGGGATTGCAGCCAAGAAATTAAAAGACGCTTGCTCCTGGGGAGGAAAGCTATGGCAAATCTAGACAGCATACTAAAAAGCAGAGACAGCACCCTGCCAACAAAAGAGCGTATAGTCAAAGCGATGGTTTTCCCAGTTGCAATGGACGGCTGGGAAAGTTGGATCATAAGGAAGACTGAGAAGGCCAAAGAATGGAGGCCTTTGAACTCTGGTGCTGGAGAAGACGCCTGCGAGTCCCTTGGACTGCAAGGCCATCCAACCGGTCAGTCCTAGAGAAGATCAGCCCTGACTGCTCTTTAGAAGACCAGATCCTGAAGAGGAAACTCAAATCCTTTGGCCACCTGATGAGAAGGAAGGACTCACTGGAGAAGAGAACGATGGAGGGCAAAAGAAGAAGGGGACGGCAGAGAATGAGGTGGCTGGATGGAGTCACTGAAGCAGTCGGTGTGAGCTTCAATGGACTCCAGAGGATGGTAGAGGACAGGAAGGCCTGGAGGAATGTTGTCCATGGGGTTGCGATGGGTTGGACATGATTTTGCAACTAACAACAACAACTGCCTAATAATCAGGATTCTGTGCTTGCCAGGCGTAACCATGAAATAGTCCCAACTGTTATCGGCCACAAGTCAACAGAAAAGCGCATTCTGGATTATATATTCTGTCGGTCTGATGTGAAGGCGAAGGAGGCATGCTGGCTGAGGGATTCTGGGAGTTGAAGTCCACAAGTGTTAAAGTGGGCAAGGTTGGGAGACCCCTGCCCTAGGACAGAAGGCTGAGGATCCAACCGGCATAACTGACAGGAAATAAATCCTGAGAGAGAGGAAACATTTCCTCGACTGCTGTTTGATATGTGCGTTTAATCAGCTCCAAAACAAAAAGGAATTTACTTCAGAGTCAGTGTGCTAAGGATTTGGCAGTGTTTGGTTTCTCTGACAGCCAACAACACAATGACACACACACACACATTTGGAGTGTAACCTTAGCAATGTGTTTAATGTCAGGACAGACATTACGTCCAACATTCCATAACAGTCTCCTGGCTGGAAAATTTTGGGCGTTGAAGTCTACCATCTCAAACTTGCCAAGATTGAAAAACGCTGCCCTGAAGAATTGAAAGGGAACTGACATAAGCATTTTGAGACTTCCATCTGTCGTTAATTCAGGACTTCTCTGCTATTATTTATTCTCCTATTAAAAGAACAACCGAAAGAAGTGTTTTTGTCTTTAATAATCCTGAGAGCAGAAGGGAATCTTGCCAGCTCCCCATAAATCTTTTTGGCTCAGCAGACTAAAGCATTGTGATTAACATCAGCTGTCTGCAATTACTGTAAGTTCAAAGCTCACCAGGCTCAAGGTTGACTCAGCTTTCTATCCCTTCTAAGGTAGGTAAAATGATGACCCAGTTTGTGGGGGCAATAAGCTGAGTTTGTATAAATATACAAAAGTATGAAGGCTATTGCTTAACGCATTGTAAGCCGCCCTGAGTCTCTGGAGAAGGGCGGCATATAAATCAAATTAAAATAAAAAATAAAAATAAACTATCAAAAATTCTATAGGTCCTTTGCACATCAAAAAGTCTGAGGAATATGACCGGAGTGTAACATAAATACATAAATATAACACCCAACACGATAAATACAATATCTGACATGATATCCTATGTGAGGGTGGGGGGTTTCAATTCTTGATTTTTATTTCATTTTTTTTGCTGGATCCTTTCCTTGAAGTAACTCTGACTTCATTCTTCAGGCTGAAAGGAACAGATTAAGACCCCCAACCCGTCTCTTGATAATTCTTATAGGTTTACTGCCAGGATTAAGGTCACATGAATCTTAGTCACAATCCACATCACTATTTGGGTGGGAACCACGAGCTGCTTTCCCACTTCCTCCTTTGTTGACTTGCAACTGAGTATCTGTCAATCTTGAAGAACCTACAATCCCATCTGGCAAATTTTGCAGGGCCCTGTTTTCTCTTCCTTCCATGTTTTCCTTCTGCTAGCTCAGCGTTTCTCAACCTTGGTAGCTTGAAGATGGGCGGACTTTAACTCCCAGAATCCCCCAGCCAGCAGCGCTGGCTGGGGGATTCTGGGAGTTGAAGTCTACCCATCTTCAAGCTTCCAAGGTTGAGAAACACTGTGCTAGCTCGGTCCATCTTCACCAACTATGGTTGTAAGTGACAGCTGCAATCCCAATGCATCTGGAAGTGATCAGAAAGCTGAGCTAGCTAGCTAGTCAATAAAACTTCTTATATTGATGTGCAAATAAGATGACTTTTTCCTAATTCCAGCATCATGGCCAACCATTCATGGCATCTCAGATCAGCGGCCTCGTATT
Organism: Coluber constrictor foxii; assembly: GCA_038048745.1. Classification (NCBI taxonomy): domain Eukaryota; kingdom Metazoa; phylum Chordata; class Lepidosauria; order Squamata; family Colubridae; genus Coluber; species Coluber constrictor. Next base: position 82,953,878 of record CM075965.1, on the reverse strand, counting down.
GTATTTTTGTCCTGTGGATGAGATGCTTAATAGGATGTGATGCCCAAATAAAAAAAAAATTATTTAAAGTTATAGTGTTTTTCAATTATTTATCTTACCGTAAGAATCATAAACGGCTTAAAAACAAGGCAACTTATGGTTAAATCTTCCTAATAGCTGATCAACTACATTAATCTATTAAATTGATTAAAACTGCAACTATGCTACCTCCCTAAAGAAAAACCCTTTAATTTAATTAGATTGTTGGTGTTAAAAATTACTGTTGGAAGCGACTGCCATATATAGCATTAAAACAAACACTAATGTATAACTGAAGTGAGGATTTATCAATGTGCTTTAAAAAGAGACCGGACAGTGCGGTGTTCTCTTCCACACTCCACAAATGTCAGCCTTACTTTAATGTGCTGATACGGCTACATTAATAAACAAAATATAAGCTGTAATACAAAATGATAAGAGTGCTTTGTCGGTTATTAGCCACAGAAGTCGGCTGCTGAAAAGTGCCTCCTTAGTAATCAACAAGATCTTTGGAGCGAAAACGAACAAAACTGAATACCAGAAATGACACATAAACATATTTTTTAAAAAAACGAGGCGCCAAAGTTTTAAGCATTCAGGGCTTCCTTCTGAATGCCAAAAGTCAACCGCAGACCTCACAGCTATTTGCATATCCCAAAGCAGGCATCTCCGGCATGGCCGCTCTCTTAATGAAAAGGCTATTTGTCAAAAGTATGAATGAGGCTTTCAGCTTTACCGAGCAAAGGTATTAGTTAGTGGCATGTTTCATGGGGGAGAAAAAAAGAAAAAGAAAAACATAGCAGGAAATAACAGTATTTGAATAGCAGGGTCTTTTCCTCCCAGCTCTTAAATATGCTAAACATCTTATGCAGAAATAGGAATGCACGTATGCGTCAACAAAATCAGGAATAATTATCACTACCGTTCATATGTCTGTAGCACATTGTTCATATTTGTGATGTGTCTGAATTTATAGGAGGAGAGAGGCATTAGATTATGGAACTAAAAAAAAAATCAGGTTTTTGGGAGTAACTTCTATCGAATTTTATTTAAAGGCCTAAATGTTGTATCCCATGCACCTAATACATCTGTTTCCTGAACCAGTCCTACTCTGGAATCTTCTCGCATTCTTTATACTTTTCGGCATGATAAGGAGTTTCCAATTTTATTGGGGGTGGGAGGAGGTTGGAACCAGCGGTGGGTTTCAGCCGGTTCTGACCAGTTCTGGAGAACCGGTAGTGGAAATTTTGAGTAGTTCAGAGAACCGGTAGTAAAAATTCTGACTGGCCCCGCCCCCATCTGTTCTCCGCCTCCCGAGTCCCAGCTGATCGGGAGGAAATGGGGATTTTGCAGTATCCTTCCCCTGGATTGGGGAGGGAATGGAGATTTTACAGTATGCTTCCCTTGCCATACCCACCAAAGCCACGCCCACCGAACCAGTAGTAAAAAAAATTGAAAGCCACCACTAGTTGGAAGATGAACAATTCAGGAGTTGCTAACATATGGGAGAGAGAGACAGAATGGGAGAGAGAGAAAAAATAAGAGAATGAGAGAGAGAATAAGAGAGAGAGACAAAGAGACAGAGAATGAGAGAGAGACACAGAGATAGAGAGATAGACAGACAGATCTGCCTGGGTTAACTTCTGTGGCAGACTAGGATGATTTTCAAACCTACCCATCAGGGAGCAAGGGAATTACAGAAGGATGAGTCAGAGGCAAACAAGGAGGAGACAATTTGGGCCATAATTTATTAACACAACAATCGTAATAGATTATTCTGGTTTATAAGAGCAACTGGTACAGGTTGTGTTATCTTGGAACCAAGCAAGAAACAAATCCAGTTTCAAATCTTTGCTTAATGTAACATATTATTTTTTTTTCCCCAGTTCAGATTAATCGTAACAAGAGAATGCCTGTCTTAATCGGAACAGAGGCAAGATAAAAGACAGCACATGCAGATAAAAGATTTAACTCATTTTGGCTTATCTACAGTGGCTTGTGTAATGTATTTGTTCCTCAATCACCATGTTTCACATATTCACAGTAACTTTTCTTGCCTTCCCATTACTTACATTCCTGAAGACATTCTGTATCCGTGCAGTAGGACTGAGATTGCCGTAACTGAAATTAAGACAATAAGACAAGTTTAATTACGTTTCACCAGCTTGTTGGACAATTCCCAAATATTAAAAGTACACCAGAGAATGAAAAACCACAATAATTATATCTCTGCGGTCCAAATCCTCTCTAAGTAAACTGAACGCAGCTGTAATAGGTATCTATGTTATGGTATCTGGTTCCTGAATCATGATGAGATATGCAAAGCCGGAGTTTTAAATTAAATCAGATATTGCACTGCTTTTGCAAAGCAATGGAAAGCACCGCTCCTCCGTTCTTCCGTCTTGCGCTAACAGCTTATCACGTTTATTTTTATTTTTTAAAAAAAGGGTAATAAATAAACCCTAACCTCTTTTGGGGGGGCAGAGGGGATCCTGCAACAGGATGCGTAAGTTACAGACACACAGACACACCAATCAGTCCGCGCTTGTTTTATTTTATTTTTTTATCGCCCAATCCAGGGTCAGCAACCCCGCAGCTCTGGAGCCACATGTGGCTCTTTCATCCCTCTACTGTGACTCTTTGTTGCCAGTCAACTCCACAATTGATAGGGCTTTCGGTTAGGACAGGTAGAGGAAAAAGGACACCGTGCTAGGAGGAGACTCTATGGTGGGGGAACTGGACTTCCGGTCGGCTCCAGAATTGAACGGGGGGCTTCCGGTTAGGACATTTGTGGCTCTTTTGAGTGTTTAAGGTTGCCGACCCCTGGCCCAGTCCGTTCCTAAAGCATCCCAAAGTGCTTTGCACGAGTGCAGTGTGTGCAAGACAGGTGGGAGAGCGGGGGTAGCTATCCTGCAGTTAAAAAGAAAAAATATTCTGCTAAGCAAAGAGAGCCTTTCAAATAATAATAAATCGAAGTTGAGCGACTATGGAAAAAGAAATCATGTGTTGTTCCGATTGTAATTGGAGCCCTTGGAGCAATACCCAAAGGGCTACCCCGCTATTTAGAAATTCTAAATTTACCGGACTTGAACATTTTGACTCTACAAAAAGCCACCTTACTCGGAACAGCTTGCATCCTCCAACGATATCTTAACAGTTCCTAGGTCCTTGGTTAGGACTCGAGCTGCTGAGCTATTAACCAGCCTCAAAGGCTGTGAATCTCACTACAGATTAACCATTAATAATAATAATAATAATAATAATAATAATAATAATAATAATAATAATAATAATAATAATATAGAGCACACAAACGAATTCTCTGTTGTTAAAAGAAAACAAGAAAACACTGTATGGATGTGTTTATGATGTCCTTAGGACCTTTAATTGCTTCTAATGACGTGTGTATGCTTTCTTTTTAAACAAAAGGGGGTAATATTAACATAGATTTAAGCTGATGGAAAGCCATATGGCTGCATTAAGCGAACTCTTATCTAGAGAGCTCCTTAAGTTTATTATATTCCGATTCTTGATACCGACGTCACGCAGAATCCCATTTGTGCTCTTGGGATTTAGGTAAGCTGAAATGAAATCAGAGCGAGACGCGCCCTTGCGACTATATTCAGATCGGAGATGGTGGGTCCCGTCTTCTGAAAGAGAAGAACCCTCCCCTGGAAAAGCTTGCCAGATTTGGAATTTTATAGCTCAGAATCATTTCCATGCTTGCATTCTTATGCTTGGAGAATATTCCAGGATTTCCCAGGAATTCTGAGGTTTAGGAAAGGAAAGATTGAAAACGGATTATCATTAGGGTAAGGATATTTTTTTTTTTAAAGGGCCATGCAATCCCTTGCTTCAGGATGGGGACTGATAGGAGCAGAGCAGTTACTGGAATTCGCAGCAGACAATCAACTCTTTTGTATCCAGAGAGAAAAATATTGGCCGTTACCTAGAATCGAACTCACGGCCTCCTGATTGTGAGGAGAGAGCTCTGCCTTTAGGCCACCATGTCACTCCATCATTAAGGTAAGGAGCAAGGCTTTAAAAAAAATAGGTTGCAAAATTGAAATAACACATGGATGAGTAGGATTTAAGCTCATGGGCTCCCCCTTCTGGACTCAGTTATCCTCAAGAAGACAAATACAGATGATCCTCAATTTACAACACTTAGTGACTGTTCTATGTTACGGCACTGTAAAAAAAAATTAAAAGGACTTATGACCATTTTTCACACTTACGACCTCTGCGGCATCCCCATGGTCACGTGATCAAAATTTGGACGCTTGGCAACAGGTTCATATTTATGTCCCGGGATCACGTGATCCCCGTTTTGTGACCTCCGTGGGGAAGCCAGATTCACTTAACAACCGTATTACTAACGTAACCGCTGCAGTGATCCACTTAACAACGGCAACGAGGAAGGTGGCACAATGGGGCAAAGCGCCCTTAACAAATGTCTCATTTAATAGCAGAGAGTTTGGGCTCAATTGTGGCCGTAAGTCGAGGATTAGCTGTATAGTAATGTACAGTAACAGTTACTCAAGAGACTGCCCGTGGTGTGTTGGAAAAACACATCAATGTGAGCCTCCCAGCAATTTTTCACAGAAAAATACAGGGTGTTTTTTTTTCATTCTATCGATGTCCTTTGAGTTAATTGTGGACTAGCATAATGATAAAAAGACAAGACAGGAGAATTGCTGGGGGGGAGGTGGGGAAGAATAAATACCAATAAAGGAGATTATTTGTAGCTCAGGGTTGAAAGGAGGGATCCTTGGCACTCACTGAGCTTGCAAGACATTTCATTACCTAACTAGGTAACATCACTCAAGCCCTCGTCATTTCCCGACTTGAGTACTGCAATGCTCTCTACGTGGGGCTCCCCTTGAAGTGCACCCGGAAGCTCCAACTGGTCCAGAATGCGGCTGCGCGAGTAATTATGGGAGCAACATGGTGCTCGCATGTAACACCTCTTCTACGCGAGCTGCACTGGCTTCCGGTAGCCTTCCGAGTGCGCTTCAAGGTGTTGGTTCTTACCTTTAAAGTGCTCCATGGCTTAGGACCTGAGTACTTACGAGAGCACCTGCTGCAACTGATAACCTCCCACCAACCAATATGCTCTCACAGAGTAGGCCTACTCATAGTACCATCATTAAAACAATGTTGTCTAGTAGTTCCAAGGGAGAGAGCCTTCTCTGTGGGGGCACCTACGCTTTGGAACAAAATACCACCTGGAATACGAATAATCCCAGATCTTCGCACTTTCCGACGTGCCCCGAAGACCTTTCTATTTCAACAAGCAGGGCTAGCATAAACATCAAAATTCTATGCCAAGGTCTTAGTAGATACACCAAGTTGACTCGATTTATTATTTACTGTTTATAAAATATATTTATATGTATATGAAATCTTAATCTGTTCACCGCCCTGAGTCCTTTGGGAGAAGGGCGGTATAGAAATTCAATAAGTAAATAAATAAATCAGTGCTGGTTGAAAATTAAATCCTAAGGACTCGATGTCACCATTTTACATTGCACTTACTCCAATGCTGACATAAGAAGAAGCGGAGGCATCTGGAAAGAGACATTTGACTCTTCACCTACTTATTTCCCCTGGAGAGAATATCACTTAGGAGATGGGATGGGAGGAGGGAAATTCCTTTGAGTGGGAGCAGTAGATTAGGGGCAGAGTGACGGGGAAGATGGCCAATGAGTGCAGAGGAGTGGGAAGAGGAAAAGGAGGGTCTTGGCTGAGGAAGCCAGAGTTGGCTGCAATGAGTCGGAGTTAGAATGTTCGTGCTTCATAAATTAGAGTTTTTTTTCCAAAGACTTTGTTTGAAATGCAATTTATTTAAGACGACTTCGAAACTTGACACTCTTGTTGGCCGCAGCAGCTCTCGGAACACGTAATCCCTACAGTGGCACCAATTTCCTTGGTGTGAACTTTTATTTTGCTATCTCAGAAATGCTAACATGATCAAAAGACATTTTATTTTATTTTGTGTGATTTACAGAAGCCTGTTTCTATATCTTCTGGGGTGTGTGTTTGTTTTTCTTTCTGCATGTGGAAAGAGGGCATAAAAATTGAGAAAGGCCTTCCACAAACATACAAGCCACCCCCAAAGAAAAATGCATTCCTCACTTTTGCAAACACCAGATGTAGAGATTGCAGCCCCTGTGTTTTCTTTAAATCACATCCGAGCCACACACACACACACACACACAAAAAACAAACAAACCCCAAAACCTGTTTTGATACCAGACCTCCTGGAAATGGTTGAAGATGTTTACGGGCAATTGTCCCAGGTGTAGGAATGAGACAGTTAAAACAAGAAAAGGAGAAGTCCTCTTAATCCCCGAAGCGTAACTACTACAGCCGACGCGAAAACTCTTCGCTGCTTCATTTCTCTTTTCAAAAGTCTCATATAAAATTACAGGAACTAGTAAGACCATTGTAACCGAACGGCTCAGCTGCAAAAGGCTAGAGGACTTGTGTCTATCCCCCCCCCTCCTCTTCGCACCCGCTTCCTACTTTAGGAGGGAGGGGTAGTGGCTTGGTAGTTCCCAGCGCACCCCTCTACCTTCCAGAAGTGCATCAACTGAAACTGACCCTCGTAATCTCAGTGGGTAAGACGGTGTCATACCTTGTGCTGCCTTGCTGGAGATTAAAATGGAATTGTTTTCTATAAGGCAGCTTCCCAGCTAAGCGGTATATCGATATGATATTTAAAACGCCGATCTTATAAGCGGTCCCCAACATTTCCACTTTGGTGGCCCACCCTGGTGCTGGGGGTTGAATCTGAAGGCCCTTCAAAGCAAGCAACTCTACAGAACAAGACTCCGGTCCCTCAGGGTATCCTTACCAGGTTGATCAATCTTCTCATGGCGTGCTCTTGCGCGCAAATACACTCACAGGGATCAAAGCCGCCTTCTGCCATGTCGTGGATGGGCCTGGAGCGTTAAGGGACCCTAGGAGGAAAGAAAAGGGGCTGGGTTTAGTTATTTATTCGTTTTACATTTTTATTGGTTCATTCATTGATATCCCGCCTTTATTGTTTTCACAAATAACTCACGGCGGCAAGCATATCCAACACTTTCCTCCTCTTATTTTCCCCATAACGACGTTCCTTGTGAGGTGGGTTGGAGTGCTGAGAGAGAATGACTGGCCCAAGATCAACCTAGCTGGCTTTCATGTCTAAGGCAGGACTAGAACTCATCATTTCCTGGTGATTGGTCCAAAGTCACCCAGCTACCTTTCATGCTTAAGGGGGACTAGAATTCCCACCTTCTGGTGATTGGCCCCAAGTTATCCAGCTGGCTTTCATAGCTAAGGCGGACTAGAACTCACCCTCTCCTGGTGATTAGCCCAAAGTTACACAGCTGGTTTTCATGCTTAAAATGGGACTAGGAGTCACTGTCTCCTGGTGATTAACCCAAAGTCACCCAGCTATCTTTCATGACTAGGGTGGAACTAGAACTCACGGTCTCTTGCTTTCTAACGTGGTGCCTTAACCACTAGTCTAAACTGGCTCTCTGGCTATCCAACTCATACATGGTGCATCGGGGTGGCGTAAAGCATTAAAAATCAACAAGAAACTCATACCCCCATGATTCAAGCCCTTGATCATCCCTGAATCAATCTGGGGTCCCCAAACCCTAACGGAATCGTGTCTTCAAGGCCTTTCGGAAAAGGAAGGAGGGGGGTCAACCTGATTTCTGAAGGAGTGATGTTCCAAAGAGAGGGAGTCATTGCAGAGAAGGCCAGGATACAAATAAATAAAATACAAATAAAAAAAATATTACAGGATAATCCTGCAATCTGTAGTTTGAAGAATAGCCAATGTCTGATTTTACGCCTGTATCAGAGGCTTCAAAAAGATATCAGAAAAAGTACAGGGAGACAATATTTATAAAAATTATAAAAGAAGAGGAACGTCACTTTCAGGCTGTACCGATTTAAGGAGTAGAAATCCTACTTTAGAGTCTTGACAAACAACAAAATCCTCTTTCTTTACCGGCTGTTTCTTGCCACACCTGTTTAACTAGTATAAAACAAAGCTTATATTAAAGTAAATACAAAAGTAGAATGGAACGTGGCAATTTTTATTGTGCAATAATTAATCGCATAGATTATTACCTTTTTATATAGTTTTATTTATGTATTAATATTATAAGATCAAAAAAATACAAAAGAAAATAGTAGGAAAGATAGGGGAGGGAAAAGGGAAGAGAAAATTGCAGGAAAAAAGGGGTAGAATAAGTAAGAATAAGAAAATAGCATCAAATCTCAGCTTTTTACTTTTACATAATGGTATAAACTAGCCATTTCTATAACAACAAACTATCTCATCGGTAAAACCCAAAATCACAGCTTCATTTTTTTTCCCCCCACCTCGAGCAGAAAGTCCAGAAACGGTTTCCAAGTAGAAACAAAAGTTAATTTACTTTTACTTGAAAGTTTGTCTTTAATCAAAGCAGTCAGGTTAGCCGTCTCTGCTCACTCCATCCACTTCTGCAGCCATCTGTCCCATTTTGGGGATCAAAGTGTCCTTCCATTTTTATGCGTAATTTGCTGCCGTCAACAAATATAACATCAAAGTTCCACCCACCCACCCCCCGCCCACGTCTTTTTCTATTAAAACGCAAAGAAAAGTTTCTGGTATAATCTTCACATTCACTTTGAGAATCTTCTGTATTAAGGTGTGTATCCTACTCCGATATCTCTTTTAAATCCCTTTTGCGAACTTCTGACCAGCCAAGTCAACAGGAAAGCCAGATTCATTTAACAGCCGTCTTTACTTAACAACCGCTGTGATTCACTTCACAATTGGGGCGAGAAAGGTTGTAAAATGGGGCAAAACTCAACCACTGTCTCACTTAGGGACAGACACTGGGGGCTCAATTGTGGCCATACGTCAAGGACTACCTAATATTCGTAAAGGGCAAAATATTGCGGGCTTGCTGTAATAGTTTTACAGAAAGTTTTACAGAAAGTAAAAACTCTGGCACGTGTTATACAATTTGGTCAACGTTTTGGTGATTAAAAGCTGCTTTTTAAAATATTTCAGCCGCTGAGATCAGCAGGGAATGAAGTTCTAAGGCTGTCCTCCATTTACAACAGTCCATTTAGTGACCCTGAGAAAAGTGACTTAGGACAGTTTTTCACACTAACGACCGTTGCAGCATCCAAATTCAGACCCTTGGCAACTGACTCATACTTATGATGGTTGTGGTTTCCCGGGCTCATGTGATTCCTTTTGGCGACCTTCTGACACGCCAACCCCAATGGAGGAAGCCAGGTTCACTTTAACCAGCATGTGACTAACTTAAGAACGGCAGTGATTCATTTAACGGTGGGCAAGAAAGGTCATTAAACTGGGCAACATTCGTTTTAACAACTGTCTGGCTTAGCAACAGAAATTTGGTGAGCCCAATTGTGGTCGTACGTCGAGGACTACCTGCAGCCATTCTCTGTCCTAAAGTAGTGAAACATTATTTATTTATTTATTTGGTTCGATTTATATACTGCCCTTCTCCAAAGACTCAGGGTGGCTTACAATGCGTTAAGCAATAGCCTTCATACTTTTGTATATACCTGCTTAGTAGGGCTTTCGCCCCCCCCCCCAAGCGGTGTTCTTTTTTATACAAAGTCAGCTTATTGCCCCCACAATCCGGGTCCTCATTTTACCTACCTCGAAAGGATGGAAGGCTGAGTCAACCTTGAGCCTGGTGAGATTCGAACTCGCAGTAATTGCAGGCAGCCGGTGCTGTTTAACAGTACTTTAGCCTGCTGCGCCACCAAGGCTCTTTGTCTCGAAATAGATGTTTGTTTTGCAAATATCATACGCCACCTCTGCTAAATATATTGATGAAAGTAGGAAATGAGTAATTTCTCATGGGAAAGAACAAACTTTCATTAAAAACAGTAACTTATGGTAAGACAATGCAAATTACTCGGTTACAGACAAATGCATCTCACCGGGTTGCTGACGTTTTAATTGCTTGCACAGGGAAGTGTACAAAAAGTTATTTATATTGTGGTTGCAACTATGGACCGAGACAGTTTTCACCCCACCAATATGTCTGCCGCACTGAAAACATGACATGTTTGTCCCCACCTCCTGGCGAATAAAAGCTGGAGATAGAATTTGGATAGGTCATCGGTCCCTGTCTTTCTCTCCTTGATCTCATCAAAGCCAATCAGCTCCGCAAAACAGGACGTTTAGAAAGATAAAATGCAATGATTAGCGTGAGGCTACTGCAACTTCCTTGAAACTCTAACAACAAATGTTAAAAGCAAAGACATTTGTTTAAAATGAAGCCTAGCGATTAAGTTGCTGGCCTAGAAACCAGGAAGCTGTGAATTCTAGTCCCACTTTAGGCATGAAAACTAGCTGGGTGACTTTGGGCTAGTAGTGCTCTCTCTCTCTCTCTTCCTCCCTCCCTCCCTCCCTCCCTCTCATCAATTAACCTCACAGGATTGTTGAAATAGGCAGGAGAAGGAAGGAGGAGTAGACATGCTAGCCTGCGTTATTCATATAAAAGCAATTCAAGCGAGATATCAATAAACAAATATTAAAGAGTGTGTCTCTAAGCGTACATCGTATCGAGGTTGATGGAGAAAAAATATATATATTTTAAAAACGGCCCTTAAATACTCCATCATACAATCGCACGCACAATGTAAAGGTATCAAATGGAGGGCTTTTAGTCCGTTGAGCGATTTCTCCGTAGTTCAACCTTGAATTACAAGTATTCTCTTCTATCGGTACCCTTCTGCATTGCTAGCAGTTGTAGCTGCGGCATATGGCTGTGAAGCAGCGGTGGGATTCAATTTTTTTTTTACTATTGGTTCTGTGGGCGTGGCTTGGTGGGCGTGGCAGGGAAGGGATACTGTAAAATCTCCATTCCCTCTCCACTCCAGGGGAAGGATATTGCAAAATCCCCATTCCCTCCAGATTAGTTGGGACTCAGGAGGCAGAAAACAGATGGGGGCGGCGTCAGCCAGAGGTGGTATTTACCGGTTTTCCGAACTACTCAAAATTTCTGTTACTAGTTCTCCAGAATCTGTCAGGATCTGCCGAATACCTCCTCTGCTGTGAAGTTTCCCATGTTTGGGGTGGGGGGTGGAGAGACAGAGACAGAGAGAGACAGAGACAGACAGAGAGAAAGAGAGAGAGAGAGAGAGAGAGAGAGAGAGAGAGAGAGAGAGAGAGAGAGAGAGAGAGAGAAATCATAAAAACTTTCCTTCCCTTAAACGTTCTATTTTTCTCCTGCTTACCCAGGGCTTCAAGGAGCAGGATTTCAAATGATCTGAAAAGAACCAAACTGTCTTCCTATCAGTTGCAAATCAAAAGTCCATTCGTCGATCTGCCTATTACTCTCCCTTATCAGCCCTTATCTCTCTGCCCTTGATAATCTTTATACTGATAAGACTTTAGAAAGAGCTCATGCAGAAATTAGAGCCTCCAGGAATAAAAGCAGATACTTTTTACTGAAAACACAAAGAGTTTTCCACCCAGCAAGGTGGGTTAGGGTGAATAGATCTGAAGGGGTTCCCCCCCACACACACACACATCTTTGCCCTACAGGTAAAGATATAAAGATGTGCCCTACCAATTCAAGATGTAGGAAAATCCCCTTCATAAATGATTGCCAATTCTTTTGCCCATTGATCCACAGTCACAATTACTAACTGGATCTTTAAAAAAAAAGAAAAGAAAAGGTAGATGCAATTTGCATTTGAGGACATGTAGCAATTGGATGTGTCATAGAGCTGAAAATACTCCTCTTTATAATAAATTCTTCCTCTTCTACCTAACACACACCCCCTTCCCAAATCAGTGTCATCAAGAGCAAGGCCAAAATATTGGTCAATCTTTAAGGTATCTCTTTGTCTCTCTCTCTGCCACATCTGCACATACACATCCAGATGTGTCCCCCATAAGATCCATTCCTGCAGGTCATCGGCCCTTAAAACCCACCTATTTCATCTAGCCGGGCTGGCTTGATCCCATCCTCTGTTTTTAATTGGAATTGATTTTAAATTGGATTGTTTTAATTTGTCGGCTGAAATCATTTAATATTTTTTTTTAAAAAAACTGTTTTAATTTTTGTATATCATGTTTTATCCTGGCTGTTCACCGGCCTGAGTCCGGTTGAAGAAGGGCGATTTATAAATCGAAATAAATAAATAAATAAATAAATAAATCGTCAACATAGAAAGAAATTGTAGGTCAAAAAACCTGGAAAGAAATCGCTTTTTAATATCACAGGATTTACAGATGGATAATTCCTAATACACCAAAACTCTTTTTTTGGGCCTTTCTTCCTCAAGTGCATATTATGCGCTAATCGTTCTTTCCCATCCCTTCCAACTGGTTATACTGGTTTTTTTGTTTGTTTAAAAAAAAACAATCTATAACTGCTAGCATTTCCTTAAACCAGTCTCAAAGGGACCTTATATCATATGTTACATCCAGTCTTACAAAGGGAAGGAATGCCATTACTGATATGATGAGATAAAAATGAGAGTAGGGGAGATAAGTACATTCCTGGGGGGAGGAATAAAATGCAATGGGAATTGAGCAAAAAGAGCCGAATCAGAATGAGAAAGACAGGATAAAATTCAAAGGAAGATAATAAACAATAAGCAAACAAAAAACAGGTCCATTACTGACCACAGGGGTTTTAATTTTCTGGATCAGCTTCTATCCATTCTTGAAAACCTTTCAGTATTTCAAAGCGAGTGGCGAATTATCAAAGGAACGCAGGCAGGAAAATCCGTCATCTTCGGTCATCTTTTGAGAGTCAAGAGAGTTGCCGTTGGCTACAGCCCAAAAACTCCACAATTGGCTGTTTATCCGCTGCAACTTTAGACTTGAGTTTGGGCGTGTGTGTTTTTAAGCAACAATAAACAGGAGGACATGTCAGAAGCAATAAAGGATTGGGAAGGAAAAGGAAACAGAAGAGAAAAAAAAAGAAGCAACTAAAAGATACTTAGATTCGTTAAAAAAAAAATATCTTCCTTAAGGGGAGCTCAGTTCCTCTATATTTATTTTTATAAATAACTGAAGGTGACAAATGTATCTCTATGCCCTTTTCTTGGCAAGAATATAAAAGTGATTTGCTTCTGCTTTGATGATTTTTTTTTTTTTACTATCCTTCCTAATATGGGCAATCCCACATTCAGGTAAGAAGTTGGGCCCTTTTAACTTTTTGAGGTTCATAGAATCCTAGGGCTGGATGGGACCTTGGGAGGACTTCTAGCCCAACCCCTTGCCCAAGGTAAGAACCTTATATCATCCCAGCTAAATGGTTGTCCAATATATATTTTTTTAAAAGCCTCCAGTGACAACTCTGGGTGGAAAGATCTGATTAATAGTTCTCACTGTCAGGAAATTCCTCCTTTTTTTTCCAGGGTGGATCTCCTTCTGTGGAGCTTCCACCTGTTACTTCTTGTCCTGTCTCTGCTTTAAAGAATAAGTCGACCTGTGATAGCCTTCCCAGTATTGGAAGATGCTATCGGGTCTCCCCAAGCCTCCTTTTCATTAGACTAAACATAGCAGTTCATTATACAGTAATTATTGTTGATGTAATTTAGCCTCTTCTCTGCATTTTCTTTGTATTGTTGGGGGCCCCAAAGACCAGTTTTAAAATTGTTCAGGCACAAGCACTTCATGGTGGTATTACTTTTAAGAGGCTACGCCTGATCGTTTGGGATAACTAATAAAATTACACGGTCAGTTTAAGGGCTTGAACCTCAGAATGGATGAGAAGTTATGACCCAGGATAAGTTCCTTCTGAAAAGCAGGAAGATTTTTATCGGTATAATAAACTTGCAACTCGACATGGACGCTACAGAGGGCTCAACCAGCTTGCTCAGTGTATTAAATGGTATAATATTAAGGGTATTAAATATTAGCAATAACTTCACTCTTTTTTTTTTCTACAGTCAGGTGTCTCATCACCTTTCAAGCATTCTATAGGGAGCAGGGACAGCTGATGACCTCACTGAGCCCACATAAAGACATCACTTTCAAAGAATACCAGACTTAATTTTAAAAAAAAATCCCGCTTATCAACTGTATCCCTCGATTAAGTTGCAGTATAAAGAGGAATGCACAGAACAAACAAATCTTAGCCAGCAGAGGCCTGCTTCCTCTTTAGATCGAGCCACTCAAAAGAACACGAAGCCGCCGGGGCAAAATGCAGATCACAGGATTGCAAAAGCAGATCGCTCTTTCTCACGCGCAACTTTCTCCCGAGCCATTGGTGAAAGACTGCCCAGAAGGGCTCATTCCTCCTCCTAAGGATCTTTCTCTCTCTCTCTCTCTCTCTCTCTCTCTCTCTCTCTGGGGAGCAGCTGGGCTCCAGGGTGCAAAAGACAAAAAGCAAGCAACCGAGCAAAGGGATCACTACTGGAACCAGATCCTGGAGGATCTGGTTCCGTTCCAAGTGGCCGAAACTTTTAAAGGGTCCCTCGCAGCCACCCCCGGCAAACGGATGGCATGCATCCCTTTGAACCGCAGCCCAAGGCTCGGTGCCAAACTCACCAAATTGGCGGCGGCTGGTGCAATTTGGCGAGGCTGCAGAGAAGAAATCCACCCCTCCGGTCTTGTGTTTTGATTTGCACTGACCACGTCAGATTCCGGCCCTTTGCAAGGAGACCCGGATCTACCGGCTCCCACCAAAGGGGAGGGGCCCGGCCCCCTCCCTCCCTCCTTCGCCGGGGCGGTGCACCGCCGTAAGATCCGCCTTTCCCCCCCCCCCCCTCCCCACTCCCCCCCTCCCGTTGCAACGCCCTTTTCACGGGGACGCCCCTTGCAAGTGTAAAAAGGCGCTTGCGGCTGCTCGCGCTGAGTTGGCATTCGCATGCAAATTAGCCGCTTCGGGAAAGGCGCTGATTGGCCCGTTTTGTTTTCGACTCTCGGGATGTTTGCTACACTTCAAAGCGATCGAAGCTTGGCCTTTTTTTTTTTTTTTTTTGCTTCGCCTCCGCTGGGAGGTTTCGCTTTTAAGTCTCCGGGGTTCGCGCTCGCTCCCACCGCCGCAGATGGGGGGCTGCGGGAGAAGGCTCCTCTGGGACCCCGCCTTGCTTCCCTCGAATGCACCGAGGAAGCCTCGCGTGAGATGGGCGGCTCTGGAAGCCGAATAAGCGACGTTGGTCAATTTAAGCACAAGCGCCGAACGAATTTAGTGGGAGCTTCCCAAATTGCAGGCGGGCGTGGCTGCAATCCACACACAACGCCTGAGTAGCCGTGTTTTATTTTATTTTATTTTATTTTTGCACTAACGTTTCACTAGCATTATCAAGTCGTTCAATAGCCGATTTCATACGCTTTTTTTTAAAAAAAAATTTGATTTATATGCCGCCCTTCTCCGGAGACTCAGGGCGGCTTACAATGCGTTAAGCAATAGCCTTCATACTTTTGTATATTTTATACAAAGTCAGCTTATTGCCCCCACAAACTGGGTCTTCAATTGACCTACCTTAGAAAGGATGGAAGGCTGAGTCGACCTTGAGCCTGGGGAGATTCGAACTTACAGTAATTGCAGACAGCTGGATGTTAATTACGGTGCTTTAGTCTGCAGAGCTAAACCAGGCTCTATTCTATTCTATTCTATTCTATTCTATTCTATTCTATTCTATTCTATTCTATTCTATTCTATTCTATTCTATTCTATTCTATTCTATTTCCTATTTCATTCTATATTCTATTCTATTTTTAAAATTTGATTTATATGCCGCCCTTCTCTGAAGACTCAGGGCGGCTTACAATGCGTGAAGCAAAAGCCTTCATACTTTTGTATATTTTATATAAAGTCAGCTTATTGCCCCCACAAACTGGGTCCTCAATTTACCTACCTTAGAAAGGATAGAAGTCTGGGTCAACCTTGAGTCTGGTGAGATTCGAACTTACAGTAATTGCAGACAGCTGGATGTTAATTACGGTGCTTTAGTCTGCAGAGCTAAACCAGGCTCTATTCTATTCTATTCTATTCTATTCTATTCTATTCTATTCTATTCTATTTCCTATTTCATTCTATATTCTATTCTATTTTTAAAATTTGATTTATATGCCGCCCTTCTCTGAAGACTCAGGGCGGCTTACAATGCGTGAAGCAAAAGCCTTCATACTTTTGTATATTTTATATAAAGTCAGCTTATTGCCCCCACAAACTGGGTCCTCAATTTACCTACCTTAGAAAGGATAGAAGTCTGGGTCAACCTTGAGTCTGGTGAGATTCGAACTTACAGTAATTGCAGACAGCTGGATGTTAATTACAGTGCTTAGTCTGCCGAGCTATCCAGGCTCCTCCAATGTTGTTTTGGTTTTGGTGCCACCACGGGAAATCTTCGATTTATAGCACTTAGACTTATATACCGCTTCACAGTGCTTTCACCGCCCTGAGTCCCTTTTTGGGAAAAAGGGTGATATATAAATCCGAAATAAACTAAACTAAACTAGAGAACAGCCTTCTCTAAGCGGTTTACAGAGTCAGCCTCTTGCCCCCAACAATCTGGGTCCTCATTTTACCCGTCTCGGAAGGATGGAAGGCTGAGTCAACCTTGAACCTGGTGAGACTCGAACTGCCAAATTGCAGGCAGCCGGCAAGCAGCAGAAATAGTCCTGCAGTACTGCATTCTGACCACTGCGCCAACTCGGCTCTTATGACCACAATTGAGTCCAAAATCTGTTGCGTAGCAAGATCGTTAAGTGAGCTTTGTCCCATTGTATGCCCTTTCTTGCCAAAGCCATTAAATGAATCAGGGCAGTTCTTAAGCTACGAACGGGGCTGTTCAGTGAATCAGATCACATGACCAATGGGAGAAAAGTGCGAAATGCAGTCATAAGTCACTTGTTCGGGACCATTGTTAACTGTGATGTCACTAAATGAATGGTTATAAGGCAAGGACTATCACTAGCATCCACTATGAGGAGGGGAACAATATATTTTGGGTATTAATCCCATGTTAATATATGTATTCTACTCGGGTGAAATATAAAAATTGTTACTACCGGTTCTGTGGGCATGGTTTGGTGGGCGGGGCGTAATGTAACTGGGTGGGTGTGGCCAACTTTTTTTAAAAAAACTTCAAAGCATTTTTTTCTAATGCTTTGAAAAGCCTCTGCCGATCAGGCAACTCAAAGCATTTTTTAAAATACCTCTTCGGCCAAGAGGTTGCAGAAAGAAATGCTTTGAAAAGCCTCTGACGATCCTAGTTGAGCCACACGATCATCAGAGGCTTTTTTTTTTACTTTTAAAAGCATTTTTTCGTCGGAAGAGGTTGTAGAAAAAATGCTTTTAAAAGTTAAAAAAAAAGCCTTTGATGATTGTGCGGCTCAGCTGGGCATGGGGGTGTGTGTGTGCAGAGATTTTTGCTACTGGTTCTCTGAACCATCCACCGCCATCGCTACCAGATCGGGCGGTCCGGTCCGAACTGGGAGCATTTCACCCGATTCTACTCCCCTTCGTTATAGAGATACCCACCCTTGATAAATCCCTCCCCATAATCTAATTTTAAAACCAGATGTTAGTAATTATAGTAATTTACTTACATGTCCCTCTGTGTGAGTAGGGCTGCCGCATATATGCATTCTTCGATCTCCTTTCCTTCATGACATAAAAATATACCCCGTTTCCCCGAAAATGAGACCTCCCCAGATAATAAGCCCAATTAGGCTTTTGAGTCCTAAAATAAGCCCCTCCCGAAAATAAGCCCTCCCCGAAAATATTTAAATGCATGCGCAGCCGGTCTCCGCCATTTCCTCTGGTTAGGGTGAGGGAGACAGAGCTGGAAATCAGGTAAGATGGCAAGAGGAGCCTCGTCTTGCTCCAGACACCCAAAAATAATAAATCCTCCTCGAAAATAAGGCCAAGTGCTTATTTCAGGGTTCAAAAAAATATAAGACAGGGTATTATTTTGGGGGAAACACGGTAAATGTAGTTCCAGATCAGGTCCATCTAACAAAAAAATGATTAGCCAGTGGGATGCCTAGACACAACGCCAAGCACAACGAAGAAAAATGCAGTGATCATGAGCATTAAGAGCCTTAATAATCTCCAGACATCTGTCCAAACCCCTGTCCAATTACTACTCTTTGCAGGGAAACAGTTATGTAGGTCAACTCTTACATGTTAAAAAAATTGCTTTTATTTGTCCTACATCTCCTCCCATGTAGTTTTATCCTACGATGTCCCATTTTTGCACTTGGAAAGAAAAAAGCATGTGCCGTATTTCATTGCCATATTACTCGAGATAAAAAGCTCGGGGGGTGGGATTGTTCTGGATAAATCCATATTTAAAATGCTGCTTGAAACGAGGACTTTATAAATTAGGACTTTTTAGTCCTCTGGAGTTCTCTTATCGGTTTCATTAACCCAGTTTTTATTGTAGTTTGGGAAACCCAATTAGTTCTTTTCTTTGAAGATATATCAAACAGTGTGGTGGTGATATCTTTAAACTTTCATGTCACTTGGATCAGTTATTAAATATATATGCGTGGAAATGTAATCGCTTTTCACCTGGATCCATCTAATTGACAATCGCTAAAGGATCACGAGTTTCTATTTCTTCCATTTTCTTTGCTATTTGTAAAATAAGCTTTTGACTGCTCCAATATTATAACTATTGAGTTCTACAATGGTCTTTATTTGCAAAGCATCATTTGAGGAGGGATCCAACTGGTCAGTGTCTGGATCCAATACTTTGTAGGTATTCCCATTACAAATAGTATTCTGTGGTGTAATTTTTAAGAATTTAAACTCATACTCGGATATTTACTTATAAATATATAGTGTCTATGAGACATGCTTAGCCAGGGGTTAACAGCCATACTTTACTCAATCCAATTGTTTAGTCCAGGGGTGGGCAATACACTGACTTACAATTAATTACATGGCCTGCTTTTTCACATGGTACTTAGGCTAAAATGTAGTTTACGACTTGATGGTTCCCTGTAGTATACAAACATAGGCAGGGAGAAAAAGTGAAATATGTAAAGAAAGGAAAGAAATCAAGTTTTTCCCCTGCCCTATCATAAGCCTGCAATTCTACAAAGGTGCCATTAATCACACACACACACACACACACACACATACATACATATGTGTCAATCCTGGAAGCCATCTTTTACTTTGGATCTTCAAGACTGCCACATTTAGTGCTGTGGGAAACTAGGAGGGGGGATTGTATGAAGTGATATCTAGCCATAACAACATTCTTTTCTTTGAGAGTCAAGGACATCTTGCCCTGCACCTGGGAGTGGTGTGACTCGGAGGCACCTCCAGTTGGGATGGTGGTTTGATTGGACCATGTGATGGACGTATGGGGTGTTGGGCAGGGACTTGAATTTTCTTTTGGGTGGGTAAAACCTGGAAACTTTCAGATTCGGGTTTTCCCAGGTGTGCCAATATGATATCTCTAATAAAATGGAACTTTGAGGAAACTCAAGCCTCGGAGTCTTCTTTCGTTGGGGGTGTTACTTGGAACCGTGACACACACACACACACACACACACACACACACACAACCTCACTGGTATATTTACTGATGTAGATCTCTTAGTTCTCTGGTGGTCTTTTGACTTATAAAGATTAAAAACACAATCTTGTGAAATATTCTTGTTGTAAATCCCAATGAATGTAGCGGTACTTCTAAAAAGACGCATCCACAGGGTGCTGTTTTGGGAATAATCTCTTTTGAGACTTGCATCTGGATCGACCTTCATAGAGTTAATTTGTACATAATAAAATAAACTTTACATTACATAATGATAGACCTCAAAGCCCTTACTGTGCAATGTTATTTAGTATTTACATTGGTCATTGAGCATCACATAAAACAATAAAAAGCAGAACAGTCTAACCGTCTCATAATGCAAGCCAATTCAAACAAGACATTAGATAATCCAGTAAAAAAAAAACAGAACAAGTCTCGCTTAAAGATTTTTATTACCATAAGACTGGTTTAGTATACAGAATGTACAGTATAATATGCCGATTATTAAAACAATGTATATTTGTAAAGATATAATTACAATTTAAGAGAGGGAAACACATTATTCCAGTATTCTGTTTCACCAGTCTTCTGTAATTCTCACAAAAATTCTAATTGTTGTGATGATATAACACAGCACCTGTTCCTATCCAGATATTGATTGCTTTACTTTTTTAAAAAATCTAAAATGCATTCTAATTCCTAAAACCCCTTATCAGGCGGTGATGCTTCCGATTTTTCTAAATTCCAGTATTTAAAATAAATAATACATGCTCACTTCAGAACTCCAAGCTGAAAACTGCTTTCTTATACCCTGTTTCCCCTAAAATAAAACATCCAAGCCCAGTCGGGCTTTTGAGAGCATGCGCTAAAATAAGCGCCGCCCCTGAAAATAAGCCGTCCCCGAAAATATTTAAACGCAGAGCTGGAAATCAGGTAAGACGGCAAGAGGAGCCCCGTCCTGCTCTACGCGCCCCAAAATAATAACACCTCCCTGAAAATAAGGCCAAGCACTTATTTCGGGGTTCAAAAAAAAAAAAAAAAGACAGGATCTTATTTTCGGGGGAACACGGTAGTTTGGCTATGTTCTCACAACTTGTTAAACCGAATTAGTTTCTCTACCAAAATAACCCAATTTTTTAGCTTGCACAACAGTCAGGGGGTATAAACTAAGCCAGCTTAGTCGCCAAGCGAATCGATGCCAGCTTTCCATAATGCTATGCTATTCTTTAGCTTATCTTGCAAGGGGATGATGGGAGAGGAACACGACAATAACACTGGTCAAATCCCTACCACTCTGCTGAGGGAGCCTTGGGGATAGGGAATTGAAGTCATTAGCATCATATTTAAAGGCAACTCATTCACTTCTCGGTAATGGATGCAATAAGAAGTCAGATGATTGGCCACTGAGTGTAAAGTAGAAGCAGATAAAGTGGGACCGGATAGATGACCGCTGGATAATTTTATATTCACTATATTCTAAAAGCAACTATATTCTGAAGGCAGGAAATACCGCCAGCTAGAGAAAATACAATGTCAGCATGAACTCCCTTGATACTCTAAGTAACCCCCTAACTTGTCAGAAGAAAAGGGAGCATCTTCATGAAACATAGTCAAGGGTGATTAGGCCAGAGAATAGCACCTGGACGAGAAGCAAATATCAAAAGAAGAATTTGTACTTCAGCCAATTACAAGAAGAATTATGAGTGTTGGATAAAGATAAAGTAAAATCTTACTAATTAGAAGATGTCAATTAAAAATAACAAATGTATGTTAACCATATATGGAAAAGTTGCTGTGTTAGCAGAATCCTTTGTTTAGAAAAGTATATAATGTGTCATACAAGCATGGAGACTTCACTCAGAGCCAAGATTGGAACCTGGCTTTTGAGTCTTTGCGCAAATAAAATCTCTCTCTCTCTGACTGACCCATGTTGCTTGGTCACTTCATTCCATAACAAGTGAAACCTGCTTTACACAGTGCATCAAGACAGGGGTTTTTTCAAATTTCAATCTCCCCTCCCCCCCCCAAGGCTACGGAACCTGTTAGCTAAAATAAATAAATAAAAAATTCCCAGATGAACAAAACTCACTGTATCCGAGCGAATGCTGGATCTTTTTTGCCCTTCAGGTCTCAGGTAATTCCATCAAATTCTTACATCGTCCAAAGGTCCCCAAGAACGGCATTTGAGAAAACCCTGCAATCAAAGACATAACAAGGTTTATTTTGGACTGCTCATGTTTTAGCAGACCCATCCCATTCAACCTTGCAGTTGTGGGAAGATCCACAAACAAGTGAGCAGTTTGGCAAGTGTTTTATCTGACTGAATCCTAGGCAGTTTACTTACCTTTAAGGTCTTTGGCCCTCTGTGAGCTTGCCTGCTTTCTTGCAAACGTTTTATTACCCAAGTCGGTAGCATCATCAGTGCTAGAAGGAAATGGGGCTTGATCTTTTTCTATATACAAAGTCTTGGTTGGTGGGAGCGTTCTTGGTGGTTCTTGGGTAATGGAACCTTTGCAGGAAAAACAATGAAGCTCAGAGAGCACCAAGGACCTCTCAAATATAGCCAACGTTTAGGAGCCTTGAGGTGAGTTTTAGACCTGTAAATTCACAATCTGAATCTGCTGATGGCTAGAAATTTACATTAATGTGACCCTAGGTTTCCCGAACTGCAGGGTCGTATAAATGAAATCTTAATTTAAAAAAGAAATCTGACTGAAGACTTTGTTGGTTTTGCCAAAGAAATATCAATGCAGTTTTATTCAACTGAAATATTTTAAACTCATTTACAAAAGTTGTGTCTTCAATGATCAATTGAACTAATATACCGTATCTTGCCAAAGTACTATGGCAGCTGCATTTTAGTCCATGTAATATAGCATTTTACTTTTCAACTACAGTATCTCCTATCAAGAAGCCCAACATACTCCTTCAATTTTTTTTCATTTCATTACAAAGAGCCAATCTACTCCTTCCTTTTCTGGGTTTCAGGAGACCAAGTTAAGATTTGGTTATTTGAAGGTTTGAATTTGCTGGATACATCTTTTGGTATATATTTTGTATAACTCTGATACTGTATTTAATTATTTTTGAGAGGATATGACTTGGTGCTGTTTCAAATAAAGAGCATTTGAGTACGTAGACTGATATCCAGGATAAATAATAGTGAGAAACTACTCTGCAGCTGTGATTTAACTAAGCTTTAAGTCCAACTCAAACAAGCATTCTGGTTAACGGAGCACCCCAAAAAGTGTCCCTTGCCTTCACTGAGCCAACGTCTCTACTTGGAAGTTTTAGATTTAGTAACTGGTGGCATTTCTATTTTTGGCAATGATTTCAACAAATCATTTGCGGTATCTGTTGATTAATGTTGCATATTACGGTACCTTGGAGGCATTTTGGTCTACTCCCCTTAAAAAACAGCTTCAGTGCTTGCATGAAGTGCCCATTTAAGGTAATGCCACAAAATTTCAGTTTGGTTACGATAGTTAGGGCTTCCGAATTGTGAAATTTCTGCTGCTTCAGCTATTCTGGTGGATTTGTGTCTTTAGGTCATTGTTATACTATATGACTCACACTCAGGCTTTCAGTTCATGGGTAGAAATTAACATTCTTCTGTAGAATTTCCCGGTACAATCTAGAATGCATTGTTCCCGCCACGATTGTAAGCCATTTGTGCCCTGAAGCTTGCAAGGGCATTTTTATTCACATGGTTTGCAGGTGAGGAAGTTCTTTTATTGAAATTTAATATTTTGTTCATTCAAGCACTTCTCTCGCTAGTGCCAGAAAGTTCCACTTTTCTATCTCCTGTTTTAATACTCTGTTGGATTCATTTAGATGGCCTTTAACTTGAGATAAGTGGCCATATATACTTTTGGGAGCAGTTTCTGCTTTCGTATCCTCCCATATTTTCCTTGTGGTGAGCCCATGGAACAATGACAACAGGCAATACAAGAATAGCCTGCAGATTCTTTACGATTATACTTTATTTTGGGAGATAATTTTTACTGGATGACAGACAGCTCCTATAAAGAATGACAATTGTTTTCATTTCCTCTGTTTATGCTTGTTTGTCTGATTGCAAAGGCTTTAGAAATGGTTTATAGGCCTCATTATTTCTGAGATTTACAAAGATCTGTTTTGATCCGAACATGATACATTTCCATAAACCCATGGCAAGAAGAGCAGACAATCACCTTGCCAATCTATAAGGATGTTGTTCTTTTACATCTGAGGCCCCTGAAATCAACATCATTTAGTCATCTAACCGAATGAAACCTCTGACTCAAATTTACCTCCTAGGAGCATTTATTACTGTTACAAATATGACACACTACACAAGCGTGGGCTTCTTTAATCAGGAGCATGAGTAGAACTCAGCGCTTTCCCAAGTTTTTGGGTTGGGGTACTTGATGTTTCTTTTTAAGGTGGTGGGTGATGTGGGAAAATGTTTTTTTCTAATTTCTTCTCCTGGGACAGTATTTTTCTCTTCATAGGTAATATTTTCTTTTTTCATTTTGTGAAACTGCTGAAGTCATTTTACAGAACTGAGTTTGATGGACTAGAAATATGAACCAATAATAGATGAATTTTCAATGACACCATAGGTATTGGGATTCTGTCTTCTTTTTAAAGTGTGGCTAAACGTTGATGCACACTGTATAATCGAGAAAGCTAAAGATTACAAAAAAAAAGAAAGCAGTGTCTGCTTCACTGATTATAGAAAGGCCTTAAATTATGTCAATCATATCAAGTTGTGATATTTGTTTATTTATTTGTTTATTTATTTATTTATTTATTTATTATATTTCTATACCGTCTTTCTCCCGCAGGACTCAAGACGGTGTACAGTCAAGAAAAAAATAAAGATACA
Organism: Coluber constrictor foxii; assembly: GCA_038048745.1. NCBI lineage: Eukaryota > Metazoa > Chordata > Lepidosauria > Squamata > Colubridae > Coluber > Coluber constrictor. The sequence continues at coordinate 82,929,487 of CM075965.1, read as the reverse complement.
TAAACATCATAAAATTGATAATTAAAATTATAGCATAGTTTAGCCCAAATAAATAAAACCCAGAATTATATAATATTTTAATCATTCCCAGTTAACGTGCTTAGCCCCGCCCGATTGAACATCAGGGTCTTGAGGGCACAGCGGAAAGCACGGAGATTAGGGATGTTTCGTAGATCAGGGGGCAGTTCATTCCAAAGGGTTGGAGCCCTTACAGAGAAGGCCCTCCCCCTGGGAGTCGCCAGTCGGCACAATTTGACTGACGGTACCCTGAGGAGTCCCTCCCTGTGAGAACGAACTGGTCAGTGGGAGGCTATTGGTGGCAAAAGACGGTCTCGTAAGTACCCAGGCCCTAAGCCATGGAGCGCTTTAAAGGTGATAACTAATTTAGTTTAGAAAAATGAGAATCCCAAAATCTCATTACCTTCATGTGAAACCTATAAGTATGGGTAGAGAACATAGAGAATTGGATAGGCACCATGCTCTCCCCTTAATTTTTTTTTCTCCAAGCTATATTTATATGAATATATATGAAGGGAAACCTGACTGGGAAAAAAGAGCATGGTTTTCAAATTGGGAGAAGAAACATTAATGACCAACTTTGCTGAGGACACTAATGTGATGGCCAAAAATGCAGGATCTGCAGCCTCCAGTAATAAAAGTCAAGGGACACAGTGGAAAAAAATGGGACTAAGATTAATGAGAAAGAACATCAACTAACGAAACAGGTGCAACCACTGTCTTAAAACCGGTAATGAAGATATCAAAGTGGTAGACAGCATATACATTTTAGCATCAACCACCGCCCATAAAGGAATAAGCAATCAAGAAGGTCTTGGAATATTCAAATGTCATGATTCGAAATAACAATCATTTTTTAAAGCGCATGTGCTCAAAAGCCCGATTGGGCTTATTATCAGGGGATGTCTTATTTTTGGGAAAACAGGGTATATAGAATTCTTTATTGGCCAAGTGTGATTGGACACACAAGGAATTTGTCTTTGGTGCATATCCTCTCAGTGCACATAAAAAGAAAAGAACAAAAAAAAAATACATTCATTAAGGATCATAAGATACAACACATTAGTGATAGTCAAGGTTACTAACTTGGTTAGTTACTAACAAGGTTACTAATTATAGGGTATTTAAGCCTATAATGAATAATATTTAATCCTATAGTTGCTTTATTCTGCCATTTATGGTATGGTATGTAGCCCCGAGGCGCACAGTAGAAAGATGAGCAGCATATAAATTTAACAAATAAATTAAAAACGAGGGCAGGCCACCCTTTCTGCATGCCTTAAGTCACACAACAAGTGTACAATCTAACACCACTTATTTTGAAATTTGTGCAACAGAGCATTATACTGAAGGGCCTCATTTCTACTTATATATATTTACTTATATATAGGTCTGTGGCTATTCAATATATATGTATCTTGTGTGTGTGTGTGTGTGTGTATTTAATTATCATCTCAACTTAGAACTACTTCAGTCTGACCTAAGCATAATATATAAAATTATCTGCCACAATGTCCTTCCTGTCAATGACTACTTCAGCTTCAACCACAACAATACACGAGCAAATAATAGATACAAATTCAAGGTAAGCCGCTCCAAACTCGATTGCAGAAAATCTGACTTCAGTACCAGAGTGGTCAATGCCTGGAATGCACTATCTGACTCTGTAGTTTCTTCCCCAAACCCCCAAAACTTTAACCTTAGACTGTCTACTGTTGACCTCACCCCATTCCTAAGAAGTCTGTAAGGAGCGTGCATAAGCGCACCAGTGTGCCTACCGTCCCTGTCCTAATATTCCTTTTTACTTACTCTTTTCATGTATTCAAATTATGTTTATACTTTTACCTGTTATCTTACACCCTGTTTTCTCCAAAATAAGACATTCCCTTATAATAAGCCCTAATCAGGCTTTTGAGCGCATGACAATAAGGCCAAGTGCTTATTTCAGGGTTCAAAAAAATATAAGACAGGGTCTTATTCTCGGGGAAACACAGTAGATACAGGTGATAGATAAATAGTAAGATGGATAGATGGATGGATGGATAGATAGATGATAGATAAGAGATAGATGATAGATAGAGATAGATGATATAGAGATAGATGATAGATGATATAGACATAGACAGATACCCTGTTTCCCCCAAAATAAGACATTCCCCTGATAATGAGCCCCAATCAGGCTTTTGAGTGCATGGCAATAAGGCCAAGCACTTATTTCAGGGTTCAAAAAAATATAAGACAGGGTCTTACTCTCAGGGAAACACAGTAGATACAGGTGATAGATAAATAGTAAGATGGATAGATGGATGGATGGATAGATAGAGATAGATGATAAATAGATATATAGATGATATAGACATAGACAGATCCCCTGTTTCCCCCAAAATAAGACATTCCCCTGATAATTTTATTTTATTTTATTTTTTTTAATTTGATTTATATGCCGCCCTTCTCCGGAGACTCAGGGCGGCTTACAATGCATTAAGCAATAGCCTTCATACTTTTGTATATTTATACAAAGTCAGCTTATTGCCCCCACAAACTGGGTCCTCAGTTTGTGGGGGCATAATAAGCCCAATTGGGCTTTTGAGCACATGGCAATAAGGCCAAGCACTTATTTCAGGGTTCAAAAAAATATAAGACAGGGTCTTACTCTCAGGGAAACACAGTAGATACAGGTGATAGATAAATAGTAAAATGGATAGATGGATGGATGGATAGATAGATAATAGAGATAGATGAGAGATAGATAGATAGATAGATAGATAGATAGATAGATAGATAGATAGATAGATAGATAGATAGATAGATAGATAGATAGATGATATAGTATCCCGTTTCCCCCAAAATAAGACCTCCCCTGATAATAAGCCCAATCGGGCTTTTGAGCGCATGGCAATAAGGCCAAGCGCTTATTTCAGGGTTCAAAAAAATATAAGACAGGGTCTTATTTGGGGGGAAACACGGTATATGCTTGACAAATAAACTTATGATTATGATCATTATTCTCCAACCCACACAGAGACAAATTACACGGCCCTGCCTGCCAGCTGGCCATCTCCACCGCCCCCCCCACTGCCCCCCCCCCAAGCCTTTCAGAGGGCAGTTGCACCCACCTCACACTAGGCCTCAAGCCTTCCCCGGCGTTGATTTGTCTCTCGGGAGACCAAGCCGGGGCCCGAAACGTAAACCCAGGCGCCCCGGGAGCGGCAGATTTCCTCACCAGAGCCATGAGGGAAATCCTCGCTCGACAGCCTCGGGGGGTTGGGGTGGGAAAAAAAGCTCCCCTCGTCGGTTTCCCCCTCAGGGAAAGAGTCGCCTCGTCTTCAAACGGCTCTCGTTCCCAAGGCGACGCCGTCGCGGGGCGAGTGACGACACTTCGGAGGCCACGCCCTCCCCCCCCCCCACACCTCTCGGCCGGCGCTGCGTCGCGTCGCGTCGCGTCGCGCCGCGCGCCCCCTCCACTATGACGGAAAGGAAGAGGCCGGCTCCGGGAGGCGTAACGCGCATGCTCGGCGCGGGCGCCATTTTGGACGGGCCGCCGGAGCTTCTCCCGCGGTGGCGGCGGTGGTGACGGTTGGCGGCGGAGCTCGGCCCGGCTCAGCGGCGGCGGCGGGAGCGACCTGGGTTTCGGCGGGTCCCGCTGCCGAGATGGCCAATATCGCGGTGCAGCGGATCAAGCGGGAGTTCAAAGAAGTGCTGAAGAGCGAGGAGGTCAGCCTTTAGCCGCCCCCCCCGTTTCCCCCCCCCCTTTTTTTTCCCCTACCCTCCTGACGACGGTGAGGGGCTCATCCCGGTGAGGGGCTGCTGGCTTGCCCGGGGCTGAGGAGGCCTGCTGCCGCTTCTCCTTCTCCAGGGGATGACGGGGTGGGGGGAGGGGGCTGTCCCGAGGGGGCGTCCGCTGAGGGGGGAGGGGCGGGGGGGGAGAAGCAACGCCTGAGGGGAAGTGGGGGGGCAGACCCTGTGAGGGGAGGTTTAAATCCTTTTCCTTTCAAGGGGCTGATCTTTCCCCCCTCAGGGAAGTGCCTGTTGAGAGGTGGGGAGGGGTGGGGTTATCATTTGCTGTTGGAAGAAAAAGAAGGTACCGGGTGATGGGAGTTCTAGTTCCTCCATAAGGCACAAAAAGGCTGGCTGGGTGCCTTTGGGGCCAGTCATCAGGAGATGGTGAGTTTTAGGCCCGAGAAAGGTAGCTGGGTGCCTTTGAGCCAGTCACCAGGAGACTGGGAGTTCTAGTCCAGCAGCTACTGGGTGAGGGGAGTTCTAGTTCCTCCATAAGCCACAAGAAGGCTGGCTGGGTACCTTTGGGGCCAGTCATCTGGAGATGGTGAGTTTTAGGCCCAAGAAAGGTAGCTGGGTACCTTTGAGCCAGTCATGAGGAGACTGGGAGTCCTAGTCCAGCAGCTACTGGGTGAAGGGAGTACTAGTTCCTCCATAAGGCACAAAAAGGCTGGCTGGGTACCTTTGGTGCCAGTCATCTGGAGATGGGTACCTGGGTACCTTTGAGCCAGTCATGAGGAGACTGGGAGTCCTAGTCCAGCAGCTACTGGGTGATGGGAGTTCTAGTTCCTCCATAAGGCACAAAAAGGCTGGCTGGGTGCCTTTGGGGCCAGTCATCTGGAGATGGTGAGTTTTAGGCCCAAGAAAGGTAGCTGGGTGCCTTTGGGGCCAGCCACCAGGAGACTGGGAGTCCTAGTCCAGTAGCTACTGGGTGAGGGGAGTTCTAGTTCCTCCATAAGGCACAAGAAGGCTGGCTGGGTGGCTTTGGGGCCAATTGTCAGGTTATGGTGAGTTTTAGGCCCGAGAAAGGTAGCTGGGTACCTTTGAGCCAGTCATGAGGAGACTGGGAGTCCTAGTCCAGCAGCTACTGGGTGAGGGGAGTTCTAGTTCGTCCCAAAAAGGCTGGCTGGGTGCCTTTGGGGCCCATTGTCAGGAGATGGTGAGTTTTAGGCCTGAGAAAGGAAGCTGAGTGCATTTGGGCCAGTCACCAGGAGATTTGGGACTTCTAGTCCAGTGTATGGCATAAAAGTTGGCCAGATGACTTGGGGCCAGTCCGCAGGAGACGGTGAATTTTAGGCCTGGCTTAGGCAAAAAAGGTAGTTGGGTGATTTTGGCCCAGTCACCAGGAGACTGGGAGTTCTAGTCTGGCAGCTAGGTACTGGATGATGGGAGTTCTAGTTCCTCCATAAGCCACAAAAGCCTGCTGGGTGCCCTTGGGCCAACCTGTGCGAGATGGTGAGTTTTAGGCCCAAGAAAGGTAGCTGGGTGCCCTTGGGCCAGTAACCAGGAGACTGAGAGTTCTAGACCTTTGTATGGCATACAAGCCGGCTGGGTGACTTGGGGCCAGTCCTCAGGAGATGGTGAGTTTTAGGCCTGCCTTAGGCAAGAAGAGTAGATGGATGCCTTTGGGCCAGTCACCAGGAGACTGGGAATTCTAGTTTTATGTATGGCATAAAAGCTGGCTGGGTGACTTTGGATCAGTCACCAGGAGACAGTGAGTTTTAGTTCTGCTTTAGCCATGAAAGGCAGCTGGGTGACTTTGGTTAGGCCGATCCCTCTTTCTCAGCCTGACCCACCTCACAGGTGGTTCTTTCGGGGAAAATAGGAGGAGGAAGGAGCCTTAGGTTTGCCACCTTGAGTTACATATAACGTAATAAAGGCAGGACAAAATCTGATAAAGAAGCCAGCCCTTCTCTTTTCCATTTATAGGCCCAGCAGTCTTTCATCTAGGTTGGGATACGTCCTTACAGGTCTGCTACTCCGTTCAGTTGATCAGGGAATCTGACCGGGTCAGAGGAAAGTTTTTCCAGTGGGATTTAAGTTAAAAGTAGTAGTGTGTGCCCTTGTTGCTGAGGGGTTTATCCTGGCAGCAGAATCTGGGGTCTTTGAGGAAATTCCCTTGATGTTGGTGTAATGGGCAAAGTTTTCTGTAATCCAATCCATGTGTGAATGCAGAAAGAGTAAAACATCAGGGTATGTACAATAGGCAAGGTTTCATAATAGACTTCATACTTTGGCAGATTAGAAAAACCAGAGTTTGTGGAATAAGCCAGAATTCAGATAAGCAAGTGATAGTGACCTTTTTTTTGGCCAATCAATCTTGCCTTGGACCTTTACAGTTGGTTAAGAGCTTGAGCAATCCAGAAATATGAATTAGCACTAAGGAAGGAAAGAAATTACCAAGACGTGTATGTTGGCGTAGTCTATTTAATTGTAGTGAGTAAGCCCTAAACTATGGTCTGTTTGTTGGCCTTTGGTGTACTAAATGCTAAGCCGAAAACGAGTCAACAACCTACTTTAATGCAGTGCATGGGATGGTGTGTTAAAATGCATGGACTGCGGGAAGCTATACTAGACTGCAGAAACTATTTGAAAAATTATTGAAACCAAATATATTCAAGATGGAGCCAATATATTTCCCTATGATATGGAAAGAATCAGATGTAATTATTACCTATATAACCATTGATTAAAATTTCATTCTTTCATATTTGCACCAGTAACACTGCTCTTTGGATGAGAATTCATTGAGAGGATGTTTTTATTTTATTTATTTTATTTATTTTAAAAAAGGATTCCTCTCAATAAGTACACAATGGATTGTAAAAATTGATGAAGGAGCCCACATTAAAAAAACAGTTCTTTCATTTAAAAATATGTCCTGTTGATGTTGTGTATTATCAGTTCGAGACCGACTTCTGCCACCAATAGCCCCCCACCGGCCAGTCCGCTCCCATAGAGAGGGCCTCCTCAGGGTGCCATGGGCCAAGTTATGTCGGCTGGCGACACCCAGGGGAGGGCCTTCTCTGTGGGAGCTCCTGCCCTATGGAATGAACTGCCCCCGGAAATTCGTAAGATCTCTGACCTCCGTGTCTTTCACTGTGACCTCAAGACCCTGCTGTTCCGCTAGGCTGGGCTATCAATGTAAATGATTTTAAATTGGGTGTTTTAAATCTTGGGTTTTAATTGGAGCCAAATATTTAATAATTTTAATTATTTTTAATTGATGTCTGTTTTCTGTGTTTTTAATGTGCTGTACACCGCCCTGAGTCCTTCAGGAGAAGGGCGGTATAGAAATAAAATCATCATCATCATCATCATCATCATCATTATTATTATTATTATTAAATCTGTAGTGAGATTCACAGTCTTTGAGGCTGGTTAATAGCTCAGCAGCTCGAGTCCTAACCAAGGACCTAGGAACTGTTAAGGTATCATCGGAGGATAAAAACTGTTCCGAGTAAAGTGGTTTTTTGTAGAGTCAAATTTATGATGATGATGATGATTTAGCATTATATTCTTCCCAAAGACCCTTTAACTCTTCACTGAGATCTGTATATCTCAGCGGACTAAGAATATATTATATCAGTTGGCACAACTGATAATAGTCAAAAAAATGAGCATTATAATGCATTATATTTGTGTCCAATTTATTCAGAGTGGTATGTATAGTCTTAGTCCTATTTTCTACTAGTTCAGTACTATTTTTCACTTATTTTCACAAAATGTGAAGTCTTTTGAACCAGATACTACTCAATATTCAATACTAATTTAGTTTATAACTAAGAAATTCTTGTTCCATCCCTGTCATAGTCGTAATAATTCTGCTTTTCCTCAACATCAGTTAAATGCCAACCACATCGAAATAGATGGCCACATACTCCTGTCTTTCCTTCTGATGGAATATATTTTCCTGAAATACAAGCGTTGATCTCTTGAGACACTGTTTAATGTTGTACATTAAAACCAACTTGTTATTACTTTGGAATGTATGTGATTCTTCTATCAGTCTGATTTGGTAAAATAATTTCAGGAACTAGCATTGAACAGCTTGAAAATATTGCTTTTCAACTTTATTGTATAAAAAGATCCAGTTGACCCAGTTCTAAATTTATTTATATAACAGCTTAATTCCAACAAAGATGTGTCATATCATGTTTAATCTAAATATCTTTAGCTTTCTTCCATGTTAACTTTTCAAGCGCAGAGTGTACTGGTTGTGCTCAACAACAGTTTGTTTAGTGACTGAAGTTGTAATGCACTGAAAAAAATCTGGCTTATGAATGTTGTTCCCACCACCATTGCAGCATCTCTGTGGTCATGTGATCGAAATCCAGATGCTTGGCAACGGGTTCATATTTATGATTATTGCTACATCCCAGGATTATGTGATCCCTTTGGGCGGCCCTCCGACAAGCAAAGTCATTGGAGAAACCAGATTCACGTAACAGCTATGTACTGATTTAACAACTGCGGTCATACCCCTAAATGTGTGAAGAAAGATTGTGTAATTGGGCAAAATTCACTTAACAAATATCTCACTGAGCAACAAAATAAATGTGGTCGTAAGTCAAGGACTACTCATATACGTTTATTTACAAAACCTATTTTATATAGCTTGATGGACAATCACACCTTAGAAAATTAGCAATGCTTGTAAATGGGCTAAAGGACATTAGAATTCATAATGTATGTAAGAATGTGATGTCTGTATCTGTCCTTGTTTTAATACAAAATATAATAATAATTGGCTGGATGTTATCTATTTTTACAGTGGTTGAGATAGTATTTATTTGATTTAAGTAGCTCTACTTTTTCCCTTCAATATTCCTTAATGTCAGCTCAACAAATGAAAATAAGGTAGTTGATAAGAAGTCTTTGGTGCTCTCTGAGTTGTTTTCGTGCAGATGCTGTTTCTGCATTATTTATTTATTTATTTATTTATTTATTTATTTATTTATTTATTTATTTATTGAATTTCTATAACGCCCTTCTCCCAAAGGACTCAGGGCGGTGAACAGATTAAGATTTCATATACATATAATTTTTTTTTTTATAAACAGTAAATAATAAATTGAGTCAACTTGGTGTAACTACTAAGACCTGTACTTCTCTGTAAAGCAGTTTTTAAGTTTTTTAAAATCAGGACCAGGATGTACATACAGCATATGATCTGTGCTACCTGGGAATGGATGGGGTTGCTTATCCATCATCCAGTTAAGCATCCCTGTCTCTAAAAATCAGAATAAGCATCCTGATCATTTGGAAAGATAAAAACTGGGTTCGTGTTTTTAAACAGCAGGCTTCACTGTCTTCTTACTCAACTGTGCTTAAAAAAAAAATCTAAAATCCTTTTGGATGTAGGCCACCTGGTCCACGATGCATCAAAGCAACCACAAACCATATCATTTCCACCATCACCATGCTTTATGGTAGGGGTCTCCAACCTTTGCCACTTTATGACTTGTGGACTTCAACTCCCAGAATTCCTCAGCCAGCATGTGCTGGCTGAGGAATTCTGGGAGTTGAAGTCCACAAGTCGTAAAGCGACCAAGGTTGGAGACTCCTGCTTTATGGTGGCGTTCTGATAAAATTATGTCTTTGGATTTCCCCAGGAGGTCCAAAGGGCCAAATAATTCTTGAATCTGCTCCAGAGGCTCCTGGTCTTTAGCCACCCATAAGCAAACTTTAGTCTTGATGTTCTTTCTGGACAGCAAAGGTTTCCTTCTTGTGTCACCTCTCCCTGTATGTCAGTAGAGATTCTCCTCCGAGAAGCTTATTCCTGTCAGCTCCGACTGGATGGTGGGGAATGGAAGGATTTATATTCCTTGCAGACAGCTGGTCATTTGCATCCTTTTAGAGGATCGTTGAAGCTCTTGGAGGTTTATCTATGTCCTCAAGGTCACCATTTTCTTTCCCCCTCTGGAAATCCATTCCTACTCCCACACCACTCCAAGGGTGTTCATCCCACATTGCATAGCTTAAAGTCTGTAGAGTTTCTCTGTCATCCAGATCTGAAGGTCTTGAGCTGAAGAAGTTTCTCGGATGAGAAGCAAAATGTCTTCAAAAGGAAAAAAAACAGAAAGTCCACTTGCCTCCTGAGGGGCGGGGGATCACATTTGGGATCTCCCCTGTATGTATAATTTGTGCAGTGGTAGACTTAATGCACTTCGATATCAATAGGAGAGAGAGCTGTAGGTCATGTGATGACATATTGAAATACGATGAAAAAGTTAAAACAGATCAATGGGATGTGCTTGCTTTTTGACATGTCTGTAAATTTTACTTAACATAGCAATGCCTCTTTATACATTGATTCAGGTATTTTTTTTAAAAAAAGTATACAGCTTCGATCTTTATTTCCATTTACCTGGATTAAGTTTCACTAAAAAAAAAACATTTTGTGCAGTCTTTTAAACACATAATGTAAATTGAAAGATTTCTTAGAAAATATAATGTCCTAAAGCTGGATTTGCATAAATGTCTAATTGCCTTGAGCTTGAATCTTCAATGTTCCTGGAAAGTTGTATATTTTCAATCATTGAGACTTCCTAAAGTGTTTAGAAGTAAAGAGAAGATAGTGAACATGATTAATATATTGAGTTCAGCATATCTAACCTAATTTACAGAGGTGCTTCCTAAGAATGATTATCTGAGAGGGGATAATTACAGCTTTAAATTTGATTGTATTTATTTCTAAAAATGTTACGGTTTCGGTGAAAAAAATACAACATAGCAATTTTTCTGCAAGAAATTTCCATCTTTTTTATTCATTTCATACGTTGTTTGCATTTCAAACCGTAGTTAGCTGTTATCAAATTAATTTGCATCATTTGTGCACAAGGGAATATACCATTACTGCCCTCCTTCTGCATTTACTAAATACAATAACTACACAGAAGCTTTAGTAATTTAGCATTATAAAAAATTAATGAATAATTGCACTTCGCTGTTGCCATTTTGAGAACAGCATGACATATTCAGATGGTTACACGACTGACATGACAATATGCCTCGTTTATGTATTTTGATGGTAACGTGCCTTTTGATGAAAAAAAATTGAAGGAAAGCAAAACGTGTAATTTTAAAGTAGCGTTGTAGGGTATCACAAACACAACTGAAGAATAAAAAATGTGGGCAGCTTAGTAGACTAAAGGGAGGCAGAAGTATATAGACAGCTATATAATATACAACTTTTCAGAAAGATTAAAGATTCAAGTTCAAGGCAATTAGACATTTATGCAAAATGCGATAAACTCTACCACAGAATGGATTAATTTTAGCAAATCTTGTGTTTGCAAAATATCCAGTCATTTGAAGGCTACTTTCCGTGATCAATTATATTAAAATTCAAAAGGGGCAATCTGCAAACTCATCTTAAAACGTAGAGAAAACGGTCAAAGGGGAAGGTACTTGTTGGTTATTTTTGAGAAAGTGAGCATTACTCTTAAAATGCTATCAGAGTTATTTTTCCTAGTGTTGTTAGCAGAATGCTAATATACAGTCTACAGCAGGGGTCTCCCACCTTGGCAACTTTACGACTTCTGGACTTCAACTCCCAGAATTCCAGAAGTCGTAAAGTTGCCAAGGTGGGAGACCCCTGGTCTTTAAGAGCATTTCCCAAATACAACCAGGAGAGAAGATTGATTTCATTTCTTTCATCTTATATATTTAATTCAGTACAATAAAAATTACCTTTCCATGTATTGGATCGGATTTCCATCTGACATACTAAGAAATTAGAATGTGGTGGCAACTTTTGTGGGAGTTTGATTGCCTTCTCCAAGAGGTTTGGAACCATAAGGCCCTTGGATCATAAATGAGACGGGAAGACGGCTAGAAAAGCAGTTCAGGTAATAGGGGAGATAGCGCTGTGAAAAAACGGCAATAAAGGTAGCCCTCGTCTTACCATCACAATTGAGCCCCAAATTTCCATTGGTAATCAAGACAGCTCTTAACTGAATTTTGCCCCCGTTTTACCACCTTCCTTGCCACAGTTTTTAAGTGGATCGTTGCAGTTGTAACTCCCTTGTGTGGTGAATCTGGCTTCCCCACTGACTCCGTGGTCGCAAAAGGAGATCACATGACCCTGGGACACTGCAAGCAACACAAATATGATCTGAATTTTGATCACGTGACCACGGGGATGCCGCTACGGCTGTAAGTGTGAGAACCGATCATTCGGTTTTTTTCCCAGTGCCATTGTAACTTCAAACAACCACTGAACGAATGGTGGTTAAATCAAAGACTGCCGGTACACAGACATCCACAAGTTGAGTTGAGTTGAGTTTATTACATTTCTATACCGCCCTTCTCCCGAAGGACATAGGGCGGTTTACAGCCATATTAAAACAGTCCAACACAAAAATTAAAACTATTAAAATAATTTAAAATAGTTTAAAACCTTTGCTAAAACCAATTTAAAACCCATTTAAAATTTATCTATTCGGTCAGGCCAGCTTGGTGAAACAACAGAGTCTTTAGCGCCCGACGGAAGGCGCGGAGGTCGGGAATCCTCCTTATAGCCGGGGGCAGTTCATTCCATTTCAGCTATATAATTCTCTGAGAAAGGCAACGAAATCTATTCATTTCAACCAAAATTTCTCAAGCTGGTTTCGTTGCGGCGGTGTTCGGGTGCTTACTTTAAAAGCATGTATTCTACAACAGCAATGTCAAAATAATTAAATTTTAAGAGGTAGAAATTTTGACTGACTGTTGGGCAGCTTGTTTGCAGCCTCCAGATTTGTAACGTTGAGGGGATCTGTAAGTGAGCCGTAAGCATTTTTATCCATTTGCTGTTTTGTTTTAAAGCAGCAGACAATAATTCCCACAATTATAGAGTTAAAACAATCCAGTAAACTGTAAATTAAAATAAATGTGGAAAAAACCACTGTCCGCTACGTTTGCTAGTGCAAACGGTACTTGAAGGAAGGTTTTAAGGAATAGAGAAGGCCAGAATCATGGGGTTGTGTCGTTCCTATATTTGCATATTTTGCAAATATAACATTTTTGCAAACGATTTTTTCTAAATGTTGCAAATTACGTAGTGGTGTATGTACCGGTACCTCATCACATAATATGCATCACATAAATGATGTAAATGAGAGCAAACTTTGCTGAATTATGCAATTATACAAACGATGCTGATGGCAATAGATTTTTTTTCTGCCCGACCAACAAAGACATTTTTAAATAAATCCACAGACATCCTTTTGACAGTTAAAAAGTAGAAAGTCTGCTATAGGAACTTGAGGGTTTGCCCCGAGATAAGAAGCAAAAACACTAAATTAGCGCAGGGGCTGTTTGTTGTAGCCGTTGAATGAAATTTATTGCAGTTATCAATCACACTCCTACAGCTGCCCATCTCAACCAAAGGCACCACAATAGATACGATAATGTAAAATAACAATAGATGGAGAATTTCTTAAGGCAAGCTGACTTGAAGCGGCGGAAGAAGACAAATTACTGAATGTGGACTCTGAGGTGTATTTTAATGGATGCTATAAATAACAACCGCAAAGGGTCATGTTTCCTTTTTATTTTTCACAATCTGTAATCTTGAAAGGAGTTTGGTTACCTCTTTTGCAGCTACGACGTGTGGGATACTGTTGGGTGTTAGTTAATTTTTGGAGGGGAGGAATCTCCATTAAAAAAATGAGTATGCTATATTGCTTCTAGAATGCTTCTTGAAGCATTCATTCTACTCTAGTTCTTCCTAGCACCAAATATGTATTTATAAAAGTTAGACGGCTGCCTCTGTTAAAGGCAATAAGACTACTGAGCGGCAAATTAGTTGTCAACCAGAGCAGCTTGTTTAACCACATTATTTTACACAATAACATTTGCAGTAATATGGACCTTGTGTGGCTCAGGTGTAAAAAATGTGGAGAGTATAGGCGGTCTATATAAAACCTTGCTGGAAATAACTTGAAATGAAATGAGTAATTTAGGGTTTTTTTAAAAAATAAAATGGTTGATTTAAATGATTGTAACGGTATTGAAGCGCCGTTTAAATGGTTTTAACCAGTAGGAACAAAGAAATTGATATAAACTGAAGCCGCTTTGGCAAGCATCAAAGGATAATGGGAAACTTTCTCATTATCCAAGGGAAAACAACAGCTTAAAGATTTATTATACCATATCCTGAGTACTTTTATTTATTATTTATTTATTTAATTAAACTTTTATACCGCCCTTCTCCCGAGGGACTCAGGGTGGTGTACAGCCAATAATAAAAACAACATAAACACAAAAGTTAAAAACAATTTAAAACATATTCAATGTTTTGGCCTTATTATTAAAAACCCCAAGACTAAAATGCTCATTTAAAATTCATCATTCCGTCAGACCAGCTTGTTGTAATAGTAAAATCTTAAGGGCACGGTGAAAGGCACGAAGGTCGGAGATCCTACGAATCTCCGGGGGCAATTCATTCCATAGGGCAGGAGCCCCCAAGGGGTCACCAGTCGACATAATTTGACTGACAGCACCCTAAGGAGGCCCTCTCTGTGGGAGCGTACCAGCCGATGGGAGGCTATCGGTGGCAGAAGGCGATCTTGTAGATATCCAGGTCCTAAACCATGGAGTACTTTAAAGGTGGTGACCAACACCTTGAAACGCACCCGGAAGACCACCGGAAGCCAGTGCAGCTCGTGCAGGAGAGGTATTACGTTGGTGCGCCATGTCGCCCCCATAATCACCCGCGCGGCCGCATTCTGGACCAGTTGGAGCCTCCGAGTGCTCTTCAAGGGGAGTCCCATGTAAAGACTGTTACAGTAGTCCAGACAGGAAGTGACAAGGGCGTGAGTGACTGTGCACAGGGCATCCCGGTCCAGAAAGGGACGCAACTGGTAAATCAGGCGTACCTGATAGAAGGCCCCCCTGGCCACAGCTGTCATGTGATCTTCTAAAGACAGCCGTGCATCCAGGAGGACATCCAGATTGTGAATCCTCTCTGAGGGGGTCAAGATCTCACCCCCAATAGCCAGCGATGGAGCCAGCTGGCTATACCGGGGCACCAGGAACCATAGCCACTCGGTCTTGGAAGGGTTGAGTCTGAACCTGTTTCTCCCCATCCAGATCCGCACAGCCTCCAGGCATCGGAACATCACGTCAAGGGCATCATTGGGGTGATCCGGGGTGGAAATGTACAGCTGCGTATCATCGGCGTACTTTTGTGTTTCCAACCCACCCAGAAAACTTAAGTACCACCTAGACCAGGGGTGTCAAACTCGGTTTCATTGAGAGCCGTATCAGGGTTGTGTTTTGATCTTTGGGCTGGGGGAGGGGGTGGCATGGCTGGGGGACGTGGCCAGCTCGATGTCACTCATTGAGGCTCTATTTTCAGCCGGGATGGCCTCCTACAGCCCTCTGCCAGTGAAAATGGAGTTCGGGAGGGCCGTACGCGGCCCTTCCGAGCTCCGTTTTCACTGGCAGAGGCTAGATCTAATCATCCTGGGGGCCGGATTCGGCCCGCAGGCCTTGAGTGTGACACCCCTGACCTAGACTAACTAGGACAGGGACCTTCAAACTTGGCTGGCTGGCTGAGGAACTCTGGGAGTTGAAGTCCACAAGTCTTAAAGTTGCCAAGTTTGAAGGTCCCTGAACTAGAAGTTACATCGGAAGTTGATTCATTGTAAATGTGTAATTGAACTACCAAACAAAATGTGTTTATGCTTCTTACGAAAAGCAGCACAATCTAAAAAGGGTGTCTGATTTAGAACCCAACCTGTCATTAGTTTTTTAATCGTACATGTAAATGTGTCAAGATATAATTAGGGATAGTCACGGAAGTTAGGCATGACGTAAGCAGGCTGCCCCTGGCGTGTGTTACATGACTTAAAAACAATAGGGAGGCAATCATACATTCCCAAGGAAGATAATCAGAAGGATTTCCATTTTCAATGAAGTGACCAATTAGACTTAGGTTGCTATTTAATTTGAATCTGTGAATCAATTTTGAGAGAGAATTTGCATCTCTCTCCCTCCCCTCTCGTAATTAATCCGATTCCTTCAACCATAAGTAGATTTCATTTTCCAGTGTAGGATATATAAAAATGAGAGCAAACCAAACCATCAGTTTACATATTTTTTTATTTTTTTTATTTTTTTAAAATTTATTATTTATTTATTGGTTCAATTTATATGCCGCCCTTCTCCGGAGACTCAGGGCAGCTTACAATGCATTAAGCAGATAAACAAATAAATAAAACTCCATTATAAACCCAGTTGCCTATGGAGATTCTCAGGCTGAACAACCCTCTCTTAGAACAGAAGAAGCTTCTTGGATGAGAAGCAAAAGGTCTTCAAAGAAAAATCAGAAAGCCCAATTTTTTCTTGAAAAAAGCACCTTTACGAACATGGTTAAAATTTCAAGATAAATTATTGACTCCTTTTCCCTTGCACGCTTTTCCCTTTTGAGCGATTTTGCTAAAATAATAATAATAATAATAATAATAATAATAATAATAATAATAATAATAATTCAGGAACCCCCTTTATACAGGTATAAAGGGTAGTTTTGATTTTCCCACCAATACCATCTCTAGTTTTCCCTTTTAAGCACGTCAAATGTAACAAGCAAAATGTTAAAAACTATTTACATAATGAACTTACCAAATGCCTCTAAATTATATTAAAGTAACCAAAATATCTTCACAATCCCCATGGCATGTCGCAACTTTTGAGCATCCCCTAATGTTCAGCAATTGAATGTTGAAAAATTTGACAGAGAGTAGATATTGATGAGTAATTTTATCCTGTTTCTTGAGTGATGCAGTGGCCTAGAGGTAGAGCTCGTGTCTCGCCATCAGGAAGCTGTGAGTTCGATCCTAGGTAGAGGCAGATATTTGTCACTCTGGGCACAATGAGACCATATCTACTGAATATAACTCCACATTGGTGACAGGAAAGGCATCCGGCCAGTAAACACTCAGCTCCATTCAGTTGCCTCCACCCTGCGAGGGATTATGGGGCCATTAAAAGATAATGATGATTTTATCCTGTTGCTTTTGGTTTGCATAGGAAGCAGACTACTCTAGGTGATTGAAAAGCAGAGAAGAGTGGAGTATATAATCCTGTCGTATTAGAAAATATTTTCTAATACTTAAAATTAGAAGACGTCATTATTTTAAAAGATAAACGTGAAGATACTTTCAAGTTAAGCTTGAATCTTGGGGATTATATGGATATACCCATAAAGTTAGTTTGCCATACTTTTCTCCTGTGACGTTTTCCTGTAAATTGCTTCACTCACTAGCATAACTTACCACTTTGAAATTTCCCCTTGATTTATCAATATACTAACGAATCCTAAACCTGTTGAGCTTCTAAGCCAAGATCATGTTGGTCTAATACTTCTTACCTATTGAGAGACATGTTACAAAAAACGCATCTCTAAAAAAATACCAGTTTATTATATTTGAGTAGGATGAGGTTTTCATAACTCTTGTGTCTGTGAGAAAAAAGTCCAATATTTATAGACCCAGGTAGTCCTCCTCTTATGGCTGGATGCTTAGTGACAGCTTGAAGTCATGAGGTAATCCAATAAAAGATACAACCCAGATTCAGACTTTCAACAGTCATACACTGGGCATGCGATTGCTGTGATTTGACGGTGATGCTGCCACGGTCTCAATATAAAAAACAGTCATAGGTTGCTTTTTTCAGTGACGTTGTAACTTCAAATGCTCTCTAAATGACCTGTCGTAAATCAAGGACTACCTGTATATTATTTAAAATGTCGTTATTGAATTCTGGTGATTGTGTACAGTGGTAGGATTATAGCTTTGATCTGAAATCACAAAGTCATGGTAGATAGATTGTTAGTGCAAATATAGAAATTAGAGATATCTATTATTGATTGATCAGGGGTCAAAGGAATCATTGTCTGACTACGGTAAAGATGGGAAACAGGTTTGATGCTCCTTGTATCAAAAGCTTAGGCTAGAAGTTGCTAGCAGTTGCAACCTATGTGGTTTGGGTTTCCAGTGCTGTTTTCTAGCAGTTCCTGGAAGGATTCCTGTGGATCTAGTGTGTCAACTAGAATTGAGTGTCAGGGTGCCTTAATTAAATCATGAGTCTCGAGCCAAGGTTCAAAAGAAATCCAGTTATTTATTAGGAACTTCATGTCAGCACCCAGCTCTGACCCTATGTAATTTACACTCCAATTATGACACTGTTTCCCCCCTCCCCCCCAGGGTGTGTCATCAATCACATTCGCAACGGAGCAATTTCGTGGGTTGTAGAGGTCACTCTCCACCTGCTGCTGTAGGTAACTCTGGGGTACAGCCTTGAGAGAGATAAGTGTGGAATGTGCATCTGTCTTTGGGTGCTGTGCCATTTTGCCAGTTTCCCGTTCCCCCTGGCCTATGGTAACTCAAGAGCAGGCCACGGATGTTTTGCGAGTTGACATTGAGTATTTGATCAATGTAAAGAGAACTGAAAGGATTGGCTGAAATTTGAAAATAAAAGGCAATTATGAAAACAAATGTATATGGCAAATTCAACTCTCTAAATTTAAGTGGGGGAAAAAATCTAATGAATAGTAAACCTCTAACTGGTGGTTATTTTTTTCTGTTTTATTTTTAAGACGAACAAAAATCAAATTAAAGTAGACCTTGTAGATGAAAATTTTACAGAACTAAGAGGAGAAATAGCAGGGCCTCCGGACACACCATATGAAGGTAAGTATTTTTTTTTTCCCTGCTAATCTTAAGATTTTCTAATCTTGTTAATTCTTAAAGCTCATAAGTGCAATATGTCTCGTTTTGGAAGTCCTTTGCAAAACACCGCAAATTCGTTGCAAATATAAATATTGTAATTCATCCGTGGAAGTTAATCATTTGTGCAGGATAACTTAAATTTGCATTCTGGTTTATAGTACTCAAGCTCTTCAGTAACTCACGCTGATTTCTCTCTGTGTGCAGGTTTGGCTTAATTTACCAGTCAGAACATCTTAAATGTTTAGAACGGCATTCAGTCGTTATTCCTTGCCAATATTTGCACAATGAAACAATTGCTGAAAGACTTAAGTTTTACATGAATAAAACAGTGGCAGCAAGCAAAAAAAAAATATGGCATTCGGTTTCCTTAAACCAGACATCTGGGCTTCCTCATGATCCGTGTATTTCAATCCTCTGAGAATTCTCAGCAATTCTTAGAATACGGATAGAATTCTGAATATTAGTCTCTGCTTCTAGAGAACTTCCAACTTGTAAAAAGTACCCGAAATTTCCATGCCAGGTAGCACCCACAATGGTTTGTACTAGGAGCTGCCATTTGGGGGGAACCACTGTCTAGAGGTTGTGGTTTTACAGTGGAAATGTAACTGTTGGACAGGTTCTTCAATTCATTTTTTTTTCCTCTTCTCACCTCCTCTTCCTTGACTCAGCAACACAATTCCAGGCAGCTGGTGGGTATTCTGTTGACGTGTGATACTTAGAAAGTTTAAGTGCATTCAGATCTGTCTCTTTCCGCTCGTATAAAGCAAGTAGTTTCCTTAGTGAAAAGCTTGTCCTAAAAAAATATATATATAAAAGACAAATGCTTGGAACCGGAGTCGATGCAGAATGTACCTTGTGGGGGGAAAAAACAACAGTTTTTTGAAATGGAAACACAAACATAACAATGCTTCTTCCTTCGTTTAAGGCAGAGGTGGGGAACAATGACCCCGATGATGACTTGTGGACTTCAACTCCCAGCATGGCTGGCTCAGGAATTCTGGGAGTTGAAGTCCACAAGTCATTAAGGGGTCACTGTTCCCCTCTCCTGATTTAAGGAGTTGGATGTTCATTTAAAACAGTTAGCGAATAGCTGCTTTCACTAGTGTAGCTCCTTTTAATGTAGTTGTTTCATGGATCCTAAAGTAGATTTTTTTTCCCCCTTCTTCTTGAAAAATAATGAAATCCCCATTCGGATTCTTTTTTTTCATCTTTTTTGTGGTTTCTGTAGAGGGCCCTCCCATATAGGCTGCGTGCTTGATCATGGCTCCAGCTGGAAAATCTCGGTACTTTGGCTAGATGGCGAGAAAGTAGACATTCAACTATTCAAGAAAAACATTCCTTTTGGGTTCCTGTGACTGGTAGAGTTTTGCTTTCAGAGAAGTCACTCGTGATCCGTTATTTTTTTCCCTTCTGCGTTTTCTTTCTTTCTTGGCCTTTTGTCAGACTGTCAGTCCGCATAATTTTTAGTTGGTTTTATGGATAGCCTCAGGAACGATGACTCAGAAACGGCCTTCTTCTCAGAAGTACTATTTTTGCTGAAGCAAAATTAAATCACGTTTTTAAGTAGGCAGTTACCGGATAAAAACGTGTCAGCATGGCTTCGTCTTGGGAAGACAACGTCAAATTAAACACTTCGTTTTGGTTGGGAAAGAAGGTTCTTCAGAAGAGATCCTTCAGGTTTGTCGTCATCTTCACTGACCTTGGCCATTTTAAGCATGGTTGGTTGGAGAATTCTGGGAGTGGAAATCCACAGATCTTAAAAAGTTGTCAAGGTTGGACATTACTGCTCTCTAGATCTTATCCTGATAGTTCTTCAGTCTTTTCCAGAAAATTCTGATAATTCTTGCATTCATAACTCTATGGGGGGGATCCTTGGGAGATTTGCTACTCCTAATCATTGTCCTTGTCACTTGTTCGAGTGGAACTAGTGTTTTGGCACCATCAGTTTACATCTAAATTTGTGTTTGCTCCTTGTTAAATTGTCACTGGAATATTGGAATAGTCTCACCTTCATTTAATCAAATGGAAGGATTTTATTACAGCTTTTAGTAAATTGTGCCCATGTGCCAAGAGCTTTTCTCGGGGGGGGGGGGGGGGGGGGGGAGACAACAGGAAGAAATAAGAACAATTACTGTGGTATTACAGATGATGCACTAAAGGTTTTCCACCTCAAGGGGTTTGCAAACTGAGTAATCTCTGTGTAATACTTACTGGTAGAGGTAAACATGCTGGAAGGCTACCGGAACAATTTCCAGCTACATTATAAAAGGAGTCCATCCTGCCTTAGAACCCAAGCAAACTTTTAAAATCTTATTGTTTATTTACCTTAAAGGAAAGTTCATTGCTGTGATAAATTCATGTCTGATAAGTATTTAGTGGTTATATGTTCTGGTTTTTATAGGAGGAAGATATCAATTAGAAATAAAAATTCCAGAAACGTATCCTTTTAATCCCCCTAAGGTATGGTGAATATAATTATTGTGAATAATTCTTCGGATTCTTCCTTTATGAATCCTTTTTGTGCAGTGCTCTTTATTTGTCTTGGCTCCAAGGTCTTTCTAATTGAATACAGACCCCCTCCCCCCCCAAAAAATATCTTTTATGATGCTTTGCAAAACTCCCTGCTTATGAAATGCTTTACTGTACAACAAAACTTCCAATTGTGTACAAATAATCCATTGTCTCTTTGTTTTAAGCGTGAGAACGTGCAGTAATGTCATTTCAATTAAATAAGATTTTTTTTAATGAGAGGGCTTCTTATAGCGCTCAAGTGCAATAGTAGAAAATTGTATATATGCTTATGGTTTTCAGTGGAACCGATAGATGGAAATGTTTATTTTCTTGGCTATTTAAAAAAAAAAAAAAGGCAAATAGATTAATGATAAAACCATAGCAGTCATCAGAATATTGTCTCTCCCCCTGCAACGATAATATCAGTTTGAAAGATAATAAAAGCACCATCGTACACAATTCCTATATTCTCATCTGTGGGCAGTATGAGAATTGGTGAAACTTAATACAACGTAAGAGCTTCAATTTAATAACATGGGCATCTCTAAATGAGCCAGTGAATCTGTATTTTTTTTTCACCCAGTTCTTACAAATAGCAACACATTTTAAAAAGGAGTATTTAAGGATGCACACCCTGTATCATGATTCATCACACAATGTCATAACAATCCACCAAAATCCAATCCTTGGCTCTCCCAAATGCAGACGGCTTAAACTCAGGAAGTGTGTTGCTTATTATCCGTTGTGTAGCTGCTATTTTCATAACAGCTTCTCTTGTATTTTAGGTACGGTTTATCACCAAAATCTGGCATCCTAATATTAGCTCAGTCACCGGAGCTATCTGTTTGGATATCCTAAAAGATCAGTGGTAAGGTTCCGTACGAAGTTTGGGGGAAATCCGGAAAATAATTGGATTATACTTGTAGATATGGGAGAAAATAGCGATCCGTTCTTAAGAGAGGATGAGCGACCGTGAACCACCATTTTTAACATTGTTAACATTTGAAGTCTCAAACTGGCTATTGCTGGTTTCCAAATGATTTACCAAAATGCTTAAATTGTGAGTTTTGAACAGCTTCGATCATAAGTTTCCTGAGTTTGATGGCAAAATATACCTTAAGCAAAAACGATGAAGCATTGAGAGGCAGAAAAAAAAAATAGGTGGGAGTATTTTCATTCATGCAACTAAATTTAGCCGTATACCGGAACTACTGAGAAATTTAGTAATTTCATTTCTGAACTATAGAAAGTGAACGTAAAGAAACACTGCTCTGAATCACCCGCTATAATTTCTTTGATTGGATGTGTATAGCTGCCCAGACAGGTCTAATATTGAGTGTGTGTGTGTATGTATTTGTTTTCTTTCTTTTTCATAGGTTTTATTTGTATTTTTCTTTAGCCAGGTTCTTCCTACGTAAACCAAGATTTTATGCAGCCCTAGTTCAGTGAAATCACAATCCACTAGTTTCTAAGGCTTTTTTTCTTCTGGGAGCCAGCAGACTCTCTGCTGCCCATTAGGAGACTAAGATTAATCTATTTTGGCCTTATAAGGCCTCATCAGTTAGCCACACCCTCATCTCATGTATCCTTCCTGTAAAGATACAGAAACTAGTGAATTGTGATTTCACTGAACTAGGGCTGCATAAAATTTTGGTTTACGTAGGAAGAACCTGGCTAAAGAAAAATACACACAAAACCTACGAAAAAGAAAGAAAATAAATACTGTACCTTTACAGGGAGGATACATGAAATGAGGGTGTGGCTAACTGATGAGGCCTTATAAGGCCAAAATAGATCTATCTTAAGTCTCCCAATGGGCAGCAAAGGGTCTGCTGGCTGCTAGATGATTTTTGATCTACAGTAGTGGCCAAAATTATGGAAATCTTTTGGGAAAAGTGTATTTTGGAGGTTTGATGGCTAGTAACACCACTTTTCTTTTTTCTTTTGGAGTTACAAGATAATCCTTTTCCATTACTGGAAAGGCCTGGGAATAGCCCAGACCTTCTTAACCCAATGGAAAATCTATGGAGCCAACTAAAGAAACTGGTTAGTCAGAAGCGACCCAGCAATAAAAACCTAGTTAATAAAAGCCATCATTCAATCTTGGTTTCACATTATAAAAGCTGCAGAACTCAAAGGCTTGGTTCCCTCCAGGGGAAGACATTGTAAGGCCGTCATTCATGCTAAAGGTTACCCAACGAAGGATTAACTGACATGGGGATCATTTTTTGTAGATCTCGTTTTTTCTACGTGTTTCACTTTTCTTCTTTATACTGTAACTGCTTTTCTAATAGCAAATCCTTCACGAAAGTTTATTGCATTACATTCTTGATTAAACGATCTTTCCATTGATGTATAATTTTATGGTTACTACTCCCCAAAAAGTGGTGTTATTAGCTAGTTTTAATAAACTACACTTTTCCCAAAAGGTTTCCACAATTTTGGCCACTACTGTAGATAGGTAGTGATTTTCTGCCTAAGGGATATTACAGTGGTCTTGTCTTGACCAGGAGTCTGCAACCTTAAACACTCAAAGAGCCATTTGGACCCGTTTCCCACAGAAAAGAAAACACCGGGAGCCACAAAACCCTTCCCGCCCTTGACTATTTCTTGGGCGGCCACAAAACTAGTTGAATGAAACGTTCTGTTTTCTTCTGAAACTTTTCTTTTCTTGGATTTATCCATGGTTGGCCTACCGGAGGTTGAAAAGCTCAATAAATTGTGTGCTGGCGGGTGTCACACATGGGCGGTTGTGACTCATATTTTGAGTGACAGCAGAGGGGTGAAAGAGCCACATGCGGCTCCAGAGCCGCAGGTTGCTGACCCCTGTACTGTTAAACCTTGGTGTTATCTATGTCGGTCACATCCTATTGGGGGTCATGTTGGGTAGGTGTGAACTCATTCCAGCCTTATCTTTTCAGGGCCGCGGCGATGACTTTAAGAACAGTGTTGTTATCCTTACAAGCCCTCTTGGCAGCTGCGGAACCCGATGACCCCCAAGATGCAGTTGTGGCAAATCAGGTATAACCGTGATTCCCTTTTCCTTTTAGAAAATCCGCGTTGAGTTTCCAAGGAAGCAAGACTTTTAAAAATCGGGAAACAAGCTAGTGCAAAAGATGCTTTTTTCCTGCTGGGTTTGCACCCTCTCCCGAGGAAAGAGAGCATTATCGGAGTATTACACAGGTTTCGGCAACATTAGCTACAGATTTGTCCTTGCTACGAGATTTCAATTTGTCTTCCCCCCCACCTCCTTTCTTTTGACACAGTACAAACAGAATTCAGAAATGTTTAAACAGACAGCTCGACTTTGGGCGCACGTTTATGCTGGAGCACCAGTTTCTAGTCCGGAATATACCAAGAAGATAGAAAATCTTTGTGCTATGGGATTTGATAGGGTAAGCCTTGCTTCTTTTTTAAAAAATTTAATTTAATTTTATTTCTATACCACCCTTCTCCCGAAGGACTCGAGGCGGTGTATAGCCAATTTAAAAAAAAAACACAAAATATACAAACATCATAATTTAAAAATTATTAAAATTATTAAACAATTTCGACCAGAATTAAAACCCCAAAATTAAAACTCCCAAATTTAAAAATCATTTAGATAGACAGCCCTGCCTGTTGGAACAGTAGGGTCTTGAGGGCACAGCGAAAAACACAGAAATCCGAGATCTTGTGTATTTCCAGGAGCAGTTCATTCCAAAGGGCAGCTTCTCATGAGGACTGCTATCTTTTTTTTTTTTTTACACCAAATCTGCTTTCCGAAGATCCAGAATTAGAGCTACCTGCAACCACAATGGAGCCCAACATTCCCATCCCGTTGTTAAGTGAGTTTTGCGCCATTTGGTGTTCTTAGGTGAATCACCGCAGTTGTCAAAATTAGTAACTGATTTTTGATAAACATGAGCCCGTTGCCAAGCGTCCGAATTTTGATCGCGTGACTTTAGGGGTGCCGGAATGGTTGGATAGAAAAAATGGTCCTCCGTCCCTTTTCTCGGTTAACTTTTGAACAGTCACTAAAATGAAGTGTTGTAAATTGAGGATTGCTGCACTTTCTTTCCCGTGTGAGATGCTACTGCTTAGGAGATTTCACGGAGCTGCATTGGATATGAGATTCTGTGCCGCGTGTCCTGCTTCAGTTTAGCCTTTGTCACACACATGCTTTCTATTATTAGTGCCAGGGTGTGAAAATGCGTGTTTAGCAGGGGTGAAATGCTCCTGGTTCAGACCGGATCGCCTGATCCGGTAGCGATGGCGGCAGATAGTTCGGAGAACCGGTAACAAAAATCCCCGCTCCCCCCGCCCCCCAATGCCCAGCTGAACGACGCAATCATCAGGGGCTGTTTTTTTTCTTTTAAAAGCATTTTTTCTACAACCTCTTCTGCCGAAAACATGCCTTTAAAAGTTTTTTTAAAAAAAAAAAACCAGCCTCTGATGATCGCGCAGCTCAGCTGGGATCGTCAGAGGCTTTTAAAAGCGTTTTTTTTTCCTGCAACCTCTTTGGCCAAAGTGGTTGTAGAAAAAATGCTTTTAAACGAGGGAAAAAAAAGCCTCTGACGATCAGGCAACTCAGCTGGGATCGTCAAGAGGCTTTTAAAAGCATTTTTTTTTAGAAAAAGAATTGTAGAAAAAAATGCCTTTAAAAGTAAAAAAAAAAAAGTTGGCCATGCCTACCCAGTCACGTTAACCCCCCCACAAGCCATACCCACAGAACCAATAATAACAAATTTTACATTAGTTTAGTTTTTATTTGATAGAGGTGCTACCTTCTGATCTCGGTCACTCCTTGTCTTTTTCTTTCCTTCCTTTTTTTTTGTTTCTTTGCAGAATGCAGTAATAGTGGCCTTGTCATCAAAATCATGGGACGTAGAAAGAGCAACGGAGCTACTCCTGAGTAACTGAACCCTGTGTGCAGAAACTGCTTCAGCGTAGCCCAGCCTGCCTCTTCTAGAGGAACGTCACATCATCTCTTCTTTTTAGGTTTCAATATAGATTCTCTTTTAAAACTGGCGTTCTTTGCCTGATGCTATCTAGGCCCTGTTGGAGACTGACAAAAAAAACAAAAACAAAACAAAACTGCTTTGTAAATAAAGCTAATTAAACATCTGTGTAAATTTAAAAACAAAAACAAAACAAAACACAAAAAAACAAGGGGAAAATACTTTAATTTTTTTTTTTCCTTACTAAATATTGTAAATTCCTCGAGCTTGGCTAAAAAAAAGAAAGAAAGAAAAAAATTACTGGTGGGGACAACCTTGTCTGCTGTAGATACGTTAGCAGTGTGAGCAGGAATTTGCATCAGGAATTTTTGACTTTTGTTCAGAACACATCAGGTTGTGTGTCCGTAATCATCAATCATTGATGTCACCCATCCCGGCTCCTTTACCGTTGTTTTTTGTTTTTTTTTAATACAGATCCTACATGCTTGTGGACTGACCTTAATATTTGCATGCCTGTACTTAAGTGAGCAAGTAGGGTGAACTGACCCAGAGCACCGTTCGAAATACTTAAAAGGAGTATTCATTCTTGTATACTTTTTTGCCTAAAGATTTTCTTTTTCCCCCAACTCAACATTGGGGGCTTCACTCTTGATATTTTCACCACCTTGGGAGTAGGGGGGGGGGGTTAATGATCCTGAACGCCCCTCCTCCTCCCCAGCCTCCTCTCCTCCCCACCCCCACCCCCCAAAACCCTTCAGCTGCACGCACAGTTGCAATAATCACACTAGGGACCTCTCCAGAATGTGTGGGTACCTGTGCCATCCTAGTTCCCCACTCCGCGTGCTCTCTTTGGAATAACCCCCGTACGAGTGTTTTTTCCACCATTGTAATTTCTACACAATTGTATAAAAAAAAAAAAAGGTTTGGTATCTTTGGACATAGCACAAACCCGTGGAGCTGCTGTTTTATTTCTTCTGCAGAAATCAAACCTCTTTCAATAAATTCTGGCTAGAATGAATTTGCTGAAAAGAACCGGGTCTCTGTTAAAAAAAAAAAAAAAAAAGCACTTGAGAATACAATCCTATTTTTCTGTCAGCCTTTTTTTTTTGGACATAATCCGTTGCTTATCCAAGAACCACTTGTGTGCATTTTTCCCCCCAGCTGACATTTGGAAATCTTGTTGGGTTGTGTGTGTGTGTGTGTTTTTTTTTTCTTTACTGTACATATATGTTAAATGCCGACAGTTAATTTCTCCAGGATGAATGATCTTGCTAAAGCAACTGTACATACAGTGTGTCTTTGTATACACTCTTGAGAGATCTGAACTCTTCTTCAGGTTGTTAAGTTTTCTATAAAACTAAAAAAAAAAAATCGGAGAATTTCAGCACTGCCCCGCCAATTCTTCTGAGCAAAATGCACGTGGAGCATATCGAATTCTTGTCCTCAATCCAATTTCTTCTGTACTTGTAGATAGAAATGTTAAACATTAATAATATGTGTTTTAACTGAAGAACAGGCAATGGGCTACTCGTGAAGTTTTTTTTTTGCAAAATTGTCATGTTACATTACTGTAAAAAAAAATAATAATAAGTCGAGATGGGCATGCAGGATTCTCTCCTGCAAGATATTCAAGTTATCTATAGTTTCAGATATTATGACACAGAAAATAGTAAATTATTTGTGCAATACGAAACCCTGCTTTTTCACATCCCATTTCTGCCTTCAGAGTGATTGTGTGATTTATCTTAACGGTCACTTAAATCACTGGCAGAAGCCAAAGGAAATGTGACTCCTTTTTTTTTTTTTTTTGGTTGGTATTTCTTGATATTTATTTTTTTTTTTTAAGAAAATTGTTGCTGCTCAACATTTTTGTTAAAATAACTAGCTGGGGCAAATACAGCCCTGGAAATTTGCCATTTGTGTTTGTATTTTTCTTTCAATGGTCTATATTTTGATGAGGTCATCACGATATTATTTACCCTGGTGGTAATTGTGTAAACATAGATTTCATATTTCCTTGTTCTTTGCGCATTATTAAAAGAAAGAACTTGGGAGTAGTTAGTCGGGATAAAATGTCTTCTGCTTTTATATTTCGATAACCTTTCTAAGGAAAATCCTGTGGTCGTGTCAAATGAAATTAGAAAGGTGCTCATGATATATACAGGTAGTCCTCGACTTACTCACAGCTCATTTAGTGACTGTTCAAAGTTACGACGGGACTGGAAAATGGGACTTATTACCATTTTTCCTGTGATCCCCTTTTGCAACCTTATTTCTTATCAAATCACATGGTGATTCACTTTTAACAGCTGTGGCAAGAAAGGGCAAAACTCACTTAACGAAGGTCTCGGTTGGGCTCGGTTGTGGTCCTAAGTCGAGTACTACCTGTAGATCACTGTTCAGCTGTTCCTTGCTCACAGTGATAATCTCGTCTGAACTTTACACTTCTACGTAAGAGGGTGAACATTGGATGATGGAGAGCCAATTTACATGGGAACTCTCGAAGTACTAAGTTTGGCTAGTGCTTCAACCCTAATCAAACAAAGAGAAATTTATGGAGAAAGGAAGCAGCATACAGACTGATAATAACTGGCAGTGTGAGGGACTAGATGCTTATGTTGGCTTTCTGGAAGGCAATTGCGCCGAACAGGTTAAAACGCTGTCAGGATAATCTTAATTGCACATAGCAATGACTTGGAAATGATTAACGTTGGATAAGTTTTCAGCTTTTTTTTTTTTTCTTCCAAAATAAATATGATGAAGCATCAACTGAGCAACCTTTGTGAATATGGGATGTTACGTATGCGGTAAAGGAGCTGCTGCTGCGTAATGCACTTGGCTCCACACGACGTTGCCGTAATTTCTCCTACCCGGAACAGAACCAAACTCCTGGGCTAGTCCACCTTTTCGTTTTTTTCAAAAGAGAGTTGGGGTCGGTTAATAGGTTTTTTCCCAGAGACCTCCGCAAAGTGCAAAAAACATACATCATATGCAAGTTCTTTCCAAAGTTCCTATTGGTGCACGCTCTTTCCTTTCCCTATCACAGGGTCCTGTTCAACGGGGTGGAGTACTGTACGCTACTCTCAGTATGACAAAATAAAGTTTCCCCATTCCAGCTGATCCTTAATCGGAGAGCCATGTTTTTCAGCAGTGTTTAGTGTTACTTTTGTCGTAAGCGATCGGATTTCCTCGTGCTTTCATTTGGGGCAGGGGTCGGCAACCTTAAACACTCAAAGAGCCACAAAGGTCCTAACCAGTAGCCCTCCGTTCAATTCTGGAGCTGGTTCCCCCACCATAGAGTCTCCTGGCGCAGCATCCTTTTTACCTCTACTTGTCCTAACTGAACCGCAGCGGAGGGCTGAAAGAGCCACATGCGGCTCCAGAGCCACAGGTTGCCAACTCCTGGTTTGGGGAATAGCGGAGAGTTAAAGGAATAGGCTGCAGCGCGAGTAAACTACGCGAACGGGATGCAGGATCCAGCATCCTTATTTTGGAAAAGGCACCGTGAACCCTTTTGGCTCATATTTTTTGATCGTTTTAATTTGCAGATAGATAACAACCCGCCTGACTTAGCAGCCTGGCCCAGGTAGCAGGTAAACCCAGCAGAGCAAGAAGGGCATAGAGGGCAGGAATTACACAAGAGGGCTGTGTGTGTCTGCTTGTGTGGGGGACTGAGGAAACAGAAAATAGGAAACAGCCAGCCTCTCGTCCTCCTCACCCACAGACCCCATGGACTGCAGTCCCAGGGCGTTGCTGAAGCATCGGAGGAGACTACGATGGGGTGACCAGGTATCGGCAGGAGCTGAAGGAGGATGAAGACAGACATGAAAGCAAGACGACAAGCTATTGCCACAAAAAATGGTACCCGCAATTTAAGAGGAGAGCTGCAGAAATCATGTTCCTATTGCGATGACCTTGGCCGAGGAGGAAGATGCTCCTGGTCCTTGCAATTCTCCCTCTTGGGTTAAGGAGCAGGTGTGTGCAGACAAGCCCCCGGAGGTGTTGCAGCGCCACCAGAAATCAGCCCTGGCATGAGAAAACAGCATGCAGGACGGGAGACATGAAGTCCTGCCCTTCGTTTGAGGAGGAAATGGGACAATTTGAGGAAGTGAAGGATGCCCTGTCCAATAATACCGCAGGAAGTGGAGCAGGGGCGAGACCTCGCAACCCTGAAGAAGAGCTGGAAGTGGTTGATGGAAGAACCTCAGCTCGACAGACTGCCGATGGCCAAGTCCCAAACCTTCTCCCCCTCGGCATCTCTCTCGCTTGCTTTTGCCTCGTGCTCCTTTCACTGGTTCTGGTTGGAGCTGCTCGTCGCTTGGAGAACCTCTTCCCAGCCAAGACAACCATTTCGACTCAGTCTAGAAGGAAGTGCGTCGTAATGGCTAATTAAAGTGTTAAGACCAGGACCGCAAAGGACTAGAATCCCGGTTCACTTCCAGCCACAGAAGCTCGCCAAGTGTCTACGAACCCTTGGACTACTGCAATGCTCTCTACACGGGGCTGCCCTGGAAGACCATCCGGAGGCTTCAGCTGGTGCAGAATGCGGCCGCGTGGGTAGTAATGGGCATGTCCCGACACACTCATGCTACACCTCTCCTGTGGGATTTCCATTGGCTACCAGTTGCCCTCCGGGTGAGATTCAAGGTGCTGGTAATTACCTATAAAGCCCTACATGGTTTAGGCCCGGGATATCTGGCGGACCATCTGCGGCCAGCGACAGCTCCCCATCGCCCGGTGCGTTCCCACAGGGAGGGCCTCCTGGGGGGGGGCTGTCGGCCAGACAATGTTGGCTAACGACCCCTAGGGAGCGGGCCTTCTCTGTGGGCGCACCTACTCTGTGGAATCAGCTCCCCCTGGAACTCCAGGTGGCCTCTAACCTCCGCTCTTTCCGCCGTGACCTTAAAACATGGTTATTCTGCCTGGCTGGCATGGACTGAAGAGGGTTTTAAAAGAGATTTTAATGGTCTTTCTATAATCTTATTGGGTATTTTAACATTGATTTGGCTTGTTTTTTATTGTTGTGAACCGCCCCGAGTCCCCTCGGAGATAGGGTGGCATACAAGTTCAAATAATAAATAAAGAAACCCATCATTTCTTCCTCGGGCCGGCCTACTTGACAGGATGGTGGTGGAGAAGACAGGAGGAGGAGAAGGAGGAGGAAGAGGGAGGCCTAATCTGAACCTTCTCCTTAGATGCAGGATGAGATGGCTCTCAAAGGAGCTGTTCTCTCAATGAGACACCGATTGCCTTCCAGGAATTTGACAAATGTGTTGCGGGTACTCCAACCAAGGACGCCATCTTTGCTTGCTGCATTCCTACTACTATTGCTCTCCACATTGGTCTAATAGAGGCTCCAGGATCTCCTTCCTTGTAGAGGTTCCTGCTCGGTTAAGAAAGAAGAGGCATTTCTACATCCAACTCCTCTATCATGCTACAAATTTGGCCCAGATCTTGGGATATTCTCTTATTAACTCCCATAAACTTTAAGGCCAGTTACCAAAATACGAGTAGTCCTTGACTTACGATCGCAAACCTGAGCCCAAAATTTTTGGTGGTTGTTAAGTGAGGCATTTGTTCAAGTGATTTTGGCCCCGGTTTGTGCAGCATTTCATGCCACGGTTCCGAAGTGAATTGCTGCGGTGGTTAAATCAGTCGCCCGATTGTTAAGTGAATCTGGCTTCCCTGTTGACTTTGCTTGTCCGGTGGTCACAAAAGGTGATCATGTGACATACACACACACACCCTGGGACACACAACGGTCAGAAATACGAACCAGTTGTTAAGCATCCAACTGTAAATCATGTGATGCTGCAATGGCCGTAAGTATCAAAAATGGTCATAAGTCCTCGCCCGCAAAAAGGATCAATCGGCCCTGGGAACAGAGCTATCTTTTCCCATGCCGCTTTTGGCCCCACGTCACCGCCGGAAGTCCCTGTTTTGAGCTTTTCGAAGGATTTGATAGTCACACCTTTTTTGCTCTGAAGGGTGCTTAATGGCGGGACTACGGGGAGTGACGCCTTGCACCTCTTAGGTGCTTCTTGGGTTTGCCTGGTTCTTTTTTTTCCGCCCACCTTCCAGAGGACGGATTGCAGAGAGAGGGATGACAAGAGACTAAGCAAGCACTGAGTTCAAATCAAAAGCAATGCAGCGGCACCAGCAGCCCCGAGTACAAAAGAACCAGAGTATTCCTCATTGTGTCCTTGTTTATTTCCTTGTAATCCCCCGTTTTCTAACAAATGACAATACAGGTAGCCCTCGGTTTCACTTAGTGACCGTTCAAAGATACATCAGCGCTGAAAAAAGTGACTTATGACCCTTTTTTCACACTTAACGGCCGTTGCAGCCTCCCCATGGCCACATGATTCACATTCGGATGCTTGATGACTCACATTTACGACGATTGTAGGGGGTGACATGATCCTTTTTTTTGCGACCTTCGGACAAGCAAAGTCAGTTGGAAAAATCAGATTCCCTTATCAACCCTGTTAAATGCAGTGGCCAACTTAACAAATGTTGCAAGAGAAACTAAAATGGGAGAAAATCCTCTTAATAAACGTCTCACTCGGCAACATAAATTCTGGGCTCAACTGTGGTCGTAAACCGAGGACTACCTATACCGCCTTGTAATCCCTTCCTCTCTTTAACGAATGTAAATACACACATTAATTCTCTGTGTGTGAAGAAACCAGCTGGGAGCGGAGCGCTTAGGAAGCAGAATTGGCAGCGCCAGCTGGGATGGGTGGGGGGAAGGCGGGCTGGCATAAAAGGTGCAGTTCTCATCACTTCCTAATTAGCAATCGCTCTGCTTAACGACGAGAGTCGCTGCTTCCCAACCGTGGTCGCTAAATAAGAACTACCCACATTATATTATAACTTGTACACGACTGCAATGGAGCCCAAAAGTTCTGTGGTTCTGAGACGTTCGTTAAGTCTGTCCTGCCCCGTTTAACGACCTTGCTTGCCACAGTCATTAAGTGAATGATGGCAGTTGATAAGTTAGCCACACGGTTGTTAAGTGGATCATACTTCCCCGTTGATTTTGCTTCTCAAAGGGTCACAGAAGGGGATCCGGTGACCTTGGGACACAGCAACGGTCGTAAGTATGAGTCAGTTGCCAAGGCAACCGATGATCACATGATCACGGGGACGCTACAAGGTGGTAAGTGTCATAAGCCACTTCTTTTGGCGCTGTTGTAACTTTGAACGGTCACTAAATGGACTGTTGTAAGTTAAGGATTACCTGTATTACAATAGTAAGAGAACAGACATATTGGACTGGAAAGAGGGAGATGGTGAGTTCTAGTTTCTAGAACTAGTAATTTCTTTTCTAAGCCCAAATTATTTAATCTACTTTAAATAACTTTTAACTTTTATATGTTATTGTATTTTATTTTGGCTGTTCAACGCCCTGAGTCCCTTTTGGGGACTATAAAATAAAATAATAAATAAAATAAAATAAAATAAAATAAAATAAATAAAAAATAAAATAAATAAAATAAAATAAAATAAATAATAAAATAAAATAAATAAAATAAATAAAAAATAAATAAAATAAATATAAAATAAAATATAAAATTAAATTAAATTAAATAAAAATAAAATAAATAAAATAATATACTATAATTAATATAATATAATATACTATAATTAATATAATATAATATAATATAATATAATATAATATAATATAATAATAAAATAAAATAAAATAATAAAATATAAAATAAAATAAAATAGTCCCATTATCAGGGCAAAAGCTAAGGGTGATTTGGGGCCAGTCACTCTCAGCCCACCTCGCAGGGTCGTCGTGGTCAAAAACAGGAAGGAAAGGAAGGAATAAAGGTAGTCCTTGACTGAATGGACTTTATTTAGAGGCGGTCCAACGATAACAGCGACGGATCGGTTGCCCCGCTTAACGACCGTTGCAGCATTTCCCCAGGGTCACGTGACCAAAATTCAGAGGCTCCCTTTCCCCTCCCCCCCATCGTCCCCCCCCCCCGCCCACTCTGCCCACTTCAAGATCTCTCCTCCTCACCTGCACATCCCATCGCTCGCGAACCTCCCAGGCCGCCAGAAGGAGGAGGAGGAGAGCGGTGGAAGGGACCTCCGAGGTCCTCTAGTCCGACCCCTCACTCAGGCAGGAAAGCCTGGACTACAAAGCCAGTCAGGCGCAGCCGAGCCGAGGAGGTGAGGTGATGGGACCCCCCCAACGAGACCTCCGTCGGCCTCATTGTAAGCGAGGAGAGAGAAATACACACACACACCCTCTCACCATCCATGCCGCCGGAAGTCCTCGGTCGCCTTTTTTATTTAACAAAGACTTCCGGTTCCGGAAACGCTCGCTTCCGGCCGCTCCTCCTTACAGAACACGGAGCTAGCTGCGCACGCGCAGACAGCGAGGGAAAAAGCCAAGGAGCCTGCAGCGGCGATCACGTGCCTATTTCAGAAGGCGGCAACCAAGAGGCCGGATGTTGCTGAGCGCAAAGCCCGCCTCCATCCGGATTTGACGTTGTTTAAATCCGGATGGAGAAATCCTAGAGCGGCTCATCTGCTTCATTGCGGCGCAGGGCGGAATTTAGCCCAGCTTGGTTCACTTGGAGGCCTGTATTGCTAGACCCTCAACAGGACTCCCATCCTTCCCTCTGTATTAGCAGTTTTTTAAACATGCATGCATGCATGCATGCATGGATACACACACACACACACACACACACACACCCCTAAAGTAGTTGAAGCGGGATCTGCTAGATGACCACTGGATAACTTTCTATTCACTATATTCTAAAGGCAACTCTATTCTGAAAGCAGGAAAATGCATCCGGCTGGAGAAAGTACAAAGTCAGCTGAGGCCACCGCCCTGAGTCTGCAAGGAGAAGGGCGGTATACAAATCTAATAAATCAAATCAAATCAAATCAAATCAAAATCCTTTGATACTCTGAGAGGCCCCTAAACCTGTCAGAAGAGAGGAACAATTCTAATGACAAACAGCCAAAAGGCTAGTAAGACCCAAGGAGAGCCACCTGGGTGGGAAGTCATTTATCACAGAATAATTGTTTGGCAAGGATAATGTAAAACTTTAGTAATAAGGGAATGTCAATTAAAAATAACAAATGTATGTGAACCATATATGGAAAAGTTGCTGCGTTAGCAGAATCCTTTGTTTGAAACAGTATAAAAACCGTGGTCTCAGAATTGTCAAATTGTTCGGATTTTTAGGTACTCGTACCTTCTGAACCTATCGCGCAATAAACCTGACCCTATGGGATGTCTCTTATATCCTTTCTTCCATAACACACTCCCTCCATTAAATTCATTGACTCTTGGTGAATTGTGGCTGGAGAAAAGCATTATCTGTATCTGGAGACTCTGGGCACAAAGCGGGGCCATGGTGGAAGAAAAGCTTACCTAGAAGCATCTCAGATTCTTGTTCCTGGAAAAAGATTTGAGAATACAAAGTGTTGCCAGAGGTAATAAGGAAGTAGCAATAGCAATAGCAGTCAGACTTATATACCGCTTTCCAGCCCTCTGAGCAGTTTAGAGTCAGCGTATTGCCAACGATCTGGGTCCTCGTTTTACCGACCTCAGATGGACAGAAGGCTGAGTCCACCTTGAGTCTGGTGAGATTTGAACTGACAAATTGCAGTCAGCAGGCAGTCCGCCTGCAGGACTGCGCTCTAACCACTGCGCCACCGTGGCTCCGTAAAAGCTAGATCTGGGCTTTTTGGCCAGAATGGGAATTCAGCATCTCTTCGCTGTCATCTTGGGAAGCAACAGTTTGCTTCCGTGTGCCTGGAACGGATCTGAGCTTGCATCAGTTCTCCGACATTTGAAGATCACTTCCCATTGCAATGACGACAACGACTCTTTATATGAGGAATCAGGCTGTAAGTTTCTACATTTCCAGATATATGAAAGATGGCTCGTTTCCATACACTCAAAAGCCCACAATTTTGCAAATTGCTCCTTTTGAAACTTGCGGTATCGAGGGAGGGAGGTGGCACAAGTTACCGAGCACTCCAGACCCAGCTGAGTGGATGCTTATTAGAGGAGCTGCCCACAGTGGTTGGGATGATGGAGACAGTCAAGAGACTGGCAGCCAGGTCCTTGAGCCCCTCTCCGTAAATGGAAATCCATTTCCATGGTCACCTTTAGAGATTGGGGGGGGGGGGGGATACACACATCTTACTTGTAATGAATCTCATAGATTGTATTAAGTCTCAAAGACCCCCATACAAAGAGGAAGTTGGGCGGGGAATTCTGGGAACTGGAAGTCTCAAAAGTTGCCAAGGTTGGACACCTCTGCTCTAAAGCTTGGAACTAATTTTTGTTTCATTGGAACAAAAACTCAAAACAGCTTCTTCAACACTTTCTAGGCGCAAAACAAATAATTTTGGAACATACCTTTTGCCCCGAGCTACAGATTATCTGCTTTTTGATCAAAACAATTCCATTTGAAATTTGGTTTTCTACTAAAAGAATAAAAACCTGCGTTAATTTATCCCTGCCTTAATTCTGCCTTCTCCGTTTTCGTTGCTTTATGCCCGATTTGTGCTTGAAATTCCCATCCCGATAAAGTTAAGGATATTTAGTGAGTGGGATCTCATGGAGAATGTCTGGCTGAATTTTAAAGAGTTTTTAGAAAACACAGGTCTCAGATATAGCCTTCTAAATCTTCCACTGATAATACTCTTTGCTTTTTTTTATTTAATTAGATTTATATGCCCCCTTCTCTGGAGACTCAGGGCGGCTTACAATGCGTTAAGCAACAGCCTTCATACTTTTGTATATTATACAAAGTTAGCTTATTGCCCCCACAAACTGGGTTCTCAATTGACCTACCTTAGAAAGGATGGAAGGCTGAGTCAACCTTGAGCCTGGTGGGATTCAAATTTACAGTAATTGCAGACAGCTGGTAATCACAATGCTTTTAGTCTGCTGAGCCACCAGGCCCTTGTGAAGAATCCTTGGTGCTCTCTGAACTTGCAGGCATTTCATGACCCAACTAGATAACGTCATCAGTTCATCATCAGGAGCACTGATTATGTTACCCACAGTGATTGGATAAAGCATCTCCAAGAAAACAACCAAGCACAGAGAACATCGAGGACCCCTTATTTCAACCCCAAGCTACAAATATTCTTTTCTATCGAGTTTAAATTTGTGGCATCATTTGTGCGTGCAACACAACTCCATTTGGGGTGTGTGTATTGCTCCTTCAAATTGTATTAGCATTTCAGGGGACGAAGCCTCTGTAACAAAATAAGGAATCTCTATCACTTTGCTCCTGGGAAATTTTGAGAGTTGAAATCCACAAGTTTTAAAGTTGCAAAGGCTGTATGGCCCAGTTTAAGACCTCATCTAGCATACTAAGCATTTATCAACTATGCTGCCATTTGTTTTACTGACAAGATTACGCTCCAGAAAAACCATCAATTGTGCTCGATCAGCGTTTGGCAGCACATCAGAAAAATGGTTGTGTACCTTTGGGGGAAAAGCAGAAAGATACCAAATGACACCTAGAAGCATTTATTTTATGCAACCAACTTAAATATGATGGCGTGTACTTAAAAGTGTACACTATATGCTGAACAATGCCTGGTGGGGGAAAAAAATCAACATTGATGCAAGTTTTCTAAATTAAATGTTAAAAAAAATGAGAAGGGAAAGGAAAACGTAAAACAGACTTCGTTTCAATCAAGACAATGCTTGAAATCCTAAACATTTTCAATGTTCCTTACAAAGCTGCCAAAAATCCAACTATTTTTAAAAAATTGATTTTTTACATCAATAATAAAAATCTGGTGACAAACATTATAAAATCAAATCCTGGGATGACTTTACTCCATTTAGATTTAGAATATTCCAACAAAACCACAGGAGTAAACCCACTCAGAAGTGATATATGTTTTTTATAAAACGAACAATATGTACATTTATTGCAACTTATATTATTAACTAAAATGGAGGAGGAAATTAAAAAAAAAGATGAAATGTCTACTTGAAAATCAATCATCAAATGATTAGTCTCCTACTCTTTGATAAAAGTCAGAAAGCAACATGTATAAAAATTGCCACTAGGTGACTTCTCAAAGCAGGAACCAAAATCTGTACATCTTATTTTGCTGGGGGGGGGAAAAAATTATACATAAGTCTTTAAAATGAAAGCAGATGAGAATTCGGTTTTGCAGTTATGCCTCAGATTAAAAACCATTCGGTAAGCCTTTTTCTTTTTCTTGAGGAAAAAAAATATATATATGATGGGCAATACCCCAATTAAGGTATGTGAATTTTAAACAATGCTATAAGGACCTTTCTCTCTGACTTTCTATTTTTTTAAAAAATGCAGCATGAAAATTAATGGAGTAAAACACTCTTAAACTCCAGATGTGCGGAAACTGGAATTCAGTGTTAAGCAATTTGCTTAATTATTGACTTTTCATAAAAAAGTCTCGGGGGAAATAAGTACAGATGCTTTTAGCCTCTCTCAAAAGAGTTTCTGCAGATTCATTTTATCTGAAAGGGAAGCAGAGTTTTCCTTCGGTGTTCAGAGCTGAAAGCTGTATGATCTGAAGTATTTCTCAGTTCCTATAGAGGACGTTTCTTGGGTTTTGCAGAAGCTGGGAGCATGCCTTCCTTCGGCTCTCCTTTCTTCCTTTTGCGAGAAAGTTTTCTTTTTACCTTGTGGAGGAGGGAAAATAAAGAGGTTGAGCTCAGGAGAACGTTCCGTTCAGAAATTAACTTGGATCGTCTTAAAGGACCAACAGTAAATCTTCAACTCTATGGATCACCTGGGCGGAGTGGAGAGATTGATTTTAAAATACGTGTAAGGGATCTTGCTTACATAATTTGCGCTGCTGTCTTTTTGACAGCTTCGGGATCAACAAAATTCCATTTCTTGGGGGTGAGTCTAACTGAACATCTTGTTGCATTAAAAATGCATTGAATAGGAGACCACGAACCTCAAGTGTTATTGTATTTGGCTGGTAAGGGCTGCAGGTTACATCAACATCCCCTCAACTATTTTAGATGTTTTGGGAAACTGGTGTAAGGACAGGCAGTCCTTGACT
Source organism: Coluber constrictor foxii (assembly GCA_038048745.1). Taxonomy (NCBI): domain Eukaryota; kingdom Metazoa; phylum Chordata; class Lepidosauria; order Squamata; family Colubridae; genus Coluber; species Coluber constrictor. Next base: position 82,890,447 of record CM075965.1, on the reverse strand, counting down.
TACAGCCAGTTCGTTTAGTGACCGTTTGAAGTTACAATGCCACTTAAAAAAGTGACCTATGACCATTTGTCACACTTTCCACTGTTGCAGCATCCCCATGGTCACATGATCAATATTCAGACGCTCAGCAACGGACTCCTATTTATGACGGTCGCAGCATCCCAGGGTCATGTGACCCTCTTCTCCGACCTTCTGATAAGCAAAGTCCATGAGGAATCGCTTAACAACCATGTTACTAACTGAACTGTTGTGATTCACTTAGCAAATGGTGACAAGGGGCATAAAATGGGGCAAAAGTAACGAATGTCTCACTTTGCTCGATTGTGGTCAATACTCAAGAACCCACTGTATCTAATTGTTAGATCCTATTTAACACAACAGGGCATCGAAATATGCCAGCAAAGGTTTGCATTGCTAGCTCCGTTTTTTTCATATCGGGCCTTTATCACGGAAGACAAAAAAAATTGGATCCATTTTTTCTGACAAACAACTTGTTTTTAAAGTTCACCCTGCAGAACTTTATGAAAGCCTAACCGTCGTGAATCTAGAATAATTCAGACGCCAGGATGAAGTCTAACAAAGGGGAGGATATTGTCATGGATTTCTGGCTTGCCAACCTTCATGATCTCCATTAAGGGTTAGCGTTAGACCTTACAATACTTTGATTTTAATTCAGAAACATCCAAGTGCTGGACTTTAGGAATGGGAAGAATATAAAAAACATATCTCCAAGGTTGAATTTTTTTCTTACAAATCATACAAAGGTAAGATTAAGAATAACAGGGGAAAATAATTTGAAAGATGAAGGGAAACATTGGTGGACAAGGATGGTTAGATGCCCATCAATGATTCTGTAGAGAGAAATATGGAAAAAGAAATACGAACTAACTACTACACTATTAAGTAGTGTAGAATTTACACTAACAACAGGGATACTGGGAAAACACTGGTAAAATCGTTTAAATTAATCCCAAAAAAATAAAAAATAAGACAATGATTTCAATTATGGCAGGTAAAGGAGATGAAATATATAAAACTTCAATGGATACGAATTGTCAATTTTTAAAATTCTATTCAGATTATATAGCAAACTAGAGAATGTATTGAGTATGGATATACAGTAAAGGCCTTTTTAAATAAAGTTAACCTACCACATTTAGATGATATGCGAAAACAGTTTTTATTTCCTCCTCTAACTGAGGTAGAGATTAAACAAGTAAGTTTAAAATTGGCAAATGGTAAAACAGCAGGATCGGATGCATTGCCTACTGAGTGCTAGAAAACATTGATAGATCTTTTGATGCCCAACTGGTATGCCATGGTTGTTAAGTGAATCAACCCAGTTGTTAAATGTATCACATGGCAGTTAAGCAAATCTGGCTTCCGCCATTGTCTCTGCTTCTCAGAAGCCGGTTCAGGAAGATAACAAATATAGGATCACATGACCTGGGACACAGCAACTGTCATAAATATATGCAGATTGCCAGGTGCCCAAATTTTGATCACATGACCTTAGGGATGCTACAACAGTTGGGAGTGTGAGGATTGGATTGCGACTGGTCACTTTTTCCAGTGCCATAGCAACTTCGAGCGGTCACTAAACGAATGATTGCAAGTCAAGGATTTCCTGCGCATAGGATTGTAACTATTTACTCTTAAAAATATATTGTGGGGGTTTTTCCCCCCTTTTTTCTTTATGTTGTATTTTTTCCACTTTTTACAAACATACTTTCTATGTATCTTTATCATAATTATCTTTGTTCTCCCTTTTTTGTCACTATCGTTAAAGCAATAAATAAATAAACTTCCGTTATCTAAGTTAAGTGAACAAATCATCCTTAGTAACAAGAGGAACAGAGCAGCCCTCCAGGATTGAGCATTTAATGAACTGTCGGCCGAGCCCTAAATCTGCTGCCTCGTGCACCTTCAGCAAGCCTGCCTCTGTTAGATCTCTTTCCTCAAGGTCGTCCTGGCTGCTCTCACAAAGCTTAAAAAGATCCATTTCATTCGCAGAATATCCTGGACTGGACTCTATCTCCAACACTGAATCTCCATCACTGCCCAGCACCTGGCTTCTGAAAAAAGGTCAGAATGGCAAAATCATACAGGGAGCAAAGTTCTGACTGAAATCATAGACCAACATCTTTCCGTGATTTTAAAAACCACAGGTGTGATTTACAGGTAAGTATAAACGTGCTCGCTGGTGAAATGTACTTTAAACTGCTTTTGAGGGGAATCAGAGCATACGATTTACCTATGTTGAGATACTGCAACAGTGAAACCCAGCCCATAAAGAGATGTGGATAAACCTTTTACCAAGTATACTCCCAATTACGTAGGCCATCCAAAACTGTGCTCATGTTTTATACAATTTTACACTTTTCACTTTGAAATAGGATCACATCATAATCTGCTTTTACCCTGTTTCCCCCAAAATAAGATATCCTCTGATAATAAGCCCAATCGGGCTTTTGAGTGCATGGCACTCAAAATAAGGCCAAGCGCTTATTTCAGGATTCAAAAAAATATAAGACGGTCTTATTTTCGGGGAAACATGGTAGATACAGATGGTAGATAAATAGTAAGACAGACAGACAGACAGAGATAGATGAGAGAGAGAGAGAGAGAGAAAGATAAAGAGATAGAGAGATAAATAGAGATGAGAGAGAGAGAGAGAGAGAGAGAGAGATACCTGTTTATATCAGGGTATCCTGATATAAACTCAAAATACTCAAAATAAGGCCAAGTGCTTATTTCAGGGTTCAAAATAATATATAACAGGGTCTTATTTTCGGGAAAACATGGTAGATACAGATGGTAGATAAATAGTAAGACAGACAGACAGAGATAGATGAGAGAGAGAGAGAGAGAAAGAAAGATAAAGAGATAGAGAGATAAATAGAGATGAGAGAGAGAGAGAGAGAGAGAGAGAGAGAGAGAGAGAGAGAGAGAGAGAGAGAGAGAGAGAGAGAGATACCTGTTTATATCAGGGTATCCTGATATAAACTCAAAATACTCAAAATAAGGCCAAGCGCTTATTTCAGGGTTCAAAAACAGGGTCTTACTTTCGGGGAAACATGATAAGTACTTTCCAAAACTAGCTTTCTATAAAGAATGAACTCGGGTTCCACAGATTTTATCTGACGCTTATAGCTCTCACTGATCCCAAAGTTCTCTGAACGTATCAAAACAAATGCTTTGCAAAATCAGATTATTCTCACTCACTTGAGCTCTCTGAATGTTCTGGCAAATAGTGGACGCTTCTTTAAAACCTGAACAAAGCAAAATGTTTCGCTTTCCTCTTAGGCAAAGCATGAATAAGAATATGCTGCAGTTTTTATTTTCATGTTCTGTCATTTCCAAAGACTCAAGTCCTTTGTGAATACAGAAATCTTAAAAATGCAAGAGGCTTAACCAACACAGTAGAATAGGAGATATCTAGTTTTATCACACTCCTGGAAAAATCGGATACAACACGTCACCCCTGCTGCAGTCATTTCTTGAATAATTTCAGTGGGGCTTTCTAGTCCCACGTGTATGTGCCTAACATATCCACGTGTTCAAAGAGAAGAATTGTGGAGAAGAGATGGGAGGACAGCCACAGGTGTGTCAGAATGTGGAAGAGAGTGGGGGATAATAGTGAAACAATAAACACCAATTTGCGCATTTAGTTCACCGAGGAATTGGTAGCCAGGCAGATGATATTGCTAATGGCAATAGAGATTTGAGATTCTTTGGGTGATTTGTGGCTTCTCTTATGCATAGAAGACAACACCTTCCGTGAACAAAAGACTACCAAACCGTTAGTATTTTCATCGGCAGTGCTGGTGGGGAAGAAAACAGTCAAGAAACACAAGGACAAATTTTTAGGGTAGTTTCTCTTCAGCCTGGTAATTTCCATCCTCAAAGCTCCTTATCATTTTGCAATTAACAGTAATTTACAACAGCTACCACTGCTGCTCAGAGGGAATTTTTAAACGAGAAAAAGAGAAATTCTGCTTTTTTATGCACTGGGTGTCCTAAGATCATGGCCCTGGTATGAATCCTGCTCCCTCAATTGGATAGCGATTAAGCAGATACACATAAGATTTGTGGATGGGTTGCCATGCGATTTGCGGTTTTTGAGGCACAACCCGGGTTATCAACACAACTGGATCTGCCACTGGAATATTACGAATTCCTGTTTCTTCTGCTGAGGTTAAATCAAATGGAGCCCTGACTCTGTAAAAAAAAACTATGACGGTTGCTATTATCCAAAGGATTTAAGTATGTGATTCCTTTTACCTTGTGAATCATCACAAAATCTTGGGAGGATTCTAAGTAGCCGAACAAGGGAAGATACGTACTCAATGAAGGAAGAAAAATTGCGGCATTGTGTTTAGGGGAAGTTCACCAAGGAGAGAGGCAAAGAGCACATACTGAGGGAGGTTAAGATTTGTCCCAGAGAATAAACAAACAGCCTCATCACCAATTTCCTGACAATGAGAACAATTAGCCAGTGGAACGACTTGCCTCCAGAAGCTGTGAATGCTCCATCACTGGAGGTTTTTATGAAGAGATTGGATTTACCATTTATCGGAAATGGTATAGGGGCATGATGGCGAACCTATGGCACGGGTGCTACAGGTGGGCTCAGCTCCGGCACGCATGCATGCACCAGCCAGCTGATTTTTGGGCCTTCTGGGCCCATCAGAAGTCTGTTTCCGGCCTCCAGAGAGCCTTTGGGGGATGGGGATGGCCATTTTTGCCCTTCCCAGGCGCCTAGAAAGGCCCTGGAGCCTGGGAAGAGCAAAAAAATGGGCCTACTGTGCCATCATGTGCCAAAAGCAGGGGGAGCACGGGGGAGGCATAGAATTCAGGATGTGGGCACGCATGCATGTGACCCCACCTCGCTCCCCCCACTTTTGGCACGCAATGGTAAAAAGGTTAGCCGTCACTGGTATAGGGTTTCCTGCTTGAGCAGGGAACCGGACTAGACCTCCAAGGTCCCAACTTCCTTATTCTGTTAAGGGTAGGTATTTCCCCCTCCCCAATAAAACCAGAAAGGGAAGGGCTAATGGCAGCCACCTTCGGAGGTGATTGGCTAACCCTCCCCCTCCCCCTCGGAGACCAAGCCCGCCTGTGTTTACCTTTGCAGGTCGATCTGTCTCTGTGCTGGTGCTGTTTTCTTTGTGGCTTCTTGCTGCTTTGGTGCCTTGGCATTGCTTGCCTCCAGTCCGCCCGGACTCTCTTGAGCCGGGGCCGCCCTTTTCCGTCCTCGTCCGGAGGATTTACTCATTTCGGCACTTTTCGTGGTGGCGCCCTGAGATTCAGACTTGGGGGGACGTCCTCGCCGGGGTTTGGGAGGAGCCGGCTGACCCGTTTCGTCGGTTTTCTTCTCTTCTGCTTTTTGATGGAAATTCTCCGTTCCGGCTGCTGTGGTGATTCTTTTTTTGCCCCGATCAGCACTGACATTTTCTTGGGGTGCCTGGTCAGAGTTCATCTCCTGGAAAAGAAAACAACTTGAGTTTGTTTGTCAACTGAGTAGCAGGTGGAGATCGCATCTGTTGGAATCGGCTTGTCTTGCTGAAATACATTTCCAGGACTATTGGAAACACCGGCAGCCACCTTGAAAGTGTAATTAATCCACGGGGATTTACTGCTGGCAGAGGAGTAACTCTGTTCACAGAATACATAAGTCATCAGCAATCAAGCAGGCAGGGAGTTGTGGACTTCAACTCCCAGAATTCCTCAGCCAGCAAAGCAAAGCTGGCTGAGGAATTCTGGGAGTTGAAGTCTACAAGTCTTAAGGTTGCCAAGGTTGGAGACCCCTGTTCTATTGGGTAAGGTTTTTTTTCCCCCTTTGGGAGCTTTAAAAAAAAATAGTTAATTGGGGTTTTTTTTTTAGTTGTTCTTTTTTTTAGACCTAGCCATTTAAAGCTTAGGAAGTTTTAAATTTAGCTGCTTTTATATAAAAAAATAAAAATAAAATAAAATGTGTGCAGCTTTCTGAGATTTTGTGTGTTTCTGTAGGGTTTCACTCTAACTACACAAACACACAAAATCTCACAAAGCTGTATGTGGAATTTTGTGTGTGTAAAGTGTGAAAGTTGGTTTTTGGGACTTTTTGTGGCTGTGTGAGGTGCCTGCTTGTTGCAGGGGCCGTTTTGGGTCTAGCACAGCTGCTTTTACATTGTGGGTGAGCCAGTTGTGTTGTGTTGTGTTGTGTTGTGTGTGTGTATTTTCATTAATTTTATTTTATTTATTTATTTATTTTATTTTATTTTTATTTGGTGTGAGTTGGAAGAGGGGTAGTCTTATACGGCGAGTTCAGCTCAAACCCTATATTTTAACAGGAAAAGTTGGGGGTCGTTTTATACACCCAATCGTCTTATACGCCAGAAAATATGATAAATAACTTTTTTTTTTTTTAAGAAGCCTGACCATACCTTGTTCTTCACAGGTTCTATTTTTGTTGGAGTGACTGAAATAATTCTCACTGGATTTTCATCATTTTCACTGACTCCCGTCTCTGATAGGTCTGAGCTCGGCTCTCTGCTGGACAAATTTTGAAAAGATTAACATAAGTTTCGGGAGTTTTTTCCCTTTGGAGCTAAGAAATCAAATGATCAACAAGGAAAAGATGGCCCAGCTGCATTGGAAGTTCATTGTCAAATTCAGTGTGCTTAGAAAATATTCAAAATAGATTATAATTTAATACAAATTTGTATATTACTATTAGAACTCCGTAAGTTTGTTAAATACAACGAATATGATTATTACTATTTTACTTGTAGTAAAAAGAGTGATATTTAGAATTTGTACCCTATTTTCCCCAAAATAAGACCTCCCCTGATAATAAGCCCAATTGGGCTTTTGAGCGCATGGCAATAAGGCCAAACACTTATTTCAGGGTTCAAAAAAAATATAAGACAGGGTCTTATTTTCAGGGAAACACGGTAGATTGGTATAAAAATAACATAATGAAATATTGAATAATCAAAGAACGAAAGATTATAATTTAACAAAATATGTGTACTATTACATAAAACTTTATGAAATTGCCAACTGTATTAAATATGAAGAATATTATTTTACTGATACTAAAATGTAAGACACTCTGATACCACACTGTTCACACAATGATATGTTTGTAAAATATAAAAAATAAAAAACTTTGGGGAAAAAAAGAAGAAAATATTCAAAATAAAACTTTTGGTGCTTTTAGTCCTACCCATCTTTGCGGGTGGGTGAAAGTGAACATTTTCTCTTAGGCAGCCATCACGCTTTACGTAGAGAATTTTCGTTATATTAAAGTTGTACGAATGCCTCAATCAGCCTTTCTTTAAAGGAGCGGTGTCTTCCTTGAGGCTGCAACTCTTAGCATGATTCCAGGAAAAGATGCATCTGGTTTAAGGAGTTGCTCACAGGCCTCTGAAGTACAATTTGGCCTCCAAATCGGAACGGTGGAACGGCCCTATCAAATACTGCTACTCTATGAAACGTATGTATGAAACGTAGAAATGTAGAGACACAGTGCGCAGTGGCTAAGATGCTGAGCTTGTTGATTGAAAGGTCGGCAGTTCAGCAGTTCGAATCCCTAGAGCTGCGTAACGGGATGAGCTCCCGTAACTTGTCCCAGCTTCTGCCAGCCTAGCAGTTCGAAAGCACGTAAAAAATGCAAAGAGAAAAATAGGGACCACCTTTGGTGGGAAGGGAACAGCGTTCTGTGCGCCTTTGGCATTGAGTCATGCCGGCCACATGACCACGGAGACGTCTTTGGACAGCGCTGGCTCTTCGGCTTTGAAACCGAGATGAGAACCACCCCCTAGAGTCGGGAACGACTAGCACATATGTGGAGGGAAATCTTTTTACCTTTACCTTATGAAACGATGATTTAAAGCACAGCTCTCCAAACTCGGCAGTTTTGAAGCTTGTGGACTTCAGCTCTCAGAATTCCTGGCTCGCTGAGTAATTCTGAGAGTTGTAGCCTTAAAGTTGCCAAGTTCGGAGGCCCCCAATTTAAAGGACGTTTCCGTGAAGGAATGTAGAAGTACAACAGGAATAGGAATTTCACTTCAAACACTTCTGAAAGGCAGGTATAAAATACAAAATAACTAAACAGCGAGCCTCATCGTTCCCCAAAAGATAACAAGGTTTGGAGGTTATGGACAATGGAGATTATGGGGAACGAAGATGAAGATTTCACTGATTAAAGAAATATTATTTATTCAGGTGATACGAAAGTATCACTGTTTACGTGCTCTGTTGTATAGTAAATTCAACCCCAAAGTGCAATGTTTAGAGGGTTAATAGGAAAGTTCAATTATTAACTAAATTTCGGCGATCAGATTGAAAAAGGGCATCAACAGAAATGACAACCCTCTTCCACGTTAGTGACTTCAGCACAGTTTCATGCTGAGAAGTAAAACTGCCTTAACACAAGAGCCTATTTTAATACTGAAAAATGCCACGAACCTTGTTCTGTTTTCTATGGGAGAATTCAACTCTGAATTTACGCTATTATTATTTCCAGTTTCTGATCCTGTGTTTCGAATATATGGCCTTCTTCCCGTTGCAGATAGAGGTTTATTTACCGCCCCTAATACGCCGGTTGGTTTCGGCTGCAAAATAGAAAAGTAGTTTACAAAAAAAAAAAAAGAAAAGAAAAGAAAAGAAAAGAAAAGAAAAGAAAAGAGAGAGAGAGAGAGAGAGAGAGAGAGAGAGAGAGAGAGAGAGAGAATTATTCTGCTGCAAAGACACCTTTGAACTCGTTTGTTTGCCCTGTCTGCTGCAGTTCTTCCGTCTCTTTTACACTTTCTATGTAAACACAATTGTTTTGCTGAGCAAGGCCATGAACGAAATTCAGGATTACTCTTCCATGCTGGAAGCTACTGAGTATTGCTCATATAAAAGACATTACAGGGAAAGCAGAGACATGGTGTGTGTGGGTGTGTGCGTGTGTGTGTGAGAGAGAGGGAGGGAGGGAGGGAGGGAGGGAGGGAGAGGAGGGGAAGCGTATCTCATTTTATTTTCTTTCTTTCTACCACTAAAAATTACAAGTTTTTTCTTGTTTGTTTTTGGCAACCATCCAGGATTTTTTTAAAAAAAACATCCCAGGGAAATGTGCAAATAGGCTTTTAAGCAGAGGTAGAGGGATATATAGTCCTCGATTTATAACTGTAATTGAGCCTGTCACCTTCTGAAGTTTAAGTTACCCTGTTTCCCCTAGAATAAGACATCTCCTGATAATAAGCCCAATTGGGCTTTTGAGTGCATGCGCTAAAATAAGCCCGCCCCCTGGAAAATAAGCCCTCCCTAAAAATATTTAAACGCATGCGCAACCGGTCCCCACCATTTCCTCTGGTTAGGGTTAAGGAGACAGAGCTGGAAATCAAGTAATGGCAAGAGGAGCCCTGACTTGCTCCACGCGCCCCAAAATAATAAGACTTCCCCGAAAATAAGGCCAAGCGCTTATTTCAGAGTTCAAACAAATGTAAGACAGGGTCTTATTTTCGGGGAAACATGGTAGTATATATGCGCTATGTACAATTGAAAATTATTATCCTGCCAGCACAAAGTTGTGATGCAACACACAGCTCTGCTAGCTGTGTCCTTCCAAATTAAGAGCTTATTGAAGTAGAATTCTAAATGCTTTGAAGAATACAATCCTAAAAATTCCGTCCTTACAATGCTTACGATTTCCTCTCCGTTAACAATCCAGATTACAACCTATTTTTAACTTTCCCCGAAACTGAAAGACAGGTGATATACTGTGTTATATTGTTACAAATCAAGAATTAGATCCATAAAAACAATACCTTTCCCGTTAAAAGAAGAACTCTCAATTCTTCGGAGATGTAATTCCTATCGTTACAAAAATCCTTCAAAGAAAAGGAGGGGGGAAAAGCATTTCACTGTTAAGTTGAAAAATCAAGCCTTTAATATTTTCAGATTCTGATTATTCAGTTTGACAGTAATCCCACTCTGTTGCTTCTCCTTAAATAAATAAAACTTCATGTAAGGCAGGGGTGACCGACCTTGGCAATCTTAAGCCTTGTGGACTTCAACTCCCAGAATTCCCCAGACAGCAGGGGGGAATCACAAACCCACAAAGGGTGAAATAAGTGCCATAATTCCAATGATGGACTTACTTTGTGTTTATGCGGCATATCTGAAAGCTGTTTATCATACTGTGCTGCAAACAACTTTTTTAAAAAAGGGAACAATTCAGGAACCATTTGCTTTAGAATATTTTCAAATTCCCACTGGATAAATTAAAAACTGGATGCCGCAGTTCAGAACAGTCTACGTTTATAAAGATATCATGGGCATTTTATATGCGCTTAAGCTAAAATGGATCTTATTACCTACTTTCTTCCTTTTATGGCTTGGCCTTTATATACCGTATTTTTCAGAGTATAAGACGCTCCGGACTATAAGATGCACCTACTTTTTTGGGGGAGGAAAACAAGAAGAAGAAATCTGCCTCTGCCTCCCAGCAATTTTGCCTCGTTGCAGCAAACAGCAAATAGCCTGCTTTACTTTCATTCTCGTTTTCAGCATAGCTTGATTAGCACAAGGAGAAAAAACAAATCTGCTCCAGCAATTTAGCTCCTTGCAGCAAGCAGCAGAGGCTCCCGCAAAACAGCGGAAAGTCGGGAGGCCGATCCAACAACCAACTTGTGCTGATTAGTCTGTGCTGAAGCTGAAAAGAACATTGGCTTACCTGAATGTTCATTTTCGAAGTGCTGCGACTGCATTCCATCGGCTGGGTTGATGTTCTAGTTGCTGTTTAGGAACTGAGTGTAGCTCTATGATTTTTTGTCTTGGATCTATCCTCCTCCCCTGTTGGTAACTCCCTCTCTGTAGCTCCTCCTCCAGTCTGTTCGCGAAGTTGCGAGTAAATAAATGAATATGGAACTAGGAAAGTCCAACTAAAAGATAAACAATTCTGTAACAAGTGCAGTCTCAACAAAAGGGAGGGTATGGAATGCAGTCGCAGCACTTCGAAAATGAACATTCAGGTAAGCCAATGTTCTTTTTCCAAAGTGCTGCTCCTGCATTCCATCGGCTGGGACATACCCAAGCTTCGAATAACGGGGGGGAAAGACTGCCCACACACACTGTTAGGCCAACACAACTTGTTGTAAGACCCTTCTTCCGAATGATGCCTCAGCGGAGGCATAAGTATCAATTTTGTAATGTCTAATGAAAGGTGTCGCCGACGACCAAGTAGCCGCACGGCAAATTTCAGAGAGAGAGGACTGGGTAGCCCATGCTGCCGACGCAGCTGCGCTCCTAGTAGAGTGAGCAGAGATACGTCCCGGAATTGGGCGAGCATTACGTTCATAAGCAGTAGATATACAAGCTCTGACCCAGCGCCCTATAGTCACTGATGAGACCTTTTGGCCCAAGGTCCTAGGATGAAAAGAAACAAACAATGCTTCAGACTTCCGAAAGGCTGATGTACGTTTGATATATCTACGCAATGCCCTGCGTACATCAAGAGTATGCCACTCCTTTTCCCTAGGATGGCGAGGGGAAGGGCAAAAGTCAGGTAGTATAAGTTCCTGTGCTCGATGAAAAGCAGAATTAATTTTCGGGAGAAAAGTCGGATCAAGACGTAAGACAACCCTATCTGGGTAGAAGATACAAAGGTCTTTGCGAATAGACAAAGCTGCTATTTCCGAGATACGCCTGGCGGACGTCACAGCAATCAGGAAAGCAGTCTTAAAGGATAGAAATTTAAGGCTCGTGGAAGCCAACGGCTCAAAAGGATCATCCGTAAGAGACTGTAAAACAAAGGGTAAGTCCCACGACGGGTAGCGATGTATAGTCGGTGGAGATATGTTAGATGCTCCATGTAAAAACTCCTGGATCCTAGGATGATGCGCGAGGGTGCGGAAGGGTTCACACCGAAGCACAGTCGAAATCGCTGCCACCTGGCGACGCAGAGTAGCGGGTGCCAAACCTTTAGTCAAGCCGGACTGCAAAAATCCCAAGACATCTGGAATAGTCGCTGAAGTAGGGTCCACATGTCGAATAACACACCAGGAGGCGAAAGCTTTCCAAGATGCTTGATAGATTCTGGTGGTGGAAGGACGTCTCGCAGATTGTATGGTGTGGACGACATCATCTGGCAATCCGTCTTTCTTCAACAGGATCCGCTCAAGCGCCAGACGGTCAACCTGAGCCATCCTGGATCTGGATGTGCGACGACCCCCTGGCGTAGAGCGATGCTGGATGGAGGAATGTTCCAGTGAGGAGCGATGGAGAGACTCCGAAGATCTGAGTACCAAGGTCTCCTGGGCCAGTCTGGAGCAACCAGAAGCAGCTGTGCTCTCTCCTTCAGCAGCTTCCGAATTACTCTCGGAATGAGAGATAGTGGCGGAAACGCGTACAGAAGTCCTGTTGGCCAAGGACAGCGAAGGGCGTCGCAACCTTCCGCTCCTGTTTCTGGATAACGAGAAAAAAACCTTGGCAGTTGTGCATTCCTTGATGTTGCGAAGAGGTCGACTTGTGGTAGCCCGAACCTCTGGACAATGTCCTGGAAAATCTCCGGGTGAAGCTGCCACTCTGCTGGATCCAGTGTTTGCCTGCTGAGCCAATCTGCTGTTGTATTCTCCTGGCCGGAGATATGGTCTGCTTGCAGAGAAAGAACATTGCGCTCCGCCCAAGACAAGAGCCGTTCTGCTTCCGCCATCAAGGACCGGGATTTGGTGCCCCCCTCCCGGTTGATGTGCGCCTTGGTGGTTACATTGTCGGTGAGAACCAACACATGTTGATTCCTCAATACATGTTGGAAGGACCTGAGCGCTAGGCGAACGGCCCTCAGTTCCAGCAGATTGATGCTGGACTCCCTTTCCCTCGGGGACCAAAGTCCCTGAGACACTTGCCTGTCCAGGTGGGCCCCCCAGCCTTGTAAACTGGCATCTGTAGTCAGTACGCGTCTTTCCAGATCGAAGAAGCAACAACCTTTGAGAATTGCAGGGGACATCCACCATCTGAGAGACAGGCGCACCTGGGGCGGCACTACGATCACAAGATGAGACGAAGCTTGGCCTTTCCTCTGAAAGGGCAGGAGGAGCCATTGGAGAGGGCGGGAGTGCCTGCGAGCCCACGGGACAATGGCCAGGCAAGACACCATTTTCCCCAACAACTGCGACAAGAGAAGAATCGAGGACTTCTTCTGTGTCCTGACAAGTCTGGCCATGCTCACCAGACTCCGGATCCTGTCCGGCGACAGAAAGACCTGTCCCTTCACCGAGTTTATGACAGCACCTAGATGTAGGATTTGAGTGGACGGAACAAGCTGACTCTTCGGGAAGTTGATGGTGAACCCGTGACTCTGAAAGATGTTTATCACCGCAGCCAGGTCTGCTCTTGCCTGAGGAACAGAGGAGGACAGAATCAAAATGTCGTCCAAATAACAGAGGATTCGGACAGGTAGAAGACGCAATCTGGCAGACACCACCGCCACCAGCTTCGTGAATGTTCTGGGGGCCGATGATAGCCCGAAGGGCATCGCACAATACTGGTAGTGCCTGCTGCCATACTCGAAGCGGAGGTATTTGCGGTGAGACGGGTGAATTGGGATGTGGAGATAGGCCTCCCGGAGGTCTACAGACTGCATCAGATCCCCCTCTCTGATGGAGGCCAAGATAGACCGCAGGGATTGCATCTTGAATCTTCTGTAAGAGATGAACATGTTGAGATGTTTCAAATTCAGGATGCCTCGCCAACCTCCCGAGGTCTTGGGAACTAAGAACACTGTGGAGTAGACTCCTGTCCTCTCCTGTCCCGCCGGCACCGGTTCTATGGCATGAATTGACAAAAGGTGACAAATTTCTGCCTCCATCAAGGCCTGCATGTCCGCAAGATGAGAAACAGGGCAGCTGACAAATCGATCCGGAGGAAGAGACTGGAACTCCAGGGAAAGTCCGAATTTCACCGTCCTTAAAATCCAAGGTTCGCTCGTTGATGTCGCCCATTGAGCATGGAACAGTTGGAGTCTGCCTCCAATGGGCGCCTCGCTGGCTGAGTCATTTTCCCCTACGGGCAGCTCTGAAGCCGGAACCTCGAAACTGGCGTTTCGCGGGGGCAGCGGTCCGGCCTCTGTCACGAAAGGGCTGCCTGTCAGCTGGGCGATTTGAGCCTTGAGAATTGGATCGTTGAGAATAATAGCTCCCAGAACTGGAAGGGTAACGGAAATACTGGCGTTGAGAATAGGGGGAAAAACGCCGTTCGGGACGTCTGTAAGATGAGGGAAGAATTTTCTTCTTATCTTTATCCTCTATTAAGAGAGGTTCAAGAGAGGAGCCAAATAACAAAGGAGACTTGTAAGAGGAAGAAGCCAGCTTCCATTTTGTTCTGGCATCCGCCCTCCAATTACGGAGCCAGAACAACCGGCGGGAAGTCACAGATGAAGACAGGGCACGAGAAGCAAATTTAGCTGCGTTTAAAGACGCATCCGCAGAATACTCAGCCGCTACAATTAACTTGTTTATGTCATGATGTAAACGTCTATCATCCGCTGGTAGAGTCTCCTGTAATTGTCTGAGCCATAACAAGGACGCTCTGGTGAAAAAAGAAGTTGCAGTTGCAGCCTTCACTGCCCAGGCCGAGGCCTGGTGAGTCTTTCTAAAAGCGAGCTCAGCCTTCCTATCTTCAGCTCGAAGCCCATCAACTATGTCGCCTGTGATCAAAGCTGAAGAAGACAAGGCGGCAACCGGCGGGTCCACAGAAGGTAAGGCGAGAAGCGATTCCAGCTCTGGACTTGCACAATACAACTTTTTGTCCAAGGAAGTTGGAGCAGCCAGGGACCCCGGTTGAGCCCACCCACTTTGCACAACTTCTGAAAAAAGGGGTGGACACGGAACAAAATCCTTTTCCGTTTTGGACACCTGAAACAGCTGGTCATGGGGCGCTGGCAATTGTTGTGACCCGTCCGATGAAGTCGGGGTAAGACCGAATTTAGTGACAAGTTTCGCTTTATGGAGCAGCGATTTAAAAAGAGCCGGGCGAAAGAGACCAGAGAAAGTCGGCTGATCTGGTAAAAGACCTTCGTCTTCTGACAGCTCCATATCGTCAGGAAATTCTTCCTCTATGTCAGAATCATCACTAGAAACCTCCTGCTGCTGGCACGCCGAGGTGATTTTGGTAGAAGTTCCGCTTGGGCCAGGCTGAGGCTGAGCTGAAAGATGGCTCGAGACAGCACCTTGATGAAGACTGGCCGCCAACACCTTGGCCAGAGCATCAGACAGTACAGAATGAATGTCAACCTGAGGGGTTGCAGGTGGGCCTTGAGAAGACAGAGGTGCAGAAGACACTTGTGCCCCCCCCACTGGAGCTGGGGTCTGAGAAGGCTCCGCAGAAGTTGATGGTGCTGATGAGTCGAGAGCAGTTTGATCCATTGAAGAATCCTTATTAGAAACAGGTGGGAGGTGGTGAGGAAGGGAGCCAAACACAGGTTGGGCAGGTGTCTTATTGGAAGAGGCCTGAAGGAAAGCAGCCTTACGAGCTTTATCAAATTGGCGTTCAAGCGCGTTGTGGCGACGAAGAGCGCATTTGTCAGCCATAGTAGAAGCCCTGGTTCGAGGCCTGACGAGCTTGACATTCCTGCGCTTGGCCTTGGCCTTGCCAGCTTTAGGTGCCTCGGGCTCAACTGGAGTATCAGAAATCTCAGGCTCAAGATCTGAGGATAGTGGAGACTCAGACATTTTGTCACAGAGAATCAACTCCCAGAAGTTAATCAATTTCTCTGTAGTCTTGAAATTCAATTAATTTAAATTTTTTTTTTTTTTTTTTTTTTTTGTAAATTAATTAATATTTATAATTAATTATTGTGGAACAACTCAATCACAAAAAACTCCAATCCGTGGAATTAATTATGCCACAGGGGTTGAGCCAATAATTTGTGCCTCCCAGCCAAGTCAGAAAATAAACGGGCGATTTTGTAAAAAGCTAGGCTCAAGCGAGCCAGCAAACGCTTTGCAGCTGATGGGCTTCAGCAAACAAACGGAAGCTCCCAAAACCAGGCCTGGCAGAAACAGTCGCAAACACAAAGGCTAGGCTCCCATGAGCCAGCAAGCGCCCAGGTCCCAAGCGGTGGTGGAGTGGGGCTGTCAAAATTCGTAGCAAACGGCGCTCGTAGCAAAAAAATTGCCCCCAAAATGGCGCCCGCCACTCAGGCGGCCTTCAAAATGGCGCCCGCCACTCAGGCGGCCTTCAAAATGGCGCCCGCCACTTAGGCGGCCTTCAAAATGGCGGCCGCCGCACAAGCAAGATCCAAAATGGCGCCCGTCTGTCTTAGCGGCAATATCAAATTCAAAATGGCGGCCGCCTGTCTTAGCGGCAAATAACAGTCCCCCGGCTCGAAAGGAGTCCAAAATGGCTGCCGCAAGAGAAAAACGGCGGGAAAATTAACCGCCAAAGGAAATTAAGCCCGTCGGGTCAAAACACTCACTGCGACGAAAGCGCTCGATCCGCAGCGCTACCACCAACCGCTTCACACATCAGAGCTTGCCAGGAGCATAGGCAGAGGCCCCGGAGCCGCTTAAAAACCGCTGCTGACGCTGAGGCGGTCGTGGTCTTAAGCAACTGACCGATGAGCCAACGAACCCGCCTGCGGCTAAGATGAGAGCTGGGAGGCCAGGAAATAAAAGAAAAATAGCTGTCAGGGAAAACGCTCCTGTCTGAAAACCGAAGGAGCCTGGAGCCCCAGGCGCCTCAGCGCTCCCTGACAGAAGGGCCACGAAGCAGCAGTCAGCAGAAAATAAAACGATAAACTAAATAAGAACTAGCTAACGCCACCAAGAATCGACAAAAATAAAAAAGGAAAAAAATTAACTAAGCTAACTAACCTAACCACAACAAATTCTTCAGATTGAAGAGCTAGCAAAAAACACTCCAGTTCCTCAGCAACTGAGTGAACAGACTGGGGGAGGAGCTACAGAGAGGGAGTTACCAACAGGGGAGGAGGATAGATCCAAGACAAAAAATCATAGAGCTACACTCAGTTCCTAAACAGCAACTAGAACATCAACCCAGCCGATGGAATGCAGGAGCAGCACTTTGGAAAATGAGCCATTTCTTCTTGCTGCTTGCTGTAAGGAGGTAAACTGCTGGGAGGCAGAGGCCAAAGGGTGGGGGCCAGTGGGTAGGCGGGGCGACATTTGGTGTATAAGACGCACCCAAATTTTCACCCCCTTTTAGGGGAGAAAAAGGTGCGTCTTATACTCTGAAAAATACGGTAATTGGCTTATATAATACATTGGATATAAAGACTGCTCTGCATCCACATATTATATACACACAGGATTTTTTTTTCTTTGCTTAGTGTTAGAAACTAAGTTTGTCTGAACAAGCGCTAGCTGTAAAACATTTTCAGCATTATGTTTCCACTGGAGAGAAGAGAATTTTGGTATACAGTTTCTTATTCAGGTAACCACCTTAAAAAAAAAACCAGATAATTTAGAAAACACGGCACAAACCTACACAGTGTTTTCTTGGCGCATTTGAAGGAACACTTAAATAAAAGAATAAACTCAAATATTTGACTTGGCTGCTTGCCAACTTACCTTTTCAGGTTGCGTAAAAAATTTAGTTGGCAATACCGGATCCTTTGGGCATTCTGCATTACATAAAGCACTTTTGCTGTTGATTACGCAGAGAGCTACATCGCATACAGTGTAGAGTTTCTGAAGCACAAAGGAAACCAACACAAGAGAAATTTGGACGTTATTTTGCCATTGTAATCAAAACATCGGCTAATCCCCATCAATAAGTCACCTAGCGTAAGAATGTGATGCTTTTTGTTTTCGCTGGATTATACTTGGGAACGAACTGAAGACATCTTTTCGTTCCAAGATAGCAAACGTATTTTAAGTGATGCCTGATCCGGAGAATCCTGGCTCACAAAATCACAATTCACAGTACACACGATGTATCTTCAAGTTCCCACCAAATTAGGTCCTATTTTTGCTAACATAATTTGCTATTCTGTTAATGTGCCACTCACTGTACTTTCGGCAAATACGCTGGACAATCTCAGCTGTAATATTCCCGCCTCCCCTTTACGGAATGCTATTTTCACTTAGCTTGGTTAACAGTTAAACTAACTTTTCTTTTTTCTTTTCCTGTGTTATTTGAGATTGCTAACACAAAATGCTTACACCTCATTTTTATTCTGGAGAAAAAATGCATAACAACGACAGCTACTGACTGGATCTCCAAACTCGACATTAAACTCTGAAATGTTATTTCTGTTTTCCTCTTAGGTTTTCTTACTGCTTTTTTTAAAATTATTGTTTTAAATGCTTTAACCTGTAAAAATGAAGTGTTTTAATCCTGTGTGTGACCAGCCATATGCTAAATAAATAAATAAATAAAATAAATAAATTTTTTTCTGGAGCGAAATGAGGGATTGCCTGAAGTGTTTTTGTCTATTCGTTCAAAAACCAACTTTAAACCCTCTTTTTCTCCTTCTTCACATTTCTTACTTCGCTGGCCTTTGGCTCATCTGGAGATTGGGCATCCTGGGTAAGCTTGATGCTTTCTGTCATCTTTTTCATGAAGGCGTGACTGTTGTTTTCATTCTTGGTCATTAAAACTTCCAGCATGAACCACAGGCACCTAAACACCCAAATACCAGAAAGATATAAGAACATTTTTCTCTAGATAAAAGGCACACTTTAACCTGATAGGACCGTGAGGGTGAACCTATGGCACGCTTGGCCATGTCAGTGGACACCCCAGCTCAGCTCCGGCGCGTATGCCAGCTGATTTTCGGTCCTTCTGGGCCCACCAGAAGTAGGGAAACAGCCTCCGAAGGATGGGGAAACCATCCTTCGGAGGATGGATGAGGTGGGTGGGGAAGGCCCGTTTTTCTTTCTCACCTGGATCCAGATCCTCTCTATGCATCTGGGGAGGGAGAAAACAGCCTTCCTCACCCCCTCGGAGATCCTCCAGAGGCCCGAAATGGCCCGCACAGAATTATGGGTGTGGGCACACACGTGTGCGAACTTCCCCCACGCCCCCCTTCCTGGCACGCGATGGCAAAAAGGTTAGTCATCACTGTGATAGGAACTCCAGCAGACCTGACCCTGGACACTGATATTTATTAGAATTCTGTGACTCCCTCCCCCTTGCAAAAGAGGGTAAAAAAGAATTTGACTTCGGACCTACAAAGTAAGATTAATGAAGTTCAGAGGAGTGCTCATATCGGAAAAATATAATCTGTAAATGTAGTTAGTACAAGTAGTCCTCGACTTACAGCCACAATCGAGCCCAAAATTTTCTGAGACATTTGTTAAGTGAGGTTTGCCCCCATTTTATCATTTTTCTCGGCAGTTATAAAGTGAATCCTTGCAGCTGTCGACTTTGCCAGTTAGAAGGTCGCAAAAGGAGATCACTTGACCTTGGGACATAGCAACGGTCATAAATATGAACTAGCTGTCAAGCACCTGAATTTTGATCACATGATCATGGGGCTGCTGAAATGGTTGTACTGTATGTGTGAAAAATAGTCATAAGTCTCTTTTTTCAGTGCCCCTTGTAACTTTGAATGGTCAACTAAGGACAACCTTGACTTTAATAAAACCTAAATCTAAACCTAAACCTGTAATACCGCATGGAACAGGACCTTTTCAAGTCAATAGGGATCAGTAACACAAAACCAGAAGATTTTGAAATTTTGGAAAATATCCTTCCTATCTAACAAAACCCAGAAACTCTACTGCAGCAACGCAGCATTAAATTCACTTGTGTATAATTTTGGAAGTAAAAAAATCGTAGCGAATGGTCTCAAGATACAGAGTGAATTCTGCTGATAAAGCGAAGAAGAACTGGTAAATTAATGATGAAAACTCCTTTGAATCTTTGTTCAGATGGAATTCTGAATTTGGTTTTCTTGCTGACCTTTCATTGCCAACTAGGTAACGTTATCAGTAGGAGTTAAGTGGCTGGCTGTTGATTTGTCATATTTTGACACTTGTCACATTTTATTATAAAAGCAAGCAAGCAAATCCAACTTCATTTCCAAATCTTGTTTTAGTTCATTGATTTAGGGATATTAGCTTCTATCGAACGAAATAACCTGCCCTAAATTCCTTCCTACTTTTTTACACTGGCACATTGAATCTTTAATTACTATGCTTAGGAAATCAAAAAAATGAAAGAACGATGATACTATTTGTTCTCTCAGACTCGTTCCCTTGATGTATCACTAGTTCCCACATGAAATTCAAATGACAAATATTCAGATGGCAAAGATGTACCAAAAAAGAAAAAAAGAAGAAAAAGAAAAAGAAGAAGCAAAAAGAGCCGAATACTTTGGAGAATTGCAAGCGCGCCAGAGGTGACAATTATTCTTCTCTGAACAAATCAGGACATTAAATTTTGTATTTTAAAAGTCTAGAAATTTAGCAATTGAAATCCAACATTTTAAAGGCGTTTAAATAAAGGGTGACACGTACTCCTTGATATCGCGAAGCTGATCGATATCTTGCTGTTTTGTAAAATCTGGATCGTGAGCCAGCAAATGAATCATATATGGCACCACATACTCGGGCAGCAGAGATACAAGTTTTTCTGGAAGAAGAAGAAGAAAAAAAGACATAATGCTAAAGGTTATACATGAGTAACTGGCATACAAACTTTCATTTACTAAGTACCAGAGAATTTTCTGCTGCAAAGCAAGCAGGGAATATGCAGGCAATATGTTTTACAAAGCCATAAACAGAAATAGAAATATTTTGAGAGAAAAAAAAAAAAAACCTTTTAAGCAAACGTTACTCACCATTTGCCATGGGGTTCTGCTTGATGTATTCTCGCCGTATGCTTATATTTTTAAGCAAACATTGCCGAGCGTGAGCTCTTCTTTCTTTTACAGGGTCTTTGGCACACAGTGCAAATATTGCCATGTACTCCAATGGGAGCAGTAATTTTACTAGTGCCTTGTGTAGCTTCTGAGCAAATATCTGCCTTACCTGGTAACATTCATCCTATATGAGGAGAAGACAAGGACAAGGGAACAATTAAGAAAAAGAGGGCAAACTAAGTTTCAGAACAGTGATATGAGATGTTAAAAGCCTGTTTGGCAGGGGTCCCCAACCCCACTCCACCCCCATTCCGTGGCATGCCAGCAACCGGGCCACGCAAACAAGCAAAGTCCCATCCGTGGGATGCAAGCAGCATGCAAAACCATGCCTCTTCCGGTCCACGGAAAAAAAACGTTTTCCCTGGAACCCTTCCCTGTTGCCCAAAAGACTGGGGGCCACTGATCTATGGTATTATAGGTAAATCATTGATACAATCTATTTAATTTTATTTTTATTTCCATTTCATGATTCCTCACAAGAACTCTGCACACACACAGAGAGAGAGAAAGGCAAGATAGCCCAAACACACAGTTTTATCCTGTTTTTAACTCAAATTGCTACCCGCTTCAGACAGTGCTTGAAACAGAGCTCCTTACATTAATGACCAGTGCACAGAGCTGGAATTGTTCTGGTGTTATAATTTCATGGTAACAGGGCTCCTGGGCAAGCTTCATTATGGCACTGCCAGCAGCCAACCGTAGTCGCGACATGTCTGATTTGCTGTAAATGAGAAGGGGAAAAAAAGACACACAATTCGGCTGATAACTCGTTTGACAAAATGTATCACGCGGATACATTGAGTTCTGGTTTGAGGTGACAGTTATCACCCTTTCTTAAAGTCTCACATTAATTAACAAACAACAGATTTTCATTACCAACTTTGGCTATTTTGTTCATCTTTATAGATTGTACTTTTTGTGCTAACGTTCTGTGTTGACTTAAAGTCCACAAGTGAAAATTTATACCCATGGGCAGGTCTTATATTTCTGCTAGATCTCAATCAGCACCCTTTACAACTCAGCTGCAAATGGATTGATATTTCCAAATCTAGCTGCGTGCAAGCTAGAAAGTAAGACTTCAGTATTAGCCTTCTAATTTTTTCCCCCCAATGTGGACTCTACCGAGTATCCTATTTTTCCTCCCTTTAAAGCAGCCATAAAGTCTGCTTGATTTGTATTCTACAGAGACTGAAATGTATATAGCATAGACTATTCAAAAAGGCTGCATTTCTCATGTGTACTGAAGAGAAATTTGAACAGCTCAACCCACGCTGAACGTCTGTGTGTTTTCAGTATTCCAAATTCAGCAAGGGGATGCAAAGTAGAGAACTTGTGTTCCCTTGGGTGAACAGATGTCCCTGGCTGCCTTGATGGAGGCACATTGATACACACATGAAAGAGATCAGAGAGGTGACATATGTCAAAAGCCTTGCCTAATTCTCTTCTGTTCTGTCAAGTCTCCTTCGCTGACCAACATGGCTGAGAGTAACCGAAGCGTTGAATTTGCAGATTTGGACTGGTTGTTCTTCATCCCCAAGAGCCAACGCACCAGGAGTTTAATGGCTTGAACCTGTTATAAAAAGCATAAATACTGCTGTGAGGAAGTCTGTTTCACTTCCAGTCCTCGAGCATCAGTTCTAAAGGAAAAGGACAGGTCTTACGGTTGCCATTGCCAGAAAACTAAAATACCGTATTTTTTGGAGTATAAGACGCACCAAGATTTTGAAGAGGAAAACAAGAACAAAAAATAGTTTTTGCCCTCCCCGGCCCCCAGGAGCACTCTGCAGGCCTCCCAAACCTGCGCACCCTATTTTTGTGAAAAACCAGCCAGTTTTTCATGAAAACGGGATATGCAGGGAGAGGTTTAAGGCGGCCAAAAATGGCTGTATTTAGTGTATAAGATGCACCAACATTTCCATCCTCTTTTAGGGAGGAAAAAACTGTGTCTTGTAGTCCAAAAAGTACGGTAAGTAACGCAAAAGCAGAGATGGCTCAATATGGTTCAAAGCCACGAGAGATGCCACCCTGTTCTGTATGGGGTGCAAAGCTGCAACGCCCTCTGGCCTAGTATCCTAGGGCTGGTCTAACCCTCCCTAACACAAGTGTCCGGATACTATCCCGGACAAATGATTCCCGCCAATCTCATTGTACACGTGTTGTGCATTGACAATAAGGGTTTGAACATTTGAAAATTGGTTGTCCAATCTTTTCTTGCAAACCTCCAGCAATGAAGCATCCACAATTTCGGGAGACACTGATTAACAGTTCTCACTGTCAGGAAATTCCTCCTGAGTTCCAGGTTGGATCTCCCTTCTGACAAGCTTCCACCTGTTGCTTCTTGTCCTCAAGGCAGCCCGTCAAGGATTGAAGGATGGGACCCTCTTCAAAAAGCATTTAATGCTAACTTCTCAGGAGAACAGAAAGCAAACTAGCTTTTTTTTTAAAATCAGACACACCAAATGGAATTTCTTCAAAAGCCAAGATGTGCCTTTCATGTAACTAACAGAACGTATATCAATGCTCATGGGTTGTTAAGTGTTTCATAGTTCTGTTCTGACCTAGGATCTGTTAAAAAGCAGGTAGCTTTTCGTCCTGGCAAAACCTCTTTTATTTACACGACTGTGAATTCCTTTCATTCACAGTCAGCAAGGCCTGTCCAAACAGTTTTTCAAAGGAATATTTATTAACACAAACCTTATCTCGCTTGGAAAGCTGCCAGGTAACTAGCTTCCAAACGCAGCACAAGGTAAAACTTGGCACAGAGTCTCTGAGTCATGGAACGAACGAATTGTTTCCTGCAAAAGCCCACTCCCTGTTCGCTCCTCTTTTGTTTCCTGTGGGAGGGGCCAATCACCTCCAAGGTGTGGCTTTACTCCCAAGTCGACCCTGCTTTTTTAGTTGTTCTTGTCTTATGGCAGCTCTGCGCATGCGCACACTGGGAACAGACTCCAGCTGCTCCTCTGCCGCACTGCTGTCAAACTCCCTCTCTGCCTCCGACGCAGAGCCCTCGTCCGAGCTTTCGCCAGCCCCCAGGACTGGCCATGTTCTTCCCCAATCTCCTTGTTGTCCGACTCTGCTGCAAGATCCACTGGCTGCCGGCAGGCCACAACAAGTTAAAGGAACTACATACCTTTGCTAGGACTTCTGGGGAGACCTCTTCGTCCGGAGACCACAATTTCCCATTTTTTTCACCTGTAGACTGCAAGGTTTTAAACGATTAAAAATCTATCAAAGACAGTCGTTTCAATACTGATGCTAATCCTCTGTTCTTTTCCCCCCTTCCCATCGCATTTGGGAAAAATTATACTCAACCTACCCTATCGTTCATAAGAAGATCTTTCACAATGAAATTTGCAACTACGGATTTCATGGGGGATGCAAATTGGTCTGGGGCCAGCATGGAAATGTGACCCAAGGAAACTAAAGGAGTTATGAGCTGCTCCGGAACGTCAGCATTCAAACTTCGACTTAAAGGCTGAAGGGAGAGAAAACAAAAGATTAACGACTGCATATTAGGATAGTCTTTAAAAATAAATTATTGTGCTGCCTTGATTAAGTTTATTAAATATATAAACCTCCAGGAAGGCAATGCAATGCAATGGAGGCTCTGTTTCTTAATATACTGTTATAAGAATGCATTAGAATAGCTTCCACAAATCTCTAACATTTTGCTTTTAATTTTCCAACTACCAGAAAGTCAAATGAAATTTTATTTGTTTTCCTGCTTGGAGAGCCCTGGTGGCACAATGGCTAGAATCAGTGGTGGGTTGCCTCTGGTTCAGATCGGTTTGCAAGAACCGGTAGTAAAACTGGCGGGAGGCCACGCCCACCATCTCGGATGTTGTCATCAGTGATCTGCGCATTCGCAAAAGCAAGGCGCGTGAACGAGCGAAGTGATCGCGCGAGCGATCCCGTTGCGAACCGGTGGTAAACGTAAGTAGAACCCACCCCTGGCTAGAATGCAGTATTGCAGGCTAATTCTGCCAACTGTCTGCAGTTCGATCCAGACCAGCTCAAGGTTGACTCAGCCTTCCATCCTTGTGAGGTCAGTAAAATGAGGACCCAGATTGTTGGGGACAAGAGACTGATTATGTAAACTGCTTAGAGAGGGCTGTAAAGCACCATGAAGGGGTATATAAGTCTAAGTGCTATTTTTATGGGAGTAGAAATAGTTCGGTTTTTTTCCCCAAATTAAATTAAGTTAATTTGATTTCTTATGAAATTCCACGATGTAACCATCATTAATAAGGGGACTCCAATTTTTGACAGCATTTTTGAAAGCAGTAGCAGAACGTTACCTCGAAGATTTGAGCAAGCTGAACTTCTTTATTCGAAAATATGGCGTGTATGCAATGGACAGCTTGCTTGGCTTGGTGAGGTGTTCCTCTCTTTGCTTTCTGGTGCAAGATTGGAATAAGGGTTCTGTAAAGACACATATGCTTCATTCATTCATCCATTTATTCTATAGCCCCCCATCTCAGTCAATGACTCTGAATTGGCTTACAATTTTGAAAAAAATACTACAATTACAAGAACTAAAAACATTTTAAAACAAGGAAAAGTATTTATCAATACTCATACTTACATGAAATAAAATAAATATTTTGGAGGGATTTATTAACTGCCTGTAAACAACAAAGTTAATATAGAACAAAAAAATGGAAAATTTCTTTTAGCATAATTTTTCAGTTGTTATCTTTTAAATGTGAATTAAAATGTGTTTAATTCACATTTTCACAGACAAAATGTGAATTAAAAACTAAAATGAAGTGCTTGAACTTTATGAAGTCCCTCAATAAATTTGTGGGTATATTCAGGAACCTTCTTTTGAAAGAGGAGACTATATACCTCTTCTACAAAATATGCAATATATATATCAGTTTTAATTAATTAAAATTGTTCAATTGTTTTTAAATTTTCCCAATGCACTAACGCTTCCACAACTTCATTTTTAAAAAATACACACGCACACCCACCCACACATATATATAATTTTAATTAATATATTAATTATATTAATTAATTTGGCTTCCCCTTGACTTTATCAGAACATCTCAAAATATGATCACTTGATCCTGGGACACTGCAACTGTCATAAATATGTCAGTTGCCAAGCATCCAAATTTTGATCTGATCCCCGTGGGGATGCTGCCACAGTCAAGTGTGAAAAAACAGTCGTAAGTCGCTTTTTCCAGTGCCGTTGTAATTTTGAACAGTCCCTAAACGAACTGTTGTTTATTTATTTATTTATTTATTTATTTTATTAATTAGATTTCTATACCGCCCTTCTCCTAGCGGACTCAGGGCGGTGAACAGCCAATTAAAAAACCAGTACACAACTTGTTAAGTCGAGGACTATCTGCATCAGTAAGAGATTGTACATACAGTATATGGCCCCGTACGAAAGGTGGAATGCTTCATTATCAACATGTTTCCTGAGGGAAAGCAAGTCAGAATGCACTCACGATCGTATCTGAGGCAGATCGGTCTCAATTTTGTGGCCAGTATTCCTGAATATCTGAATGGCTGCCTCCGCCACCTTGTCGTCTTCCATTCTGAGGCACTGTAGGAGAGATTCGTATGTCTCTGCGGAGTGGAACGAGGTAGGATGTGTGAAAGACAAAACCTATGGATACATATCAAACCAAAAAACATTTTAATCAAGGCAAGCTGGTTACCTGAAAGAGTGGCACAGGGTTATATGCGTCTAGATCAGTGGGGTGGGCAATTCATTTTCCCAATGGGGCCCGTTTGGAGAAACTGAGACTGCTGTGGGGGGGCTGTAAAGGTGTGTAGGCATGCACTTCATGCAAACACCACTTACGACCACAAGTGAGCCCCAAAATTTAGGTTGTTAAATGAGAAGTGGGTTAAGTGAGTTAGCCCCGTTTTATGACTTTTCTCGCCACGCCTGTGAAGTAAATCACTGTGCTTTTTCAATTAGTGGCACGGTTGTTAAGTGAAACTGGCTTTCTCATGGACTTTGACTGACTGTGGGAAGCAATCCACCCGGGGCCAGACAAAGGATCACAGGTGAGTCAGAGGCTGTAAAATGCCCAGGTCTGATCTAGGCAAGCTATAATTTCTTCTCAGAAAAGCTCATTTTAAGTGAAAGGAAAAAACAGGGTAAGTCAATGAAACTGTCTTCTAAAAAATAGTAGAGTAGAGTAGAGTAGAGTAGAGTAGAGTAGAGTAGAGTAGAGTAGAATAAATACAGTTGGAAGGGAGCTTGGAGGTCTTCTAGTCCTACCCCCTGCTCAGACGGGAAACTCTATCCCCGTGATGGCGAACCTATGGCACGGGTGCCACAGGTGGCACACGGAGCCATATTGGTGGGCATGCAAGCTCAGATCTGGCACACATGCGTATGCCAGCCAGCTGATTTTCGAGCCTTCTGAGCCCACCGGAAGTCAGGAAACACACTGTTTCCGGCCTCCGGAGGGCCTCACGGGGGGGAGGCCATTTTTGACCTCCCCAGGCTCCTAGAAAGGCTCTGGAGCCTGCGGGGAGCAAAAAAACGGGCCTACCGGGCCCACCATGCCATCACGTGCCAAAAGAGGGGGGGAGGACGGGGGGGCAGGGTGCATAGAATTATGGATGTGGGCACGCATGCGTGTGACCCCACTGTGCTCCCCCCCGCTTTTGGCACGTGATGGCAAAAAGGTTAGCCATCACTGCCCTGTACCATTTCAGACAAATGGTTATCCAACCTCTTCTTAAAAACTTCCAATGTTGGAGCATTCACAACTTCTAAAGGCAAATTGTCCCACTGGTTAATTGTTCTCACTGTCAGGAAATTTCTCCTTAGTTGTAAGTTGCTTCTCTCCTTGATGAATTTCCATCCGTTGCTTCTTGTTCTACCCTCAGGTGCTTTGGAGAATAAGTTGACTCCCTCTTCTTTGTGGAAACCACTTTGATATTGGAAGACTGCTATTATGTCACCTCTAGGCCCTCTTTTCATCAAATTAGACATACCCAGTTCCTACAACCGTTCTTCATATGTTTTATCCCCCAGCCCCCTAATCATCTTTGTTGCTCTTCTCTGCACACTTTTTAGAGTCTGAAATCTTTAAGGTTTCATTCTAAATGTGATTTTATCTTGAACTATGACAATGTTAGTCTCACTAAACAGCTGCATCACTTGCTGAATTTGATTTCTAGTGTAACCCAAGTCTTGCTGGAAAAAAAAGAGTTTTAAAATACTGGCAAGAAAACACTGATTTTGGGCCAAAAATGTTTTGGAATGGGCCAGACCCCGATTATTTCATATGGCATATTAGTAGCAGAGAGATTTAACATGGAGTACCTTGAGAAGTTCAAGTCCCGAACGGATTGCTGTGTCAGGACTTACACCCTCCTCTTCATCGTCGGCTGTCCCTTCTATTGATTTATTCATCAGCTTTACTAATGCACTAAAACAAGACATTTCAAAATACGTATATGCTGTTACATGAAGAATAACTGCTTATGTGCTTTATACATTCAATCTATTCTTTTTTCTTTTTTACAACTAATCCATTTATTTAGCAAACTCGATGTATCCGACAAGCTTATTTTCACAATTCTCCAGATCAGGGATAGTGTTCAACTTATGACCGTCATGGAGTCTGAGCCTTATGGTTGTAAGTCATGATGGTCATAATTCGGGCTGCAAACAGATGAGCCAAGCGCCCGAAATGCAGTCATGTGACCACAAGAGAGATGGCCGTAACTCCAAGCAGTCACTAAATGGCCATTCATAAATTGAGAACTACCGTATTTTTCGGAGTATAAGAGGCACCTTTCCCCCCCCAAAAGGTGGTGAAAATTTAGGCACGTCTTATACACTGAATGTAGCCCCACCAACTCACTGGCCCCAACCCTTTGGCCTCTGCCTCCCAGCAGTTACCTCCTTGCAGCAAGCAAAAACAGCTCCTTTCAGCTTCGGCACAGCCTAATTAACACATGTTGATTGGATTGGCATCCTGACTTTCAGCTGTTTTGCTCTCAGCTGTTTTGCATGGGCCTCTGCTGCTTGCTGCAAGGAGGAAAATTGCTGGAAGCGTATTTTTTTTTCTTGTGCTAATCAAGCTATGGTGAAAACGAAAATGAAAGTAAAGCTGGCTATTTGCTGTTTGCTGCAACGAGGCAAAATTGCTGGGAGGCAGAGGCAGATTTCTTTTTCTTCTTTTCCTCACCAAAAAAGGTAGGTGCGTCCTATAGTTCGGAGCATCTTATACTCTGAAAAATACGGTACCTGTATTCAAAGCAGCCAAATATATATATATATAATTTTAAAGTTGTGCTGTGAAAATTGCAACATGCAGTGTGCTTACCTGATAGCTTCTGAGTCAATATGCACAGGAGCAATTCTTTCTAAAAGAAATTTCACCATCTCTAAGAAAGGATTGGTTGGTTGCTTAGGATTTGCAAGCTTCCGGGCTATTTCCCTCTGCAAACAATAAGGTTTAAGTCATTTGACAGTAAGAGGAAAGTGCTCACACAACACGCTGAACAGGAACAGTTTTTTAAAATTCTACTGCTTTCTTAGTGTACATAGAAAATAAACCTTAATACCAAGAGATTAAAAGGAGATTCCTATTTAAGCCATCTGCAGCTTGTAGAAAAATGGAATATAATTTAGCACATAAAATATAGGCAGTCCTCAATTTACAACTGTTCATTAAGTGACCGTTCGGCACTGAAAAAATTGATTTACGGCCGGTTTTTCACACTTATGACCCTTGCAGCATCCCTCTGGTCATGTGATCAAAATTCAGACCCTTGGCATCTGACCTTCTGACAAACCAAAGTCAATGAGGAAGCCAGATTCACTTAACAACCAGGTCACTAAGTTAACAACTGCAGTGATTCACTTAACAACTATGGCAAGAAAAGCCGTAAAAGGAGGAAAAGTCGCGTAACCAATTTTCTCACTTAGCAACATAAATTTTGGACCCAATTATGGTTGTACGCTGAGGACTACCTCTTGATTCCAAGCAATCTCCCGAGGACTTCACTGATATTTCCAACTTAGATTTTTTGAGTTCAGCAAAAATCAACGAGGTGGTTCATCTACTGTGACTTATTGTCATGGCAGAATCCTAAGTTGTTAACCAACTTTTCAGGAATGTTCTAAATTGAAGATTTATCAGCCTTTGGGGGGGGGGGGGAAACCTTACCACACAGATATCTGCCTGTTTACAGGAACACGTAGGGCTGATTAGCACTTCAAGTTGAGAACGAAGTTTCTCATCATCACCAAGGACTTGATTGAACTTTTTCACAAAATCCTGGGCTTTTCCAGGATCCGGAAGATTTTCTAAGGGATTATAATGGAAAGGTGTCAATTACGAGTGGCGGCTTCCAAGCGACACTATAAAATTGAATTCTAATCGACAGCTCTTACTTGCTATGGTCATCAGCTTCCCAAACATAGCAGCACTGTTTGCTTCTGACTGAAAGGAGAAATGGCGATGAGAATTCACACAGATTTGACATGTAACCCAGGGGTTCCTCTACCCCCAGTCCGTGGACTGGCACCGGGCCATGGCATGCCAGAAACCGGGTCGTGCAAACAAGCAAAACCCCATCCGTGAGATGCAGGCAGCACGCCAAACCTCGCCCCCTCTGGTCCGCGGAAAAACTTTTCTCCTGTTCTGACCCAGCTCCCCAAGCATGACAAACCCTCTGTAGTTAAACCAATGATTCCTTTATTAGGAGCGCTAGCAGCCCCGGCAAAATGCTTCTTTCTCAACAAGTCCGTCCAGCAGGGAGATGAATAGTTGTCTGCCACATCTATTCATCTCCGCGCCCTGCCTTTGATCCCCAGAGCTAGGATGGGGCTTCTCTAGCAGCGGTGGCTCTTCCGTCTCAAGGTTCGGCCCATAGATTTCCACTGCTCTCCTCTCCTCTGCCTTCGGTGCATCCGCACATCAGGCACAGGACCCAGCTGTTCCTCCTCTTCCCCATCAGCTACCTCCAGACCTGGGGGCTGTTGATTCTCCATCTGAGGGCTGATTGACAGCCCAGGCTCCGTCTCTCTCTCTCCCTCTTTCTCTCTCTCTCTCTCCCTCTTCCTCCCACTCCCTCTCTCTCTCTCTCACTCTGCCAGCTCCATTCCCTCTTCCCCTCAAGAGTTCTCAAGTTGCCTTAATGCTGATTTGACTCCCATGCCGCCTCCTCCTCGTCTGATGAGGCTGCTGGAGGGGCCAGTGACTGACAGGCCACAACATCTCCATGGAAACAGTCTCTAGTGCCCAAAAGGTTGGCAGCTGCCGATGTAACCCTTCGCTGACTTGTTCATAAATTCATGAACAATTTTCAGCCCAACCCACTTTTAAGATCTGGCAATAAATGAGTACAGCTGTTATCAGGTGGCTTGTAAAAGCCAGATTGTAATGTTTTAAAAGATTGCTCTTTCCATAGTCCATCTATATTTTGCATATATACAAGTAGTCCTCTACTCACAACAGTTTTTAGTGACCGTTCGAAGTCACAGCGGAACCAAAAAACAAAGCAACTTGTGAGTTTTTCACACTTAGGACCATTGTGGCCTCCCCATGGTCATGTGATTTAAATTCAGAAACACGGCTACTGACTTACATTTATGACGGTTGCAGTGTCATGGGGTCCCCCTTTTGCGAGCAAAGTCAATGGGGAAGTCAGATTCACTTAACAACCGTGTTACTAATTTAACAACTACAGTGATTCATTTAACAACTGTGGCAGGAAAAGTGATAAAATGGGGACAAAATTCACTTAACAAGTATCTCACTTGGCAACAAAAATTTCGGGCTCAATTGCGGTTGTAAGTCGAGGACTATCTATAGAGTGTTAGTACCCTGTTTCCCCGAAAATAAGACCTCCCCTGATAATAAGCCCAATCGGGCTTTTGAGTGCATGCGCGAAAATAAGCCCTCCCCACAAATATTTAAACTCAGAGCTGGAAACCAGATAAGATGGCAAGAGGAGTCCCATCTTGCTCCACGCACCCCAAAATAATAAGACCTTCCTGAAAATAAGGCCAAGCGCTTATTTTGGGGTTCAAAAAAATATAAGACAGGGTCTTGTTTTCGGGGAAACACGGGGTAACAGTTTGCCCTTGTAAGAAAAGACATCAAGGTGATACCATATCATATCAAATTTTCCCATATTTATATCTCATTATAAAGCTCCTAACAGGCAATTATTTTGGGAAACAGCAGCGTTCAAAGAACAAATTCAGAGTTATTTAACACAGCAATTTTAAGAGACAGGGAATATTAATATTTTAAAATACAGCAATATTAAAAAAACACAAAAGCATGCAAAGTAGAACAGTTATGTTATTTTGAAACCTACGGTGGGTGTTTTATGCAAATCTAGCAATTCCCGCATATGACTCCTAAGCATGTTCTGGCACTTCCACATTTCATTCAGTGCCCTGGGTATAAAGACATGAAAAATATATTAAAACACGGGGGGGGGGGGGATTTGAGTTCATACATAGCATATGGAGATCCATGGCATTCTCCACCCAGCAGCTTTTTAAAAATGAGGTAGCTCTTCTACCCTCAGTAATGTCCTATTTTTTTTCAAAGTTTAGGCACATATTTGAGTCCCAGATTCCTATCTTTTCTTACTTAATTTTAATTCAGACTCCCACATGCACGTACACCAAAAAAACCCTAAGAATTCCTATCGCAAAATACAATTTTTTAAAGTAGTTCTGAAGAACAGCAGGCTGCCTTGATCTGAATTCTACCGAATAGCCAATGGAGCTAGTGACTTCAACGCACTGGCCATCGCACCAGAGAAGAAACTCTGCTGAGCTACGAGACACATAACGTAAAATGCCTGCGCACGGGATATTTAAAATTACTGAAACCGATTTAAAACCGAAACCGATTTAAAAACGTAGCGGTTGTCCCAGTCAAAGCCATACTCACTTAACAGCATTTGGATCTAAGCTAGCGTATAAATAATATAAGCACTTCATCCTCTCTTCGGTTTCCAAATTATGAGGAACAAGATACTGAGCGAAGATTTTCTCCACCAGCAATCTGCAAAGGAAGATAAACGCAGCCATGGTTTAAACTGCTGAAGAGTTTAATATCTTAAGGTGTTTTTTTTTTTTAAAGGGGGAAACTGTCCTACATGTGTACATACGGCAGAGCAAGTTCTGCAAGGCAAAGAGGCCAAGGGGAGGCAATCCATTCCCATGATACATATGAGAAGGTGGGATATTTGATCATGCATCTGCCAGATGTCAGTGACCAGCCCTGTAGCTGGTCTCTAATAAAGAAAGGATGGGGGGAAAGGGACAGACTGGCTTTGTGATTTTATTCTGGGGAAAGAACAGATCCATTGGAGTGGTACAGGTGGAACTCCCCCCTCACAATCAGGAGGCTGTGAGTTCGATCCTAGGTAAAGGCAGATATTTCTCTCTCTGGACACAATGAGAATATATCTACTGAACAAAACTCGGTACTGGTGACAGAAAGGGCATCTGGCCAGTAAACACTCCGCTAGCTCCATTCAGTTGCCCAGACTCCACCCCCACCTCCAAGAGATTATGGGGTCGTTAAAAGATGATGAAAGAGCAGATCCATTCACTTACTTATCATCAATGCTATTCTGATAATATATGTGCAAAAGTTTATCCTTTATCCAGCTGACTTTCTCTGCCGCATCTTTTCCAGCTTCACCGTGAAGGCAGTATTTCTTGTACAGCTGAGCGAGTCCCATCATCGCTTCTTTTCTTACCCGCCACTTAAAAGAAAAGAAGAAGAAACACAGGGAGGTGATGTTACAAACAGCTTCGGCTTAAAAATTAATGACCAGGACACGTCAGAAAAATTGTAGCTTGGACTTATCACAGCACTCTTTATGTTAAAGGCGTTATAAAAACCATATCGATGGTTGAGATGGTACCAAGGTGCTTTTTTCAAAAGGCCACTGGACTTCCTTGGTTTTTCTTTGAAGACATTTTGCTTCTCATCCAAGAAGCTTCTTCCGGAGCTGAGGAAGCTCCTTGGGTGGGAAGTGAAACTTCTTCAAAGAAAAACAAAGGAAGTCCACTTGCCTTTTGAAAAAGCATCTTTGGGACAACTACAATCTGGATGACTGAGAATCTTCGTAGACAATTGAGATCGTAACTTCTAAATGATAAAATCAATGCAGCACCCAAAACATTTGGAAAACTACTTTTAGTGTGAAAAACACTGCAGCAACGGTAGGAAATCATCTCACGCACACAGAGGACAGACTCCCGGGCAAGAAATATCAGTTTTGTATTTGCCAACATAAAACGGCTCATCAATTTTTATATTCAGATGAAAGGCGGCGCTAGCAATTGAACTCTCCTTTCAATAACTGCCATTCATTTTTAACACAACAGCATGAAATTTCTTTCCGTCCATGTGCTCAGAACATCTAGGGAGCCTCTAATGTGGAAACTGTAAGATGCAAGAGACTTTACCCGCTTATCCAGTGTCCTTTCTCTGACAAATCCCAGGAGCTGGTCATTGACTAAAGAAAGATCTCTTTTGCCCGCAGTGATGATTGTGACAATGACATCGTGGCGAATGGCTTCTTCTGGATCATGGGATCTGACTTTTAAGTATTCTATTTCGGGGGGAAAAAAAATGTGTGTAACTTCTACTGAAAAATACTATGTGTCCATACGCCTGCAACTGAAGAGCAAAGCCTTTAGGAATATTAAAACTAATATTGAACACATTAAAGGTCAACATTAATTAGTGATGTCAACAAAATCTGTTTCTAACTGTTAAGTTCAGGAAATACATATAAAAAGTAGGCAAGTAACTAACAAAGGATGACAATGGAAGGTCTCATTTGTACAAAGCCTGTTGCACTGAGTTAATAATGTGATTGCATTTCACAGGTCGATTGATGAACACTTCCTCTTATTTTATATGTTGGGTGGTGCAAGATATAAGCATCATTAACATTTCCTATTCTTTCTATGAAGAAATATACCTCCAACATGCCTTTTAAGATTCATAATTAACAATACTTTGATTATTATCAAACCAGTGCTGTATCTCCATGTTATTTCTTTGAACCTATTGTCCTCAATTCTTCTGAATTAAGATATCTTACCAGTAAGGTCTTTTGCTAAATCTGGATGGTTCATTAAACAATGACTTGCAAATTTCACACTTTCTAATCTCACAGGAACATGAATATCATTGAATCTAAAAGAGAGGAATATATAAATCCAAATTTATACTTGGCTTCAGTGACGAATACAATAAACTAAATATGCTTTTATGAAAATATACTTTCAGAATGCGACGTACTGCAAATATATAATCCAACATACTGAGCATCCCACACAATAAATAGAACAAAAAGTATTTTCAGTTTAAAACTCAGAAAAGACAGGAAAATTAAAATGGATAATTTCCCAAAACCAAACTCGATTTCTTAAAATAAAACAAAAAGTAATTACTATATTCAACTATTCAAGGTGAATGTAAATACAAACATGTATTCACTGTACAATAAATGCATATCATTTCAGGGAATGATAACAACATAATGTATAAAACCAAGGAAAAAAATCTATTTGGCTAAAACATGGAAATTATACATGGCATTTCAATTTCAAAATATGTTATCTGAATTAGTGGTGGGTTGCCCCCGGTTCGCACCGGTTCTATAGAACCGGTAATAAAACCGGTGGGAAACTCCGCCCACCGACCCTGATGTCATCAAAATGCTTTTGCGCATGCGTGCAGCCCCGCTGCGAACCAGTAGTAAAGTTAAGTAGAACCTACCCGATCTGAATGTCATTTATTATATAATACAGTAAATACACATAGTATTCACTGCGTTACAAATTTTATATAGGGCTTTTAAAAACAAGTAAAGGTTTTTTTAAAAGGTATTACCAGGAAAAAAAATGGCTAAAATCAACCCAACCAAATATATATATATATAGGTGCATTTCTCACCGGCCAAGAAAACACTGCCAAAGCGGACGATTTTGTGTTGCAAGATCCGAATCTTTGGAACCAAATAACTTTGCTAAAAGCCTTACGACAGCTAAGCGTTCTTCTCCATCATTGCTCTGTCAGTTAAAAAGAAAAAAAAGTGAAATGTACAGATACAGACATTTTAAGCAAGTCGGAATATTTGCTCTCATTCCATAAAGTAAGTTAAATCAAAGCAATGTCATTTGAAGTTACACACTCCTCTTGAAATCCTTTCCCAGGTTCAATTCAGGTAGCCCTTGACTTATGATCACAGCTGAGCCCAAAACCTCCGTTGCTTAGGTGAGATAGATGTTAAGTAAGCTTTGCATCGTTTTATGCCCTTACTTGCCACTGTTAAGTGAATCTCTGCAGCTCTTAAATGAGCCACAGGGGTTGTTAAGTGAAACTGGTTTCCCCATTGACTTTGCTTGTCAAAAGATTGCAAAAGGCGATCCCAGGACCCAGGGACACAGCTGTATATGACACTATGAGTCAACCGCCAAGCGGCCAATTTATGATCACATGACCCCGGAGATATTGCAACACACGTTATGTTGTATGCCAATTTTTGGCCAGCCAGAACTGAGGTATCTCTTCATAGGGATGTCTCTTTTTCTGTGACCTTTTTTTAATCAATATGTAGAGTAACATACAGCCAACTTACAGCTGTTCATTTAGGGACAGTTCAGTTACAGGGGCACTGAAAAAAGTGACCTCTGACCCCTTTTTCACTCACGGTTCTTGTAGCATCCCCACGGTCACATGATCAAAATTCAGATGCTTGGCAACCGGCTCATATTTATGACCGTTGCCATGGATCACGTGATCCCCTTTTGTGAGCTTCTGACAGGCAAAGTCAAGGGGGAAGGCAGATTCATTTAACAACCATGTTACTAACTGAACAACTGCAGGGATTCATTTAACAACAGTGCAGTGGTGAAATCCAATTTTTTTTTTACTACTGGTTCTGTGGGCGTGGCTTGGTGGGCATGGTGTGGCTTGGTGGGCGTGGCAGGGGAAGGATGTTGCAAAATCCCCATTCCCACCCCACTCCTGGGGGAAGGATACTGCAAAATCCCCATTCCCTCCCCACTCCTGGGGGAAGGATATTGCAAAATCCCCATTCCCACCCCACTCTGGGGCCAGCCAGAGGTGGCATTTGCCGGTTGTCTGAACTGCTCAAAATTTCCGCTACCATTTCTCCCAAACCTGTCAGAACTTGCTGCAATAGTGGCAAGAAAAGTCATAAAATGAGACAGAACAACTGTTTCACTTAGCTGTAGCAATTTTGGGCTCAAATGTGATCGTAATTTGTGGATTAACTGCATTCCAAACATGGCCACACTAGCGCAATATAGAGTGGTACTATCACTTCCTGTGATCGACAGCAATAGCGCTTAAGACTTATATACCGCTTCACAGTGCTTTTACAGCCCTCTCTAAGCGGTTGTACAGAGTCAGCCTCTTGCCCCCAACAATCTGGGTCCTTATTTTACCGACCTCGGAAGGATGGAAGGCTGAGTCAACCTTGAGCCGGTCAGGATCGAACTCCTGGCAGTCGGCAGAATTAGCCTGCAATACTACATTCTAACCACTGCGCCACCGATAGCTCCCGATCCATCCTTCTGCGATACAGCCTAGGATGGTATTGCTTATTCTGGTCCATGAGCATGGCAACGATTCTTTGGAAGTTGTCCAAGATAGAGTGACTTCCATTGGCAAGTATGGAAACAAATTTGTTCCGAAAACCTCACAGATTCATGCCTGCCTGTCCTTAATCACAGTGTCAAAACTGCCAACGCGCATTTGCCATGCAGCCTCAGCCCCCTCTGCCCTTTTGTACTTCCCCCTCAGCACCTTGCAAAAACACATTTAAAAAAAGCCAAACTCGCTTTTCCGTATGCAAATGCTACAGACTCTCATACAAATCCTTTCCTACAGAATTGGCCGTTTCTTACCTTCAGCTTGAACTCCAGCTGTGGCATGACAGACAGCAGTAGGTTAGGATCGACAGCGAAAAGTTCTTGTATTAGATCAAATATATGCTCAGACAAGTCGCTCACAGAAGACTTTCCTAGTACCAAAACCTGATTAAAAAACTAATAAAAAAGAGAAAACGTTTGCTTTAAAAAGTAAATGTTTTCAAAGCGTCTACACATTTAAACTGATCGTTGCCGTCATATTTTTGCAAAACAGCATTATTCTGTATTAAAGCATCTTTCCTGTCCAATAGGACCTCTTGGCCCCTAAGGCATGGTTGCCCATCATCCTTGGCTGGCTTTCTGGTTAAGACCCGGCTGTGTCAACTACCATGTTTCCCCAAAAATAAGACCCTGTCTTATATTTTTTTGAACCCTGAAATAAGCGCTTAGTCTTATTTTCAGGGAGGTCTTATTATTTTGGGGTGCGCAAAGGAAACCAGAGGAAATGGCGGGGACCGGCTGCGCATGCATTTAAATATTTTCAGGGAGGGCTTATTTTAGGGGCAGGCGCTCAAAAGCCCGATTGGGCTTATTATCAGGGGATGTCTTATTTTCAGGGAAACGGGGTAATATGGAGACCCAAGTGTGGGACACAACCCTAAGGATGGCTAGTGGCTTGAGGGCGCTTCCTCCATCTTAACTTTGTCTATTTTGGAATGGATTTTTATGTGGATTTTATTGCTTGTAACTTCTAAACCAGCCAGAATCGCTTAAGCAGTGAGATGGGGCAGTGTATAAATCCGATTAGTAAATAAATAGAACTGTGGTTCCAATTTCTATCCAACGCACAGTATCAAAGATGAAGTTTTACCCCTCTCACACATACGTTGGAGCAGATTACAGGATGCCAAGATTCTCAAGAGAGCAAAAGGCATTAAAAGATTCCTGTCTCAAGCGGTAGAGCCAATTTAAAAAGTGTACAGTAGCGGCCAAAATTGTGGAAACCTTTTGAAAAGTGTATTTTTGAGGTTTGATGGCTAATAGCACCACTTTTTTTTTTTTTTTGAGTTTCAAGATCATCCTATTCCACTGCTGGAATGGCCTGGGAAGAGCCCAGACCTTAATCCAATTGAAAATCTATGGAGCCGATTAAAAAAATTTGTTAATCAGAAGCGACCAAGCAATAAAACCCAGTTAACAGAAGCCATCCTTCAATCTTGGTTTCCCATGAGAACAGCTGCAGAACTCAAAGACTTGGTTCACTCCATGGGAAGACATTGTAAGGCGTAATTCATGCCAAAGTTTACCCAACTAAGTATTCACTGACATGGGGATCATTTCTGTATATCTCTTTTTTTCTATGGTGATCATTTTTGTGTATCTCGTAGTTTCTACATGTTTCACTTTTCTTCTTTATACTGTAACTGCTATTCTAATAGCAAATCCTTCATAAAAGTTACCGCACTACATTCTTGATTAAATTATCTTTCCCTTGATATATAATTTTACGGTACTACTCCAAAAAAAAAAAAGTGGTGTTATTAGCTAAGCTTTAGAAAATACATTTTCCCCAAAGGGTTCCCATAACTTTTGGCCACTACTGTAGACACTAAGAGTCTTTTTTAAAAAGCGGAATGGAAATCTTTGAAATCATAAAATAAGATTACCAGTGGGATATATTTTGGGCAACAGGTGTATTTCACAAGGACGCTACAAGTTAAAAGATTAGCATTCTACTTCAGTGCAGATTGCGAACTAACATTCTGGTAGTCAAGTCTATTAGAATCCGATAGTGTGGAAATGAGGCTGGGAGCCAGCAAGCTTGAGAAAGGAATTAGTCAGTGGTGGGATTCAAGTAATTTAACAACCGGTTCTCTGCCCTAATGATTTACTCCAACAACCAGTTTTCCAAATTGCTCAGAAAGTTAACAACCGATTCACCCGAAGTGGTGCAAACTGGCTGAATGCCACTACTGGAATTAGTCATGCTACTACCTAGATTTAAGAAACAGTTGAAACTATGATCATATTGATGGCCTTGTATTAAATTATTTAATAACATGATGCAACATGATAATTCTACCTAACTGTATTTTACACACACAAACCCTTTCACTTCTATCTCTGCTTCTCAAACACATTAACAAGTTCACAGATAATCCTATTTAAATTAATTATCCCTCTGTAGGTACTAAGCCTTAAAGCTAGCTTTTATTTGGAAATTCGACCCCCCCCCTTATAAATGGCTTGCAGATTTTAAAGTTAGGCATTTTGTAAGCATTTGCAGCAAGTGACAAGACAGTTATAACCCACATCACTGTTAATTATTTCGACCTCTAGATGTTGGACTGTCTAAAAATTCGATGTGCTACTCCCAGTAATTTCTTCTGTTTATCAGCAGACAATGTCAGCTTGCTAACCTGGCCAACGCAGAATGACTGCCTTGTCATGAATTTATCTTATTTCTGACTGAGAAGAGAGATGTGTAATAGATGTGGGATTATGACTGCTGAGTAACTGGCCTCATTGGCGCATCTAAAGTATCAATTGCTCATTTTCAAATTTTATAAATTTGCTTTCATGAATCCAAAGAAATATTCAAAAAAAATGCAGCAACCACTAGTATGTTAAAATGTGCAATACATACATTGGCAATGCATGGCTCAATGGTTTGGACTGTTCTTTTCAACAGGATTTTTGCAAGATCAAAGGCCTGTTTATTAAGGTTCTAGAATAAAAAGGAAAGAAAATATTCAACAAAATTACAGCTGTCATCAAGCAATTCATGCTAGACATTTTTGAACACAAGGTATGAAGCAAACTCTAAAGTATGATATCTACACAGGAATACGATAGATAGATAGATGGATGGATAGATGATAGATAGATAGATAGATAGATAGATAGATAGATAGATAGATAGATAGATAGATAGATAGATAGATAGATAGATGATAGATAGACAGAGACAGAGACAGAGACAGAGACAGACAGACAGATAGTTTTTAATCTTGCCTTTTTACCAGTGGAAAACAGTTAGAAAAAGTGGGAAAAATTACAAACTTCTCCCCCAACTACCCACCACCAGGGTCAGGGAAGATGTGCATAAATCTTACATTCCTGAGTGTTACTATAAATCTGTCCTTTTATAAACAGCAGAACATGATTCGTCAACATTGTATGTGTGTATTAAAATCATCCTAAATCCATTAATTAACCTTATTTTGGGGGGGGGGGGGAGACAGGAAGAGCTATAAGTTTTAAGTTGGCAATACAGTACCAATAGTTCTCCAAACCTTACCAAAATTTAAACAATGGCCTAAATCTCACATGTCTATCAAGCCCTATAATCTTCCAAGTTTTACGGTATCACTGCATGGTGC
Organism: Coluber constrictor foxii; assembly: GCA_038048745.1. Lineage (NCBI taxonomy): Eukaryota > Metazoa > Chordata > Lepidosauria > Squamata > Colubridae > Coluber > Coluber constrictor. The sequence continues at coordinate 82,849,319 of CM075965.1, read as the reverse complement.
ACCAAGCGACGTAACAAATCGCTAACCTCTCTTTTAAAATAACTTTTTAAGAAACTGTCCTGGCAGGCTCACAAATTATAACATCCACTAATTATATACTGACAATAAAATATAAGTTAAAATATGTGCAGCTGTTGTCTTTACCAAGCATGCCCCTTATAATTTTTCTGAACGTCTTTGTATTTAAATATAAGATCGCCCTTGTGAAGTTCCAGCGGAAATAAGAGAAAGGAAAGATTGGCAGAAGGCCAGCAAGTTTTCTATTATTCTGGCAAGACGTCGTGTAAGATGGAAGTGGAGAACTACGGCCCCTTTATGATTTGTGGATTTCAACTTCCAGAATTCCTGAGCCAGCCGTGCTCAGTTTCCCCAACCCTGCTGTAAGAGAAGACTTTCAATTTCTATCCCAAAAATGAACGCAAGAGCTTTTTTTTTTTTTTTGATCTTTGCAAACCTTGTGTGCAGGAATGAGGTTGATAAGAATGGAGTCCAACAGTTCTTGAGTCACCCCGTCGCCTTCCATGATGATAGAACTCATCAAATCTAGCATATGCATTTGGACCTTCTGATTGTGGCTATTGCTAAATGTAACATTAAAATTGGATTATTAGGTGACAATAGGTTAGCACTTAATGAAAACAAACTGTTACTAAATTTCAGTCAGTAATCTTTTTCCACTTGTTTTTTTTAATAAAAATGACCAGGTCATATGAAAGACATTGTAAGTTTATTTCTCTCTTGATTTTACTGGCAAACACCATGTGACTCAAGCTCTTCTGTTTCCCCCGTACCTTTCCCACTAATTCACTGGAGCGTCAACGCTCATTATCAAAATCGTTTGCATAGGATGAGGAGATGGGGTACATGTTTTAACCCAAGAAGATTTCTAACATCTTTGCGCTGAATTTCACTCTCGGGGCAAAAACGAGTCGAGCAATTCAGGATGAATTTTTAGTTTCTTGCCAATTTCACTGTAACCCAAAGGCAAGGAAAAAAAAAAGCCCACATATTTTTATATGGGAAAGTAACTTGTTCTAATTGTGGACCATTTCACTACCAAACTATGTATCATCATCAAGCAGTCATCAGGCAACTAATCAGTCAACAGGCAATCAAAAATTGTTCCAGATTCGTTCAGATTATATTTTTGTCCTCCCTCAACTGTCTTGCCGATCAATTATCCTGACTCACAGAATTAAACTGAAGCTATAGAGAAGCAAAATCTTCTCTATTCAGGCTCGTTACTTGGATGTATTAGATTCATAAGATATAAAGAACTTGATTTTGATGTTTAGGCACGCTGGTGGTTGCCATGGGGTATTTCTCAGCCAGGTAATTCTGCCGTAACGGAATTTATTTTTGCAACCCTAAAGGTTCATGTGTAACATTGTTACCGTGTTTCCCTGAAAATAAGACCTTGCCTTATATATATATTTTAACCCCCCCCCCAAAAGGCACCAGATCTTATTTTCGGAGGGTATTGGGGGGGGGGGAGATGTCGTCCACTGACTCATCTCACTTGCACACATCGCCCCCGGCCTCCTTTTCCCTGTCAGAGGCCTTCAGAAACTTCTTCTGCTTTCCAGGAAGGCCTCTGCAGCCGATAACAGAGCTCCGGATCGATCTAGAGATCTGTTATTAGCTGCAGAGGTCTTCGGGGCAGAGGTGTGCAAGGCCTGGCTGCAACTGTCTGAAAGTAAGTAGTAAGGCAGCTCCACCACCACCATCCCCATCCCCGCCCTAGCTTAATTTTTATCCTTGCACCCTAGAGTGGGTGGAGTCTTAATTAGGGATTATCTTCGGGGGTAGGGTTTATATTGGGCACACGTATAAAAATCAAGCTAGGACTTACTTTCCAGGTAGATTGCTTTTTTTGGGGAAACAGAGTAGTATTGTTTTATAAAGTTGTAATAAAAACATAATTACGCTGCAGAAATGCAGTATATCTTTATTAACGTTAACAGAATTAGCATATTTGCACTTGCACCTCTCTGAAACTGCACAATAGGCGTGAGTACTCCAACTTACTTGATAACTGAAAAGAGAGTCCTAAAAAGCTGAATAAAAATTTCATTGCAATCTTCCAACTCAAAGCAGATGTTGTAAGATTTAACCCACGCTAAGTTCTGTAGCAAAAACAAAGCATTAATGTTATCATTTCAATCCAAGTTGTACATGTACATGGCAAAAGGTCAGCATAACCTCAAAATAACTTGCCAATGAGGAATCACTGGCTTGCTGAAAAAAGCATCAAAACATTTTTGTATGCTTTGATATATTAAAGTGAAAAGGAGCAAAGGGAAAAATATTTCACTTTTTTACTTTTCAACAGAAACAAAGCTACAACATTCATAAACATAACTGAAGTTTTGTTGAGCGCTGATACAAATTTTGATTTCATTTGACATAAATTCTTACCTCTAATAAGTAAAAGTATCTGTTAAACTGAGGGCTTTTAGTGTCCTCTAATCCTTTTAACTGTCTTGTAATAAACAAAAATATATCCTGCAAAACAAGAACAAAGGGTTTTTTTAATGAATTAAATATAAACCAATTAATTTTTTTCCCCTGCAACCTACGTGATACTCCCAGCATTAAGAAAATTCACAAAAGCTTTTGTTCAGATGTAATAATTAACTACAGCGATGCTTAAAGGTTCGTGAATGCTTTGATTAGCCATTTCTTCCCCAGAGCTAGTGACCGGGGTGGAATGAAGAGATAGCAACTAGAGTGGCTGTTTCTAATTCCTCCTGGGAAAGGAGAGGACTTGGGATCGCTCACAAGTGCTCCACCCAGTTGTTCCTCATGAGGAGACCATGAAACTAGATAAAGTAAACCCAATTAAGCAAATGAGTTTGCAATCCAGAAAGATCTATTAATGCTAGCTCCTCTGTAGATTGAAATACCTTTTAGGGAAGGTATTTAAGCACCATTATATGGCTCAATCTTACTATATATGTTTTGAATCCACATACTCTTCTCCCTTAGCTGGCACTATCTTAAATTCTGCATCCATTTCGGATTCATGTAGTTTGCATGATTATCCAACAAACCAAGGCTAAAATTATAGAATTCAATCTGCCGAGGGTCAGATATACAAGCTTGGTTTCCCTCCCCCGCCCCCCCAATAAAAAACAATGCAAATGTTTCTATTTCCTCTCCCTTTGGAGGAGGAAGCTGCAAGATTAATAGTTGCCTCTGTTTGTTCAGATAACAATTAATCCTGGTTTATTATCACAGGTGCATTATGATACTATCTGTTTCTGACTTAGTGAGACAACCTTCATTTGTTTGAAAATCTCAAGAGCCAAAGAAGGTGGAAATAATTTGTTAATTTACCTTGAGCTTGTCATGTGAAGTATACGGTGCTTCGGGGGCATAAATTCGAAATATATCAGCCAAACAACAAGCTACAAGGAGACGGACATCTTTGTTGGGGTTCCTGAGGAAGAATTCGGACGCAAGGTGCAAGGCTAAAGGGAGATATTGTTGTTTCTCATCTTCTGAATCCTGGTCCATATCCATAAATGTTTTCACTACCATCTAGGAATCAACAAACAATGTAAACATTTCCTATTTTCATCCAAATTTTAATATCATTTATAATGAGCTGAAAAAAAACTATTTGGCAAATGTATGTCTTTCAAGATTCTTTTTGTGTTTATATAATTAATTGGCTCAACTTTTAATATAGGTATCGCATCCTCAATACGTTCTCTAGACAAGACCAAATAAAGTAAATTTTTAAAAAGCAATATAATGGAATAAATCAAAAATAAAATTAAAAGCAGCAAACAATAAATATAAAGGAGGCACACTAAGGTAATCGTACTGCTTAACAGTAAGAAAGAAAACCTGGCAGGATAATGAAAAGATTCTTTTCTTGATTTGAAAATGGAAATATATATAAGCTGAGGAAAATGCTCTTAATAGAATAAGACCATCGCTAAAAGCTGCTATGGAAGATAAGGGCACCAAAAAGAAAGATGTGAATCCTGGGTGGTTATATTTTTTGACACGGCAACGTTCCCACGCGGCCCAGCCAGATCTTTTTATAGGTAGTCCCCAATTTACAACCACAATTCAGCCCAAAATTTCTGTTGTAAAGGGAGACATTTGTTAAGTGGGCTTTGCCCCATTTTACCACCTTTCCTGCCTCAGCTGTTAAGTGAATCGCTGCGGTGGATGAGGTAGTAACCCAATTGTTAAGTGAATCTGACTTCACCTTGTCAGAAGGTCGCAAAAGGGGGAATCGCACGTCACAACGGTCATAAATGTGAACCAGCTGCCAAGCATCAGAATCTTGATCACACGATCAGGGGGATGCTGCGAAACTTTGAACTAATGAACTGCTGTAAGTCAAGTAAGTCTACCTGTATGAAGACCAAGACAATTTCCTTGTGCGTCCAATCAAACTAGGCCAATAAAGAATTCTATTCTATTCTATTCTATTCTGTACGGCATACCAGATCTTCCCTTCCTGCAGCATTTCATCATGGACATGTGCCGTTGTCTTTTTTACCATTCACAAACAGGCAGCTAAAGAGCAAGAACAATTCTGCTATCCGGGCACAAGACAGAAAAAAAAAACTCGTTCACAAGAACAGATTTCTCCCTATCTTGGTTTACACACAATGAATCATCAATCCGAATTTATATCATTTCACTTCTCTCCAAAGGCCAGAAGGTTTGCTGCCAACTTTACATGTCCAAACAAACACTTAAGCTTTTTGCCACCTCGTACAAGGACCTTTTGCAAGTCTGATTTGGTCATCGCTTCTCACTCATCTACATAATAGTCCTGACTTAATCCGTCAACTCATCCTACCTACCTGATTCATATCACCCAACTAGCACTACCCAACTCTTAAGATGCAAGAGTCTATGCACACTCTTTTCACTTGTCCTCCTCCCTCCCTCTTCTCTCTGTATAGAGGAAAACCACCTTTTGCCAAATTGGCTTGTCGCCCAGGGAATGCAACGTTATGGCCTAAATCACTTTGATAAAAATCTGCTTTTCAGTTTACCGGTTTTTCTGGTTTAGCTTCATGTTGGTTTCTGAGGCCACAGCAGCCAAGTCGTCTTTTCTGTTTCACCAGTACAGGTAGGCCTCGACTTATGACTTACAACTGAGCCCAAATATTTCTGCTTGTTTTCAGTGAGACACTTGCGAAGTCGGGTATTGCCCGGGTTTACGACTTCTCTCGCCCCAGGGGTTAAGTGAATCACTGCAGCGGATCAGTGACACGGTTGTTAAGTGAATCTGGCTCCCTCGCACCACTGTTGCCTTTGCTTGTCAGAAGGTCGCCAAAAGGGATTGCGTGACCCTGGGACACTGCAACTGTCATTAATACGAGTCAGTTGCCAAGCGTCTGAATTTTGATCGCACGATCATAGGGATGCTGCAAAGGTTGTTAACTATGGAAAACCGTCGTAAGTCACATTTGTCAGTGCTGTTGTAACTTTGAACGGTCACTAAATGAATGGTTGTAAGGCAAGGACAGCCTGGAGCCATCATAGCATTTTCTCCAATCCAGCAGGCAATTTTGACTCTCACGGACTTCATCTCCAGACCAGGCCCAGTTGTCTGGTCCAGGTTTTAGATCTTGTCCCTCTCAATGATAGAGGTGGATACACACTTTCCCAGTCCTCCCAAAATAAAGCTTAGTGGAAGGAGGTGTTAAGAAGGGGCCGAGCTTAGAGTCCTGGCATGGCAAAAAGAGCCTGGTGGCGCAGTGGACTAAGTGCTGTTAAAGTAGCACTTAGCTGCCAGCTGCCTACAATTACTGCGAGTTCGAATTTCACCAGGCTCAAGGTTGACTCAGCCTTCCATCCTTCTGAGGTAGGTAAAACGAGGACCCGGATTGTGGGGGCAATAAGCTGACTTTGTATAAAACAGAACACCGTTGGGGGGGGGGGGGCAAAAGCCCTACTAAGCAGGTGTATGCAAAAGTATGAAGGCTATTGCTTAACGCATTGTAAGCCACCCTGAGTCTCTGGAGAAGGGCGGCATATAAATCGAACCAATCAATCAATCAATCAATCGTGATACAGGCCTGACCTCCCCACAGAATCCCTGAACCTTTATTTGACCGTTCCCGAGGGAAAGCAGTCAGTCTGGAAAGATTCTTGTAACAGGTGACGGAAAGGCTTCTGCTTGAGGCTGCAGGTAGTCCTCGACATATGACCACCATTCAGCCCCAAATTTTTGCATCTGAATTTTGATCACGTGATTGTAGGAATGAGCATAGGTAGGAAAAAACATCCCCAAATAACTTTTTTTTTTTTTAGTGCTGGTGTAACTTTGAACAGTCGCTAAACGAACCATTGTAAATCGAGGATTATCTGTACAAGCGAAAAGCATGGGTTTTCTGGGGAAGCCAGCAGATGGCTTTGCAAATGGGGATCGTGTGGTAAATGCAAACAGGTTGCCATGTGCCCTTATCGCAATTGTGCGGTTGCAGAGGGCACTGCAAATGGCGTAACTCTGGGAACAAGTCGTAGGTCCCTTCGTTTAGCGCAGTCGTAGGTTTGAAAGGTCGCCAAAGTAATGATTATCTGTGTCTGGTGCGTAGCTATACTGTATTTTTCGGAGTATAAGATGCACCTTAGTTTTTGGGGAGGAAAATAAGAAAAAAGCTGATTGGCAGGTGGATCAGCCTCCCGGAATACCCCCAATCAGCTGTTCTCCGAGGGGAATTTTAGCCACAGGTTCCTTGGTTGTGAGCTCTGTGCCTTGCTTCCCCCCCCCTTTTTTTCTACTTTTGAAACTCAGTTTCAGAAAAAACTTTTTTTCCTGCCTCTGAAAGCCTCCGAAACAGCTTCAGAAAAAAAAAAAAAGCCTCTGAAGCTCTGTTTGGGGGCTTTTTTTCTGAAGCTTTGTTTCTGATGCTTTTTTCAGCCTCTGAAACCTCCGTTTGAGAAGCTGGGCGGGGCTACATTTGGCGTATAAGACACACCCAGGTTTTCACCCACATTTTGGGGGGGGGAGATGCGTCTTATACTCCGAAAAATACGGTAATTACAGCATGCTAGGAAGTCAAACCTATGAATTCTGCTGACCGCCATCTTTTAGCTACATTTTTAAATGGGACGATTACCCTTCTCCTAATACACAGGTCCCCAACTCCTGGGCCATGGCTACTGGACCGTGGCCTATTCGGAATTGGGCCTTGCGAGTGGCTGGCTGGAGTTTTCATGCCCATACAGCTCAGCCTGCTCGGGTGGCAGACCACTACTCGCACAAGTTGAGCTGTGAGCATGTGCACTGGCCCACCAGTCGCCCAAGAGCTGGGTGCACACATGCGTGTGTGCGTGCTGGCCTGCTGCTCACGCAACCCAGTTCCTCTTTCCCGCTCCAGCTGGGCTACAAAGGTTAGGGACCACTGCATTAATAAATGCAGCCTGTGAAGATGAAGACTTTACAGAAGACATGCATGGCTATCATGGGCAAAAATGTGTTGAATGTTAAGTCTCTCCTCCCAAGGATAAGCACTCAGCTGGCAATGATTTCAAAAAGCTAACTATAACTCTGATTGGTCCTTGGATGAGAGTTCGAGAATAATGCTTAGGGTTGGTAAATAAATAAAAATAAACAAACAAACATTTAAAGAATAACGATTACCGTGCATATCCACTTTCCCCTTTCTAATTCAGGCAAAAATGTCCTTTTGATTAAGTGGATGTATGCGAAATCATGTCATTAGCATATTATCCAGCTGTTTCATAATTTACAACTCAGGAAGTCATTTGTTCACTTTAGGGTAAAACCCCTATTTCATACTGGGACTGAAGAAACCACAATCCAATATATTGGGAGTCACATGGCATTGTTCTGGAGAGCTCAATTCACCACACAAAAATATACTCCCCCAATGGGATTTCAAGCTTATCCGTTGTAATTACGCTTTAAAATAACTTCTGCTAACAGCAAGGGAGGTTATTTTAACACCTGATTACAGCACATGGGGGCTGCCCTTTCAATTGAACGATCTCATAAATGCTACCCAGATAATCTTAGAGCTTTAAAAGAGCCTTGCTAAAAACAATGGAGGCTGCCTAAAAGAATATGAAAGGCAGAGGCCTTATCAATTAAGCGACAATACCTTTTCTCTTGTTTTCTCTCAAAGATGTGGGGGCAGAGCAGATCTTGAAAAAAAATGAGATTTCCTTTAAATGAGTTTGCAAAGAAGCTGGGAAATTTCTGGACTGTGTGTGTGTGTGTGAGAGAGAGAGAGAGAGAGAGAGAGAGAGAGAGAGAGACAAAGAGAGAGAAATCCTCAATTTACAACTGCAACTGAGATTGTCAAAGGGTGCAGTTTCAAGTTTCAGGTTTATTAGATTTATATACCGCCCTTCTCCCGGAGGACTCACGGCAGTGTACAGCCACGATAAAACACCAAGTCATTCAAAAATTAAAACCAATTAAAAGAATTAAACAATTGGCCTAATCCATTTAAAACCCCCCCAGTTTATGTCGTTATGCAAGACATCACACGATGGCAATTTGCAACCTTCCTTGTGTTGGATTTCGCTTGTAGGAAGTTGGCTGGGAAGGTTGCAAACCATGGGAGGCGGTAACTGTCGTAAATGCAAGCAGGTTGAAGTCACTGTTTCCAGCACTGTCGTAACTCTGAATAGCCACTAAACAAACCGTTTTAAGTCAGTGAAAAAGATAAATGTCAGGATTAATCACTGAAATACCAACACTTAACTTGGGCAAACTTTTCAAACGCATCACTGTTTATTTGTGAATGAGGAAGCTGGGCAAGGAACAAAGAAAAATCTATTTTGCTTTCTAGAGTTAAGATCACAAGTTGAATCTATGAAGCTTTTTCAAAACGGAATATGGCTTTTAAACTACAATATATGAGGTATTTCCTTGGGTTTTTCCTGTGTGATCTATTCTTGTTGAACTATCTTGCTGGGTTAATTTTTTTTTTAATTTTTAAACATTGCTTGCATTTACAAAGTGAATGAACTGAATAATAATTCAAATACTCTTTCAGTAAGACTCTTCAAAAATAATCTCCTACCCAAACATCAGCAACCATACCGGCAATCACATTTATGTTAGATTTTGCATTGTGGTTAGACTTGTTTGTCCCCTCTAAACCTATAGAAAGTAAGAAAATCCAATGTGCTTTCACAGGGTTGTCAAATTCTAATGCCATACAAACTTCGCAGTCAAGAAAAAAAAATCTTTGTGAAAATTTATAAGGACAAAGCAATTATATTACAAAACTATGAATGCCCTCATGATCCAGAAAACTTGTCAGGCGGAATCAGGCAGGACAGACATTAGTGCAGTTTCATATTCTCTTTTTAAAACAGCTATTTCTCTTTCTTTTGCAGACGTCTGTCGCTTTGTTTACACTAAAAATGAATAGAGATCATAAGCAATTAAATATTTAATGGTAAAGAAATGCCATGAAAGCTAACAGGTTGAGTCTGCTGTTTTGCAACTAGCTTAATTCGCTTTTATTAAATGTATTAAAATAGCCACAGCACTTAGATTTATATACCGCTACGCAGTGCTTTACAGCCCTGTCTAAGCGGTTTACAGAGTCAGCCTCTTGCCCCCAACAATCTGGCTCCTCATTTTACCAAACTCAGGAGGGAAGGCTGAGTCAATCTTGAGCTGGTCAGGATCGAACTGCTGGCAGTCGGCAGAATTAGCCTGCAATACTGCATTCTAACCACTGTGCCACCACGGCTATAAAATAATTCCAAAAGCAAATTAAAACGGTAAGATTAGGGAATCTGGTTGAAACTAATTGTATCACAGCTATAGGGCCACTTTATTTTTTTAGCTCTGTCTATGATCAAAATATGTACATTATTTTATCCTGCTAATTTTACCATATGTTTAACTCGTAAGAGACATGCCAGAAGAGAATGGCCTTGGGTCTATGTTTCTTCAAATTTCAGAACTGCAACGTCAAGCACCCCAAATTATTGGTCATTCTATCTGGGGCTTCTTTGCATCACAGCTCAACATCTGGAAAGCTGCAAATTCCCTACCCTATGTAGAGTAATGTAATTGAAATCAATAGATTATTTAGCAATGTCTAATTCAATCCTATTTCAATGTGTCTCTCTAAACCTAACTTTACATGATAAATTTAAGTGCCACCTTGGTATTTGAACATTATAACCTGTCAGTGATCAAGAAGGACTCAACTATTTTTTGCTGATCAGCTGTTTTGCAGTTATCTCAATGCAGAAAAAGAGATGAAGCTATTAAGTGAAAAACAGGGCTGCTATAGGAATTACTCACTGCTTCAGCCTCAATCCTTGGGCCACATAAGAGTAGATTAAACAGAGGCACAGAAGAGCAGCAGATGGGTAATAGATCATCTTATTATCCCACTATTATTTAAACACAATCTTTTCAATGTAGCGTATTTTCAAAAAAAAAGAAAAAGATAGTCAAGACAGCCTCTGACCAAAACAGAAAACTAGTTCAGGTAAAGCACAGCTCCCAATCTGCATTTCAGACCGATATATATTTTTAATCTGAAAGGGCCTCCTGGCACGTTCCCTGATTGCCAGGAGACCTTCGCAATGATACTGTGTGTACGTGGTTGCTATTAATTAGTGCTATGCTCACGATAAGAACGTGGCTGATGAAATACTTGCATTTCCAATCCACCTCAACAACTCTTAATGAACTAGTCCACAGAAGGTCATGCTATCGATTTACAGAATCCACCGGGATCCAGGGCAGCAAGATATTATTAAGGCTGGCTAGCGTTTCTACCTAAAGTCAATATCAAAAGATTGCAAACATACAACACACCCATGCACACATACAGAGACTGCAAGAACAACTACCATCTGAAGATCAATTACTCATGTTAACTACTAAATAAGCCAAACCAAAAATTGGAATAGTTATTTGCAATCTTAAAAATATACCCCATATACGATAGCCTGTAGAACGTGGTTTAAAGCAGGGGGATTCTCAACTTGGGGTCCATGGACCCCTGGGGGGGCTGTGTCATCGTCACAGGGGGTCTCTGTAAAGGCTTGAAATGTTACAATTTAAATCTTGAGTTAAGTCCTGATTTCCGTGGCCACAAAAAGTATTTAAAGGGATTCCAGGGCGAAGAAAAGATTGAGAAACCAGAGTCAGTTGGATGCAGAGTATTTGGTTCTGAATACATTAAAACTCAAGCAGCTCTAGAAACAACTGAATCAGTTAGAAAGCTATGAAATATAATGTCTAAATAAAAAAGTGGTCCTTTTTCCCATACTAGCTAAGTTGACTTCATGGGGAAACTTGACTTTAGAAATTGGAAAAAAGAAAGTGACGTGAAAAAATAGAATGGAAGTGTGGATACGGACTTTGGACCAACTGTTTGATGATGCAGATGAATTTTTAACATACGCAAGGTTAAGAGATAAGTATCATTTATCAGATGTTACCCAATTGCAATCTTTACATCTACAACATCTGTTAACAACGTTGTATGAACCAGTGGCATTTTGAGCTTCTGAGACGCCCGAGATACTAGAATAACTTGCTAAATCCTTTAAAACTACTTTTTGTTTTTATAGATATTTGTTATTAATAGACCAGTTTAATACACATATGCTAATACATGAGAGAAATAAAGAATTAAAGTCCTTTCTATCACTTGCTGATGTTAGTCCTAGCCAGGACCTCATGATAAATCCTAAAGAGGACCTATGTTAAAAACAGTATGTTCAAAATTTCCCAGAGCAGAGGTGGGTTTCAGCAGGTTCTGACCAGTTCTGGAAAACCAGTAGTGGAAATTTTGAGTAGTTCAGAGAACCGGTAAATACCACCTCTGACTGGCCCCGCCCCCATCTAGTCTCTGCCTCCTGAGTCCCAACTGATCAGGAAGAAATGGGGATTTTGCAGTAACCTTCCCCTGGAGTGACGTGGGAATGGAGACTTTACAGTATCCTTCCCTACGACGCCCATTAAGCCACGCCACAGCCACCAAGCCACGCCCACAGAACCGGTAGTAATTTGAATCCCACCACTGTCACAGAGGGTTTCGGATCTGTGTCCACTTTGTTCTGGAAATTTTTATCTTTCACAGAGCTTTCTCCTCCTTCACCAACTCCATTTTGTTTAAAAGTATTTTTCCTTTCTTCATTCCATTCTTTTGTCCTACTACCTTCGGTGTGTATTTCTACTTTCCTGAGCTCCGTTAAACTAGCACACCAGTTCTTGGAACCCAATACTTTTTCCTTGATCTGTTTTCAACCAGATGGCCCCTTTCTTCTCAATGGTATGCTGGATAACTCTGCTGCCAACACTAGCCAACTTATCCTCCCAAACCCAGGAGTCAAATGTAAAAATCAATTCTGAGAGTGCTAATCCCCTTCCCTTTTCTGCTAAAATGAATTCAAATGGGTGGGAGATATATATATATATATATATATATATATATATATATATATATATATATATATATATATATATATATATATATATATATATATATATATATATATATATAAAAAGAACACACATTAACCTACAAAAATAAGAATATATATATATATGTATGTATGTATGTATGTATGTATGTATGTATGTATGTATGTTTTCTGAGGTTTTCGCGGGTGTTTGTATGTAGGTCTTTGGTTATTCAGGTCTTCTCCCGCGTAAAATTGTAAGTGTCTTGGCGACGTTTCATTCGTCATCTTCAGGCTGGTGTTCTCAGCTTCGTGCTTCATGCTTCCAGGAGCAACCATTGCTCCTGGAAGCACGAAGCCGAGAACACCAGCCTGAAGATGACGAACGAATGAGACTTCGTCGAAACGTCACCAAGATACTTCCAATTCTACACGGGAGAAGACCCGAATAACCAAAGACCTACATATATATATATATATATATATGCGCCTATCTCACCCAATTCAGGCACCTGCCATACGCCAAGCCTCCTTTTAAAAAACCTAAAATCCTCATTCTGCCTCCTGTGTGAAGCAACAGATTGATAGTTCTGGCTGCTACCACCTGTCTTCTCCGAATGTTCATCATCTGATGATGACAAGAAAAGGCTCTCACAATCTGCCCTACCTTTAGGATGATTAAGAGGTCAAAAGTAAATAGAAATAATATTTCTTTAGCATGTGATTAAATTTTTCATCTTTGTCCCCAATTTCGTCCAGAGACGGGGAAAAAAAATCAAAGATAAAATATAAAAACTCTGAAAATTGTGAAGAAGAAGAAGAAGAAGGAGAAGGAGAAGGAGGAGAAGGAGAAGAAGGAGAAGGAGAAGGAGAAGGAGAAGGAGAAGGAGAAGGAGAAGGAGAAGGAGAAGAATGCTCCAAGCAAATTACAAGATAATGCTGGCTTTTCCTTGCCAGAGAAAGGAGATATTGCATTCTGATGTTACAGATGGATACTTTAAATAACATGAATATTTTTCTGGCCAGCCTGAATAATAAAAAGTGAAGCTAAAGTTACAAAGTGTCCTAATTTGGAGGAAGATTTTAATACAAATATAGAAAAAACAAAGGAAAAAAATAGTATGAATCCTACTTATAACATAAACGATCTATTTCTACAGAAACAGTATTTTTAACCACAGACCCGCTTGCTTTTTTTCAGTTGGGTTTCTAAACTTATTTTAAACTCTGGGGAATAAAGTTAACCGCTCTTTTCTGTCTCTTGCTATATGGATTGCACCTCAAAGTTTTAACACAGCTAAAGCTTTTCTACAAGGATTGAGAATCTCTACATTTGTGAACATCATGGAAGGTATCTCTCAATGATTATATACTATATTCCTGAGCCTTTGGTAATATGCACCGAGTATCTAAGCTATTAGGATGTACAGCCTAAGTCACAACTCTGACAATGTTCACAAGTCTGTCAAAGCCCATAAAAAAATGACTGCAGGAAAAACAGTCACCTAAAGGAAGAAACTATAGAATTTATTGCATTTTCAATCCATAAATAGAATATACTCATCCCAATTTTAATATCCCATTCATCTTTGATCTCTGTTGCAAAATCTGTTGGATAACCCTTTGTTGTTGTTAGTTGCAAATTCATGTCCGACCCATCGTGATCCCATGGGCAACGTTCCTCCAGGCCGTCCTGTCCTCCACCATCCTTTGGAGTCCATTTAAGCTCACATCTACTGCTTCAGTGACTCCATCCAGCCACCTCAGTCTCTGCCGTCCCCTTCTTCTTTTGCCCTCCATCGTTCCCAGCATTAGTCTCTTCTCCAGTGAGTCCTTCCTTCTCATTAGGTGGCCAAAGGATTTGAGTTTCCTCTTCAAGATCTGGCCTTCTAAAGAGCAGCCAGGGTTGATCTCCTCTAGGACTGACCGGTTGGATCGCCTTGCAGTCCAAGGGACCCGCAGGAGTCTTCTCCAGCACCAGAGTTCAAAGGCCTCCATTCTTTGGCGCTCAGCCTTCCTTATGGTCCAACTTTCACAGCCAGACATTGCAACTGGGAAAACCACAGCCTTGACTATACACACTCTTCTTGGCAGGGTGATGTCTCTGCTTTTTAGTATGCTGTCTAACTTTGCCATAGCTTTCCTCCCCAGGAGCAGGTGTCTTTTAATTTCTTGGCTGCAGTCCCCATCTGCAGTGAACTTGGAGCCCAGGAAAATAAAATCTGTCACTACCCATTTCTTTCCCATATATTTGCCAGGAATTGAGAGGGCTGGGAACCATGATCTTAGTTTTCTTAATGTTGAGCTTCCAAGCCAACTTTTGCTCTCTCCTCCTTCACCTGCATCAAGAGGCTCTTTAGTTCCTCTTCGCTTTCTGCCTTTAAAGTGGTATCATCTGCATATCTGAGGTTGTTGATATTGCCCCCGGCAATCTTAATTCCAATTTGTGATTCATCTAGCCCCGACTTTCTCATGATGTGCTCTGCATATAAGTTAAATAGGCAGGGCGACAGTATACAGCCTTGCTGGATTCCTTTCTCAATTTTGAACCAATCAGAGGTTCCGTGTCCAGTTCTCACTGTTGTTTCTTGACCCGCATATAGGTTTCTCAAGAGGTAAATAAGATGGATAACCCTAACTTATATCAAACTTAAAAAATGTTCAGACACGCTGGAATGACTTCTTCACAATGATCATATTTATGACGGCTGCAGGGTCCTGGAGTCAAGTGATCCTCTTTTACGGCCTTCTGACAAGCAAAGTCAACGAGGAAGCCAGATTCCCTTAACAACCATCTTACTAACTTGACAACTCCAGAGATTCACTTAACAACTGTGGCTAGCAAGGTCGTAAAATGGGGGGGGGGGCAAAATTCCTTTAACTGTCGCATTGAGCAACAGAAATTTTGGCCGCAATCGTGGTCATACGTCGACTACCTCTATGTACTTCTTGGTGAAACTCAATCCCTAATCCCAATAAGTTGCCAGATTGCAAATATTTGATTATTGTAACCGCACCCTGGTCTCCATCCTGCTCGGTTTTCTCCAGTTATGTTATCTCTTTCAGATCAAAGGTAATTAAACAACTACGTAGCCCAGACATTGCTGGTGTCTTTCAAACGGAATGCAAAAACAACTTGAAGTGCTGGCATTTATCTATATTTCTTCCAGCGTATCCAATGCTCGCTTCCGTATAATGACGTGGACTCACTCAGTCTCGGGCTAATAGACTATGCTTTGGATTCTCCAAGCAGTGCACTGGAGAAGCCTGCTCTTACATTCAGCCATTTTTACTTCTTCCACAGGAGACCCGGATCGTTCTATCGAGATTTACATGTGTTCAATTTTCTCCAATTTCTAGGAAACATTTTTCCAAGGTACCTAATGCTTCAGTAGTTGTAATGTGCTGTGATGCACATTAATGACATGCATGAAGGAGCGTCAAATATTTCATAACTATATTGTGCGCATTCATATACAGTTAGCGTGTATCGTCCAATGCACCGCCATTGCAATCTGAAAAGCAATTAAACTAGATATAAACTGACTTATGACCTAACATAAAATGATGTTGATTTTTTTTAAAAAAATAACCGAAAGAAAATATTGAAATTTTACTCTTAACTATTTAAAGATATCTCAAAGTTATCACCAGCTGGTTAATCACATATAGTATCATCACTCCTAGGTGGATTCTTACCAACACTATTTGTTTCTTTGTTGTTGTTGTTAGGATTGAATGTATGTTTTTGTTTTGTTTTACTTTTATTTTTTATGATAAAACAATAATATAAAAAAAATAAAATGCAAAGAAAAGCAAAATGTTGCTTTTCTTAAAAGCAACAAGAGCCTCTCTCAATTACAAAAGAGAATAAATTATAATCCATTTTCAGACCTCCGAGTCGTATTATCTTTTTCACAATTAACCTTTTCCCCTGCTATGGGATCATTCTCTTTAAAATAATACTTGCCACTTCATAAAGTCATTACTTTAAGCCAGAGCTTCCTAATGAGGGCAAGATCTACACTTGTGGACTTCAATTCCCAGAATTCTCAGCAGCTGAGGGATTCTGGGAGCTCCCAAGTTCAAACATTAGGAGAGCATCCAACCCTACCTGAAATCTTGTTCTGAACCACACAGTTCTCCTTTATTATAATTTTAAAATTTTTGTCATTCATTTCATTCTTCAGTTTATTTTCCTTGCTGCAACTGTTTCTGACGAACAAAAGCAATAGCTTGCATTATGACAAATTTAAGCACAACTTCTGTTTCTTTCCTCTGGCCTTTCTAAAACCTTCAGAGCTTGAGCCAAATATCCTTACAATCTCAGAAACATTCATCATTTCTTTAGTACTATTAAATTTTGTTGGCTTGACGGCTAGAGTGGACATTGTAACAACCACAATGAGGACTATCTATATTTCAGGCTGACAGATTTTTCATTAATTTGATATCTGATGGTTACTTTGAACATGTCCAATAACATCACTAGTTTTATTATTCTAGGGGGGAAAATGGTGTTTGTTTTAAAATTTATTGCGCATAAAGTACTGTTTCTAACAGCTAAGTAATTAATCATAAATCACGTATTCTAACACATACTGAAAAGGTATACTTTATAGGAGGCTGGGAGGAAAATGTGGATTACATATATAAAATTTGCCATTGAGTCCTCCCCAGAACGGGCAATTCCAATGCATTAAAAACACCAATTCTATGGAACATTTGTTTTCATGTGCCAAAATTTCAGTGATCTTTCAAACACGGAGACGACACAAGAGTTTGATGAAGAAGGAAAGGACAGAAGCAAAAAAAAAGGAGAAGTGTGTGACATAATTGTAATAAACGAATGCATTCACATAAAACAGTTTCTCTAATTCCATTGAAAGATTTAATCCCCTGGTATGGTTCATTCTACTTCTTCGATTTCAATGCTGTTTGACTCCAGAAGATGCTGGGTGGCTTACAAATTTAAAATAATACATGAAATTAAAAAGAAATATGAAAGTTGCCAAAGAAAAGAAATGTAGGAAATGGCTTCAGTTGCAAATCATTTGCTCAATGCCCTGAGCTTCTGGTCAAGCCTTGGCCTTACTAACTAGGACATATAGTGCCAGCAAACCAGATGCAATCTTCCTTGTTCATTTAGCAAACCTTCAGTAAAGTCTTTCTCACAAAGGCCATCTTAAGACAAAAAAACAATTTTGTAGTAAAAAGTACAGGTAGTCTTTGATATGCGACTACAGTTATTTCTGTTGTAAGTCTTTGCTGTCCTTAAGTCGAGCCAGACCTGATTTAGCCACCAATTTTAACCATGGTCAAGTAAATCACGGTGGTGATTAAACAAATCTGCAGTCATTAAGCAAATGCCGCAAACCTATTCACCTGAATAGGCGTGATTTTCCCAGAAACTGGCAAGAACGTAAAGCACCATACGGCGCTCCATCACCGCGGGACACCGCAACTGGTCATAAAAGCAAGCATCTACATTGCCCAGCGCTCAAACTGGGGGATGGTGTAATGGTCATAAGGGCAAGGACAGGATTTTTTTCAGCAATGTCATAACTTTGAACGGTTGCTATAAAGGAATGGTGGTTGAGTTGAGGACTAGCTTTAAAGAAAAGACAGGAAAGATTTATGACTTCATAGGTTTTCTTGGGGCCAGAGAGCACACAGCAAAGTCCAATTGAGTTCAATCCTTTATTGTTTACCCCAATGGACAGAATCTTGCCAAACTCAACCTACTAGACCAGCGGCCCTCAACCTTTTGGGTGCTAGGGACCAGTTCCATGGAGAAAAGGTTTTGTTGCAGACCGGAGGGGGTAGTTTTATATGCTGCCTGAATCCTGTGGATGGGACTTCGCTTATTTGTGTGGACCGGTTTCTGGCATGCCGCAAACTGATGCCAGTCAACAGACCGGGGGTTGGGGATCCTTGTACTAGACATATCCTAAGACAGTGGTCAGCAACCTACAGCTCTGGTGCCACATGTGGCTCTTTCATCCCTCTGCTGCGGCTCCCTGTCACTCAAAATATGCATCACAACTGCCAATGTGTGACACCCGCCGGCACGTGATTTATTGAGCTTTTCAATCCCCGGTAGGCCAACCACAGATAAATCCAAGAAAAGTTTCAGAAGAAAACAGAACATTTAATTCAACTACATATGCTAGTTTTGTGGCCGCTCAAGAAATAGTCAGGCACAGGAAGGGATCTGTGACTCCCGGTGTTTTCTTTTCTGTGGGAAATGGGTCCAAATGGTTCTTAGAGTATTTAAGGTTGCAGACCCCTGTCCTAAGAGATTCTGGGATATGGCTACTCTAAACCTTTTCCTGCCTTCCCCATCCAGCTCGGGGCTGTCCAGCCTCTTGATCTTGGGCTTCTCCCTGGGAAAGCCAAAAGATTTCTCCTCTGTTTCTCCAGATGCACTTTCCATCACACTTGAGGATGGGAGAAAGCAGGAGGAGGAGATAAGAAACATCACAGTTCCACTTATTCCCTGCCTTCTACAAAGGTCAAGTTAACCTCAAATGTCTGCTGAAATATTGCTGTTGTTGTTGTTGTTGTTGCTGTTGTTGTTATTATTATTATTATTGCTGTTTGTGATTATATTGATTACGTTGAGACATGGCACAATCTGCAAGATACATAAAAAATAGTAGGCAAAACCAAGCAAGCCACATAATGGCTTAGCACAAGAAATGAACCCCCTCACTTTCTCTACGGCAAAAGGCGAGACCACAAAAGAGCCCAAGAATAGAGGGTTGGAAGAGAAACAGCTCCCTTCCCCCCCACCAAAAAAACGCAAGCAAGAGATCACATTATATAGAACAAATTGTATGCAAAACAGAGACAACTTAATTTCTCCTTATCAAACGATCTCCCCTCTTTCACTAAATTGGGATACCAAGAACATCATTCCTAATTAAACATTAAAGTAGAACTTTCCGCAAATGAAATTCGGGATTGCCATGCCATATATTAAGGAAGTGATACAGTTTTTCAGGCTAACATGTTGGCTTGTTGTTATACTCGTCAAAGCTTCAGAAAGAATTCGGACATTATAACAATGAGTTGGCTGGGTTCAACCATAGCCAGCTTGGCCATCATTCAAAACAGGGATACCTTTATTCAAACAACATGCTAAGCAAAACATACATATACATATGTATATGTATATGTATACGTATGTTAGAAACCACTCTGAGGCCTATAGCATTACTACCCTAATATCTAAGAGATACAAATTACAGTCTGCTAATGGAAACAAAATTTATACTTTGGAGTAATCCAATTTGCTCTGGTAAATTACAAATGGTTATCATTTAATAATCAATAAAATGCATTTTATAATATGACTGGTTTTACACAACATACAAAACCAAAAAATCCCTAATATATTGTGTGAATTTCAACAAGATCTACCTATCTGGCAGCCAAAGATATTGAAATAGTATATTTCAGTGTCTCTCACGCTGAATAAAGCCTAATAATCCAGGGTCATTATTCCTATCAATGCACACTGCACGCCAAAGTTTGTTAAACTTTCATTCGGGTAACTAATAAATGTTCACAAAACTGCTAATTCTTCCAACTGTTCCTTCTGAAATAGAGGACATGATTTGAAAAAAAAAGAAAGAAAATGCAAACTTCCATTCCCACTGTCATTTTTTTCCCCTTAGCATTAAAAAAAAGATGCCCTGTATGGCAACAGCTTCTTTTCTGAAAATAAAACACCATGTTTTTCAATTATCTCTAATCAAAATTGTCACCTCCATATGGGTAAAGCAGATAGCCATTTCATCTGAGCCCTAACCTACATATTTCTTTCCCAACCTGTCCATAAAAAAGATCAAATACTTCGATCGTATTTCACGCTGAATCCAAAACAAATCACGTTTTGCGTTACAGACTGGACTAAAAGTCTAATTTGTGGTCCCCGTATGCAGTGTGAACACTATCACTCATTGCTTCCAGAGCAACTTGATTTTCAACGTACCAAGAAGCTGCTGCGTTATATAATACTCTAGGTATCCAAGTTCTTCCTTGTCACCTTGTAGTAAATGACCATCTCCACTTTTTCTTTTCTATCTGTCTCTCACATCCACTTCCTATCCCCCACTTTGCTCAGATCAAGCTAATTTTGATAGAAGAGAAAAATAATTTTCTTTTTGGCAACAAAACCCCCCAATAAAACCCTGCAAGCAACCAAAAAGCATATATTTACAGTAACTGTTTCACCGTTCCGGAAAATTCATGAAAATTTGAGGACAGATAATTTGTCACCCTTAAATATGGCTGCAGAATTTTTCTATCATCGGCTATTATTTTCTAATAAGTATTATTAGACCTAATCATGTTATTTATATTTAGTGTTGCCTTCTGCAGCTGTTGCGCAATTTCATAAAAAGGCACGTTTAAGGTATGCAGAGCATGCATGATGCCTGTTGGGATCATTTTTGTCATTGAAATCCAGGCTGCTAAGGAGCCCCATAAAATACAAACAAAAATTGGGGAGGGGGGAGGGAGAGAGAGAGGTGTCCTATCTGAAAACAGGAGGCACAAGGCTTTTGAGAATCAAACTGATACTAGAGAATACAAATAAGAGAACAACTCTGGAGTCAAACACAATGACCAGTCCCTCCTACATAATGCAATATTTTATTTATTTGTATCCCACATTAATTACTTTTATAAATAACTCAAGGTGGCAAACACACCTTCCTCCTCCTATTTTCTCCACAACAATTCTATGAGATGAGTTGGGCTGAGAGAGAGAGTGGCTGGTCCAAAGAGACCCAGCTGACTTTCACGCCTAAGGCGGGACTAGAACTCACCATCTCCTAGTGACTTGCCCATAGACATCCAGCTAGATTTCTTCCCTAAGGTGGAACTAGAACTGTCAGTCTCCTGGTGATTGGCCCACCCTGACCGAATTTCATGCCTAGGGCAGGACTAAAATTCACAGACTCCTGGCTTCTATCACAGCACCTTAAGTACTAGACTGAACTAAAAAATAGTTTACATATTAATAAATGGCTTACGAACAACAGCGGTAGCAATTGCCCTAAGGCCATGAAGACGAACCTATCGCATGCGTGACGGAAGTGGCCGGCCAGTTGGTCTTCGCACACACAGGAGCATCCTATGTGTGCGCTGGGAAACGGAACTTCTGGTTTCTCGTGGGCCAGTGGATCTTCGCACGCGCATGCGTGCCAGAAACTGGAAAACCAGGTAGCTGGCACGTATGCGCGTGCCAGAAACCAGAAACTCAACATCGCAGTGTGCAAATGTTCTGGTTTCTGGTGCTCCGGGGAGCTGGTCTTCCGGTTTTTGGAGCTCCCCCATGTGTATGTGTGCTCCTGTTTCAGCACTCGGTGCCGAAAAGGTTCACCAACACTGCTCTAAGGCAAGTTCAGACATAATTGGCCCTCAAAGTCACCCAGCCAGCGTTCATGCCTAAAGTAGTACTAGAACTCAGTCACCTGGTGATTGGCCCAGTCACCCAGCTAGCTTTCATGCCTACATGGGCGCTAAAAGTCAGTCATCTGATGATTGGCCCAGTCAGCCAACTGGTTTTCATGCCTAACACTAGAACTCCAGTCACCCAGCTGGCTTTCATGTCTAAATTGGCATTAGAACGCAGTCACCTGGTGATTGACCCAGCCACCCAGCTGGCTTTCATGCCTAAATTGGCACTAGAATTCCAGGCACCCAGCTAGCTTCATGCCTAAGTCGGCACTAGAACTCCTGGTGATTGACCCAGTCACCCAGCCGGCTTTCATGCCTAAGTTGGCACTAGAATTCCAGGCACCCAGCTAGCTTTCATGCCTAAGTTGGCACTAGAACTCCTGGTGATTGACCCAGTCACCCAGCTGGCTTTCCTGCCTAAATCGGCACTAGAATTCCAGCCACCCAGCCAGCTTTCATGCCTAAATCAGCACTAGAATTCCAGTCACCCAGCTGGCTTTCATGCCTAAGTCGGCACTAGAATTCCAGTCACCCAGCTAGCTTTCATGCCTACATGGGCGCTAGAAGTCAGTCATCTGATGATTGACCCAGCCACCCAGCCGGCTTTCATGCCTAAATCAGCACTAGAATTCCAGTCACCCAGCCAGCTTTCATGCTTAAATCGGCACTAGAATGCAGTCACCTGGTGATTAACCCAGTCACCCAGCTGGCTTTCATGCCTAAGTCGGCACTAGAATTCCAGCCACCCAGCCGGCTTTCATGCCTAAGTCGGCACTAGAACTCACTCTCCAGGTGATTAACCCAGTCACCCAACTGGCTTTCATGCCTAAGTCGGCACTAGAATTCCAGCCACCCAGCCGGCTTTCATGCCTAAATCGGTACTAGAACTCACTCTCCTGGTGATTAACCCAGTCACCCAGCTGGCTTTCATGCCTAAATCAGCAATAGAATTCCAGCCACCCAGCCGGCTTTCATGCCTAAATCGGCACTAGAACTCACTCTCCTGGTGATTAACCCAGTCACCCAGCTGGCTTTCATGCCTAAATCGGTACTAGAACTCACTCTCCTGGTGATTAACCCAGTCACCCAGCTGGCTTTCATGCCTAAATCAGCACTAGAATTCCAGTCACCCAGCTAGCTTTCATGCTTAAATCAGCACTAGAACTCACTCTCCTGGTGCTTGGTCCAGTCACCCAGCCGGCTTTCTTAAGGTAGCACTCGAACTCCCCGGTCTCTTGGTGATTGGCCCAGAGCCCCCCAATCCCCCCTTTGACGCCTCAGGCCGAACTATAACTCCCAGCCGGGTGCCAAAGTATGAAGGCTATTGCTTAATGCAGCATTGTAAGCCGCCTTGAGTCTGCGGAGAAGGGCGGCCTATATAAATCGAACTAATAAATAAATAAATGACCGGGGAAGCAAGGCCTAACAATTCAGAGGAAGAAAAGGAGAAAAAAAAATACAAAAAAAATACAAAATCGAGGCCAAGGCCGGAGAAAAGGGGGGGGGGGGTGTTGCTTACTTTACCTTCAAGCGTTTGACCACTTCGTCGTTGGTGATCTTATCCGTGATCTCCTTCACTCCAGGCGGGTAGAAGATGATCTTGCCGTCGGGGGGAAGCTTGGGTTGGGCGGATGGGAAGTCCATCCTGGCGCTGCCGCCGCCGCCGCCGCCGTCGAGAAAGTTTCCTTCTCCGCAGGCTTCTACCGGCCTCTGCCGGTCGCAAAACAAAAGTTCAGACTTTTATTTTTTTTTCTCCCCCCCCCCCACTCCCACCAGCCGTGGATTTCCTTCCCCCCCCCCCCAATTTCGAAGCCTCGAGTGGGAAATAAAAAGGCCCCTTTTCCCCGACGACCAACCGCCAGGCTCGCTTCCGCGGCCGAGCCGGACCGAGTCCCACCGCGCCGCTTTCCGCCCTCAGACCGCCCCCCCACCCTCGGGGCGTCGCTTCCTCATCGTGGCCGGGAAAGGGCCGAGCCGGGAAGGAGAAGCCTGCCTGCCCGGCCGCCTGGAGGCGCCTCCCGCCAAGCGGCCAGGCGAAGGCCTAGAAGTTAGGCCGCAAAAACGACCCGTTTGGGGGTGGGGTGGGGGGAGGGGTGTCCCTCACACCGGCCACTCGGGCCTGCTCCCGCGGCAACTTTTACCTCAGGATTTCCCTCAGGCGACGCCCGGCTCGGGCCAAGATGTCGCCCCTGCCCTCACCGGCGAGTGGAAGAAGAAGGAGAAGAAGGAGAAGGAGAAGAAGAAGCCGCCGCCGGCAGGCAGGCAGAAAGAGGGAGAGAGAGAGAGAGAGATCCAAGCGCCCGGCCCGCCTTTTTACCTCATGCAGCTCCGGGAGGTGCAGCATCGAGGTGGCGGTGGCGGTGATCGGGATCTCCGGCGCTTCTGCAGCTCGCTGAGGCTGCCACGATGCCCGGCCTGCTTCTTCTTCGTCTTCTTCTTTTTTATTTTATTTTTATTTTTATTTATTTTTTCCCTTTCCTTCCCCCACCCCCCCAACCGCCCCGCGCTTCTTGCCGCCTCAGTCAGGCCCCGGCGGCTGTCGGGGACGGCTGGGCCGAGCGTGCGCCTGGCGCGGGGCCTGGCCGCGGGGAGACAGTGCCGCTCTTCGGCCGGCCGGGGAAGAACAGCCCAGGAGGAGAGGCCGCCGCTCGGCTCTCCTCTCCTCTCCTCTTCGGTCCTTCCTTCCTTCTTCCACGCAGGCGGGGAGCGAGCAGGCCCGCCTTCCTGGCCGCCGGCCCAGCCGGATGAGGCCTTTCCGCGCTCGGGACCGCCAGGAGGAGGAGGAGGAGGAGGAGGAGGAGGCGGGTGCAGCCCCACCGGGCCTGGTTGGCTTGCTTCCCCGAAGGGACGGAGGGGTGGGCCGGCCGAGAACCCGCCGTGGGACCTTCCTCCGGGATTTTGTGTGGGGGTTTTTTTTTTTTTTTTCCTCTTCCAAAAGGTCCCCTTGGAGGCCTTTACTTCGGAGTAAACCTCTTTAAGGGGGCCCTGGGTGGGTTTCCCCCGGTAATAAAAAAGGCTAATTAAAAGATTGGTTCCTGCAATAAAAAGAATAGAATGGGACGGAACGGAACGGAACAGAACAATGGAATGAACAGAACAGAATAGGGATAGGAATAGAATAGAATAGAATAGAATAGAATAGAATAGAATAGAATAGAATAGAATAGAATAGAATAGAGTTTGACTACTTAGTTGTTGGTGATCTTATCTGAACAGAACAAAACAGAACAATGAAATGAAGAACAGAACAATAGGGATAGGATAGGATAGGATAGGATAGGATAGGATAGGATAGGATAGAGTTTGACTACTTAGTTGTTGGTGATCTTATCTGAACAGAACAGAACAACAATGGAATGAAGAACGGAACGGAACAAAAGAACAGAAGAGAAGAGAATAGAATAGAATAGAATAGAATAGAATAGAATAGAATATTGGAATATAGAATAGAATAGAATAGAATAGAATAGAATAGAATAGAATAGAATAGAATAGAATAGAATAGAATAGAATTTAATTCTTTATTGGCCAAGTGTGATTGGACACACAAGGAATTTGTCTTTGGTGCATATGCTCTCAGTGTATGTAAAATAAAAAGATTATTTTCAGGAAAGATGGGATGGGGGATGGTCGAGGAGGGCTATTTGGGGTATGATATGAGCTGTTTCCAATATTTCGGATAGATTTATTTAAGTTTATATGCTGTCCATCTTAATTCATGATTCATCTTAATTCAACTAATTCTCAGAGCGCTGCCTACTGTTTGTGTATATTTATCCATGTAGCATGGCTGCAGTATTATTATTGTATGTATATATATATATTCTCTTCCTTACTAGTATCTATCTCTTCCCACTTATTACTGTAACTATGTTGCTTGTATCTTTTAATTTATAGTTTTTATTTGTTTCCCAGTACGATTTGATAGCTTATTAGTAACCGTGACTATCACTAAGTGTTGTATTTTTTTATTCTTGATTAATGTATTTTATTCTCCTTATATACACTGAGCATATACACCTAAGACAAATTCCTTGTGTGTCCAATCACACTTGGCCAATAAAGAATTCTAACTAAACTATATTTGTCCATGTAGTAGGGCTGTATTATCCTTATTATTTTCTTTACTATCCACTCTTACTGATATTATGCAGTCATGATTATCGTTCCGTTGTTTTGCAGGTACACTCCTGCACAGGAGACAAATTCCTTGTGTGTCTAATCGCACTTGGCCAAATAAAGTATTTTATCTACCTACTTTATCTATTATTTATCTTAATTTATTAATGAAATAAACTTATGAATTTATTCAATTGATCAAATTTATTACTTTTTCTATTACTCAGTTATCTAGTAGAAGTATATATCTTGCTCTCAAGAGGAGCAATGGGAAATTCCCACTATGAGAAATTAGACACACCAAAAGGAGAGACTGAGAATGCTGGCTTGGTGTCTATTCAACCTGGTTAATTTTAGCTTAGTGTGTGGTGAAATACAATTGATCCTGGTGAGCTAGCTTCATTTAGGGCTGGGATGGCCAATCTTGGCAACTTTTAAAATTTGTGAACTTCAATTCCCAGAATTCCCTAGCCTGTCATTCTGGCTGGGGAATTTTGGAAGTTGAAGTCCACAGGTCTTAAAAAGTTGTCAAAAGTTGGACACCCGATTTAGGTACAGAATATTCTCTGGATGCTGTGTTTTCAATTGTAGCTCAGTCTACTTTAGCATTGCAGCAAAAAATCTTTCTTTTTGAGGAGTTATTTGGTATGGCCTTGAGTTACTTATTAAAATAATGAAGACTAGATAAAAAGATTTTTTTAAAAATATGTGAAATTTCAATAAACACAATTAAGCCTACCAGCTGTGTATGACATGCCTGGTTAATGATTTCTTATCTAATGGAGCTTCTTGTTGCTTTAAGAAGTTAAACACCCAGTAAAATGATTTGGGTGGTAGGATAATGATGCTTGCACACAATGGGTTGCACAGCTGGGCAAATACAGCTTACTATTCATAAGTAAGATTGTTCATAACTGGTCAATGACAATTTTATACTCATTATCAATGGGAATGGTTTTTTTAACCTACTCTACACTGAACCTGCTATTGTCATGTCATTTGTTCTGTTTTGCTATGTCACTGTCATGCTATTTCAGCCATGTTTCTAACCAGCATTATGTATGTCACTCTGATATCAAGTAACTTTATTTTTGAATTAAATTTACATGCCACCCACCTCACTATTAAATTACTCTGGATGGCTTACAGCTTAATTACTTATTTTTACTTAGTGTACTGACCACATGTGAAGAAGAAAAAATGCAAATACTATAAAGATATTTGCAAATTTGAATGCAAATAGAACTGCCATAATAATTTCATGTGTTTTAATTTTTGATTGGGAGCCTCTCAGAGTTACCTGGAGAAGGGTGGCTATATAAATATATTAAATGTTTTTTTTTAAAGCAAAACCAATCACTACCTAAAGTTTTGAGATCTAGATGACATCTAGCCATTTCATATTGCTATATTTCATTTACTGTGTCTAATATTAATGTCCACTACTAGTTATACTATATTAGTAGCTTGTAAGTGGCTTGTAAAAAGGATATGTAGGAAACGTTGGTTTAGATTTCAGTGGCTTCAGTTTAAATTGTGTGGGATACAAATAAACGAAGCTTTGAACACAGTTCAAAGAGGGAAAGCTGGTTTGGCATTCTGGATCTGAAAAAACAGGTTTAGCTGGAGTTTTAAGCAAGTCCTTCTCATACCAAGCTTCTTCCGTTCCTAAGAGTCTGTGGTGCTTTGGATTTCATTCTAGTGAAATGCAATAGAAATGTGAACGTGTACAACGTTTGAAATTTCCAAATTAATGTCAATTATTTGTCATTTTATACCAATTTTGAAAAAGAGTCATTTTGCACCAGAGTCATTTTATATCAATTTTGCATTGTTTCCATTCTTTTCTGCCTTAGTTTAAACTGCAGGCCTCAAAGAATTTGGGCCTAAATATGAACCATTGCCTGCATTAATATTAATCTGGCCAGGTTCTGCAATCTGCTTCAGAAACCCTGCCGTCTTCTTGGAGTCAATTCAATGAATGAACTCAAAAGGAAAGAAAAGTTGAAAAAAGTCGTGCTTGAATAAAGTTTTCACTTATCAACAGAAATTTTGGGCTCATTTTTGGTTGTAAATCGAGGACTACCTGTATAATAGACAAAGTAGAATACTAAGCAGTTAAAATAATATTTTAACTGACAATAGATTAAGCAGTATTTCCTTTCTTTTGCTCCCTGTGTTTAATTTCTTTGCTTGCTGTCATTAACTCCGTACGGTTGCTCTTCCCAAAATGAAATGTGATGAAAAGGTATCACACTAGAAATCTGGTACACTGT
Source organism: Coluber constrictor foxii (assembly GCA_038048745.1). Classification (NCBI taxonomy): domain Eukaryota; kingdom Metazoa; phylum Chordata; class Lepidosauria; order Squamata; family Colubridae; genus Coluber; species Coluber constrictor. The sequence goes on along the minus strand of CM075965.1, from coordinate 82,821,057 downwards.
ATGCACTCCTAATTTACTCCCTCAGTATCAGTTAGAACTATTATGATGTCTATAACCAATTAGTGCATTTTTTAAAAGAAACATTCTGGGCTCTTTTAACAGTAAAGCTTTTCTTGACCTGAAGGGAATGTTTTTAATTATTTTTACATTATTTGGGGGCAGCCTGGGGCATCCTTGAATCATCACTTGAGGCAAGTCTGAAAATATCCAGCTTTTAATTCCTTCACTTTGTGATCAAACGCTTGGCAAGACAATCTAAATTATCCCTTTGTTGCGGAATAAGAACTGGAAAATGCATGCAATTTGTGGGAATGGCGCGGTGACTGTGGTATTTGCACTGGCATCAAGGACAGATCCAAAGAGAAGTCCACCCTTGGTTTTGTAAGTTCATTGAGGGACTTAGCCTTTGGGGTAATCCTCTCTCTCACCCCAAACACACCACAAAATTGCTATTTTGAAGAAAAAAAAGTAGAAGGTCCCATCCACTGCCTCCAAACTTGGAAAAGTGGAATATCAATCTAACCGAATCATTTTGGATATGCAACTGAGGACTATTATAAATCCAGAGCTCCCCAATCTGGATCCTTGGTGCTCTCTGAGCTCAATTGCTTTCTTGCAGACAAAATTAGGTAGCATCATACCTAGCAGGCAGGGGGGGTTGCTCTCAGTTTAAACTGAGAGCAAACCCCCTCCTTACCAGAACTGATGGTGTTTCCTACTTGGGGTATGAAACACCTTCAAGAAAGCCACCAAGCTCAGAGAGCACTAAGGACCCAAATCAGGGATCTCTGGATTTGTAACAGTCCTCAGTTGCACATCCAAAATGATTTGGTTAGATTGATATTCCACTTTTCCTTCCAAAAGGAAGGTGGTGGATGGGACCTTTCTTCCTCTCCCAGGCCCCATTCCCACCTAGAAGCGATGACGTTGACTAGTTTGGGTAATGTCCTGAAGCAAAGCACCAAGCCCAGAGACCATCAAGGACTCCACAGTCATCCTCCCCCACTTCTTCTTTTCTCCAGTTCTTCTCCTTCACCTCCTCTCTCCAAAGCCTACTCCCTCCTAGCATTTCATGATGTTGCCTAGTTTGGGTAATGTCCACAAGCAAAGCACCAAGCTCAGAGACCAGTAAGAACTCCATAGTGTGTCTGTCTGTCTGTCTTTCTTTCTGTCTGTCTTTCTCTTCTCCTCCTCCTTTTCTTCTTCTCCCTTCTTCTCTTCCTCTTCTCCTCCTTCTCTTCCTCCTCTTCTCCTTTTCTTCTTCTCCTCCCTTCTCCTTCGCCTTTCTTCTTCCTCTTCTCCTCGACTTCCTCCTTTTCTTCTCCTCCTCCCTTCTCCTTCTCTTCCTCCTCTTCCTCTTCTCCTCTACCCCGTCTCCTTTTCTTCTCCTCCTTCTCTTCTTCTCCCTTCTCTTCCTCCTCTTCCCCTCCTTTTCTTCTTCTCCTCCTCCCTTCTCCTGCTCTTCCTCTTCTCCTCTACCCCGTCTCCTCCTTTTCTTCTCCCTTCTCTTCCTCCTCCTCTTCCTCTTCTCCTCCTCCTCCTCCTCCTGTTGTTGTTGTTGTTTCTTCTTCCTCCTCCTCCTCTCCCCAAATCCCACCTATTTCCTATTCTCCCCGACGGGCTCCCGGCTCCCCGGCCTGCAAAACTCCCGAGAAGGCAGCCGCGCCGGAGCCCGAAAAGGCAGCTCTGTCTGCCGCCCTCCCGCAGGCCTCTTGCTGCCCTTCGCGGGAATCCCCGGAGGCGGCTTCCCTCCTCGCCAGGGCCTGCCTCCGCCAGGCCTGCCTGCTAAGGAGCGAGCGGAGGGCCTGGGAGGAAGAGGCGGCGGCGGCAGCTCCTCCTTCGCCGGCGCGCTTGGGGCCTCCCCGGCTGCTCCTCCTCCTCCTCAGCCGGGAAGCGCCGCTAAGACTGTCACTGCCGCCGCCGCCGCCGTCGAGGCCGGGCCCGCCCTTGCGGAAGGAGGCGGATCTGCCGGCGAGGTAAGGGGAGGCCGCGGCCCTCAGAGAAGGCCGGAGGGGCTGAGGGAGGGAAGAAAGAAGGCGCCCCGCAATGGCGGCGGCCTTTTTCCCGCCAAAAAAAAAAAAATGGAGGGCGTTTTGCCTGGCTTTCCCGAAACGGCGACTCTCCTCATAAGAGGAAGGGCCGAGACACCCCCTCAACCCCCCCGAAAGCCCCTCGAGGTGGGGAAGGCCCCGTCTCCCCTCACCGCCCCGCCCCCGAGGCCGCCCTGCCTGTTTTTGTTTTTATTTTTATTTTCCTTTTTAAGGGTTTTGACCTGTCTCCTTTCTCTCCCCCCCTCTCAAATGGCGCCTCTCTTTTCCCCCCCTTTTGTGGGAAAAGTGGATCTGCGCCCCTCTTTCCCCCCCCCCCGCGGTGATTAGTCCTCGGTTCGTTTAGTGACCATCTGGTTGGTGTGCGCCCAGTAAGAAAAAGCAAGGTACAGGAGGCCCTCGACTTACAACAGTTTCATTTAGTGCCAACCTTGGCCGCGTTAAGCCTGGCGGACTTCAACTCCCAGAATTCCCCAGCCAGCTTTGCTGGCTGGGGAATTCTGGGAGTTGAAGTCCGCCAGGCTTAACGCGGCCAAGGTTGGAGACCCCTGGTTTAAGTGAATTGTTTTTTTCCCCACCACAGGGCTGACATTTGCAACATCATGTGGTCAAAATTAAGATCGGCTTAGCAACTGACTCATACTTACGACCGTTGCGCTGCCCCAAGGTCAGGCGATCCCCTTTGGCGACCTTTTGACACGGGGGAAGGCCAGGCTCGCTTAACAACCTTAGCTAACTTATTTATTTATTTATTTATTTATTTATTAGATTTGTATACCGCCCTTCTCCTTACGGACTCAGGGCGGTGAACAGCCGAAATAAAAATTCAATACATAAAAGTTAAAAATTAAAACACATATACATTAGGCTGAGAATTAAAACCAAATAAATATTAAAATGCAGCAACGCTACAAACATTAAAAATTTTAAAATTTTAAAAACTTATCAAACCACAGCGATTCGCTTAACAACGGTGGCCGGAAAGTGGAGCAGAATTCGCCCAGCAAACGTCTCGCTTAACGACAGAGCTGTTGGGCTCAGTTGCGGTCGTAAGTCGAGGGCTACCTGTAGTTAAAAGCAAAGAGTGTTCCTGGAATTCTAAAAATGACAATAAATCCGTTATGGTTTGACGGGAGGCACAGGCTAACTTTGGATAACATTAAAAAAATAATACAGGCAGGCCTCAATTTACAGTCTTTTTGTTTAGTGACCGTTCCAAATTAACGGCACTGAAAAAAAAAATGACGTAGGACTGTTTCTCTCACTTAACGACCCTCGCAGCATCTCCATGGTCACCTGATCAAAATTCACACCGCTTGGCCTCTTGACTCGTATTTATGACGGTTGCAGTGACCCTGGGTCACGGAATCCCCTTTTGTGACCTTCTGACACATAAAATCAATAAGGAAGCCAGAAGCCACTTTTAACAACCATACTACCAATTTAACAACTGCAGTGATTCACTTAAGAACTGTGGCAAGAAAAGTTGTAAAATGGGACAAAACTCACTTAACAAATGTCTCACTTAACAAACAGAAGTGTTGGGTTCAGTTGTAGTTGTAAATCAAGGACTATCTCTATTCTATACTGGTACTATTTGTAATTATAGTACAGCATATTTATTTTTTTGTAGTTACTATAGTAGTCTTTAGAGTGAAATGGCATGGAAAAGTTCTTTCCCCTTGTACCAAAATTGGACCAGCTATTTACTGTAATTCAGCAATATCTTCAATATCTTTATTATTCTTGAGATTTCTCCAATATAAGTTTTATGCTAGTCTTGTTTTTCTTTCAGCTATGGAAATGTTGCATTTTTTTCTCTTTTTCTGGAGCTCAGATAGAGAATATGGTTGTTTATTTTCTGTACATCTCCAGTAGGCATTTGTTCAATCATCATAATGACACCGTGGTAGTCATGCGGATTAAAATAATAATCCAATAAAAGCTCTCAAATCCAGCTGGACTCACAAACTGCACAAATATCCATTTGGTTTTCTAAACAGTGTTACAGAAATGATTTGCCATTGTCCTGTTCTTTAAGTCAATCTCCTGTTCTCTCTGACAGCCCCTTAAAAAACTCCCAAAGTAATAACAATTTCAATTTCTCCTTTCCGCTTTTGAATGTAAATGTTTTAAGAGCCTTGCTTAATTTCTCCAATAAAATTAACGAATGTGAAATTTCAGAGGCTGCAAAAAGTTGAATAAACTATCACAAAGTATTTTAGTTTAAGCTCAGCTGTATGTTCTGTGCCTTTTTAAACAAGCTTATTTTCCCTTAGCCCTTCATAAAACCGTATAAAAAACTTGTGGAATCCTAGGGTTTGAAAAAAAATCTTTAAAATAGGAGATGAAAATCTCTATCTGCATTAATGAAGCTTTTAGGGGCCACTTATTTATATTGCATATACTAAATTTTTAAATTAACATTTGATAAATGTGATTTATTATTTATTATATTTATTTATTTTATAAATTGGTGATGTTGCTATGATGTACACTAGATTAGAGCTGTGAAGATTAAAGCAAGTACATAAATATTACATAAATGAAAGTTTAACAATGTGTTATCTTTAGCTCTGTTCTTTTTTAAAAGCATATTTTAAAAGCATGCACCAAGACAAATTCCTTGTGTGTCCAATCACACTTGGCCAATAAAGAATTCTATTCTATTCTATTCTATTCTATTCTATTCTATTCTATTCTATTCTATTCTATCCTATCCTATCCTATCCTATCCTATCCTATCCTATCCTATCCTATTCTATTCTATTCTATTCTATTCGCAATTAATTAACCCTTTTTTGATAATAGATTGTGATATAACCTTTAACCCTGTTAAAAAGATATAACTGTGTTTGGTCCCTACTGCTTAATACTTTTCTATCATCCAAGAGACAGAGAGAAAAAAACCCACTCAAAATACGTGTTTTAAGTCAATTCAGATAAAACAGCTTCAGGGAGACGTCCACAACTGTTCCAATGTACTCTGAATCCTTAAACTTTCAATATCAGAAACTTTGTCCTGTTTCTTACTGTCAACCTGGAAAATGATGAGAAAGAACTGGGCATTGTGTAAAAACACAAGAGCTTTTCTCATTGTTTTTAAAATTAGACTATGACTAATTTCTTCTTAGTAATTCTGTTCTTCCTGATCCCCAAATGCCTCAAAGGCTGTTGAGCAAATTAACAGTGTATAAGAGTTAATTAAAGGTTACATTGATGTAACAAGCAATATGGGCGTTTCTCATTAATTCACACTGCCCCTGCCTGTTTAATGTATTGGAATATGAGACTTGTTCAAAGGGATATGTACAACGTATTTAGAGATAAAATACTTTTTTAAAGAAACTTTTTACGCCCAGCAAATTTTCCTGAATATACACCGGAGGTTTCTTTAGCAAATACCCAAAATAAATATGATATACAAATCTTTAATTATCCATTCATGTTTATCTAGGAATTGTAAGTGCCTCTAGAGTTAACATTATTTGAAGAAAAGGTTTGCCTTCCTATTAGGCAAATGGCATATATTTTGGAGCTATAATACCAACTCTTGTTGAAATCCTTTAAACAATCACACCAAATTCAAGGGAGACAGAAAGACAGTCCTTTTTGATCTATATTTGAGGAAGAAAAGAAACTAGACAAGCAATTTTTCTGAAACATACTGAACATTATTTTAAAAAATACCTTTGTAATAGCACTTGAAATCCCTTTACAGGTAGTCCTCGACTTAGGACCACAATTGAACCCATGTTGCTAAGTGAGAAATTTGTCAAGTGAGGTTTGCCCCATTTTACGACCTTTCTTGCCGTTGTTAAGTCAGTCACTGCAGTTGTTAAATTAGTAACACGGTTGCTAAGTGAATCTGGTTTTCCCGTTGACTTTGCTTCTAAGGAGGTCGCAAAAGGGAATCACAGTGCTCGGGACACTGCAGCCGTCATAAATATGAACCAGTTGCCAAGCGTCCAAATGTAAATCATATGACCATGGGGATGCTGCAACGGTCGTAAGTGTGAAAAATGGTCATAAATCACTTTTTTCAATGTTGTCGTAACTTCGAACTGTCACTAAATGAACTGTGGTAAGTCAAGTACTACCTGTATTATTTTTTTAATGTCATCAAAAATTGGCGTGTGCCTCCCATCAAACCCTAATGGATTTGTTATTTTTATAATTCCAGGAACGCTCCGATTTTTGACTACATTGATTTTTCTTCCTGTACACCAATCCATCATAAAAATGAACAAATACAGCTAAAAACAAAGATACACCAAATCATTTGTTAGGGAGAAGCAATTCTGATCTATGCATTTCAACTGTGAATACATGAAATAAATCACTGGAGCATAAGAGTGACTAGAAACACGGAATCAAAGCTAGTGAACACGGAGCATAAAATGAGCAAAGTACAACATTGCAGGTGTGAATTCACGAGTGCTGATTATGAATGAATGCTGATGTGATTTCAATAAAAATGGGGAGGGAAATAAATGGGGAGGAAGTTATTTTGCGAATGCTTATACTGTGTTCGGATATTTTTCAATGAGAACAGCGAAATTAAGCCCGATTAAGCATCGTTTTCCAGATCTAGTTCTACCCCGATAAGGATTTTAAAAATCCAGCTTTTCCCATCCCATCCCTGAGACAATTCACGGAGAAGTCTGACATTCTTAACCCAAAAAACCTTCTGCAGATTTTCCTGTTGCAAAATCATTAAGCGAAATGAGATGCGGGTGTTTGCCAAGAACTAAACGAGACTTAACATAATTATCTGATGCCGCTTGAACTCACTTCATCTTTTAATTAAGCTGATGCTGCAGTCCTTCACACACACACACACACACCCCATGATAATACAGAAGGAACAGAACCCGTCGGATAAGTGGACAGGTGGAGGAGCCCTTGACTTAAAACCATTTGTTTAGCGACTGTTCAAAGTTACAACGGCAATTGAAAACCTGATTTATGACCATGACAGCATGCCCTTGGTCACATGATCAAATTCAGCCACTTGCAGTTTGTGACTGCACCGGCTTTCGACAATCAAAGTCTGGGGGAAGCCAGATTTGCTTAACAACCTCATAATTCACTTAACAACTGTAGTGACTCGCTTTACAACCGTGGCAAAAACGGTTGTAAAATCAGACACGATTCAACAGCCACTCTGCTTAGTGGGAATTGTAGTTCCAATTATGGTTGTAATTTGAGGACTACCTATATAGGGGCACAACATAAGAGCTGTTATTTTGTTCTGCTATATTGTTTTCTTAACATTTGTAATGGGGTCTATCTAATTTTTCACAAGGATGAATTACTGTTTTTCATCACATGTGCTTTAAGGACTTGTATGTTATTACATGTGATATCTATGATAACTTTAAACTTCTCTTATCAGCTGTGTTGATTTGAGTCCTTTTACAATTTGGGTGGATGGTGGCTGTCCCTGTGACATTACTTCATTCTCTAATTTTTTAAATGCTTTTGCGCCAAGGTGGCTCAGTGGCTAAGATGCTGAGCTTGTCGATCGAAAGGTCGGCAGTTCAGCGGTTCGAATCCCTAGTGCCGCGTAACGGGGTGAGCTCCCGTTCCTTGTCCCAGCTTCTGCCAACCTAGCAGTTCAAAAGCACGTAAAAAATGCAAATAGAAAACATAGGGACCACCTTTAGTGGGAAAGTAACAGCCTTCCGTGTGCCTTTGGCGTTTAGTCATGCTGGCCACATGGCCACGGAGACGTCTTCGGACAGCGCTGGCTCTTCGGCTTTGAAACAGAGAGGAGCACCGCCCCCTAGAGTCAGGAACGACTAGCACATATGTACGAGGGGAACCTTTACATCAAATTGCCTTCCCCGTCTCTTCCTAGAAATCAATCGTGAAATATTTCACCTGACATAAATCTGCCCTTCTTAAGAGACCATCTTGGCAATTAACCGTGTACAGTATTTGCTTTGCAACATGTAATACATTATTGTTCTGCTGATAAGAACATATTCCTGAATTAGTATTATTTTCCTATATTGGCTATATTTAGATTTTTAGACCAAGGCATTTTTGTTTATGGAACTATATAATATCAAAAGTATTACACCGTAAGCTGCCCAGAGTTGTACTGAACTGGGAGATGGGCAGCATATAATAATAAATACATTAAAATGTAGTATTGGTAATATCAAGACTTTGTTGTACCATTGAAGAACAAATAATCAAATCATGTTTATCTGTTTGATTGCTTTAACCTGCTTTCAACCTTAAACATTTCATATGTAAACATTACATATTATATGATTTTTAAAGATGTTTGAGTACTTTAGGTTCAAACAAAATTGCTGCTTGAATATTCAACCATTACCTTTTTTTTTTGCTTTGCTTTAATACTGTATATTTTCTCTCCATTTGTAATTAAAAAGAATTTCACTTTTTTGAGCCTGCTAGAAAGCACGGGGGAGATGGGGGGGGGGGGGGGGGAATGCTTGATCCGACTTCAGGATTTAGCGGCAGCTTCTAAAATACATTCTTCCATCTCTCCGTTCTAGGTTGCTACTCTCAACCCAAGCATGTGGCCTGAAAGGATAACGTGTCTCGTTCTTGACGTAAGCACCGTCATGCGGGTCGAATAACTCCAAGGCCATCGCGTTTTGCAAAAAGAAAATGCCAAAGAAAAAGAAAAATCTCGGGGTGAGCCCATCGAGAAAAAATACAAACCCAGAGACGCTTTCTGCTACCGACGCCTTGTCCTCCTCACCAGCTTCGTTACATGGGATCAATAAAGATAAACTCATCAGCGGGCTTTCCGAAATGTTCTCGGACCTGGATCCGACTGTCATCTACATGGTGCTGTCTGAATGTGATTTCAAAGGTAAGCCGGCTTAAAAGCGAGCTTATTCCCCTCCCTCCCACTCACTTTATAAATGGGCTAAAAAAAAAGGATGCTGACATTTGTGCTTGTTGTAGGGATCAATTCCAGCCCCAGGAAATAACAGGTAGTCCTCGACTTCACGACCACAATTGAGCCTGAAATGTATGTTGCTAAGTGAGAATTTCGTCCATGAGCTTTGCCCCATTTCCTGCCGCCGTTGTTAAGCGAATCACTGCAGTTGAGAAGCTAGTCACCCGGTTGTTAAGCGAATCTGGCTTCTCCACTGACTTTGCTTGTCCAAAAGTCGCAAAAAGGGGATCACATAACCCCGGGCACACTGCAGCCGTCATAAGTATGAACCAGTAGCCAAGCTCCTAAATTTTGATCGCATGATCGTGGGGATACTGCAAAGATTGTAACTGTGAAAAACAGTCGTAAGTCCCTTTTTTCAGTGCTGGTGTAACTTTGAACGGTCATTAAATGAACTGTTGTAAGTCGAGGACTACCTGTATTCCACCGAGTCACTGGGACCTTCTTCGACCTACAGATCTCTGAGGATATTTTTGCATTTTTCAGTTGATTTGCCTTTTGCCTTTGAACTTTCAGCCAAGCCAATGCATTATCCAAGGAACTAGTTGATGGGGAAAGGGAGTTTAGCCCCCAACCATGCAGCTATACAGGTAGTCCTCAGCTTACAACTACAGCGGACCCCAAAATTTCTCTTGTTAAGTGAGACATTTGTTAAATTTAGTCGTCCCCCCCTCCCCCCGGCTTTTACGACCTTTCTTGACGCATTTGCCAAACGAATCAGTGAAGTTGTTATATGAATCTGGCTTTCCCGTTGTTTTTGCCCGTCAGAAGGTCACAAAGGGGAAATCACATGACCCCCGGGGTCGCTGTAACCGTCATAAATATGAGTCAGTTGCCAAATCCCTGAATTTGGATCCCATGACGAGGGGGATGCTGCAACGGTCCTAAGTGTGAAAAATGGTCACGAGTCACTTTTTTTCCAGTGCCGTCGTAACTTCGAACGGTCACTAAACAAACCATTGTAAGTCGAGGATTACCTGTATTTATTTATTTTTGCATATGGCATACATATATGCCTTTAGCTCTGAGAGAGTGGGTGGTGGGGTTGAATGGATCCTATTTCTTTGCAGTTATCTTGTTGTTAGCCCTTTCCCTGAGAACTCTTTGTTTCTTTGTGCCCAATTGCTTGTGGAAACTTTTTGGAACTGTTGCAAGAGTTCCTTGTAGACTAGAGATTGGGGGTGTCTTATCCCTCCCCCTCTGTTGAGAGGGGGCTGCTCAGTGTTAACATAAATGACCTCTTTTACTCCTCTTTCAAACCAGTGGTCCTCCCTATCTGTTGCTGTCTTCGAAAGAGTGACCTTTGTCTTTCAAATGCAGCTGGACCATTGAATCTTGTCCTGATGGCTTTGATCTCTCACGTTGTGCCATGCGCTTGGGAAGTGGTAGTTTTGTTTCCCCAGTATACGGGATCTGCACATGTCTCATTGCATTGTACTGCATATACCACATTGCTGAGTTTGTGTTTGGGTGTTGTATCCTTGGGGTGGACAAGCTTCAGCCTTAGCGTGTATTCTTGGGTTTAAAGTGCGTATGTGTGTTGTGTTGGTTGAAAATCCTCCGGAGATTTTTAGATATTCCTGCAACGTATGGAATGACAACGTTGCTTCGTTTGTTGTTCTCCTCTTTCTTTGTCTGTTGTAGAAAAGGGTCTTTCTCTCTCCTTCGTTGTCCAATATTTTCCCTTTTGGTATCTGAGCAGCCCTGCTTTTCTATTAATATATGCTTTCTTTTCAATTTCTTTTCTATTTTACATTACATGTAAAATACATTACATATTTTACATTATACATATATTATCATGATTGTACATTTATGTAGTAACATTTTTTCCTTCCCCCTCCCCTTGTCCATTTACACAAGTGTCATCTAAGTTTCTATTTCTGTCTTCTCTCTCATTTACATTTACACTGTCTAATTTATTCATGTCATCTTTTATTCATATTTCTTTTCTAACCTTACATAAAATCGTCCCCATGTGTTGAAATACACCGATCCCTCTTTATCTTTTATTCTTAATGTTAATCTGTTCATTTCTATGCAATCTAAAATATTCTTTATTACTTCACCTTCTGATAGGATTTTCTTCTACCTTCCAATTTTGTGCAAATACAATTCTTGCTGCTGTTATTATGTATATAATTAAATACTTATCTTCTTTACTCTATTTCTCTCTGGTAAAATATCCAATAGAAAAATCTCGGGTTTTAATTCTATACGCTGGTGTAACATTTCTTCTAACCATGTCTGTATTCTAATCCAATAATTTTTTGCTTCTATACATGACCACCACATATGATAATATGCTCCCGAGTTGCAATTTTCTTTTCAAGTTGCACCTAACAAATGGTTTTGCGCCCCAAACTCAAAATTCATGTTTAAATGTAGACGCAATATTTAGATCAAGCATTATTTTTTTAAAAAAAATAATAAATGCTTGCTTGCAGTTCTCCCTGTTAGTTCAAGGCACTGCTCTTTGGCCCCTAGGGAGCTGCATCTGTGAAGAGCATCCTTTAATCAGTCTTTTTTTTGAAGAGAAGGCAAAGGTGGCTGCAAGACGGATGGAGACTCAGGTAATCTTTAAAATGAAAATTCACTGCCTCATATATTTCTGCGGTGCTACTGAAGTTGGTATGCCGAATACGGGGAATAAGTTTAGTAAAGTAATCGTGTCCTTTCTTTGTTTTTACTAGTGGAAGAAACTATGGATTATCTACTGGAATTGTCCACAGCGGCTAAGGATACAGTACGTTCATCGAAAGTCTCAGGTTTTGATTCCCTGTCCGCATTGCTAGTTGGTGAAAATAACTCAAGCTGTAGTACTCGTGAACTTGAGGGCAACGATGCTACCACGGTTGCGAAGCGTGGCGAAGAATCACGGCCGCCCTTGTCATCTGAAGAACTGGCAATCATGATAGAGAATTCTCTTGAGGAATGCAGTCGAAAAAGTGAAGCAAAGGAATCAGAAAATGATCAGCTCTTAGGTAGCCTGGCTCGGAACCACAACGATTCCAATTGCACTGAATTATGTCTAAAATCCAATGGAACAGCAATAGAAAACTGCTTCACCGCACTGAAACCAAGTTATAATGAAACAGACGAGTCGACATCCGTATCGGAGATCGAGACAAAGGATATTTTGACACCAAACCCAGAGAATTACAGTTTGCCAGAAGTGGTCCTCGACAGTGGTGCCGTTTCGGAAATGGTGACATTCGCCAACAAGGCAGAGGCTTACACTGAGCCAAATCAAATGCACAATGTTTTATTTGATTTTACAGCGGTCAGCACCCTGACCGCTCAAAGCCATCAGGTTTTTGCTAAAATAGAGACAAATGCCTTTCCTAATCCTCACGCTTCTTCGCAGGCGGCTGAAGAGCAAGAAAACGTCGTGACTCTCTATAATAACCTGAAACAATTTTGCGTTCCTGACCTGTGCGCAGGATCCAGTTTGAAATCAGCACCTTTGGCGAAGGAGACCGATCCTTCTCGGCGAACGTGGAGTTCGCCGTTTTCTCTGTTTCAGAAGTATCCCCAGGAGCTCAATTTTTATCCAGCTTTCGAATCCCAATGCAGAAATCATAGCTTTGTGACTCCCATCGCAATCACTCCTGGGAAATGGAGACCGGCTTCAGATTGTAAGAGTCAAAGAAAGACATTTTGTTCTCCAGAAGTTTCAAAATCCTGGGAGAGCCTCTCTCCTGTGCCAAAGAGATGCGGGAATAAAAACGGGCGACAAAGACATCATTTTCCTCAAGTCCAACAACTGTCTGGTGGTCCCCTAATGAACAGGAAGACCTTCGCAGGTCACGTTCTGGTTCTCCTCCGAGGGCTTCCGGGATCGGGCAAATCCTATTTGGCAAGGTAGGTTCGACGTACAAAAGATTCAGAAATAGGACATTGCGGGCTTTTTCTTGCTCATACACAGGCACATCATTACATTCTGTCAGTGAGCCAGATTCCCTTCCAACCGTATGCAGGTAGTCCTGAAAAATTAGTGACTTCATGACCATTTTTTTGCACGACCATTGCAGTCTCCCCATGGTCATGTGATCAAGAGCCGTGATGGTGCAGTGGTTAGAATACAATATTGCAGGCTGATTCTGCCCACCGAGGGGCAGTTCGATCCTGGTTGACCAGCCTTCCATCCTTCCGAGGTCGGTAAAATGAGGACCCAGATTGTTGGGGGCAAGTGGCTGTACACCTCATAGAGAGGACTGTAGACACTGAAGCAGTATAAAAGTAAGTGCTATTGCCCTTCCTTGCTCCCCTCCCTCCTTCCTTTCCTTCCTCCTTCCTTCTCGTTTCTCCTCCATTCCCCTTCCTTCTTTCCTTCCCTCCCTCCCTCCCTCCCTGTCTCTGATTAGAATGCAGTATTGCAGTCTAACTCTGCTGACTGCCAGCAGTTCGATCCTGACCGGCTCAAGATTGACTCAACTTTCTATCCTTCCGAGGTCAGTAAAATGAGGACCCAGATTGCTGGGAGCAAAGCTCTATGGCTATCAAAATCAGGACACTTGGCAAGTGACTTGTACTTATGACTGTTGCAGTGTCATAGGGTCATGCGATCCCCTTTTGCGACCTTCTGACAAGCAAAGTCAGTGGGGAAGCCAGATCCATTTAACAACCCTGTTAGTAAGTTAACAACTACAGTGATTCACTTAACAACTGTAACAAGAAAGTTTTGATGAGTTTTGCCTCATAAAATCGGGCAAAACTCACTTAACAGATGTCTTGCTTCGCAACAGAAATGTTGGGCTCAGGTCAAGAACTACCTGCATTGCAGACCAACTCATAGCTCTTATCTATTCCTTTACTCGATGTAGAAGCCAGGGCTCCCCTTCAGTTTGTGATTAACTCTCCAACCAGAAGCCTAGGCTGTTAACGCAAAGCGTTCAATTTTAAAATTATTGCTGGATTTCTCGGCCATCTTTTGCAAGGACGGAGGTCTTTTAGGTTGTCTGTGACGTGATGACAGCCAGGTGTGACCCCCTGAGTTGTTTGTAGGGTATCTGCAGCACCAGAGTGGATGGAGGAACCCCTAGTCATAACCGGGCTCCTTTCAGGCAGGTTTGAGGCTTGGATAGTGAGGGAGAGAGGCACAATATTTTGCTGATTTACCGTACTTTTCAGAATATAAGACACACCTTTTCCCCCCCTAAAAGAGGCTGAAAATTTGGGAGCATCTTATACTCTGAATGTAGCTTTTTTGAAGCTTTTTTTCAGTCCTAACGCTAGTGCAGTGATAGCTAACTTTTTGCCATTGCATGCTAAAAGTGGGTGGAGTGTGGTGGGGTCACATGCACGTGCTCCACCCCCCTGTGCTCCCCCCACTTTTGACACGTGATGGCACGGTAGGCCCAGTAGGCTTGTTTTTTGCTCTCCCCAGGCTCCAGAGCCTTTCTAGGAGCCTGGGGAGGGCAAAAACAGCCTTTCCCGCTCCCCCAGAGGCCCTCCGGAGGCCGGAAACAGTGTGTTTCCTGACTTCTGGTGGGCCCAGAACGCCTGAAAATCAGCTGGTTGGCACACACATGCGTGCTGGAGCTGAGCTCGCGTGCCCACCGATATGGCTCGGCGTGCCACCTGTGGCACCCGTGCCATAGGTTCGCCATCATGGCACTAGTGAGTGAAGCATCTTCCCAGCTTTGCCTGCTCCTTTGACTCTCCACTGTGGCTGTGGCGCTAGCAATTTCCATGCTTTGCTCTGACTCTCAGCTGTGCTTTAGAAGCTTTTTTTCAGCCCTAACTAAGTGCTAACCAAGTGAAGCGATCTCCCCGTGCTTTGCCTGCTTTTCTCATTGCTGCTTCCTCTCAGCTGTGCCTTAGAAGCTGTTTTTTTTATTGCCAAGCAGAGGAATAAAAAACCAGCAAACTAACGTGCTGAATCTGACCAGACTAAGGACGCTAGCCAGATGAATACCTGGTAGGCAGATTTTTTTTTTCCTATTTTCCTCCCCAAAAACTGAGCTGCGTCTTATACTCCGAAAAATACGGTATGCCTTTAGTCCAGGACCGATCCCAGTCAATGCAGGTAAGGGAGCAATCGGTTCAGCCCATGGCCCCTCTTTGTGGGGGTGCTGTATGGCTGTCCTCGCTCCTTATTAGCATTTACACAAAGCTGCTGGCTGCGATCATCCGTCATGAAGTATCCTCAGTATGGTCCTGATATCCAGATGCATATCTCTGCATATTGCATTAACAGAGGAAGTAGAATAAAGACCACGTGAAGTCTTAATACCACTTCATAATGTCTTGTTAAGGCCACACTTAGAATACTGCATCCAGTTTTCGTCACCACAATGTAAAAAAAGATGTTGAGACTTTAGAAAGAGTGCAGAGAAGAGCAACAAAGATGATTAGGGGGCTAGAGGCTAAAACGTATGAAGAAGGGTTATCGGAATTGGGTCCGTCTAGTTTGACGAAAACTAGAAAAACATCAACTTCTGCTTCATTGACTATGCTAAAGCCTTTGTGTGGATCACAACAAATTGTGGCAAGTTCTTAAAGAGATGGGAGTACCAGACCACCTTATTTGTCTCTTGAGAGACCTATATGCGGGTCAAGAAACAACAGTGACAACTGGACACAGAACCACTGATTGGTTCAAAATTGGGAAAGGGATCCAGCAAGGCTGTATACTGTGGCCCTGCCTATTTAACGTATATGCAGAGCACATCATGAGAAAGGCAGGGCTAGATGAATCACAAGTTGGAATTAAGATTGCTGGGGGCAATATCAACAACCTCAGATATGCAGATGATACCACTTTAATGGCAGAAAGCGAAGAGGAACTAAAGAGCCTCTTGATGCAGGTGAAGGAGGAGAGCGCAAAAGTTGGCTTGAAGCTCAATATTAAGAAAACGAAGATCATGGTAAATAGATGAGGAAGAAATGGAGGAAGTGACAGATTTTATTTTCCTGGGCTCGAGGAAAGATCACTGCAGATGGGGACTGCAGGCAAGAAATTAAAAGATGCTTGTGTTTTGTGTTTGTTATATTGTGTTGTGTTATAAATAAATAAATAAATTAAATTAAATAAATAAACAAATAAGCAAATGCTTGCTCCTGGGGAGGAAAGCTATGGCAAATCTAGACAGCATGCTAAAAAGCAGAGACATCACCCTGCCAACTAAAGTGCATATAGTCACAGATATGGTTTTCCCAGTTGCAATGTCTGGCTGGGAAAGTTGGACCATAAGGAAGGCTGAGAAGGCCAAAGAATGGAGGCCTTTAACTCTGGTGCTGGAGAAGACTCCTGCGGGTCCCTTGGACTGCAAGGCCATCCAACCAGTCAGTCCTAGAGGAGATCAACCCTGGCTGCTCTCTAGAAGGCCAGATCCTGAAGAGGAAACTCAAATCCTTTGGCCACCTAATGAGAAGGAAGGACTCACTGGAGAAGAGCCTAATGCTGGGAACCACTGAGGGCAAAAGAAGAAGGTGACAACAGAGAATGAGGTGGCTGGATGGAGTCACGGAAGCAGTTGGTGTGAGATTAAATGGATTCCAGGGGATGGTAGAGGGCAGGAAGGCCTGGAGGAACATTGTCCATGGGGTCACAATGGGTCGGACCCAACTTCACTACAAACAAAAACAACAAGTTTGATGAAAAGAAGGACTAAGGGTGACATGAGAGCAGTCTTCCAATATCTCAAGGGTTGACACAATGAAGAGAGGGTCAACTTATTCTCCAAAGCACCTAAAGGTAGAACAAAAAGTGATGGATGGAAACTAATCAAGGAGAAAAGCAACTTAGAACTAAGGAGAAATTTCCTGACAGTTAGAACAATTAATCAGTGGAACAACTTGCCTCCAGAAGTTATGAATTCTCCAACACTGAAAGTTTTTAAGAAGATGTTGGACATCGATTTGTCTGAAATGGTTTAGGGTTTCCTGCCCAAGCAGAGAGTTGGACTACAAGTCCTCCAAGGTCTCTTCCAACTCTATTCTATTCCATGATATTACTTTTTATGTTTTTATTGTAAACCGCTCACAATCACTTAGATGAGACGGGCAGTGTAGAAACATAATAAATAAAATAAATTATAAATTACAGCCAATATAGTCCCAGTATATGACAGACTGTGAACGTCTTACTACATCAAAAGACTCTCACAGATTATTGTAGTTATTGTCTGAAAGATCTGAATAGTGAGTGTCATAAGGATGAACGATACCCAGGTTTATTTTCACAGTGATTTCTAGAAGATCAGAAGAACGCGTTGGGGGAAAAAAAGATGAGAGCTGTGTTTATCATTTTTCACAGGGTTTTGCTTGAGGATAACCCTTGTGGGATCATTCTTAGCACAGATGACTATTTTTATCAAAAGAACGGGCAGTACCAGTTTGATGCTGACTGTTTAGCAGAGGCGCACGAGTGGAATTGGAAACGTGGTAAGAACTCAATGCAGCAAGACCGTTCAATTGCTTTAGAAGTGCGAATATGAATTTGATAAATAAATAAGGTAAAATGAATACGTTTTGCTAGTCCTAGCGGGACATTTCTGTCGGGATTGATGCTAATTGTCTTTGAAGTAGGCGCATATTAAACATCTGCAGAATTAGACCATTTTAACTAAATTACCCATTTTCTGTCCTGTGGCCCCCCCCACTAATAAGTTGAAAAAACCCATCCCTGATGAATCATAGATGGAACTGAACTAAAAAATATATTAAAGTAAGGAAAAATTTCTCCTTGAGGAGCATTTGGAAGTTTCAATTGGTGCACAATATGGAGGTACAGACAATTATGAGTGCCAGTCATTCAGCACATGTGACACATGATTGGTTAGCAGGATATTTCCGGGTGGAATTCAAGCTACTGGTATTATGGTGGGTTGGGGAGAATGTTGGTTACTTATGGGACATCTGTGGAGATTCTCAGCCATCCACGTCACGGTTGTCCCAACCGTGCTTTTTTCAGGAGGCAACTGGACTTTCTTATTTTTTTTTTCTTTTGAAGACATTTAGCTTCTCATCCAAGACGCTTCTTCAGCTCTGATTGGATGGTGAATCCTTCCATTCTCCAGTTGCCTCCTGAAAAAAGCACCTTTGGCTCTTACTTACGGGACTAGCTCTCCCAAAAGGTGGTGTCTACCCATTCTGGTAGATCTGACAGGAGGGTCCTGCCTGCCAGAGGGTCTCATCTAGCACTGACAATGTTACCTACCATTTTTCCATGAAAATAAGACCTAGCATGTTTTTGCACGTGCGCAATATTTATTATTTATTTATTTTATTAAATTTATATACCGCCCTTCTCCTGCTGGACTCAGGGCGGTGCACAGCCAAGAATAAAAAACATTCCAATACAAAATTTAAAAGAATTAAACAACTTTGGCCCACAATTTAAAACATCCCGACTAAAACCCATTGACAATTAAAAATCTAAAGTGGGGGGGGGGGAGGTTTACGCCAGCCCAGCTTGATGAAATAGAAGCGTTTTTAGGGCACAGCGAAAGGCCCGGAGATCTGGTATCCTGCGTATCTCCGGGGGCAGATTGTTCCAGAGGGCAGGTGCTGCCACAGAGAAGGCCCTCCCCCTGGGGGTCGCCAGCCGACACTGCCAGGCTGATGGCACCCTGAGGAGTCCCTCTCTGTGGGAGCGTACTGGCCGGTGGGAGGCTATCAGCGCCAAAAGGCGGTCCCGCAAGTACCCAGGCCCTATCCCATGGAGCGCTTTAAAGGTGATAACCCTACCCCCCTCCACACACACACAAAATAAGCCCTACTTAAGTGCTTGTGCAGCCGGCTCCCCATTCCATCTGGTTGCTCACGGTGCTTCTAACACGAGGTGAGTCAAAATCGGGGGGTGGAGCTGCCCCATGCGCACAGCGGCTTACCTCAAGGCCCCCGTAGCCAGGCCATGCACACCGCGACAACTGCCTCGCCACGGCGGCACCAGCAACCGTGAGCAGCAGGGGCCCATGTGGCCGCCGGTTCACTTCTGCTTGCTCGTGGCTACAATGGAGCAGGAGGCCGAGCAATATGCCGTTGCCGGCCACCAGGCGGGCAGGTGTCGGGGCGTGGATGCTGTGATTGCAGGGGACTTTATATAAGTGTGTGTGGGGCGCAAGGGGCAGCTCGAGAAAAAAAATTAACCAACCCCCCCCCAAAAAATAAGCCCTAGTGCTTATTTCAGAGCCTAATTTGGGAGAAACACGGGAGTTTAGTAAAGAAACATCTGTAAGAAAATCACCAAGCTCAGTGCAAGGAACTCTGCAGAGTGTCATCTGTTGGAATTCAGGAGTTTGTCTTTTTTTTTCCCCATGGCACCAGCCTTCTGGAACATTATTCCACAACCTACCCCAAATTAGACTTGCCCTAACCCTGCTGGCCTTTCGCAAGGCACAAAAAACCTGGCTTTGACGTCAAGCCCAGTTTATGACTTGTCTTGGCTGCTAATTTTGTGTCCTTTTGTTTTACATGTATATATGAGATAGGCAGCTCATAAATTTATGGAATAAATAAATGCTTCAGGGATCTAGAGTTTCTTCTTAAATGTCCTGGAGTTTTAGTTCAACAGGCACAGTGCGTTATAGCCACGTGCATTATTGCACACAATTTGAATTACGTTATATATTTGGGTTCTTTTTACCCCTTTTGCCTGCATTTGAAACTCCCGCGATTACTTCAAAAACAGAGAAGTTGGAGAATTCAAAACAGATGATCTGAGAAGAACGTCATACATCTTTTATTTTCTATTAAGTAATGGTAATAGAAACTGTTGGTTAGTTAACAATTAGGTGTGTTATTTTTTCTCTCTCCATTTATTTGTCAGCCAAAGAAGCCTTTGAGAAAAGGACCACTCCTATTATCATAGACAATACAAATACACAGGCTTGGGAAATGAAGCCTTACATTGCTTTGGTCAGTATTCCATATTTTTTTTTTAGTGTTGTTATGTTGAATATTGTTTTATTTGTAGATAAATGGGTGGGTGGTATATAAACAGCGTGCTTCAGAGGGCGTGGTTTTAAAAAAAAATCAAGATGGTGGCCATAATAGGGCCATCGGTTGTCTGCACAAATAATCTCTACATTAACAAAAAAATCAAATAGAGCTTTTATTGTGATTTTGTGGCTGCCATTTTGAATTTTTTTTTTTACTATATCCTGTAGGTGTACACCAATAATGTAATATTATGGAGTCCTTGGTGCTTTCTGAACTTGGTGGTTTTCTGGCAGACATCAGTCCTAGATGCTACGCTAAAATACCTGTACCAAATCCCACTCCCTTCTAGCATTGATGACGCTACTTAGTTGGGTCATGAAACGTCTTCAAGAAAATAACCAAGGTCAGAGAGCACCGAGAACACTACAGTCATCATCATAGTTCTACTACATTTCACAAACCTCACTCCCTTCTAGCACTCACGATGTTGCCTGATTTGGTAATATTTAGCTGTTCATTTGTTAGAAGATGAGATGAGATAATTGTCACCTTTTTCTGTGAACACACTGGCACACATTAAAAAAATAAAATTCTGATGCCTGCTTTCAAAAGTGTGTGTGTACACATACTTATACATGCACATACATATACATATACATATACATATACATATGAGATATAGACACAAACACACACATATACATATACATTACGTATGTATAATATATTAATTTTATGCAGAGGTCCCCAAACTTGGTAACTTTAAGACTTGTGGACTTTAACTCCCAGAATTCTTCAGCCAGCCATGCTGGCTGAAGAATTCTGGGAGTTGAAGTCCACAAGTCTCAAAATTGCTAACTTTGGCAATCCCTGAACTTATACATTAATATAAGCCTACTGTATTTTCCGGCGTATAAGACGACTGGGCGTATAAGACAACCCTCCTCAGAGCCATTTAAGGCTCGTCAGAGCCTTTCGGGCTGGTCTGCCTGGTTATAGGAGAATGAGACCCGGCGTATAAGACGACCCCCGACTTTTGAGAAGATTTTTGTGTGTTAGAAAGTAGTCTTATACGCAGGAAAATACAGTATATATTAATCACGGTCCATATTGAATACATGGTGGGGAAAAAGTCTTGAGAGTTAACAAAGTCGATACGACATAGTACAAAGCTATTACAAAATCAACTAGAATGGTGATTTTTATTTTATTTGTTTATTTACGTTTTTCTTCAGTCACAGCAACACAAATACAAAGTTGTATTTCGTGAACCGGATACATGGTGGAAGTTTAAACCAAAGGAATTGGAAAGGTAATAATAAAGCAACAGTAGTACTTCTGTAACAGCATTACTGTGTAACGTCAGTGAGAAATAAATAATAAACATATCTCAGTTAGGAATCAGTTCACTTGCTTGCAGAAAGCTTCTACCCAGCCTGCCTTCAAATTATCTATATTTCTGCAGTGCTATTCATTTATTTATTTATTTTTGTTTACATTTTATTGGTGTTTATAAGATTTCATGGAATACTTAGGAATGGCAGCTTTATTTTCTGAATGCTTGTTTTTACCTCAGAAATACCACCTTCCTTTGAGTGAAGGCATTCATTTAAACAGCGTCAAGAGTATATAAATATTTTTAAGCTGACATTAACAAAATTTGAGGACAGCTAGTCTTCCTGTGGACTCATTGTTTCCTCACTGATATAAAACATGATGATTTAGAGCCGTCCTTTTCTTTTCACCTTTAAAATAAGTCAATAAATAGGCTACTTATGGTATGTAAAAAAAAAAAATTACAATTCCCTGCAATTTTGGAAGGGTTTTCAAACTCATCTTCCTAAGTCTTTAAGGAAAAGTCCCTTGTTTAGACCAGAGTATGAGAAGAATTAGGAAATGTTTGTGAGCTGCAGATCGGCGTGAAACAGTAAATTTTTAAATTTTTAATTCATAGTTTATTTTTAAAAACTTTCTCTCAACTATGTTAAAGCTGCATGCAGCAATACCTTGCTTTGTGGTGATAGCCTATCAAGTGTTTTGTTCTTTCCGATATTTAGGCGAAATGTTCACGGTGTATCTAAAGAAAAGATCAAAAGAATGTTGGAACGATATGAACATTGCCTGACTGCTAATTCAATTTTGAATTCTTCAATCTCAGATGGCACGAGGACACGTGAAATCTCTGGTGAAGTTCTTCATCGCGAGAAAAGGCAGGGGTAAACGGTCTACAGATGTTTTAAGCTTGCTACGAAGCTTATTGTGGGGTCCTCTCGGACCTTGATAGTCTTCTTGAAGCATTTGATGCCCCATCAAGAGTGATAGAAGAGAATAGTATTTGGTACAGTTATCTAATACAGCATCTAGCATTCATGCTAGAACAGGGGTGTCAAACTTAAGGCCTGCAGGCAGGATGTGACCCGTGGGGTGCTCAGATCTGACCCGCGGGGCTGCCCTGGAAACAGCAAAGGACCAGCCCGCAATACCGCTGCCAGCAAAAATGGAGCTCAAGAGGGCCGTGCACTTGGGCCTCCACAGGCATCCCCGTAATGAGTGACGTCCAAGCTGGCCACGCCCATCCTGGCCACACCCCTGCCCCCCAAGGTCAAACACAACCCTGATACGGCCCTCAACAAAATTTGAGTTTGTCACCCCTGTGCTAGACTATCAGGCTGTGCGAGGACATCTGTGAGAGTTCCTTAGGCGGGGCATTCTCCGAACAGTTTCAATAAAACCAAGAAAAATAGAAAGGACATAATTTGCCTTGATATTTCGTGTTTCCTGGAGATTTGCCGCTTTTCCGACAGCAAAATGGAGCTCCAGCTGGGTTCCTACACTAGCATGGTAGGAAACATATAGTATCCTGCGAAGATAATTGCAAAAGTTGTAGACCATCTCCGTACCCGGTGACAGATTTTAATAAGAATATATATATATATATAGAATAGCATGCAGAATGCTAATGTGAATTTCTTCATCTGTGTAGATCTCCCTATTTATTTCAGTAGATAATATAAAGATATGACTGTTTCTGCTGAAATAGTCATATCATTATATTGATACTTTGGGAGGGTTTTTTGTCCACCAGCTCAAAGCAAATGCAGTATCTTCCATTTGGTTTTAAAGTCTTAATGAAATGTTAAGCGAAAAAACCAGCTATTTATATCTCTCTCTTAGTATTAAGCAATTCCTTAAGCATCCAGTCTTCATTTCAACAAGAGTCCTCTTTTATTCAAGGAAAACAGTTTTTCATTTTGAGCAGCCAGTCCTTTAACACACTTTATCTTCTTCCTTCTGTCTACTTATGCCGTTTTAGGTAACGAACGTCCTAAAATTGTTTTAGCAGAAATAAACTTCAGCGATGTATGCATTAATATATATATGTGTGTGTGTGTGTGTATATATTTGTCTTGTAGGAAAGAAGAACAGAAAGAACATTTTGCCTCCTCTTTGAAAAACGTAGAATTAAATCCAGATGAAAAAACTACTTTAGAAGAAGTTATGGCAGATGATCAGAGCCTTCAAAATGAAAACAGAAGAGCGGGACATGATTTACAAGAATCCACTTCTGAATGTAGAATAGATTGCTTGGACCCTGCTGCGTTACCAGCAGGAATCAAAATGGAATCCATTCTTGAAACAGAGTTGAGACCAATCTCGGATTCCAGTGAAAATACTCCGTCGTGCAATAACAGTGAGTTGAAACTTCAGATTGAAGCAACTGCATGTCATGAAAAAACAGAGCCAGAATTCACAGAAACACAAAATAAAGATGGAGATCTAAATTCTGACAGCTCAGTAAAATCTAAAATGTTAAACTTTGTGGGAGACTGGCCAATAGAACAAACTTTGGGTCAAAGGGTGAAAAGAATTAAAAGATTAGAAAAACGTGCCAGGAAGGACAAAGGAGATTTAAGTACGCCGACATCTACTCTTGATCCATTAAAAAATACAAGTGAAGATAAAACATCGGATTTGATAGACAGTCATCAGGACCTGCCCCTTTCTGAAGATAGATGTGAAGACAAATGTGAAGAAAGCAACTCTAACTTTCCTTCTACGATGCCTCAGGTTAATGCGGAAGTCCATACAACAGAATTGCTCATGGTAGGAGACTGGCCGGTTCAAACTTTACAGCAAAGACAACACAAAATGAAAAGGATAACCAAGCGAGACATTCGTGAGGCAGATGGATTAGGAAACGGTCAAGATGATGTCACCATTGGTGATGGGACTGCAACGTCTCAGCTGAATGAAACGTCTGCAGATGTTGAAGAGCAGGGGGCCTCTTCAAAGGAGGAACACTTTCAAGGGTCTGAAATCACAGCTCTTGAACCTCTTAGTGAGAAAAAGCCAGTGCTGAATAAAAGAACAAGGAAGCATCATAAATTAGCGTTAACGTTTACCAACAATTCGGCCCTCAACAAACCAGGGGAACCCCTGTCTCTTTGCACTTGGACAGAAGAAAAACCCAACCAATGTGTGGTGTCCCAGGCTACCAAATCTTCACAGACCGAACCACGAGATTTTGCCCTTCTGTGGAGACTGGAGAGAGAGATTGTCTTTTCAGAAGATACAAAAGTACTGCACGGCAGACTCGACGGATTCGTACCCAAAAGGGTTGAAGCCATTCCAGATTGCCCGGAAAAAATACCCTACAAAGTAACTTATGAGAGAAGCACCTATGTAGAAGAAAGGGAGCTGGTGAGGGTCGATGAATCGGAGAACCTCAATATTTTGTGTAAACTCTTTGGGTCTCTTTCGTTCGATGCCATCAAAGATCTGTATGAACGATGTAACCGAGATATGGACTGGGCCACGGGGCTCCTGTTAGACTCCGCCGAGAAGCTCTGCAAAGACGACGACATTGGAGACCTGCAGGAAGCAGAGGTTCGACTCCCTGACGTGTCTCTTCCGTCGAAAAGACATGCTGCGCCTGAAGACAGATTTGCTGGTCCTGTGGCAGTCACTCAAGCGACTGCGATTTCTAGGATTATTCACAAATCCGAAATAACGAAAGTCCCCCTTGACGATGACAGTGAAAACATTTCTGGCCATCTTGCAAGACACGGGGTATATTCTTCTTCTGGAGAAAACGAAATTCATCCGTTACCTGCTGAAGGAGAACCCGTCATAGACCCATCAGATCTGGAGGTAGGTCCTTTGGACGTGCAAACAAAACAGAGAATTTCTAGAGCGCTATCAGAGAATGAGCCGCGAAGGACGTCCTCGGTTCATGAAATGGATGCCGCTGTTCCCGACGAAGGAGACGGCCCTTTGAAAGCCGCCTGTGATGTGGGAGAGGATCAGCTTGGAGCAAACTTTCAGGAGGGTCCGTTTCCAGAGGAGACCTCAGATTTGAAGCTAATGGAAGCAACCGATTCGAGCAGTGCAGGAAGCCACAAATATGAGCCGTGCAGAAAAATGGATTGTAAGCCCGGCGTTGTGGTTCCGACACAAAGAGAAAAGAACATCCCTGATCAAGACAGTGGGACAGTCAAGTTGCAGAACTCCGTATCTCACTCAAGGTCCGTGACCATCGATTGTCTCGAGTTGGTCTTAGCTCCAGAATTAGCCATGCAGTTAAGTGAAATATTTGGACCGGTTGGAGTTGATGCAGGTAAGAACATCAGTGCCTATTTCACTTAAATAAAATAGTAAATTGTTTCTGAACTGGGAACTGATGATTGTATATACCTAGCAGATCTTAAGATTTAAAAGAACTGAGCAGGTTAAATAATAGAGGTTGGTATAGATCACGCAATAATATATGTATTCCAAGCCTTTATTTTGAATTAAGCCACTGTTCATTGTTCATAATTCGTAGTTTATTTTTGGCCTTTTGGGTTTTGACATTTTTTGTTCTGTGGCTAGCTAGCTGCTAATTTATGGGGAGACTGTAGTAAATCATTTTACTACAACTAATTACTCAGTTGTAGTAAAAGCTTTAATGTTATTTTATTTTATAACAGCAAAATTTGTTCCAATTGTGGGCCCAGAATCTAGAGTGTGTTGGTGATCTAATGCTATCCGAATATTTGTGACTTCATCTTTTAATCACCTAAGTCAACATTTCTACACAAGCTGCCAAGAGATTGCAGCAGAGAGAAATTTGAAAAACAAGTAAATATGATTTTGGTCTTGGCTGATTGGCTGGGGAATTCTGGGAGTTGAAGTCCACAGATCTTAAAAGTGGTCCAGATTGGACACCCCCAGATTATGACATTTCTATGCTTGCACATTACTTAGATGGCATATTTTTTAAAAAAAGCATTTGGAAGCTCCATTGTGTCTTGTAAAAAAAGCATTAACTAAATACCAGTACGATAGAATGAGATTCTCTTTAAAGTTGTATGTGACTTTTATCTCTCGTTTTTTTCCCCTCCTTCCATAAGGCTCACTAACTCCTGATGACTATGTGGTTCATATTGATCTGAATTTGGCCAGAGAAATTCATGACAAATGGAAAGCATCTATTATGGTTAGTCAGCTTAAATTAAATCTAAAGATAAAGGTTCCCCTCGCACATACATGCTAGTCCTTCCCGACTCTAGGGGGCGATGCTCTTCTCCATTTCAAAGCTGAAGAGCCAGGGCTGTCTGAAGACATCTCCGTGGTCATGTGGCCGGCATGACTAAATGCCAAAGGCGCACAGAACACTGTTACCTTCCCACCAAAGGTGGTCCCTATTTTTCTACTTGCATTTTTTACGTACTTTCGAACTGCTAGGTTGGCAGAAGCTGGGACAAGGAACGGGAGCTCACCCCGTTACGCGGCACTAGGGATTCGAACCGCTGAACTGCCGACCTTTCAATTGACAAGCTCAGTGTCTTAGCCCCTGAGCCATCACTTCCCTAAAATTAAAATTAAATCTACAGATAGGTTTATTATTGTTCATGACTGAATATTATATGGCACGCATTATATTACAGATTTTTTTTACTTGTTGTATTAATTATTGACATTTCAATAATTTGTAGAACAATTATGTTGCACTTAGTCCAAACACATTTCTTTAAAAATGTGTTTGTACAGCTAGTTCTTGACTTAGAGGCATAATGGAGCGCGGAATTTCCATTGTAATTCGTTTCTCCAGACAAGGACTATAGGCGGGAAACATACAAGGAGAAGCTACAGATCTCCCAACTTCAATCTGTTGGTCATCCTTCTAAGTTGGGTCATAGAATTCCTGTCCCATTGAGGATGTCAACAATATGGTTGAGGAAGAAACCCAGAGAGGCACATTTAGGATAGGATAGGATGATAAGATAACTTTTATTTTCAGTTTTTCTATGTACACGCTGGCAGTTGAATCCATAATACCCAGGGGTGTATGGCTCTGCCTACCTTTTCTGAAATCAACAATAATCTCTTTTGAGGGGTCCTGGGTGCCCTCTGAGCTTGTTTTCATGCAGATGTTTCCTTACCCAAATTAGGTAACATCATTAGTGCTAGTAAGGAGTGCTATTTGCTGTCAGTTTATATTCTGGTGACTTTGCATGAAAACCACCAAGCCGAGAGAGCACCCAGGACCCCTCATTTAAACCAAACTCTGAGCTACAAATATTTTCCTTTATTGGTATAATCTCTTTTGTTCTTCCTCCATTTAGAACCAGGCTCCTCTTCTTACATCTGTCCACCAAAGCCTGTGCCTCCTCCATGTAAGCCCCTGTTGTGGCCCCGTCCTCTGAGCCTATCCCTTTGGAGGAAGGAAGCTCTGAGCAGGAGGAAGAGGAGCCAGCCAGATCTCCCAGCCCCCCCCCTCTGGCACCGGCTCAGGTGCCAGCTGAAAGAGAGCCAGGTAGTGGGGAAACAGGTGTCTCAGATGAGAGTGAGGGAGAGACGTCATTCCTGGATGCACGCCAAAGAAGGCGAGACAAAAGAGTATTGCAGCTGCGGCGTATGAGGAAATAGTTCTGAGTCACTGATTGGAGTCATGGGATCAGTGAGTCACTGGACCACACCCAGAAGCCTGTCTATATAAGACAGGCCAGTGAGTCACGAAGTTCGTGACGAACAAAGCTAAACAAACGGAGCAACCTCGTAGGCTTGGAAGCTAGATGAATGGCAAAGCTACGTAGGAGATTTTCTTGTTTGTGTAAACCAATAAAGTCCTTGGCAGACGGTGTGCATATCGCTGCCAAGGTTGAGATAAGAACTGCGGAGTGTGCCAAGTGATTATTAACCCTCGGCTGGCTGTGTTTTTGTGGGTCTCTGAAGGGGGGGACAGATCAGCCCCCTTGTTGTCATCCTGAATAAGACCTCACTACTGTTGTGTTATCCGCACACACTCCCCAATATGGTTGGTAGCACACCTTGCACAACCGTCGTGGGTCAACCAGGTGAACAACAGTGGATTTGGGACACAACCATGTGCTTGAGAAAATGGTGTTAGAATTAGAATATTACCCCCAACTCGCACATACTGGAGCCTGTCAGTCAGCAAAGCAAGAATCCAGTTGCAGAAAGGAGTATTACAGTCAAAAAGGCCCAGTTTGTCTCCTAAATGCTGAGGGATGATCGTGTTAAATGCCAAACTAAAGTTGGCAAACAGTATTTGCTCATGAGTATTTCTTTCCTCTAAGTCAAGAGTGTCAAATTCAAGGCCCGTGGGCCGGATCAGGCCCACGGGGTATTTAGATCAGGCCCCACGGGGCCGCCCTGGAAACAGTGAAGGACCAACCCATGGTGCCTCTGCCAGTGAAAACGGAGTTCGGGAGGGATGCGTGCGGCCCTCCGCAGCGCCATTTTCTCTGGCAGAGGGTTGCAGGAGGCCGTCGCAGCCGAAAACAGAGCTCAGGAGCCCGTTTTCACTGGCAGAGGGTTCAGGCCATCACAGGTACCCCCAACCTGTGTGATGTTGAGCTGGTTGTGCCCACCCCAGCCCCCCAAGGACAAACACAACTCTGATGCGGCCCTCAATGAAATTGAGTTTGACATCCCTGCTCTAAGTGCACCAAGCTCAGATGGAGAACAGTAGCATCCTCTGTGGAGCGTTTCGGACAGTAAGCAAACTAAAGTGAGTCAAACAGTGGAAGGAGGCCGGATGCAATAAAGTCCTTTATCAGCAGTTCATCGGTTCAAATCCCTAGTGCCCCGTAACAGGGTGAACTCCCATTACTTTTTCCAGCTGCTGCCAACCTAGAAGTTCGAAAACACGTAAAAAATGCAAGTAGAAAAATAGGGACCACCTTTAGTGGGAAGGTAACAGTGTTCCGAGCGCCTTTGGCGTTGAATCATGCCGGTCACGTGACCACGGAGACGTCTTTGGACAGTGCTAGCTCTTCAGCTTTGAAACGGAGATGAGCACCGCCCCCTAGAGTCGGGAACGACTAGCACATATGTGTGAAGGGAACCTTTACCTTTACCTAAGTGTCCTGTTAGTACTTATGATGTCCTAATATTATCAATGTTTTGATTTAGAAGAGGCGAGAAGAAGAATTGCACAAACTCCTTGAAGAAAGTAAGTACCATCTTCAATTATCGCGGTTCTTCTGCTTGTAAAATCTACGATTGCAAAGATCTTTCTTCCTTCTATGCCCGTTCCCATTCCCGGTGTTCCTTAATGTGTGGACTTCAACTCCCATGGCTGATTGGGGAATTCTGGGAGTTCAAGTCCACACGTCTAAAAAGTTGCTGTGGTTGATGGGATGTAAGGAGGCTCAGCTTACAAGCAGTAATGGGTTTCAAGATTGCTTCTTTTTAGCAGAAATGTATCCGTTTTGTGACTTTGTTCTCTTTGTGTATAAGTCAGTGTGGTTTAGAGCCGCCTATTTTTTTATGTTTGGCAATTTTTAAAAAGTGCAGCATCTCACCGGCCCAAGGTTGACTCAGCCTTCCATCTTTCTGAGGTCAGGTAAAATGAGGACCCAGATTGTTGGGGGACAATCTCATCAATGGTGATACACTAAATAGAACTAAGCAAGCAATTTATAAATAATAGCAAGTATTTTAGTAAAGGACGCTAAAATAGAATTGATAGATGTGATGTATTTTGGGGTGTAATATAATAAACTTATTTCCCTGTCCACGTTCTGCATTTCATAATTTCAGTTGACCTTTAAGTACAGAAGAAAACCTTCGCATTCAGGTCCGTCCCCTTATTTTCTTTAAGACCGTCTTTTAAAAAAAAGAAAGAAAGAAAGAAATTACCGTATTTTTCAGAGTATAAGATGCTCTGGACTGTAAGATGCACCTACCTTTTTTGGTGATGAAACAAGAAAAAAAATCTGCCTCTGCCTCCCAGCAATTTTGCCTCGTTGCAGCAAACAGCAAACAGCCTGCTTTACTTTCATTTTCATTTTCAGCATAGCTTAATTAGCACAAGGGGGAAAAAAATCTGCTCCAGCAATTTACCTCCTTGCAGCAAGCAGCAAAGGCCCCCGTAAAATAGCTGAGAGCAAAACAGCTGAGAGTTGGGAGGCCGATCCAATCAACTTGTGCTAATTAGGCTGTGCTGAAGCTAAAAGGAGCTGTTTCTTCTTGCTGCTTACTGCAAGGACGTAAACTGCTAGGAGGCAGAGGCCAAAGGGTGGGGGCCAGTGGGCAGACAGGACTACATTCAGTATATAAGACGCACCCAAATTTTCACCCCCTTTTGGGGGGGAAGATGCATCTTATACTCCGAAAAATACGGTAAATAAAACGCCACTTCATCTTCCATTGTTATTTCTTCTAAAGATCCCTTGCTATTTGAGCGGCTGCGCCCAGGCGAAGTGGACGATGTGCTTTCCCAGTACGCTGCTGATTTTCAAGAGCCGGAAAGTTTACCTACAGCTGGGTCGGCTGACGCCTCGGCGGCTTCCGATGTTTTCCCCTACATGGATCACTGGAACGTTCACACTCAGAGAGTATCGCTTCGGGAGATCATGTCGGAAGAAATTGCGCTCCAAGAAAGACTAACGGTGGTAGGGTATTGCTGGGTGTACTTCCTGGAAGTCTCATCCTGAGCTGTGTTGGTATAAGGGCTCCCAAGAACCCAGCTGCCAATCTTCCAATGCTTTGCAGCATTGTGCTCTGTGTTCTGGTCTTCCCAGTAGGGTCCTGAGTCCCACCTTCCCACTCCGTAAGCCTTAGAAGCATAAGCAGCTACAATCTGTCCTTTCTGGATGCTCGTCATGGAATCAGATGCATGTATGTTGCATCCTGACAGCACAATGCACATGCCATCATTTGAATAAAATTCTGGATTATTAAATGTGTATTGCCAAATAGAAGGGGTGCGGTGGCTCAGGGGTTAAGACGCTGAGCTTGTCGATGGAAAGGTCGGCAATTCAGCCGTTTGAATCCCCAGCGCCGCGTAACGGGGTGAGCTCCCGTTCCTTGTTCCAGCTTCTGCCAACCTAGCAGTTTGAAAGCAGGTAAAAAAAATATTTTTAAAAATACAGTACCCATATTTTCCATATGTATCTGGATAAACCAGCTCTCAAATTTTTAATCCAAAATACCATGAAAAATGCAATTTTCATGATCCTTTGTTTAAAAATTTATGGATTGGCTCATTTGCAGATAGGCTTACCGGCAAGTACAGTAGTGGCCAAAATTGTTGAAACCTTTTGGGAAAAGTGTATTATTGAAGTTTGGGGGCTAAAGACACCACTTTTTTTTTTATTTTGAGTTTCAAGATAATCCTATTCCACTGCTGGAATAATGGCCTGGGAATAGCCCAGACGTTAACCCAATTGAAAATCTATGGAGCCGACTAAAGAAACTAAAATAAAACCCAGTTAATAGAAGCCGTCATTCAATCTTGGTTTCACATGATAACAGCTGCAGAACTCAAAGACTTGGTTCCCTCCATGGGAAGACATCATAAGGCCATCATTTATGCTAAAGGTTAACCAACGAAGTATTAACTGACATGGGGATCGTTTTTGTATATCTCGTTTTTTCTATGGTGATCATTTTTGTAGATCTCGTTTTTTCCTACATGTTTCACTTTTCTTCTTTATACTGTAGCTGCTATTCTAATAGTAAATCCTTCATAAAAGTTATTGCATGACATTCTTGATTAAATGATCTTTCCATTGATATATAATGTTATGGTACTACTCCCCCCCCCCAAAAAAAGTGGTGCTATTAGCTAGCTATTAGAAAATATACTTTTCCCAAAAGGTTTCCACAATTTTGGCCGCTACTTATGGTAATAACTAATGCAAAAACATGAAAAATGGTGCCATGATTTAATATTTGCGCTGTGTCATTGTAGAAATACTTTAGAGGTATAATTGTTTCTCTCTCTCTCTCCCTCTCTCTCTCTCTCCCTCTCTCTCTCTCTCTTTGTGGGCTAGAAACCTTTCCCTTGCATTGCTAAAAAAGACTGTGCTGCGAAACTGAAGGAAAAACAACTTTTGGACTTATTCCCCACCATTAACGCAAACTTTTTGATGGACATCTTCAAGGATTACAAGTGAGGCTTTCTTTCGTAATACGATGCGCATCAATTACGTGAAAGTTATACTGCCTGAAGTGACTCCTTGTGGTGTTGTTGTTGTTGTTGTTTTTAATTTGTCAGTTATTCCTTGGAACCAACCGTCCAGTTTCTCAATAGCGTCCTAGAAGCAGATCCCATAAAAACCGTGATCGCTAAAGAGCCTGCTCAGAATGCCAGGCATTCTCCTAGCAACACTTCAAAGTCTCGAGAGAAAAAGGTAAAGGCTGTCTCGCATGAGCGTTGCAAATCTGTTTTCTGAAAGGGGCTTTTACAAACACTTTAAGTGAAGTGAGGGCCTTGATACTCTCTTGAGCTTGGTTGGTTTTCTTGCAGACGTTCCGTTAGGCAAGTAGGGGAACAAGACATACGTACCGTTCAAAAGAGAGAGTCAAAAAGCCAAAAAGATCACAACACCTCCTGGCCAATCAACAGCTGGATAAGCAGAGATTAACATCGAGTGGTAAACAGTACCCCAGTCAAGGAACTACAAATTCAGTAAACAATACCCTAATTAAACACCACCAGGAACACTCCCAGGGCAAGCCACTTGGATAGAAACAGAGAGCAAAACCTGCTCCCTTCCAGCACTGATGATGTTACTTAATAGGGTCGTGAAATGTCCGTGAGAAAACCACCGATCCCAGAGTGCAGCAAGGACCCCACAGCAGTGGTGGGTTGCCCCCGGTTTGGACAGGTTCGCAAGAACCGGTTGTAAAACCGGTGGGAGGCCCCGCCCACCGCCTCAGATATCATCATTGGCGATCTGCGCATGCGCAGAAACAATCCCATTGCGAACCGGTAGTAAAGGTAAGTAGAACCCACCCCTGCCCCACAACCTTTCTCTTCCACCACTTCCTCCTCCATAAATTCCACTCTCTTCAAACACTGCTGATGTGTCCTAGTTGGGTCATGAAACTTCCCCAAGAAAACTCAGAGAGCTTGAAGGATTCCGTAGTCGTCTTCTCCTTCTTCCTCCTCCTCCTTTCCTTCTCCCCCTGCGCAAACCCTTTCTAGCACTGATGATGTTACCTAGTTGGGTCATGAAACGTCTGCAAGAAAACCATCAAGTCAGAGAACATCAAAGGCCCCACAGTTCCATCCTGAGCTACAAATAGATTGGGATCCTGCAACATTATCCTGGTACGCGTATGCTTGTCTTCATTCGTCCAAATATATTTGTACAAATACATTCTTCTATTGCAGGGGTCAGCAACCTGCAGCTCTGGAGCCGCATGTGGCTCTTTCACCCCTCTGCTGCGGCTCCCTCTCACTCAAAATATGTGTCACAACCGCCAATGTGCAACACCAGTCGGCACGCAATTTATTGAGCTTTTCAACCCCCGGCAGGCCAACCATGGATAAATCCAAGAAAAGACCATTTTCAGAAGAAAACAACATTTAATTCAACTACATAGGCTAGTTTTGTAGCCGCTCGAGAAATAGTCAGGGGCGGGAAGGGATTTGTGGCTCCCGGTGTTTTCTTTTCTGTGGGAAATGGGTCCAAATGGCTCTTTGAGTGTTTAAGGTTGCCGACCCCTGTTCTATTGGCACTAAGTGAAGCTCACTTTTTCACAGTACGGCTTTTTCTCAGTTCTCCTTGAGCTAAGCCAATGAGCTTTGCCTTGAATTGTGTCCATAAACACCTCACTTTTCAATCCCAGGCAAAGAAGACGAAAGAACTGGAAGACATTCTGAGCGAGAAGGGGTTCCAAGACACTCAATATCCAGGCTACGAGGACTTCAGGGCCGAGGCATTTCTTCACCAGCAGCAAAGGCAAGAATGCCTTAGGAAAGCCGGAGAAGCCTATCGGATGGGGATGAAGCCTGTAGCGGCGTTTTATGTGCAACAGGTAAACTTTATTTTAACCAGTGATGAAGCAGCATTTCAGCGCTTCGGACACCCGTTCCGGAAAGCCGCAAACTGCACAGGAACATGAGGAAGCAGGACATGGTTTCTCAGATGATATAATTCTGGTTTTTTGTTTTAAAATGGAGAATGTCCTCCTCCCTTCATCTCCATGATTTCCTGGAGGCAGGAATCGAGGATCAAATGAATACAGGCAGTCCTCTGCTTACAACCACAATTGAAGCCAACATTTCTGTTGCTAGATGAGACATTGTGGTTAAACGAGCTTTGCCCTATTTTGTGGCTTTTCTTGCCACCGCTGTTAAGTGAATCCCTGCAATTGTGAAGTTAGTAACACAGTTGTTCAAATGAATCTGGCTTCCCTCATGGACTTTGCTTGTCAGGAGATCGCAAAAGGAGATTGCATGATCCCAGGACACTGCAACCGTCATAAATATGAGTCACTTGCCGGGCATCCAAATTTGGATCACGTGACCATGGGGATGCAGCAACGGTTGTAAGCATGAAAAATGGTCAAAGGTCAATTTTTGTCAGTCACTAAAGGAATGGTGGTAAGTCGACAACTACCTGTAATCCTGACTCGCTTAAGAAATCTGGCGAGAAAAATCACAACACAGGGGCAAAGTTCACTTAACAAATTTCTCACTTTGCAACTGAAATGTAGGGCCTCAGTTGTGGCCTCTAAGTTAAGAACTGCCCATATTTGTGATCAGTTGTTTTTTGTAGTCAGTCATGGATAAATACCCTGTAATAGTGGTGAAATCCTACTGGTTCGCACCAGTTCGGGAGAACAGGTAGTGATAAAATTACCGGTTCGGTGAATTGGTAGTAAAAAAAAAAAAAAGCTACAGGTTGGTCCATTGGTATTTCCGATAATCAGCTGTGCCGCATGATTTATAGTGAGTCTAAATCATGCAACACAGCTGTCCCTCCACTCGCTGGTCTATTTATCTTCAAACGGCTCCTTTTTCCACGCAAAGCGCACGTTTTGTGCGCAGTATGCATTCATGCACAGTGTGCGTCTGGCATGCACTACGCATGCAACGAACCAGTGGCAACCCGCGGAGGATTTCACCACTGCCCTATAATGTTTTTAATTCCCTCTATTTTTCATTCATTCCTTCTTCCTGTTCCTGCTTCATACCTATGTGCTACCCGAAACAGATGTAAGTGACCAGTGTGGTCAAAAGACTCAGCTCCTTGTTGTGAGACGCCGAGAAGGGCTCAGCTCCTTGCTCCCATAGCCGGTATTGCAACTTAAGTTGCTGTTGTGTGTGTTTGCCTGAAGGGTCAGCTTCATGAGCAGAAGATGAAAGAAGCCAATCAAGATGCGGCTCAGCAAATCTTTGAGAAAGTCAACGCTTCAAAGCTGCCTATCAACCTTTTGGACCTGCATGGACTTCACGTGGATGAAGCTTTGGGCCACCTCTCTAGAGTCCTGCAAGAGAAAACCAAAGGTAAGAGTCACCTTTGGATGTAAACGTCAGCTTTGGAAGCCGTAATAGGCCGGAAGCTTCCATGCTGCCACCTTCTCATGCGTGGGAAAGTAGGAGGGGGGATTAAGGAGAGGGGTTGTTGGTAGACATAATAGCGTTCTTCCTGTCGGTCAAGGTCAGGGCGATCCAGCATCTGGAGAAGGAGTGGTCAGGGAGCTGGATCGAAATGGAGCGGACGTTGATTGGAGCATGTGACCGACTGGGGGCAAAAGTTAGTTTAGTTAGTTTATTAAATTTATATACCGCCCTTCTCCTGGTGGACTCAGGGCGGTGCACAGCCAAGAATAAAAAACACTACAATACAAAATTTAAAATTTGTAAAAGAATTAAACAGTTTTTGGCCCAGAAAATTTAAAAACCCATAGACAATTTAAAATTTAGAAACCCATAGACAATTAAAAAGCTAAAGAGATGGTTTTGGGAGCTTTGACTTACTGAAGGAAAACCCGGGCTTTTCAGATTCGGGTTTTCCCAGATGTGCCAGTTTGCCTATTCTAGTAAAGAGAACTTTGGAGAAATGTTTGCTTCCTCGTCTTTACTTGGCGTTGGGGTTTTTCTGGAACGCTGACAGTAAACAGATCAATCCTTCCGGAGAACAAACATGGAAATGAGGTCATTAAGTACCGTTAGGAATTAACTGTGGTGCCACAGTTGTGGTCTGGGGTGGGAAACATCTGGCTTTTCATTCTTGCCCTCTTGTTCAAAGGTTATTAAGGAGCTGAACTGAAGCAAAATTCTGATCAGAATAGGTAGAAGCGGGCTGGAAGCCGGTGTTTGTTGCCTACAGGTAGTCCTCGATTTACGACCACAATAGAGGCCAACATTTCTGTTGTTAAGTGAGACAGTTGTTAAGTGAGTTTTGCTCCATTTTGTGACCTTTCTTGCCACAGCTGTTAAGTGAATCACTGCCGTTGATAAGTTAGTAGCCCGGTTGTTAAGCGAATCCGCCTTCCCCCATCGGCTTTGCTTGCCCGAAGGTCGCAAAAGGGGATCACGTGACCTTGGGACAAAGCAACCGTCATAAGGTTGAACCAACTGCGAAGCATCTGGATTTTGACCACATGACCGTGGGGCTGCTACAAATGTGAAAAAAAACAGTTGTGAGTCCCTTTTTTCAGTGCCGTCGTAACATTGAATGGTCACTAAATGAACTGTTGTAAGTTGGGGATTACCCATGCAGCCTTTTCATTTCACGCATCAGTCAGGGCTCTTTTCAACATTTCTGTGGTCGAAACTTATGTTCGTTGGTTTAGGGCAAAGGTCAGCAATCCGCAGCTCTGGAGCCACGTGGGGCTCTTTCATCTCTCTGCTGCAGCTCCCTGTCGCTCAAAATATGAGTCACAACCACCAATATGCGACACACGCCGCCACGTGATTTATTGAACTTTTTGACCAACCATGGATAAATCCAAGAAAAGAAAAGTTTCAGAAGAAAACAGAACGTTTAATTCAACTACATAGGCTAGTTTTGCGACCGCTTAGGAAATATTCAGAAATTTTTTTGTGGCTCTCAATGTTTTCTTTGGGAAACAGATTTTTTTCACATTTTCTCTCCTATTTTAAGCATTAAATATTTCAATTTTGGGGGGACTGAAGGACACACCAGTCTATTCACCCTGGACTGAGTGAAAAGACTGGACATGCGCAATAGAAGGGGGTGTGGACATACTGCAGAGGAATTTTGAAGGACACCCAGTCAAACCAATGGAATGAGGAAGATCCCAATTAGTGGAATGTAGGAGCAGCGAGGGGGAAAATGGCTCTTTGACTGTTTTAAGGTTGCCGATCCCTGGTTTAGGGGGGTGGGGGTTAGGCTAGATGGCCTACAAGGTCCCTTCCAATTCTGTTAATCTGTAAGTTTAAAATGCTGAACCTCTGAAGAGAGAACGTTTATCATTCTTGCGAAACAGAGTACAGCCTGGCAGGCGGTATACCGTATCTCTACGTGATCACCGGAAGGGGAAACCATAGCCAGGGAGGAGTTGCTCGGATCAAGCCAGCAGTTACAAAATACCTCACCAGCCACAAATTCAGGTGAGTTCTCAACATCTGCTAACCGAACGTTTGCAGTCTACATTTTAACCGTTTCAGGACTGGGGCTCCTGTTTTCTAGAAAGGCTAAATTGATAGTCTGGGCGTGATTCTCTGCAGGTAGTCCTCGATTTACGATCCCAATTGAGCCCCAAATTTCTTGTTGCTAAGTGAGACAGTTGTTCAGTGCCCCATTTTACAACCTTTCTTGCCACGGGTTGTTAAGTGAATCATTGCAGTTTGTTAAGGATATTCTTGGCTCATAACCGATGTTGTGGGTTATTGAGCAGAGTACCCTTTGAGTTTACGCACGAAAGCGACTGAGAATGATTGTGGATAATAACAGTTCACATACAAACAAACTGGGTTTTTGATAATATTCTACTTTTAGGGAAAAAGCAAAATCATAGTTCAAAAAACATTTCAAGTCATACACATATAAAGTGAGATAAAGATCAGTCCAGGGATATTGTCTAATATAAAGTCTTCTTACCAGTTGTAGAAAAATACAATAAAACAGATCTTCTTTAGTTTCATTCAGGAACACAGTTCAATGTAAAAACAGTCAATAAATAGTAGAAAAGCAATAAATAGCCATGATCAAGCAATGATCATGCAGAGAGATCAAATCTAGAGTTACAGCATATCAGCAGGTAAAATGGTGCAGTGTCCACACAAACTATAATTCAGCTCTCCTTAAATACATTGGCTACAGAGCTCAGCCAATCAGGATGCAGGATGATGCAACACAGTTTTTAAAGCTACATAATACTTTTAGCGACAAACGCACAATGTTGGTTTATATATTTCCTGACCAACCAGTTGGGCAATAACAATTTCCTAACACAGTTGGTTAAGTTAGTAACAGGGTTATTAAGTGAATCTGGCTCCCCCGTTGACTTTGCTTGTCAGAAGGTCGCAAAAGGGGGGGGGGTGTCACGTGACCTGTGGGACATGTTCGTTTAGTGACCATTTCACGTTACAGCATCACTGAAAAAGTGACTGATGACCCTTCTTTTTTTGTACTTAGCAACCGTGACAACATCCCCATGGTCATGTGATCACAAAAATTCAGACACTTGGCAACTGACTCTTACTTATGATGGTTGCAGCATCCCGGGGTCACATGATCACTTCTGACAAGCCCAAGTCACTGGGGAAGCCAGATTCACTTAACAACTGTGTTACTAATTTAAAAACTGCAGTGATTCCCTTAACAGCAGTGGCAAGAAAAGTCATAAAACTCACTTAACAAATGTCCCACTTAGCAACAGAAATGTTGGGCTCAACTGTGGTTGTAAGTCGAGGACTGCCTGTATCAACATTTGGATAATACTGTCAAGTCTTTACGGCAGCCTTTTCACGATCTGGTCTCTCTCTGCACAAGAGCTATTTGTTAAGAATTTGCAGCAATCCAACCAGCACATAAGTAAATAATTCGGCAAGATTCATGTATAAAAGAAACTTCTCTATATACAGTAATATAAATCATGATGCATGTATACAATACCCATGCAGCAGAAGCCAGAACCAGAAATCACAGAAGCACAGTATCAATATAATCACAGAGGCTGTATAATAGAGACTATATAGCAAGGACAAAGCAACTCATATATACAAATCACTATATATACCTGGGAGTGGTTTATATACTATACCACG
Source organism: Coluber constrictor foxii (assembly GCA_038048745.1). Classification (NCBI taxonomy): domain Eukaryota; kingdom Metazoa; phylum Chordata; class Lepidosauria; order Squamata; family Colubridae; genus Coluber; species Coluber constrictor. The sequence continues at coordinate 82,781,687 of CM075965.1, read as the reverse complement.
CCCAGGCTCCGAGCCATCTGGGTCACCAAACAGTCCCCATTGGCTGACCTGTTACCATGTCTATTCCAATTCATGAACTCTCATACACTGACACCATTGCACCTATGATACTTTTTAAACACCAACTCGGGTGAAATCCAGCAGGTTCTGACAGGTTCTGGAGAACCGGCAGCGGAAATTTTGAGCAATTTGGAGAACCAGTAGCGGAAATTTTGAGTAATGCAGAGAACCAGCAAAAACAACTTCTGGCTGGCCCCAGAGGAGTAGGAATGGGGATTTTGCAATATCTTTCCTCCAGGAGTGGGGAGGGAATGGGGATTTTGCAATATCCTTCCTCCAGGAGTGGGAAGGGAATGGAGATTTTGCAGCATCCTTCCCCTGCCATGCCCACCAAGCCATGCCCACCGAACTGGTAGTAAAAAAAAAATTGGATTTCACCACTGCGCCAACTGTATCCATGGTCACACACACAAAAAATACCGCAACCCAAATAATGAAACTTAATCCAAAGATTATGTTTCTGCCTGCACAGCTTCTCCCTCATGCAAGCCAGAGAAGTTTTGTTAATAACGTCGTAATTGAAACAGAAGGAATAATAGCTTTGTTCCTTCTACTCCCTGTTGTTCGAATTCATGATTCAGAACAGTATTTAAGTTAAATCTTCTTCCTGTTCGGCAGGTTCACAGAGATAAAGTCAGGCTGTTTTAAGATCTTGTTGGAATAAAAAGGAAGTCACCATGAGGATCGGAAAACCAAAGCAGAAACAACTTCACGTTTTAATGGGAGAAATGTGCAACTTGTCCAAAACAAGGTTTCGGTGGAAAGGGCTTAACCGTCAGCAGGTGTTTGTGTCAATGTCTTTTTCTCTACCAAATCTTCGTGTGTGTGTGTGTGTGTGCGTGTGCTATAATGAGAAGTATTTTTATAAGCCGCCTGCTTATCAAGAAGTACACCCAATTAACTACCTACGTTTTTTCAAAGGGAATCAGGGGTTTCAATCAGAAACACCTCTGCCCTTTTCAGACTATTAACAAATATCCATAAACACCTGGAATATAGTGCTTTTTTAAAAAAAAAAATAGTCTCTATTCCGTTTTAAAGCAATTCTTGAAATTATGGCTGAGCTTCCATCTGGATGCTCCGAAGGACTCGACGAGGTTTCGGGTTATAAAAGCTAATGGTTATTTGCCTCCTGCGTGCTTTTCACAAGAATCTTCAGCCTACTTCCGAAAGTGGGGTGGGGAGAATGGGTTGCGTTTATTTTCAGGGCGAAACACGAAATGTAGTAGCTTGTATCTCAGCTTTTCAGACCTTTTCTCCTCCTGTTTATCTCTCTAATGCATTGACAGGCTGCCTGATGGGACAGTAAAAATGTTCTGAGAAAGAACAGACAGGGCCTGTTCACTTAGAGGTTCGGCCTTGACTGCTTATTGGGGTAAGTGTCATTTGCTAAGAATTGGGCCCTGTTATAGCAAGGATAATTCACGACTTGGCAGCTTTGGATGCTAACACAGAACTCAGTATGAGCAAGCCGAGCCTGTCAATATTAAGACCTGCCATTAAGTGCAACGAGCACTGAACAACGAATACAGAAGTGGACATTCAGTGTATATCTTTGCATTATGGCTTCTAGAGATGTGAGCAAAATTCCAGCCTGCAATGGTTATTGCCAATACTTCTGGAAAAGAAATATAAGGAAACCCGCACCTTAACGCCATAAAAATGACACAGCTTCTCTTAAAGAAAACACCAGCATACGTTTTATGATTGCGTGTAAAAAATAACCAGTTCTGAGCACATACTCATGTCATTAAGTAGAATAGAAGACTCCTGTGGCAGCTATTCCAATTTATTCTGCATCCACTAATTTTTTTTTTTTCCCTCGTCACTTTGCCATGAATTTACAACGATTTTGTCAAACTAGAATCTGGGAAGCCAAAGCATTGTAGTGCATCCATGCAGGTCTTGGTGGAATCTTTGTGACCTGGTTTTTAAAATCTTTCCTTTAATACATAATGTAATTGTACATTTGATATGTTGTTGTTGTTGTTGTTTTTAAAAAAGATGAGATTGCTGAAGGGAATATGTGACTGTTTATGGTGTTTTTAAAAACACATTTCTGAGTCGGAATATATATAGGGTGATTCCCGAGCTGAATTTCTGCCATGGTATTCAGTTCCTCTCTACCGAACCAATTAAGACAAATGGAAATGTTTTAAGATCATTTATTACTTTCTTGAGAAAAACTGAATGTACAATTTTACGTTTCTCCTTTCAAAATAGAGCAGCAATTTTTTTTCCCAAATACTTTTCTCTTTTCAGTAAGCTTTTTTCCTTTTAAAAAAAAAATGCAGATTTTTATGCAAGCCCGCATTGTGAGTTTCAGACATTTTTCGGATCCTTTTAAAACTGCATTTCAGTAAAATCTGGAACTAAAGAACAAGAAGGGAATATGTTGCAAGCATGCCCAATAAAAGCTACTGCAATCAGTGTTATCCCATCCAACTCACAGTTGAAATAGATTATTTGAAAACTGCCTTAATCTTTCTGACGACATGACTATGCATCTGGGCCTATCTTACCACTGTTTGGCTCCCCAGGAAGAAAGAAAAGGGAAGGAAGTGTGTGAATAACCATTTCTCTTGGGACTTATGTTTCCTGGTGGATACGTTCTGAATATAATGTTCCCAGATGGTTCTCCAAAGTGACCAGAGTCCATTGTTATCATTGAAGGCCCAGATAAATCTTCTTTCATAGTAACTTCAAATTATTTCACTCAAGCTGCTTATAGGGAAGGTGGACTCTTCATGAACTGGATCGGATTAAAAACCGTCTTACTCTTCCAGAGAGTATTATGTTTTTATTGTACATTTTTTTCCCCTTTAGTTACAGTTTGCTTGCTTCTATTACTGTAGTTTGGGACGGGGGCCTTTTTGTAATTTTTCTTGTCCCAGGGAGTAGCAGAGGACAATGTCAGAACATTCTCCACCCACTCTCAATCAGAAGAAAACTCCGAATTGCCTTTTGTTTTAGGAATATATGGAATTACTGGGGATAGGGAAAACGAGAGATAAATAATTTTACAGATAACTATTTGAAAAGCAGGATAACTGGCTGTAAGAGCATATTAAGTGGGGGGGGGGGAAATGTCTGATTAAGATAATTTATTGCTTCAGCTCTACCCGCATTCATTGAGAAATGGGACACTTATTTGTAAATCTTTGTTATGCGTGTGTTCAACAAAACAAATATTTAGGTATCTGCTTTCTTCATTAATGTAATTTTTGAAACAATGTCTCTACAATAATCAGGACTTATATGTTTCTAATGAAAAACTACATTTTGTAGTCTGAATAACATTGATTGCAACATTACAACATGCCCAGAAGTAACATTTGTAATAGAAAACTAAAAATGGGGAAAATTCTTATTTTTTAATATGCCAAAATGTATGGCAGAATTTTTTTTTTCTGGAGATTGAGGGATTTTAAACATTTATAATGTCCCTTCATGCAAATCCTTCGATAGGAGCTAGACAGGATGTTCTATATTGTTCAAGTAGTTTGCAAAAAAATTAGAAGATGATTACACAAATAAAACTGGGATTTAAAAACTTAAGAAAAATGAATGCTACAGTCATTGAAATCTGCAAAAATATTAAGGGAAGTCTCCTCTTAAACAGGTTGCCAACATTTCCATAATTATATTATTGCTTTACTGGGCTTCAGTAAAAGCAACATTAAAATTTATTAAAATTATTAAAGATTTTCCTTAGTCTTAAATTGAAGGGGGGGGGATGACATTTCCTGTACCCTTTTTTTCATTATCAAACTTATTTAGATTAACCTCCAAAACTTTTAATGAGGTAGGAATTCTGGTTAGGACGCAAGATTTGCAATAGGGGCTCTGTTAATGGGGGGAAACGTTTCTCAGGGTAGCAGTTTCTATGAGAAGTGCCTAAGGAAAATAAAGCCTTCCCAGCCCTTTTTTCCTTCAACAGATATAATTGTGAATAAATATTATTAGCATGAAATGTGTGCTGTTAAATTTCACAAAAATGTTTCCTAATTGCCTTCATTCAGATGAATTTAAATTATAATACTAAATAAAAACTACAATGTGAAATATAAATATTAATTTACGGCATGCAGCTTTTCCCATGGATTGGTATGAATAAGTGACCACATAAATAGCTTCAATCATACTTGCAATCACAACAACTTTTGATATGACTGCCAGTTTTGGAAACAGACGTTATGTGGTTACTTACTAATATTTATTCATTTGGCCCTAAATTCCAAGTGGATGTTCAAAGTGATGAAAATATTACCAATCCTCTCAAAAGAAGAACATTGGAGTCCCAAGTACTGAACAGGAAATAATTTTGCATTAATGGTGCAAAAAGTACATTAATGAAACATCCAGTGTTGCAGTACTCACTGTCATATTATGGGATATATGTGTGTGTGTGTGAATTCCTCTTGTTTTTGTTAAGCGTACAAATCTTATGTAATTCCTTTTTTTTATTATATTGCTTGCTGTTATTAGCACATGGATTTTTTAAATAAAGAATTTCAAATAAATACCTTAATCAAGAAGTTACAGGTCATTTATTTAAACATTTTTTCATTTTTCAATCTTCAGTTTGCTTTAGAGGAGGAAACTTTCTATACTTTCTTTCTTTCTTTTTAAGAAAAATAAGATTGTGCAGAAATTAGTGCACTTCCCATAAACATAGAAGTCTATAGAGGTAGTGCTTGACTCACTACCACAATTGGGATTGGAGTATTTGTTGCTGAGCAAGGCGGTTATTAAGCGAGTTGTGCCCAATTTTATGAGGTTGGGGGGGTTTTTTGCCACGGTTCTTAAGCGAATCACTGCAGTGGTTTAATAAATCACATGGTCGTTAAGTGAATCTGGCTTCGCCATCGACGGCTTGTCGGAAGTGGGGTGGGAAAAGTTGCAAATGGGGACCCCTGCTGTGAATGCATTCTGGTTGCCAGGTGCCCGCATTTTGAACACATCATAGTGGGGATGTGGCAGTGGTCATAAGTGTGAGGACTGGCTGTAAGTCACTTCCCCACCCCCCTGGTGCAGTTGTCACTTTGGATGGCCTCTAAATCAATGGTTGTAAGTCAAGGGTATTGCCTGTATAACGGTCCTTTTGATAATTCTTTTGCGCCTTTGAGAATTCTTGCACGTCTTGGGGAATTAGTGCCAGGCGCCCTGTTTTGAGCCGTTAGGGCTGAAGTTGATGAGGCCAGCTGTAGTTTGTGGAATGGCCCCAAGGGCCACAGATCAGGGTGGGCTATATGTTGGGGGGGGGGAGATACAATATTTCTCTTTTGTTTGGATGTGTCTGTGTGTGCATGTGTGTGTGAAAGAGAGAAAGAGAAGCAAAATTAGGCGTTTTCCAATTTTTTGACACATAGAGCCCAAAAGATTCGCCATCATCGTTTTGTGCAAGGCTGCAAGTTATTAGCTACGTAGGAAAAACCTGGCTTAAAGGAAAAACACACATTAAACCTACGAAAAGTAAGAAAATAAATATATACTGTATTTTCCTGCGTATAAGACTACTTTCTAACACACAAAAATCTTCTCAAAAGTCGGGGGTCGTCTTATACGCCGAGTCTCATTCTCCTGTAACCAGGCAGACCAGCCCATAAGGCTCTGACGAGCCTTAAATGGCTCTGAGGAGGGTTGTCTTATACGCCCAGTCGTCTTATACGCCGGAAAATACGGTATATATATCTGTTTTCTGAGGTTTTCACGGGTGTTTGTATGTAGGTCTTTGGTTATTCGGGTCTTCTCCCGCGTAAAATTGGAAGTGTCTTGGCGACGTTTCAACGAAGTCTCATTCATCATCTTCAGGCTGGTCTTCTCGGCTTCGTGCTTCACATTGCTCCTGGAAGCACGAAAGCCGAGAAGACCAGCCTGAAGATGACAAATGAGACTTTGTCGAAACCCGCCAAGACACTTCCAATTTTACGCAGGAGAAGACTCGAACAACCAAAGACCTACACACACACACACACACACACACACATATATATATATATAATTTTATTTTCGTATTTCTTTATGTGTATATTTCTTTATGCCAGGGATTTTCCTACGTATATCAAGATGTTTCAGAGCCTAATTTTCAGTGAAATCTCAATTCACCAGCTTTTAGGCCTTCCTAAACATTCCAGCAGCTATTTAGCTATCTGTTTGAATTTATGAGGGAGACTGGGATAGATCTATTTCTACCTCTTTAGGTTTCGTCAGCCAGCCACGCCCCCTTTTCTTAATTCTGCCCTGTAACAGTCAAATATTTATTATTTTATTTTCGTAGGTCTTTATGTGTATATTTCTTTATGCCAGGGATTTTCCTACGTATATCAGGATGTTTCATAGCCTAATTTTCAGTGAAATCTGTATATATCTCTATAATCTCTATAAATCTCTCTATATATAGAACACAACCAAGCTTCCACCCAATCCGTTCACACCCCCACTAGCAATTCAAAGGAAGAAACAGCTGCGATCACACATTGCTCCTAGAAGCACGAAGCCAAAAACACCAGCCTGAAAATGACGAATGAGACTTTGTTGAAACGTCGCCAAGACATTTCCAATTTTACGCGGGAGAAGACCCAAACAACTAAAGACCTACATATATACATACACACACACACACACACACACACACATATATATATATATATATACACACATACCAGTACAGTACTGACAACGTGGGCTGAGCTTGCAGGGTTTCCCAAGCAACTTCCATAATTTCACTTGCAGCCTTGCACAAAACGACAATGGCAACAGAAAAACCACAAGACAAGCTCGGCGGACGATACAAGAAGCAGAAACTGTGGCCTCTGGGTCTGTTCCAAAACTGGGTTCGAAAGCGACACAAATTCACCCTCATCCAAAAACAGACATCCATTACCCCAAACTCAGAAATCCAGATAATCCTCCACTTACGACAGTTCTTTTACTGACCATGGTTACAACGGCACTGAAAAAAGAGACTGACGACGGCTCTTTTAAAGTTGCAGCATCCCCACGATCATGTGATCAAAATTCCGATGCTTGGCAACTGATTTCGTACTTAACGGCCGTTGCTGTGTGTCCCTAGGTCACGCGATCCCTTTTTTGCGACCGTTGGACAAGCAAAATCATTGGCGTTCAGCCAGGTTCACTTAACAAGTGGGTTAGTAAACTTCTCAGCTGCAGTGACTCACTTAACAGCTGCAGCAAGGTAGGTCGTAAAATGGGACAACTCCCTTGACAGATGTCTCACTTAATAGAAACGTTCGGCTCAACTGCGGTCATAAATCAAGGATTGCCTGTTACGTTCTCTCGCTGAGGAGCTTCCATATTTACCTTTCAAAACCTCGGACTCTCCAAGCTCACCCCAGAATTGTGCAACTGAAATTCACCAGGAAAAAAATTACCGTATTTTCCGGCATATAAGACGACTGGGCGTATAAGACGACCCTCCTCAGAGCCATTTAAGGCTCGTCAGAGCCTTTCGGGCTGGTCTGCCTGGTTACAGGAGAATGAGACCCGGCGTATAAGACGACCCCCGACTTTTGAGAAGATTTTTGTGTGTTAGAAAGTAGTCTTATATGCAGGAAAATACAGTAAATCAAATTTAAAAAAAATAATCGTCACATTTGGACGTGTATCTTTGCTTTTGGGGGGGGGGAGAGGATTCTCCTTCCTGAAGCTTTCATGTTTCCCCAAATTCTTTTTTTTTCCCTCATTCCAGCAGAATCTTGGGTTATTGGGGGTTATATGGGGCAGAAGAGAGGTGCAATCATGAGATGCAAAATGTATCAAGAAGAGTTTATGAGAAGCAACTGCGGATTGACTTGAGTTCCTTGGTGGGCAGATTCTGCAGTGAGAAGCTCTCTGGAGCAGAAGAAACGTTTCGTGGAAAGATGGCAGGAAAATATGATGGTCCCAATGTGAAACTTCCTTATAAGATTGACCCTGAGGCCACTAAGAAAATCTTTCCGACCCAGCTTTCATAGGCAACCAACACTGGACCAATTGTGACCCCTAGGTATTGCATCACATCTAGTTCATGAGAAAATAGGCATTCAGTATTTCAAAATCGGTTTTGTTTTGGAAAAAAAACAACTCTATAGTCTAAATGTTATCGACTTTAAGGTTCTCCTTAGCTGGCATTGTTAACCAAGCCATGTTCACCTTATGTCCTTATATGGCAGGTTCACATGTCTCCCTGAATAATACTTTTTTAAAAATGACACCGTGTTAACTACACAAATTCTCCTTAGGATGACATCTATGGTAAACCACAGATATAAAAAAGCCAGCTGGTATATCTGGGAGCCAATGAAATGAAACCGAATGCCCAAAGATATCTCATCAATGGCACTCTTACAACAAACTCACATTCCGATATATAGTGCGAGTCCTAAGTTGTGGCATTTGAGTGATGCAGTTGTCATGGGTATCCTCCCTGCATCCGTGAGAATAGAAGAGAAGAGAAGAGAACAGAACAGAACAGAACAGAACAGAACAGAACAGAACAGAACAGAACAGAATAGAATTCTTTATTGGCCAAGTGTGATTGGACACACAAGGAATTGGTCTTGGTGCACACGCTCTCAGGATACATAAAAGATACGTTCATCAAGAATCATAAAGTACAACACTTAATGATAGTCATAGAGTACAAATAAGCAATCAGGAAACAATATCAATATAAATCGTAAGGATCCAAGCAACAAAGTTACAGTCATGCAGTCATAAGTGGGAGGAGATGGGTGATGGGAACGATGAGAAGATTAATAGTAGTGCAGACTTAGTAAATAGTTTGACAGTGTTGTAAGAGTTGTTTAGCAGAGTGATGGCATTTGGGAAAAAGCTGTCTTTGCATCTAGTTGTTCTGGTGTGCAGTGCTCTATAGCATCGTTTTGAGGGTAGGAGTTGAAACAGTTTATGTCCAGGATGCGAGGAGTCTCTAGGTATTTTCCCAGCCCTCTTTTTGACTTGTGCAGTATACAGGTCCTCCGTGGATGGCAGGTTAGTAGCCATTGTTTTTTCTGCCATTCTAATTATCCACTGAAGTCCGTGTCTCTCTTGTTGGGTTGCAGAGCCAAACCAGACAGTTATAGAGGTGCAGATGACAGACTCAATCATTCCTCTGCAGAACTGGATCAGCAGCTCTTAGGGCAATTTGAGGTTGTTTTCTTTGCAGATGTTTCATTATCTAACTAGGGAACATCATCAATGCTAGGAGGAGGAGGAGGAAGAGAAGGAGGAGGGTGACGACTTTGTTGTTTTCTTGCATTAAAGACGCCACAAGGGGCAGAAACTGCCAAACTCAATGCGTTCTTAGACCAAGCTGATTTTCTAAATCCATTCAATCTTCCTAGAGTAGTTACAGCGTTAGGCGCTATGCAGACGGATTTTCACAGGAAAAGACCATACCTTACAGTGCTCTTCAACGTCTCACCAACCTTTGATGTATTGAATGTGAAATCCTAGGGGAGGCAATCTTTCATAATGATTTCTGTACATGTTTAGGCCGCCATTACCAGAAGGTGGTGCTAGGAGAGTATTGCATCGTCCTGCGATAATTACATTATCGTACGTTGTTTCTTAGGGTTTCAATGAAATCCTCATTTGGTTTAATATCTGTATAAAATACTAGCGGGGGATATCTGAGTTTTCGGATTGGCACCGTAAATAGTTCACAGGTGTGTGTGTGTGTGTGTTTTATAGAAGAAGAACACTCTGTATGTTCTGCTTTCTTTGAAACTTCAATTACATCATTTGGAGACGTGTCGTTAGAAAACACAAACACAGTCTGTTTTGAGTGTCCTGTAAATAGCTTAGAGACTGGCAGAGTGGAGGTTGCGTCAGCTTTGTGATTCATGCTCCCGTATATTCCAGCCGGTAATGAGCATTCGGTCTACTCATGTTTCATTCATCGCTATCTTTCAATTTCTTGGTAAGCTAGTTTTGAAAACGTTTCAGGAACTTCAGCCAAGCTGAAGAACTTAAGGTATTGCCGATGGTGTAATATGCTTCCTGGGGTTGTGTCTTCCAATCCCACTTTAAAATCAATTCAAGTGAACTTCCAAGCATTAAATAAACTTGGGGCAAAGTTCAGAATAATTTAAGACAGGAAGGTCCAACCTTGGCAACTTAAAGACCTGTGGACCTCAACTCTTAGAATTCCCCAGCCAGCTTTCGATGTATTGATGTATTTGATGTATCCACAAGTCGTAAAGTTGTCAAAGACGGACGATCCCTTCCCGTATATATATTTGTCCGAACCCTTGAATCGTCTTTAGAGGCCTTTCTTTACATGTGTTCACTAAACCAAGTTAAGTAGGTGGCCACGAACGAGAATCCCTTGGTGGTTCTGTGGACTTGTCGAGCAAATGTCCTCTAAAAGGGACATTTTGGGGCTCATCTCTTTTTTCACCTGGGCAGGTGATTTTTAAATGTTAAATGCCTGAACAATGTAGGAACTGTGTTTGTGTGTTTGTGTACAATTTTTATACAGTATGCTATTGCTAAGCTATTACATGATTTTTTTAAAAAATTCCTTTACATGCTTACAATCTGGAGATCGCTGTAGTATTGATTATTTGTACTAGAAATATAAAATAACGAGGCATTGCTACTTATTGCCCGCAACCCAAAAGTTCAAGAGAATATACTGTAGTATTGTACTGTATTGTCTTTCGAGACACTGACAAATTCAGCTCAAGCACATCGCCTGCCCAAGTTATTGCTGGTACACTTTTAAACCCCCTCAACAAAGAAAAAAAAAATAAACAAGTAATGCAAAACTCATCTCCCCTTGTATTTACATGGGAAGTCTTACAGCTGCTTTAGACAGGTGCATTATTGTGGCCTTAGAAGTCAATATTTTTTTGATCGTGACCATTGCTTCACCAATGCCGTATTTGATTATGTCCGTGCTTAGTTATTTCGCCTACAATTTACACAGTTCTTGCCAATATAGCCAGAAGTGAACGAAGACTGACATTCACCCACAACTTTGTCACATCTTACATGCTGCATACAGAGAAGTTTGTATCTTTCCACTAAGCACAGAATATTGTATATCACTCACAGTTTCGTACTCGTGCACATATAACGGGTGAGAATGTAAATACCTAACATTCTGCTTCTTACAGCAATAAGATTAGAAGCTACAGGCTTCTATCTGGCTCCTGCAGTTCATAGAAGAGACACTTTGTTTTTAATGAAGAGATTCTCTGAGCTTGGCTATTTTCTTGTAGACGTTTCATCACCCAGCTAAGGAACATCATCAGTGCTGGATGTAGGTAGGAGGAAGCAGGGGTGAAATTCAAAAATTTTCCCTACCGGTTCTCTGGGCGTGGCTTGGTGGGTGTGGCAGGGCAAAGATACTGCAAAATCTCCATTCCCATCCCACCCTGGGGCCAGCCAGAGGCGGTATTTGCCGGTTCTCCAAACTACTCAAAATTTCCGCTACCGGTTCTCTAGAACCTGTCAGAACCTGCTGGATTTCCTCCCTGGTATGAACTCTGTAGCAGTGATGATGTTACCTACCACCAGGAATAACCCCGGCGATGGAGTGTAGACGCAGCGCACTGGAAAACAACTAAGCTCAGAGGGCATCATGGACCCCCCCCCAATTTGTTTTCCTTCACCAATTGCTACCGTGTTTCCCTGAAAATAAGACTCTGTCTTATTTTATTTTTTTTGAACCCTGAAATAAGCACTTGGCCTTATTGCCCTGCGCTCAAAAGCCTGATTGGGCTTATTATCCAGGAGCCTGGATAGCTCAGCAGACTAAGCATTGTAATTAAAACCCAGCTGTCTGCAATTACTGCTAGTTCGAATCCCCAGGCTCAAGGTTGACTCAGCCTTCCATCCTTTCTAAGGTAGCTCAATTGAGGACCCAGTTTGTGGGGGCAATAAGTTGACTTTGTATAAATATACAAAAGTATGAAGGCTATTGCCTAATGCATTGTAAGCTGCCCTTACAATGGCGGAGAAGGGCATATAAATTCGGAGAAGGGCGGCATATAAATCAATTTTTTTAAAAAAAATTATCAGGGGAGGTCTTATTTGGGGGGGAAGCAAGGTAACTGATGTTCAGCGGAAGACTGACAGCTGTCTCGCCACTCCAGATGCTCCAGAGTTGGCAAATCATTAGTTTCGATAACCATCGCTACGTTCCAGTTTTTGACGTCAAAAAACACCCAAATATTCTTATCTTAACTGTTCATGTTAAATACAGTCATTTAAACCAGACGTTTTCCTTTGCTGCCTGTAATGCAAAATTAATTAAATAAAATCACAGGAAGTGCTGTGTTACTCAGGGGCCGTGACCTTGCATTTGTTCCAAAGGTTTCTCACAACCTTCTGTGAATGTCAGGAACTTTTTTTTTAAATGGTTATGATGGGCCGCAAATAAATAAATTAATAAACAGAAGTACGGCCCAAAGTCCCTCACTGTTTTCTTCCTTGATCTTCAATCTTTACATATGTTCTTCTTCTAAGCCGAAATATATCAAAACCTCTGCTGAATCATAACAGCCCCAGTCGGAGACAGACCAGCAACAATGCAAACACAATATTGTGGTACAATTTTCCGGATTCATGTTTGCAGGAAAATGACCCAATGGAGCTGCAGGATACTTGGCTTAATCACATGGAAACATCAACCTAGGATTCTGGAAAATTGTTGTCACCTGGTGTGCGTAAGGCATGACCCAAATTAGCCACAAGAAGCACGGAGAGCTTTAATAATCATGAATGGCTCATTTTCATAAATCCGATAAACAGATTTTTGGACCATATGCTCGCTGAAAGAATACATCTCCTTGCCGATTCCATGGAAAAACGGAGTGTCTTTAAGCAGTCGGAGGGATGCGATTATAACAGTGGCTAAACTGTAACCATCCAGATGTTTTTGACACTTCCTAACAGATCGAGTTAATATGGCCAGTGGGGAGAGATCCTGGGATCTGTAGTTTAGCAACCGCGAGAAAGCCACACATTTGTTCCCAACACTATACAGGCAGAAGTCAGGCAGTCAGCTTGGTTTAGTGGTTAAGGCAACAAGCTAGAATCCAGGTGGAGAATGTGAGTTCTAGTCCCATCTTCGGGACTAGATTTTGGGATGGACTTTGGGCCAATCACCAGGAGATGGTGAATTCTAGCCCTATTTTAGCCATAAAAGCTGGCTGGGTAATTTTGGACCAGTCCCTCTCTCTCTCTCAGCCTAAACCACCTCACAGGATTGTTGTTGTGGAGAAAACAGAAGGACGAATATACTGTATTCGTCCCCTTGAGTTATTTGTAAAAATAGTGAAGGCAAGACATAAATCATTTTTTAAAAAAATATAAATTCCCAATTTTAAGATGAGGTTAAGATCTTAAAATTTAAGATCTTAAATTTTAAGATGAGGTTATATGGACTACAGAGAGGGCCAAACATCTCATTCACTGTCCCTTTTTCCCAACTCCCAAATGTGTGATTTGTCACTCGTTGCTTGTATGAACACAGAGAGCATCGGAGACAAATCCCTTGTATGTCCAGTTGCGCTTGGCCAGTAAAGAATTCTATTTTCATCAATGGAGTGGCAGTTGGAACAAAAATGAATACATTAGGCCCAAAAGGAAAAGTTCTGGAAAAAGACCTGGAGAAAAAAGAATTGAAACTTTTGCCACTATATACCATATGTTGGTGGAAGCAAGGCTATTGTGTGCACAAAAATGGAAGGACATTTCGACTCCTACCATGGACGAATGGCTGCAGAAGTTGAGGGAGTTGGCTGAAATGGCAAAACTGACTACCTTGATTAAAGAAAAGAACATAAGCACTTTTGTTTCCACACTGAATCTTGTGTTCGTATTTATTTGTATTTATTAGTTTGTCAAACATGTACAAGATAACATGGATAGGAACAAAAGAAATGAATACAAATAAATGGGGACAGTAGGACAGGGATGGTAGGCATGGTGGTGAGCTTATGCATGCCCCTTATAGACCTCTTAGGAATGGGGTGAGGTCCATGGTAGACAGTTTAAGGTTGAAGCTGTGAAGGTTTGAGGATGTAACTGTTGTGGTCCGCCAGTAGCCTGTGGAGCTGGCAGCGGAGTCGGACAGCGATGAAGCTGAGGAAGAGCATGGGCCAGTCGTGGAGGATGGGGAAGGGCCGGATGAGGGCTCTGCGTCGGAGGCAGAGATGGGGCCAGGGCCATCGGGGAGTGATGTGCGGACTTCGGAGCCTCCAGAGGCTGACAGCAGAGAGGCAGAGGAACAGGAGAAGCCTGTTCCTAGTGCACATATGAGAAGAGCTGTCAAAAGGCAGGAGCAGATAAAGGGATTAGGGCCAAGAGATTATTGGTCCCTCCCATAAGGCTTAAAAGACCAGCAATGGCTCTTGGTTTCTTTGCGGGAAAACAACGTTGCTTCTTGTTTCTCTCTATTCATTTATTGTCGGTGTCTTCTGCTTCTGAACTTTTGCCAAGAAAAGCCTTTGGCAGTTTGCCTAATTATCCCAAGGTCGGTGATAAACTGAGGAATGGTGTTTTGAAGAATTTGCTTTCATTTAGTTTGGACTACACTGAGAATGAGTTAATTCTCAGCTGTTCTAATAAAGTCTGTTTTCGAACTGTTTGCATTTAATACTAACTACTTGGGCCTGGATCGCAACAGTAACGACGGATGTCAGGTAGAGCATTCCAGGCGTGGACCACTCTGTTGCTGAAGTCATATTTTCTGCACTCGAGTTTGGAGCTGTTTACCTGGAGTTTGTATTGATCATTTGCCCATGTATTATTGTGGCTGAAGCTAACGAAGTCATTGACAGGTAAGATGTTGTAGCAGATAATTTTGTGTACTGTGCTTAAATCATACCCCAGGCAGGGCAGTCCTAGGTTGTCCAAGCCCAAAATTTCAAGCCTGGAGGCGTAAGGGATTCTATTGTGAGTAGAGGAGTGGAATACTCTTCTTGTGAAGTACCTCTGGACCCACTCAATCGTGTAAATGTCCGGTATACAGTGTATATTGTGTGTATATACCTTGTATATACCTAGTATATACAATACATATGTAAGTACATACCAGTGATGGCTAACCTTTTTGCCATCACGTGCCAAAAGCAGAGGGAGTGCAGGGGGGGTTGCGCGCATGCATGCCCAAATCCATAATTCTATGTGCCCCATCCTCCCGTGCATGCGTGCACAAGCCCCACCCACTCTCCCCACTTTTGGCATGTGATGACATGGTGGGCCCGTTTTTTCACCCTCCCCAGGCTCCAGGGCCTTTCTAGGAGCCTGGGGAGGGTGAAAACGGTCTTCCCCACCCACCCGGAGGTTGGAAACGTCCCATTTGCCAACTTCTGGTGGGACCAGAAGGCCTGTTTTTTGCTCTCCTCAGGCTCCAGAGCCTTTCTAGGAGCCTGGGGAGGGCGAAAACGGCCTTCCTCACCGCCCGAGGCCCTCTGGAGGCTGGAAACACCCTCTTTCCCTACTTCTGGTGGGCCTAGAAGGCCCGAAAATGGAGCTGAGCTTGCGTGCCCACCAATATGGCTCCATGTGCCACCTGTGGCACACGTGCCATAGCTTTGCCATCACTGATATATACAATATATACCCTGTTTCCCCCAAAATAAAACCTCCCCTGATAATAAGTCCAATCGGGCTTTTGAGCGCGTGGCAATAAGGCCAAGCGCTTATTTCAGGGTTCAAAAAAATATAAGATAGGGTCTTATTTTTCAGGGAAACATGGTATATAAGGTATATACAGTGTATAAACCTTGTGCTTGAAGTGAAAAAGAATGAAACTTTGATTTTGGGTTTTACCGATCAGACTGAGAGATCTTTACAGAAATGGCTTGTTCGTATTATTATTATGAAAAAGCAAAAAGCTGCGATGTGATGCTAAGGCCTTCTTTTACTGCCACAAAGCGAGTCGGAAATCAAGGCTTCTTTTTCTTTTTTTTTCTTTTTCTTACCTTTCCTTACTTCTCTTCCCCTCCCCCCGCCCTTCCTCCCCACCGCTCTCCTATTTACTTTTGCATTTTGTCTCTCGTTTTTATTCTATCACTCACTAAAAAAAAATGTTAAACCACGGAAAACCGAAATGAATAAATGAAAGGGATCGTTGGTGGTTGTTCCACAACTGGTTTGAAACCCGGGCTCTTTCGTTCCGCCTCGCGACGGGGCGAAGGAGTGTGGGCAGAGTGTGGGCAGCCGTGCTCTTTGTTTTCTTCATCCTCCTGAACCTAGGCATAAAGGCACCACAGGGAAACCCACACGGGCAGAGCTGGAACGCCCCAGGAAACTGACTCAAGCTGACGCCTTTTTTCTTGTCTTTCTTCTTTTTTTTTTTTAGGTCTTTTTGCATCAGCTATTGCTGCTGCTGTTGCTACTACTGCTTTGACCATGGATGTAGTGGAAGCTCCTGGGCTCCAGGGGTGCTTTTTGAAAACTAGCTCCCGTGGTTGGAGTTTCTTTGCTCTGGGAGGCTAAAGATTGTCCCCCACTAGATTTAGGAAGGAAGGACACCATGTTTCTCCTCGATTGCCTTCTCATCAAAATAGACAGCTAGCAACATTTGCAAGGGACCGTGTTCAGCAGCCTCGATCGGGTAAGTTTGTTTTCTTTTTCTTTCTTTCTTTCTTTCTTTCTTTCTTTCTTTCTTTCTTTCTTTCTTTCTTTCTTTCCTTCCTTCCTTCCTTCCTTCCTTCCTTCCTTCCTTCCTTCCTTCCTTCCTTCTTTTCTTTTCTTTTCTTCCCTTTCTTTCCTTTTTCTTTCTTTCTTTCTTTCTTTACTTCCCTTCCCTTCTTTCTTTCCTTTCTTTTTCTTTCTCTTTTTTCTTTCTTTCTTTTCTTCCCTTTCTTTCTTTTTTCTTTCTTTTTCTTTACTTCCCTTCTCTTTCTTTCCTTCTCTTTCTTCCTTCCTTTCTTCCTTTCTCTTTCTTTTCTCTTTCTTTCTTTCTTCTTTCTCTCTTTTCTTTCTTTTTCTCTTTCTTTTTCTTTACTTCCCTTCTCTTTCTTTCCTTCTCTTTCTTCCTTCCTTTCTTCCTTTCTCTTTCTTTTCTCTTTCTTTCTTTCTTCTTTCTCTCTTCTTTCTTTCTTTTTCTCTTTCTTTTCTTCCCTTTCTTCTCCTTCCCTTTCTTTCTTTCTTTCTTTCTTTCTTTCTTGTTTGGATATTGGGTTAGTTAATGATAAGTTTCAGTGCTCCTGCTGAAATCAATGAGGCATGAAAGAGATGAGGTGTGTTCCAGTGTTGTTTTTCTTACAATTCATTGTAATTACTTCTCAGCAGAGAAGCCGTCCAACCGTTAGTTGAGGGCCCTGAAGCTCATAAGACAGAAATATAGTTTGGCAAAGGATATTCTTATTAGTTCAATAGACCACATTTCCATGTGGAGAAGACCTTGAGGTCAAAAATCATAGAATCACAACATGTGTGGGGTAGAGAAAGTTCTAGCTTAACCCAATCTTAACCCCAAAACTTGGCCAACTAGCCCAATCCTTTGCTTGACACAGGAAGTTTGTCCCCCCTTATCCACAGGAAAATCATGTTAGTTTGTGTTAACACACCTACACAATCAGCAGGTTGGTTTATTCGTGGGAAAAGACGATTTTAACAAAAAAAAAACCCCTATGAAGGCAGGAAGAGAGGTGATCATACAGATTGCCAGTAGCAATACCATATCTGGGCTAAGAAATCTGGACAAACACTAGATAACAGCTAAGAGAAGCGGAAATCTCTACTTCTTTGCTGTTGCCACATAATACATGTGGTCGGATTTAACCATAGTTTCAACTGGTAACCTGTGAGCATCCTAGACCAAGTTAAATCCCAAAATGGTAGAGAATACATGGAAGCCTGGCACTCCAACAAATCAGCCATCAACAGGCACATAAAGATAAACAACCTTTAGACTTGATTCAGAACAAGGGTGGAAAAACTAAAAGGAAACAAAAAGACCAGAGCATCTGCTGGCCAGCAATCAGTAATCCCCAGATAAACAGGGATTAATACCTGATAAATAATCAATACCAACAGGACTCTAATTAATGAACTACCAACTCAAATGAACAATTAAACAGTAAATGATAGGAACAATCAAGAAACTACCAAGGAGTTATCCCCACCAACACTAACAGGGCGAGCTATTGGACATCATCAGAGAGCAAAGCCTCTCCCTTCTAAGGACTGAAAACGTTACCTAGTTGGGTCATGAAATGTCTACAAGACCGCCAACCTCAGAGACCACCAAGGGCCCCGCCGTTTAACCCTGAGCTACCAATATTCTCTTCTACAGGTCTTTGCTATCATCTGATGGTCATTCATAGTTGCAGACCAAATCTGATAGGCTCTAACCAGAGAGCGCAAAGAATGCAATCTTTTGAAGGAATGGACCTTCAAAGGTTTATAAAAGCTAGAATTAAAGGGGGGAAAGGTCACAGACAGCAATAATAAATCGTATACGTATTTTTAATGTAAAGTGCACACATTTTATTACTGTTTATGAACGTGTTTAAAAAATTGAGAAGCATTGGTTCTTAAGCAAACATTAGCCAACCATTATTTGAACTCATTTATGAAACCACACACAGCAACTTATATGATGTAATTCTGCCAAAATGTTATAGTCTCTATTATCATCTTACCTTTCCATTTGAAATGGTAGCTTTATTTCAAATGGATAATGCAAATCTGGGCCAGGTTTTGTATCTAATCTTGCAGCAGATTCATTGACATTGATTAGTTAATGGATCTAAATTGATTCATATAGAAAATATGTCCATTGAACCAGGGACACAGAATCCAAATTAATCAGACTAGATTATGGGTTAATTCTAGCTAAAATTAAGCCTAGATTCCCCCAAAGAAAGACAAAACAATAGTTACATTTTAGCCTGAATTATGGCCGAGTTACAGGAGTAGACGTTGGTGAAAATGATCCAGAAACTTTGATAACTTCCTAACAGATTGTTAACTAGGACTGGTGGAAATGAAACACATGATGTAATTTACATTAGCTTTAAGTCTTTTTCCAGGGATTTCCAGATGAAATGGGATTGATTGCTAGGATTTCTATCCAGGTAGACACCCAATCTGGGGACAGTGATTTTAGACGCACATAAGAACAAAGGCAGAAAGTGGGAAAGTATTGTCAATCAGAACAGAAGCAATATTCAGAAATGGGTCCTTTATGGATTTCTGCTTCAAAAGAGAACAAATGTGCTGCCACTCATATCTAGCAGAGAGGCTTGGAAAACAATTATTCAGCTTCTTTGCAAGGAGCCTAGGACAGCACTCTTTCGACAGTATTCAAATTCTTCTGACACATCGGGGTGGAACGTAGCGGAAAACCCTAACCAAATTAGCATCAAAACTCAGGCTGAATGTGAAACCACACTCTGAAACCAAATTCGGAAAGGGGACATGGACTGTTGAAGCATCGGTTGGTTGTTTAACGTTATTCAATGCCGCTGAGGACCAGATGAAAGAGTTTCCCCCAAGCCTCTTAGAGTCTTTATCAAGGCCACCCCCGTGACCACGAGTGACTTCGTGAACTTTGGCTGGATGTAGGCTACATCCTGGAGGACGGGGAAATCGAAACCAGCTTTATACATTGCTGACCTCACATTCGGAGGATGACAGCAGGAGTTCCAGATCTGAGTGAGGAAAAAATCCAGGCAATCACTAGAGGGCAGCAAAGAGTTTTCTGTAGACCTCAGTTGCCATCCTAGTTATCAGCTGGTGTTTTTTTTGATCCCCGCAGCCAAATTCTGGTAGTCCTTGGTCCTTGTAACTTGGCCACTGGTTCACACTTAACGACGGTTGCAGTGTCCCGCCGTCATGCGATCCCCTTTGGCAACCTCCTGACAAGCTAAGTCGATGGGGGAACGAGATTCAATTAGTCATAACCGTGTGGCTAATTTAACAGCTGAAGTGGTTCGCTTAACAAATGTGTCCCCCCCCCAAAAAAAACAATGACCAGTTATGGTCATAAGTTGAGGACTAGCTGTACTTTCTACAGGGAACTTTTGATTCGGAAGCGACAAGGCAGAGAATCCGGTGTCCAAATTGCTGAGTGGATTAGAAGACGATAGAAACTGCGATGGCTTCTGATTTGCTGCTGGGTGAGATGCAAAGTCATTGGGACATCAAGCCATGAGCAACATGGGAGCAGAAGACCTAGTAGACTGGCTAGTAGTTACTTTAAACCTGCTCATTCCCTCAGGTCATCTGAGAGCTCTTCACTGGGGTTGCCAGGACACCATGGCCCATCATCTTGTAACCATTTCCAGAGAGGCCTTCTCTCTGGTGGCATCTGTTCTTTGGAGTGCTTGATGGGGACTCCTTGGGTCTCCCCTGAGTGAATGGTAAAGACAGACACCCACATTAGTGTCTCTTTTAATGTATGCTTTATAGGAACCCGTTGAGCATTCTGATTGTTGTTTTGAAGGGTGACCCTTGATGGTTCCATATATTTTATGCCAATGAATGAATAATGCATGAACTCCCAAAGATGCTTTTTCAAGAGGCAACTGGACTTTCTGGTTTTTCTTGGAAGATGTTTCCCTTCCCATCTTCAGCTCTGACTGGATGGTGGGGAAGGGAAGGATTTATACTCCTTGTGTTCTTTTAGAGAGTTGTTGAGGCCACTTGGAGATTTGTCTGTGTCCTCTCGGTCACCTGAGTAGTGCAAATGGGTGTGGAGTCTACAACATGGTCCTTTCAGCACTTCCAAGGTAGCCTTTGCTTACTGACTGCCTTGTTCAATGAACGTTCAAAGTGTTGGGGGAAAAAAACAGGTTTTTATTTATTTATTCATGGTTTACGACCGGTCAGTTGAAGTTGCTTTTAGATTAAGGAGTCCTGGTTCCATTACTAATGAAGTGATATTGTGCACCATTTTGCTTTTTCTTCTGTATTTTCTTTCTTTCTTCCTTTCTTTCTTTCTTTCTTTCTTTCTTTCTTTCTTTCTTTCTTTCTTTCTTTCTTTCTTTCTTTCTTTCTTTCTTTCTTTCTTTCTTATGCATAGTGAAAATGCATTTGGGTCACAAATGGTAAACGTTTGTCGAGGAAACAAGTTCTTAATCATTCAGATTCTTATAACATTGATGTTTTTGAGCTGCCTTGTGAACCAACGCTGAAAGGCAGGGTATAAATATGTTGCATTGTACTCTGCAGTTTCTCCTTACACTTAAAAATGTATTTAAATCATACACACACACACACACAACCAAAACTTGCTATCCATTGAAGGTCAAGATACCCTCAAGGGTAACTCAACCATAGAGGTAGTCCTCACGTTACGACCACAATTGAGCCCAAAATGAATGTTGCTAAGTGAGGCATTTGTTTGCACCCACTTTACGACCTTTCTTGTCACATTCGTTAAGTGAATCGCTGCAGGTGTTAAATTAGTAACGCAGTTGTTAAGTGAATCTGGCTTCCTTATTAGAATAGAATAGAATTGGAAGGGACCCTGGAGGTCTACTAGTCCAACCCCCTGCTTAGGCAGGAAACCATACACCACTTCAGACAAATGGTTATCCAACATCATCTTTAAAATTTCCAGTGTTGGAGCATTCACCACTTCTGGAGGCAAGTTGTTCCACTGATGAATTGTTCTCACTGCCAGGAAATGTCTCCTTCGTTCTAAGTTGCTTCTCTCCTTGATGAGTTTCCATCCGTTGCTTCTTGTCCTGCCCTCAGGTGCTTTGGAGAACAGCTTGACTCCCTCTTCTTTGGGGCAGCCCCTGAGAGATTGGAAGACTGCTATCATGTCTCCCCTAGTCCTCCTTTTCATCAAACTAGACATATCCAGTTCTTGCAACCCATTCTTCATAGGTTTTAGCCTCCCGTCCCCTCATCATCATTGATTTTGCTTGTCAGAAGGTCGCAAAATTGGATCGCATGACCCAGGGACACTGCAACCGTCATAAATGTGAGTCGGTTGTGAAGGATCTGAATGTAAATCACGTGAACATGGGGATGCTGCGACGGGCGTAAGGGTGAAAAATGGTCGTAAGTCACTTTTTTCGGTGTTGTTGTAACGGTCACTAAGTGAACTGTTGAAAATGGAGGACTACCTATATTGTTTCTTGGCACTGTAATAAAAAAAAATAGATTGCCACTGTCCCTCTTTCCAATTTACCGGTTTAGCTTCCGGCTTAGAATTTCCAGTTAGGTCTTTCTCGTAAGAAGCGAGTTGACCCTGCTCAGCTTTAGCGCCTAAACAGGTCTGATTAATAATGATGCGCCCAAAAATGTTACTCCCAGTGTTTCAACCTCCATTGAAATCAGGCTGCAAATCACCATCCCAATAACTGTGTTCCTGTCGAGACTGTATGCCGGTCTACAAGTATTGAGAGGGTTAGATCAATTGCATGGATGCCTAAAGTATATTTGTCTTTGAGAAGCGTACATCCCTATCAAAGAGAGATCCCACTCTATTAATTGAACTGGGAACTATTCTGGTTAAGTCCCAAAGGTGCTTTTTCCAAGAGGGCAAAACTGGACTCTCTGGTTGCTCTTTGAAGACGCTTTGCTTTTCGTCCAAGAAGCTGCTTCATTCAGCTCTCTTGGATGAGAAGTGAAACATTCTTCGAAGAAAACCCAAGAAAGTTCAGTTGCCCTTTAAAAAAAGCACCATGACCTGGATGACGGAGAATCTCCACAGGCGTATTGTGGTTAAGCCTGCAAATCCACTGCCTTCCTTCTTAGCAGTAGGCCTCCCTGTTCACAGTGCAACTTCCATTCCCAAGTACAACACAAAAGATTGGCCTGCTTTTCTAAACACCAGACTTGTTCATTCATTCATTCATTCATTCATTCATTTTCTATAGCTGCCCTCTGTCTGGGCAGCTTATGATTCTAGAACTATAAAACAGTTGAAAGTGTTAAAAACATCTAAAATACGAGAGCCTTCTCTGTGGGGGCACCCGCCATCTGGAACGAGCTCCCCCCCCCTGAGATAAGGAGGCTTCAGGACTTACGCACCTTCCGCCGCGCCCTAAAAAACGTTTTTATTCCAACAGGCTGGTCTGGCCTGAGTCTCCCCTTTTAAATTGGGTTTTAAAATGTTTTTATATAATCGGAGGTTTTAAATTTCGTTTCTAAGCCTAAATTATTTAATCTATTTTAAATAGATTAACTTTTATATGTTATTGTATTTTATTTTGGCTGTTCACCGCCCTGAGTCCCTTATTATTATTTGAATAATAAATAAATAAAATATAAATCAATACAGCAACCAACGGTCAGTAAAGCCAAGAAACAGTCTTCTTAACACACTCTCAGCCCCAGTCCTGGGTACCCAACCAACTTTTTAACACCTTGTGAAAAGCCAACAGGATTGGGGCCATTTCTAAGCTCTGAGAAGAGGATATTCCACAGAGTAGGGGGCCACTGCAGAAAAAAACCCATCTTCTGGTTTTCTTTGGTGAATTTTCCTGAATTTGGGGTGTCCAGGAAGTATAGGACCAGGAAGAATGCTTAAATATGTGGATACATATTTAAGGATTTTGAGTTCAGCTCAGAAACGGATAAATCCAATAAAACTCTGGACACTGATGGTACCAGTGGACAAATCAGAGGAGGGAAAAAAATGGGTAAAGATAGAATTCAGAAGAAATCAACACAATTAAAAACAGCACTGTCAGATGGATAGAATAGGTAATAAGTCACTGTGTGTATTTATATATGTATATATAATAATAGAAAATTAGTCAGTAGGTGAAGTTGTGTACTGTAAAGGTAAATTTGTTTTTGATTAAGAGAGACTTGTATATTTTAATTTTTTTTAAAGATTTAATAAAGTTTTGTTTTAAAATCAAAAAAAAAGAAAGAAACTCTGAACACGAGGCTACTGATAATCAGCTTTTATTTCTGCAAGAAGCAAAGCTGGGCGACCTTCAATCTCCCGCCCTAAAGAGAGCAGGCAGAGAGAGAAAAAGCAGGCGTGTGCAAAAAACTTTTTCTCAAACTTCTTATAGTTCGCACAGCTTTCACAGATCGTCATTGCTATAGAAGCATTATTTCATATCATGCAAATCTCATGATTTTCTCAGTGCTTTGAAAACAATGGCTTAGAAAGGAGGAAAATAATACTTTTTCTGGCGTATAACCCAGAGCTTCTCAGGGAATGCTATCATCTCACATTAGGTTGCTGAGAATACACGTTTTAAGTTACAGCAAACAGGCAGAATTCACATTTTGCATTTCACAAGAAGTTACTTCAACTAGGCTAAGTTTGGCAATTTGCCTAGAGGCTTTATCTTTGCAGTTGGCACATTACGTTACAATGGAGTTTCTCTCAGCAGCAATTATGAAAAGCTCAATTAGGTTATACTCTGTGTATGCTCTAATCCTTTCACCTTGATCTCTTCCATTTGAACACCATTAATTTGAAACCCCCTCATTGCTCTTAGTAAAGAGGAACATTTACATAGTACAGTCATTTATCTCCAAATCCTCAATATTTTGGAGGGAGCAATGGCTGTTTATTTGGGTCAAAGAAATAAAAGCTGGCTCTCAGCATAAAGAAGGGTAGACATTAATCTGAGGGTTAGCAGAAGACGGTGAAAATCATGTTTGGGGGAGGACAGACATTAAAGTATTGCTTAACGCATTGTAAGCCAACCTGAGTCTGCGGAGAAGGGCAGCATATAAATCAAATTTTTTTAAAAAAGTAATAGGAGGAAAGGAAGGATACTGTCTTAATTTTAACTGTTTTTGGAGTGGGAATTTGAGATATGAGGGCCTAGTTGACTTGTGTAAGTTATGAAGCATTATAAATGATAAGCACCATCAATAGAGGAAAAGACTGCATTCTGAATAGAATAGAATATTCCTTGTTAACTAAATGAACTGTTGTTAAGTCAAGGACTAGCTATATTTGTTATGCCCGGATTAAAAGAAGTGGCATGCGAATAACCCCAAATATATAAATAAGATGATCCATCTGGCTGCTTGACCGTACACCAACTTACATTTGTGGTCTGTGTTCAGGAGCCCCACATGCAACAAGACTCAAGGTTTGCCGGTATGCGCCCCCTTGTTTCAAGCCACAATGTATCTCGGGCTACTGCAGCAATGATAGTTCATTATCAAACCGAGTGTCTATGATATTGAGACATATTAAGACTAAGGAACATATTTGATACCCTCCACTCAGTGACCACTCAGCAGAAAGTATGACACAATTGTTCGTATTGGAAGTGCTTTGGGCCCCCCTGAGCGGTGTTCTATTTTATACAAAGTCAGCTTATTGCCCCCACAAACCGGGTCCTCATTTTACCTACCTCGGAAGGATGGAAGGCTGAGTCAACCTTGAGCCTGGTGAGATTCGAACTTGCAGTAATTGCAGGCAGCAGAAAAGTGGTTAGTTTGTCAGAGAGAGAAAGAGAAAGGTGATTCTGCGTGTGGAAAAAAATAGCTTGAGTTAAAATTAGTCTGAATGGAACAGAAATCAAGAAATCTTAGTGGTTACAGTAAAATCCAACCAGTCCCAAGTTATATCTCTTGTTTGCACCTACTCATACACCATCATACCCTGGGAGAAAATTTCTCCCTTGTCTTGTGGCTTTTGCTCATCTACCATCCAGGGGTCAGAATGACCTTAAATTCAACAATTTAGCTGTGTTATTTCCCTTCTTCCAACACTACAGTGTTGGTGTTGGAAGAAGGGATGGTGTTGTGTTGGTCCCTTCCAACACAATGGATACAGCTAATTTCATGGCAAGATTGTTTACTCAACAGTAAAAGTTCTTAGAAAGACTGGATCTAACAAGGGGATGGCCAAAACAGAGCCTTGGTGGCGCAGTGGACTAAACTGCTGCTGTTAAAGTAGCACTTAGCTGCCAGCTGCCTGCAATTACTGCGAGTTCGAATCTCACCAGGCTCAAGGTTGACTCAGCCTTCCATCCTTCTGAGGTAGGTAAAATGAGGACCCGGTTTGTGGGGGCAATAAGCTGACTTTGTATAAAAAAGAAAACCGCTCAGGGGGGCCCAAAAAGCCCTACTAAGCAGGTATATACAAAAGTATGAAGGCTATTGCTTAATGCATTGTAAGCCACCCTGAGTCTCCGGAGAAGGGTAGCATATATAAATCGAACAAATAAATGAATAGAATAGAATAGAATAGAATAGAATAGAATAGAATAGAATAGAATAGAATAGAATAGAATAGAATAGAATAGAATAGAATAGAATAGAATAGAGTAGAGTAGAGTAGAGTAGCCACTTCAAGAAGCAACTAAACAGTGAAATTTCAATCATTGTTGAGACTTGCAAGATAGAAAAGCAAGCCTCCGAAAGATTTTACTTTAGGAGCACCATGCTTGGTGAACCATTCAAATATTAATCATCACCCGAAAGATAATACTTGTAGTCCTCAACGTATGACCATAATTGAAACCAAAATTCATGTTCTTAAGTGAGAAATTCGTTACGTGAATTTTGCCCCCATTTTACAACTTCTCCTGCCACGTTTGTTAAACGGATCACTGCCGTGGTTAAATTAGTAACCCCCGTTGTTAAGTGAATCTGGCTTCCCCATTGACTTCGCTCCTCAGAAGGTCGCAAAAGGGGATTCCGTGACTCCAGGACACTGAGACCGTCATAAATCAAGCATCTGAATGTAAATACACGAGACAATGAAGATGCTACCACGGTCTGTAATGGTCATGAGTCACTTTTTTCAGTGTTGTCGTAACTCCAAACGGACACTAAATGAACTGCTGTAAGTCGAAGACCACCTGTATAAAGACCAATTTTCTTCTTCTTAAATAACAGCAACTCTGGATGTTGTCTTCACGCTTCCTGTAGCCCGGCTGATATATTAAAAATATTAATTAGCAAAACTGGATGGGGTTGTGTAAGATCTCAGCACTTTGGAGAAGCAGCTGGAGACAAGGAAGATGAACAGAGATATATTAATAAGCCAGCAAGAGCTGGTCACAATAACACTCACATACAGAGTAAGACACAATGGGTAGTTTGACAGTTAACAAAGTCAGCAGCCGCGAATGGAAGATGGCAACAGGCGATGATTTTGAGAGTCGCATTGGCCGGAACTGTTTCTGGATGAATAGCTGTTCAGTTTTTTTCATTAAT
Organism: Coluber constrictor foxii; assembly: GCA_038048745.1. Classification (NCBI taxonomy): domain Eukaryota; kingdom Metazoa; phylum Chordata; class Lepidosauria; order Squamata; family Colubridae; genus Coluber; species Coluber constrictor. The sequence continues at coordinate 82,754,549 of CM075965.1, read as the reverse complement.
AGCCTCCTTTTCTTGTTTTATTCATCAGTTTCTCTTTTATCTTTTCTTCCCACCTGCATAAGAAGCCAAACGTAGACATTCTTGTTTCTCCTCCCAAATGTTCTTCTTTGACTAGTGTTGTTCAGCGCCATATGTCCTCTCCCAGGAAATTGAAGCCTCTCTCTGATAACCCAACTTCACCCTTATCACTGTCATTTTCTTAATCTTCAATCAGCTCTGGCTGGACCGCGGAACTATTTTGGGAAATTATCAATCATTATATTTTTACAGCAAGGACGAACCCTCCAGATTTTATCTAAACTATGGCTTTCATACAATGATGGGAGTTGTAACTTGGCAGGAACATATTTTGATTTATATGTACTTATGGAATCCAGTGATCAAATTCAACAACCATTGTGGGTCCAAGTGGAAATCTATAATGTGAGTTGGAATTTTGGCAGAAGTTTGATTTCTTTTTCAGTCAAAATTCATTTGTAATTCCAGCATTATTGGATGTAAATCATTCTTAAATGTTGACCTGGGTTAATTAAGTTACATTATATTATTCCTGTAGAATAATTCCAATTCAAAAATTGCAATTAAATCCCTTCATAAGCTAATAAGGGTATTGATACTTCAGATCAGTTTATTGAAATTCAAGTTTTCATCGTCTGGGGAATTTGGTTCGTCTAAAACTTTGAAATGGCAATAATTTAGTCAAAACTTCTAAGCACAATGCAATTCCTGAATCAACTCTGCAAGATAATAATTCCTGTCATAGTAGTGAAAAGTATCTGGGATTATTCCAAATCTACAGTATTTTTTAGAGATACCTTAAGAGTATTGCTAAAGTGAATATTGGTCATTTCCGTGAACTTTTGAATAAGATTTGGAAAGTCCCCATTCCGACAAATCTTATGGAGCATTGGGTACTTCTTTTATGAATTTAAGATGAGATTAATTTCACATAGGCATATTTGTTTGCCTTGAAATGTGAGATGGCGAGCATATAAACTCAATAAATAAAAGCCCACTGAGAGGTGCCTCAAACTGCGAGATCTTTGGTGTACAAATTAATAAAGAAATAATGGTAATATTGGAGAATGATATTATACACACACAGCCTGTGTGTGTATAAAATTCAAAACTAAAAAGGAAAAAAACTGTAGATAGATGGATAGATGGATGGAGCTTTTGTCCTTTTTTAGTTTTTTTTTCTTTATCTGCATTTGACATCATTTTTGCATATTTTAAAACAATTAAGATTCTTTTAAAAAAGGACACTCACTCTACCTATTTCAGACAATGAGGAAGACTTGGCTCCTGAGTTCTGTGAGCCACTTCTTAAAGGTCAGATTAGAGGAAAAAAAGAAGGACAAACCAGGACAGACATCTGCTCACCTTCTTTTTAATTCAGGGATTAATTAAATATACATGTTATCATCTAGCTTTCTCTTTCTGTTACCTTAAAAATTACGAATCAGTCACAAATGGGGAAGTGCCCTCCTCCGCCCCCGACAATTGACTCCAAGCTATTTATTTGTACGTATCTGAGATAGAAAATAACCACTACCAATTGTGTGATTCAGCTCTGGCGAAATACGAACTATTCACAAATTTGAGATTTAAGGAGTGTTTGTGTATCTGGATAGCTCAGGCTTTTTCTAAGTATTCTGAACTAGTTGCGTTGTCTGGATTTCTCATGAACCAGGAAATGCCTTCTGTTGCAAAGATGACCTCATAAGCAGAACTCAGGGGAAAAGCCACAGATAGGAAGCTGTCTAGGAGCTGTTGAAAATCAGAAAAAATCTCAGTGGCATCGTACTGGGACCGAGAGCTCCTCAGGTAAGAAGCTCCTTACTTCATTAGCCGATGGAGAAAACAAAATGAATGTAAACTTTTGCTTCTTTTTCTCAGCTTGGCCTTATTAAAAAAAAAATAAAAATCCACAAAATAAGGCAATTGTACCGTAGGTAAGATGCGACTTCCTCCTTCCTTCCAAAGTGAACAGAATAACGGTATGCTCAATCCAGCTGATGCTGCGTGACACTCAAAAGTTACAAATATATACATGCTCAGGTTTAAAATCCTGAGATCGGAAAGCAAAACAGCAAACAAGTTGGCTGAGAAAGACATAAATTGGGTTTCAGGCTTATCAATTGTACGAAATATGCGGTAGATTATGAGGGGTTCAGTTAAGGAATTCGGGGGGGGGGGAGAGAGTTTACCAAAAGACACAACATGGGGGCAACTAAGCACTGTTTACGGAGTGGTACGGAGCGGTACAAGCCGTGTTTCTACTTCAGTTGACTGTTGATCTGCTCTGTGGTTTGGTTGGTGTCTTTGATTTTTATCTGAATTTTAAGGCACCTTAAGCAAGAGAAGGGAAGCGGCTTGCTTAACAACCCGAGGCCCCGTTTTTAGCTACGAGGAACAGACCCTGGGGAGCTATGGAAAAATAAAATAAAACGGGTAGGTTCGTTGCTCTTTTGCTGTCAGCTGCTTTCGTTTGCAGTTTCTCGGTTCTCAGTTATACCTGATCGCCAGCAGAGGAACGTTATTGTCTCCTCATTAGAAGTATGGCTGAGCTTTTGAAATAAAAGATCTGGCTTTTTTTTCTCTCTCTCTCTCTCTCTGCAAGTCCGCAAAAAAATAAAATAATGTGACATAGGAGATAATGTTGGATACAGGTCATCTTCAGATCTCACTCACAAATTTCTTTGGCGATATTGATCTGGTCACTATGTCGCTATCAAAACTACTGCACACAGGTTGACCAAGAATGACCAACCTCTACGGTCCTGTTGTCAATCGCCGAATGAAGCCTGTCATTCAATTTTTTTAATAAGAGATTCGTATCGTTTTGGTTGGTAATTGGATCCCAGTTTGATAGATTTGTACTCGTGCTTTTCCTCGAAGGAATTCAAAAGAGCATATCACTTGTAATTCTTCGGGGAAATGCAACTCTGCAAAGCGGGTAGAATTGAGAGAGCACCTAGTTTGCTTCCATCGCTAATTGTGCTTTGGAATCTAATCTTCCCATCCTTAGCCTTAACTCTTAGATTTGCACTGCTCCAGGTTTCGGATTGTTAAATTGTTAATTGGTTTGGGCTTATCTGTTTCCATTTTAATTCCTCTGAATATTTAGCATTTGTGTTAAGTCAAGGAAACCAGGTCTTTTAACTTATTATTTACCGGTAGCTACATACCTGGCTAGATAGGTAGACTAGGTAGGTATCTGACTAGGTAAAATACCTGACTAAGTGACTCAGGGGCTAAGACAATGAGCTTGTTGATCAGGAAGATCAGCAGTTCAGCGGTTCGAATCCCTAGTACAGGTCTCCTGCATTGGATTAGATGACTTCCAAGGTTCCTTCTGTTGTGGCCCCGTCCTCTGAGCCTATCCCTTTGGAGGAAGGAAGCTCTGAGCAGGAGGAAGAGGAGCCAGCCAGATCTCCCAGCCCTCCCCCTCTGGCACCGGCTCAGGTGCCAGCTGAAAGAGAGCCAAGTAGTGGGGAAACAGGTGTCTCAGATGAGAGTGAGGGAGAGACGTCATTCCTGGACGCACGCCAAAGAAGGCGAGACAAAAGAGTACTGCAGCTGCGGCGTATGAGGAAATAGTCCTGAGTCACTGATTGGAGTCACAGGATCAGTGAGTCACTGGACCACACCCAGAAGCCTGTCTATATAAGACAGGCCAGTGGGTCACGAAGTTTGTGACGAACAAAGCTAAACAAACGGAGCAACCTCGTAGTCTTGGAAGCTAGATGAACGGCAAAGCTACGTAGGTGATTTTCTTGTTTGTGTAAACTAATAAAGTCCTTGGCAGACGGTGTGCATATCGCTGCCAAGGTTGAGATAAGAACTGCAGAGTGTGCCAAGTGATTCTTAACCCTCAGCTGGCTGTGTTTTTGTGGGTCTCTGAAGGGGGGGGGGGACAGATCATCTTCCAACTCTATTACTGTTAAATATAATGTACACCATGGTGGACTCCTTCAAGGAGAAGGGTTACGTATTAACCAACAACAATATTGTTCTAATTTGTACAAATGTATGCAATTTGTGATGTGTGTTTTTGTGTGTGTGTGTGTGTGCAAAAATTAAACCAAATGGAATGGGGAAACGATGATTTGCAACCAAAATGCCAACCCTATTTTCTTTCCATTGTAGGAAACTTCTCTGACTCAGTGAATTGTGGAACTGTGGGGCAGGACGTTTTGATTTTTTTGAGTACAGATATGCCACCGGTCACCTTAGCAAGGTGATTTTTATTATTATTATTATTATTATCTTTTATTTCCTGAGAAGCATTCCTAGGAGTAGTGTTTAGAACCTCCACGTGAGAAAGAGGACATGTTGGATTCGGTCAAATGCGTCCTGGTAGGCGACGCTGCCGTGGGGAAGACAGCGTTGCTGCTCCGCTTTATTTCGGAGACTTTTCCGGATGCTTACAGGCCGACCGTTTATGAAAACACCGGTGTGGACGTCTTCCTGGATGGCACCCAGATCAGCTTAGGCCTTTGGGATACCGCTGGTAGTGATTCCTTCAAGAGCATCCGCCCTCTGTCCTATCAACAGGCCGACGTGGTGTTGCTGTGCTATTCGGTGGCCAATCACAGCTCGTTCCTCAGCTTAAGGAACAAATGGGTGACGGAGATCAGGACCCACTTGCCCCGAATCCCCATTTTGGTGGTGGCTACCCAGACCGACCAAAGGGACGAGGGTCCTCACAGCGCAAGCTGTATCAGCCTGGTACACGGCAAGCAACTGGCTAAGGACATCCGGGCAAAGGGTTACGTGGAGTGCTCCTCCCTGGCAAATCGGGGAGTTCAAAAAGTGTTTGAATGTGCCGTCCGGACAGCGGTGAACCAAGCCAAAAAACGCTCAAGGAGGAACATTTTTTCAGTGAACGAATGCAAAGTTTTTTGAAACCGGACTAAACACGGCGTCGTTTTCTGCCTTCGCCTCACCAAGTGGTTTCGTAGCGGAATAGACACGAGCCTCTCCTTCTGTGGGCATCAGGATGGGCTGTTCAACACTGGCATCTGGAACTTTCAAAGCAAAGAGAAGCAAGGCTGCGATGGGATTTCCAGCGGCGTACATTGGAGAGTATGAGTAGCAAGCCAGAGCCTCGTTTCTTATTAGGATGGAAATGTTAGTTTATTTACTACTACAAGTTCTGTTGGATTCATAAAAGGGGTTGCTTTCTAACACCTGAGATAATGGATGGATTATTTATATGGCTGACTTAATAGAAGCTTGGGAGCTGAATAGGTCAGGAATATGTGAAATAAATAAGGTCAATTAAATGTCTTTTTCCTCTAATGTATTGTAGAGATTGCTATCTATTAACAACTTTGAACATTCTGTTATGGATATCAGTCTTTTCTAACTTTTTATATGTCAAGAGATCAGATTTCCTGGTAGGGAAAAAAAAGAGATCCTACCAATTAAGTTTAACCTGGTTTAATTTATACTTTATAGCATCCTGCCAGAATGAGATATTGTCCTGATAGTTCTACTTTCAATAAAAGCTGCCAGTGTGAAAATAAGATACAAGTAGTCCTCCTGTTATGACCACAATTGAACCCAACACTTAGGCTGCTAACTGAAAGGTTTGTTAAGCGAGTTTGTCCCATTTTATGACCTTCCTTGCCACAGTTGCTAAGTGAATCATTGCATTGGTTAAGTTAGTCACACAGTTAAGTGAATCTGGCTATCCCATTGCCTGCCAGAAGTTCACAAAAGGGGGATTACATGACCTCGGGACACTTCAACCGTCATAAATATGAACCATTTGCCAAGCATCTGAATTTTGATCATGTGAACATGGGGATGCTGGGAAAAATGGTTAAAAGTCACTTTTACCAGTGTCATCATGAACTGTTGTAAGTCAAGGACTACAACATGTATATGTTAATATCCTCTGGGTTAAGACAGAGATTCTGAATAGCTCTGGTGTTCCTAGTAGGATGTGGATGAAGATCCACTGACTGTTACTCCCATTTTTAAACACAAATCAACAGAATTAATACCGAGAGGCCCTTGATGCACTCTGACTGTGGTGGTTTTCTTACAGAGGTTTCTTTACCAAACTGGGCAATGCCAATGGTGCTTTTTCATGAGGCAACTGGACTTTCTGGTTTTTCTTTGAAGGCATTTTGCTTCTCATCCAAGAAGCTTCTTCTGCTCTGACTGGATGGTGGAGAATAGAAGGGTTTATACTTCTTGCAGACAGCTAGTCATTTGCATTCTTTTTAGAGAATTGTTGAAGCCATTTGGAGGTGTCCTCAGAGTCAGCTGAATAGTGCAAATGAAGAGACTTGACCCTTCATTCAAACCTGTGGTCCTTTCTGTCCGAAATGTGGCCTTTGTCCTTTAAATGCAGATGGACCGCTGATTCTTGTCCTGATGGGTTTCTTCTCCTATATTCTTTCCAAGGATTTTAAACCCTTCCATTCCCCACCATCCAGTCAGAGCTGGAGAAACTACTTGGATGTTTTTTTTTTTCTTCAAAGAAAGACAAGAAAATCCAAGTTGCCTCTTGAAAAAAGCACCTTTGGGAGAATCTCCGTAGCCATTTAGGTCCACGGTCACCAACTGGTGGTCCGTGGACCACTGGGGGTCCACGAGAAAATTTTGGTGGTCCGCAGAAAAATTATTTGCATTTTTGTTTATATTGCACTAAATCAGGGGTCCTCAAACTATGACCCCTGGGTTGGATACATGCCATGAACGTTTGTGTTGCTGAAGAGAGTCTCCCCCTTTGGGGTCTTTTTGTGTGGGTCAGAGGGGGGCAGAAATTCTGACTTGGGGTCTGTTTCAGCCTCCTGGTGTGGGGCTTTGGGCAAAGGCTAGAGGGAAGCACCGCTGGTGGCGAAGAGCCGGAGGGCCTTGTTCCAGTGGGACTGCATCATGGCCTGGAACTGGCTGACCATCTCAGCCCACTGAGCCTCCAGGTGCCGGTACCTGGCTTTGCACTCCCGCAGGTCTTCCCTCTGCTTGGAAAGCCTATGCTCCTAGTCCTCAGTGAGATGCTTCTGCTGAGCCTCCTTCTCAGCCAGATCCAATTTGAACTGAGCTGTTTTGCCAACTCTTTCTCGTGGTGGCTGCTTAGCTCCAACAACTGCTTCCTGTTGGGGCCCTAAGGAGCCCGGGCGGGCCAGCGAGGCACCCCTCGACGCAAGTGTCGTTGAGTTGGCCACACCCACCCAGTCACATGACCACCTAGCCATGCCCACTCAGCCCGTCATTAAGCAGATCATATTAGTGGTCCGCGGGATTTAAAATTATGAATTTCGTGGACCCTGAGATCTGAAAGGTTGGTGACCCCTGATTTAGGTAACATCATCCGTGAAATATTGTCTTCTGTCAGAATGAACAATTATGAAGTGTGTACTGAATTGCATGCAAAGCTCTGCTTCTTGGTGAAAGATGGTATACAAGGAGGGAAGCTAAGCGTGCTTACTATTTTGTGATGAAAACTGCGGGGTCCTTGAAGCTCTCTGAGCTTGGTGGGTTTCCTGCAGAGATGTCATGTTCCAACTAGGTTCAACTATGAGCTACAAATATTCTCTTCTATTTGATAATGAAACATCTGCCAGAAAACAACTGAGCTCAGAGAGCACCAAATATGGTAGCCCTCTGGGTTTCTTCTTCAAAACCAGAGGACTATCACACTTATGGGCCTTTGATAATTTGGTAGGAGGACCTTAATGAGTCTTTCTTATCACGAAAGGAAATGTTCCCAGGGAAGGAGCTTTGAGCTTTGATAGTTCTTTTATTTATCTGAATTAGCCTCGTGCATGACAAAGGTAGAAAGCAGGAAACTATTGGAGTTGTTCAGACCCTGAGAACTCTTGTCAAAAATGTATTTTGAACTATGTTTTTGTGGTTTCAGTTCAACTACTGGCAATTACCTTGACAAGCTGATCTGTTTTTAATTTTTAAGAGCTCGTTAATTGGCTGTCATTCTCAAGGGACACGGGTTGGGTAGGCCGAATGGAAACTACTTCCCACTTTAAAACTTTCTGTCAAGATTGTGCTTAAATTAGGAACCATTGATGTAGGTGCTAACAAAGACCTATGTCATTTCCTATAAAAAGTAGAAGTTTAAGCCATCTAAAATAGCATGTGCATTTTAATTGGTCAAACAGTGGGTAGGTTGGACAGTGTTTTTTCCACTAAACTGTTGATCATTTCTAAATAAACACTAAAATAGTGTTTTCTCTGTTTTAACACACATATGTTCCTAAACTATAGGTTTGCTGAAACTAGTTAACTTCTTGTAGTAAAAAGGTGTTTGCAGCATCTAATTTTCATTTGTTAAGAAAGGGTTCTTTAAGGATTGTAACAAATGTAGGGGAAAGAGCCACCGGTCTGCAGAAATCTGTACAATTTATTTAGAACATAGAAGAACATGTCTTCTTACATGCTCATTGCAATCAAAGATGCAGAAGAGAGGAACATGGCCGATGCAATTTCTTTTTTAAAAAAGGAGTCTCTGAAGTAATTAATCATGCCCTGTGTTTTTATGTTTGGAAACCTGACAGCTGTCATTTACTTATTGGCAGGTTGGGATGCAACTTATGTAAGGAAACAAAAATAAAAACACACAAGAATGAGCCAGAAAGGCTCTTGACTCATTTAACAGCAAATATCAAAAGTACCAGGCCAGTCTCTAAGGAAGCAAGTGAGCTACCCTGTATCTCTGCATTATTCCAGTCTTCACTTCTTACTGGAATATATTGCTGGACTATCTAGGACAGTACCCAAAGTTAAAATATCTCTTTAGTTTTGATGGTAGGAATATTAAGGCTGTGCAGTACTAGGGATACAAAAGGAGAAAAGGTACATCAGAATGCACACAGGCACACTAGTTATGTCATCCCAAGAAAACACAGCTACTGTAAGGACATTCAGCACATTCAGAGGGATTTTTCCCTTTTGAATCCAAAGCATTGCTCTAATTGTATAGTATGCATCTAGACAACTACTGTTCGTTTGCTACAGCAAAGTCAATTCAATTCAATGGGGAAATAAAACATGATTTAACATGATTAAAAGTGAACCCAGCCGCCTAATGTATGGATGCTCTGCTCTTAGCAATCACAAGTAGGAGAAAAAGAGGGTAGAAACATCAGGCTAACATTAGCTGGAGTTGCAACATTGCCCTTTCTTAATCAGATTTGAAAATGGGAACAGATTTCACATGCTGGCAATTATTCACTGCGTTTCTAAGAAAATCAAAGAACACCATACAATAAAGGAGAATATTTATAGTTCAGGGCTGAAATGTGATGTCCTTGCTGTTCTCTGAGCTTGGTTGTTTTCTTGCAGATATTTAATTATACAAACTACGTAACATTATCATAGTCCCCACCATTCAGTGAGCACTGAAGAAGCTCCTTGGATGAGAAGCAAAATGTTTTCAAGGGGGGGAAAAAACCGAGAAAGTCTAGCTGCCCTTTGGAAAAGCACCTTTTGTACAATCATCAGTGCTAGTAGGCCAAAAAGGGAATAAAAAGACCAAAACACTTCTCCATCAGCAATCAAGATCCAGCTGAGCATAGATTAATTCCAAGGTTAACATCCGGGAACATCAAAGTAACTGGCAAACAAACTAACAGTAAACAGTCTAGCCGAAGAATTTCCACACCATTCCCATGCACACTGACAGGGCAAGCCACTAGGGGAAAAAATGGAAAGCAAGCCCCACTCCTCACTAGCGCTGAGTTTGGATAATAAAATGAAATGATATCCTACACAGGATACATAAATTAAAGGAAAACTTTCATACTCCAGTGTGTTGTTTCATAGATGTGTACTGAAAACATGGAAAAGCCAGCACAATAAGGGATTTATAAAGCAAGCCATATGGGTAACAGCTAAACATTGGGAAAGTTTATCTTGCAAAGACAAAACTAAGGGGAAATACGATGGGGCAAAAGCAAGCTGAACTGTTTTCTGTTGAAATTGTTAAAAGAAAACAGATGCAGCCCTAATGTTCAAAAAATGCTCTTCCAATAATGCTGTAAAAGGACAGGATAGCCTTCAACAACAGTGGTGGTCTTGTCGCTGTGTTTAAGGCATCAGGCTAAAAATTGGGAGACTGCATGCTCTAGTTCTGAATTCAAAACCAGCGGGGTGTCCTACGGCCAGTCATTCTCTCTTAGCCCTGGGAAACAGGCAACGGCAAATCTCTTCTGAAATCTTGCCCCACCCCAAAAAATATCCACCAAACTATGGCGATTTGTGCATGCAGTTGTCAGAAGCCAATATTAATTCAAAGGGACAAAATAAAATAAATAAAAATAAAAAATCCAACAGCAGCAAGATGTTTCAGGAACATTTATCTGCTGATTTATATAAATGATGCTACTAAGACAGGAGACAGCAAAGCAGGCAGATCTGATTTTATAATTGAACTATAAGCCAACTTTCAAATTTCAAAAGTAACAGAAATGATTTTCTACTCATTTCCCAATCCATTTCAGATAATGAATGCTTTGAACAAAAATAATTTAGAAGCCTTAAGGTATGATTTGTTTTTATTAAGTTCTGAATATAATCATTCCATTCCACAATGAATAAAGCATTGGCTTGGTTCCTAAAACAAGGTTTCAGTAAGCTTGGTTTTACATATTTTCTACACAGGAATGTGATGTAATTAATCTTTATTTTTTTAAAATGACTCTTTTGAGCCTCAATAACAACAGATGTAAACATTCTGTTCAGGGTAGATTTTATGTTTATTATAATCCAACACGAAGGCTTCTGCAGGAATACCACAAAGTAATTTTAAACTGCATTTTACTTGAAAGAATTTAAATGATTTATCACTTGAAAAGTTACTTTTAAAAAAAATACAAAATACAAAAAAAAATCCAGTCAATACCACAGCTAATAGATTTTCTATTCTAGAAATAACAAACACAAGAGGACACCACATTAATCTTTTTGCTGTTTTGTTTCTATTAGTATTAACTATGTTTTTAAGCCAAAGTTTACTCACTGACATTATAGGAAGAAAAATGCACAACTGGTTTACTGTCATCTACCTACAGCAAAATCCCACACATGTTTACTTAGAAGTAGGTAAGTTCTGCTGTGTTTGATATTATTATTAGCTCATATGTATTTAACAAAAAAAAAATCACCCAAGGTCCTGAATGCACAAAAACATGAATCCTGAATCACCTTGTAGGTAAAAGCACATTCAGGAAATTAAAACACCAACAGTTTGGTGAAGAGAGGCCCTTGCTAATTCAATGCTAATTTATAATGATGATTGGCGTTTGTAATCACATACCTTTACACCTAGTCAGTTACACTGTTAAAAGGCAATCTTATCACAGAAATCAGACTAATCTCATCAATGGAATTAGCCTCATGACCCATTTGTAAATTGCAAACAGCTTAATTCTTCTCTTCTGCCTGTGCCCTTGCCTCAATCATCCCCAAGCAAATTCAAATTGTTTTTATACAATGCACCACAAAAATGAAGGAAATGTGCCTCCAGAACTTGGAAAAGAGTTGACTTGTGAGCATTTTATTAAAGGGTACAGTAAATTGAATTGCCATCATTTAAGTAAGGTGGAACTATATTTTATTGTACAATAAGCAGAAATTAATAGGCTATAGCTCTTAATGGCAATCATAACAGTTTAGTAATTAGCAGAAGTTAATCTAAATCTATTTGGCCCAAACATTAGTTTCTTAATTCTCTTCCTAATTACAGTCTATCACATGGCCTAGTCAAAAGGTTTCTACTCAATTTCATCTTGTGCTCCCAGAGATTTATGTTACAATTACATCTTTCTAATTACCTTAAAACTTTAGCCTTTAATATTAGGTCTACATTCTCCTATCATTTAATAACTAGACTGAAGAGTTCCAGAGAATATAGCAACTTGATCCTGATTCTGTAATATTTTTATAGATCTAGTATTGTTTTCCTATTTTATTATTTTAGTCTAGTCAAACTGAGATATTTACATTTCATTTTTAGAATCCAAAACATTTTCTCCTGTGGTAGGCTAAGTATTCACTTTATGAGAGTTAGTTATTTTTTTCCTATAACCAGGATGGAATTTCATTATTAACATTAATAAGTTTGATGTTTGACTGAGCTTTCTTTTCACAAACTAAGAACACTATTACTTTTGAATTAACCCAATATAAAAAAAGTTATCTTGCCTGTGTTGGACACAAATGCTTGCACTTTCAGGCATCATAGGTAAATCTAAATACAGGTAGTCCTCGATTTATGACCACAATTGAGTCCAAAATTTCTGTTGCAAAGCAAAACAACTGTTAAATGAATTTTGCCCCGTTGCCAACATGAGGACCTTTCCTGCCTCAGTTGTTAAAGGAATCACTGCAGTTAAAGTTACTGAAACAGTGGTAACTTTGAACAGTCAGTAAATGAACTGTTGTAAGTCAAGGACAACTGTACATCTTAGTTCCCTAGTCAAATTGCAAATAAGTGCCCCCCCACTTTAATAATCCAGTTGATCGTGTTTAACTATGGGTGTAAAATATACCTTTTTGCCAATATACCGTTTTTTGTAAACAAAACCTGAGTGGTTTTACTTTACAATAAAAAAAAACATGTTAAAAGACAAATAATTTAAAGTCTGGCAGGTAGAAATAAAACAATAGAGATTTTTTAAAAAGTAGGTAAATGTTTAATGAAACATGGAGCTGCAATCTAGTGCAAAAGAAGCTGGTTGGTGAACTTGATGGCACACAGACTAAAGGAAACTGGGTAACCACAAAGATGTTTTTCTTTTTATACCGGAAACACCTGCCACTCCAAAGAAAATAAAAAAAAAAGTACTTCACTCAAACTGTCTTGAAGAGAAACCAAAGACTTTTCTTCCTATCAATATATTTTAAATTTAATTGAACCAGGCAATTTATTTCAAGCAATTGTTCCAAATTGAAACAATGCATGGTCAGGAAAAGCAGCAGCAGCAGGACGATAGTGCTTTCTAGAGGAAAACAGGCAGTTTTATATTTTATTATGAAGCTGATTACTACTCAGAAGTTACTCTGTCACTGAATCCTGAAAATGTGTGTAGTTCTTAATTTCCAAGAAAGTGGATTTTTTTATTTATTTAGTTTAATAAATCCATCCAATTATGTTCAGCAGAAGGGATGCCTTCTTTCCAGATCTAAAAGAGAGTGAATGACCCAAAATAACCCAACTGATTTCTGTGCCAAAGACAACACTAGAACTAAGATTTGTCCATTCTTAGTCTTAAGCCTTAACTAAAGTGAATCATAAACTATGCTTAACTGATCACATTGGGCTAGCTTCAAATAACATCCAGTCCAATTATTCCCTAGAAATTCAAGCACCCAGAGTTGCATGGAATCTAATAGAATCCATTTCCCTGAATTTGGGAGAAAAACAATACTTGGCAAAAGTGGTAGGTTTTTTTGTCCTTATCCAACAGTATGAATGTACTTGAAATACAAGTATTTCAGCCAAAGCAAAAAGTGTTTATTAAAAGGGGAAGGTACAGAAACCAATGATACAGTCAGTATATGTGATACATCAGAAAGCAATAATCAAACAGAAATCATTGATTACACATAGAATTGAAACACAGTAAATACTGATTAAAGTTAACAAGTGGCAAATTTATGGGTTACATTACTCTTCCTCAGCTGGATTTGTATCTTAAAAGTTGCCAGTGTATTTTCTTTTGTATCTTTCTTAAAACTTACCAGTGTATATTTTTTATTTCGTATCTTAAGAAACACTCGCATGTGTATTCAAGGACTTCCAGAATACACTCTTTATTGTTCAGTTGCTGAAAAGATTAGTTCTCACATACTAAAAACAAATGGCCTGAGCTTAGAACAACAACAACAACAAAATGTTTTCTTGAACTTAGATTACTGTGCTAAAATGCTAATAACACCTTTATTAAAAAGCTAATATTGAAGCCTAAATCCAAAGATGCCTTTTCCAACTGGACTTTGAATTCAATAAAATCCAGTTGTTATTTGGGGGGGGGGGGGAGAGATCAACTTTAGGACAACCATGACCTGGATGATCAAGAACCTCTTTATTTATTTATTTATTTATTTATTTATTATTTTATTTTATTTTATTTTATTTATTTTATTTATTTATTTTATTTTATTATTATTATTATTATTATTATTGTTATTATTATTATTATTATTTTATTATTTTATTTTATTTTATTTTATTTTATTATTTTATTTATTTTATTTTATTTTATTTTATTTTATTTTATTTTATTTTATTATTTTATTTTATTTTATTTTATTTTATTTTATTTTATTTTATTTTATTTTATTTTATTTTATTTTATTTTATTTTATTTTATTTTATTTTATTTTATTTTATTTTATTTATTGAATTTCTATACTGCCCTTCTCCCAAAGGACTCAGGGCGGTGAACAGATTAAGATTTCATATACATATAAATATATAAAATGAAGCCCAAAAAACTCCAGATAATATAATTGAACAATGGTCCAGTTCATCCCAAAGGTGCTTTTTCAAGACTTTCTGGTTTTTCTTTGAAGAGGTTTCTCTTCTCATCCAAGAAGGTCCTTCAGCTCTGTAGATATAGCTAAATGTCCATGGAGTTTCTCAGTCATCCAGGTCATGGTTGTCTCAAAGGTGCTTTTTCTGGAGGCAACTGGACTTCCTGGACAACTGGAGATTTTGCTCCTCATCCAAGAAGCTTCAAGCTCTAAAGAATGAACTTCAAATGAATCGTCCAATTTCTCACCCAAGCAAAATTTGGAGGAGAAAATACCTTTAGAGGTATTTTAAGAGGTAAGTTAACTTGGCTCCATTTTTTTTTCCAGAAGGGCCTTTGGTGAGGCTGTTAAAAAAAACACATTAAATAATATTTTAAATAATATTTGTCTGCTTGCTTTTAACCATTTAGTCAGCTGGGACTCTTTAAGCAAGAGCTCCCCATGCAACCCTGCCAAGCAGAGTTTATTTCAATAGTTGTGCTTATCAGCATTCCTAATCTTTAATTAGATGGCCAGATGATGGGCGGATGGGCGGATGGACGGAGGTCATCCTCTTATCTAAAGAAAGCCGCAAATTAGCCTTGAACTGTTTTGAATTTCGCGCCTCCAAGCCGCCACAAAGCACGTGGCATGTCCATTTAAAAGAGGAGCCAATCAGAACGCGCAAAGAATAGGCCCGGTCGCTGATTGGCTGCTCCCGGGAGAGCCCCCCCACCCTCTTGCCTATAAAAAGGCCGCACTCGCGCCTCGCAAATCACCTCAGTCGGAGTCGAGATTGCTGCTCGGTTCGGAGTCTGAAAAAATGAACCGCTTCAGCCCCTTCGTTTCCAAGCCCGAAGACTTCAATTGCTGCTTCTGGGACATATTGCTGCTCCTCGCCGGGGAGCCGGCCTTCGGATTCCTGAGGGAAGCGCTCTCCGCTCCGGACGAGGCTTCGTCCGTCGACTCGCTTCACCAAGCCGTTCCTTCCTTCGCGGAGACTTCGGAAGGCGGCTTAGAAGAGGCTGAGGGTTTACCTCACGCTGAGGAAACGAGAGATCTCCCCGACGCCGGTAAGTGGCGGGAAAACGGTTCGTTTCTCTTTGGGCATGCGCAGAAAGCGGCGCGTGCCGAGGGGGAAAGGGACCATTTTTTCCCTCTTTTTTTGTTTTTTTTTAAAGTTACGAGCATGCGTGCTGAGGGCGAACGGGGAGAGGTTTTTTTTTAAACCGGACGCATGCGCCAAGCGGTTTGCCTATTTTTTTTTCTTCCCTGCCCTCTTCTGCGCTTGCGCGCCGAGGGCTGGAGGAAAACGCACGTGTCTTTTCGGATGCCTTCCTTTAGTTACGGCGCCGAAAGATCGCGGGGGATCTTTTGCACGTCTGAATGTGCTGTTTGTGATCTGATGGTGGTGTGTGTGTATATATGGGAAGATAACGCAATTTGTAGCAATTAAAACCCTCTTTTTAAATTATTTTTGTGCTCGATCCCCCTACCAGCTACCTGGTCCTTAAGAATGCACTTTATAGCTTTATATATTGTGGGTTTTTTCCCCCTCTCGCTCCTCTTTTGTACCCTATGACTCTCATTAAGTGTAAAAGAACGTATCTTTTCTTTTTATGTACACTGAGAGCCTATGCACCAAAGACAAATTCCTTGTGTGTCCAATCACACTTGGCCAATAAGGAATTCTATTTATTTTTTTGGCTGCCCACCCAGGAGATCGTTCACAATTCAGTGCGAAAAAGTCCCATTGGGAAGTGCAATTCCTCTCCTGCCTAAGATTCTCTCTCCTCCCCCCCCCCAACCACCTCTATGGGCTTTCAGATCTCTCTCTGGAGTTGGGCAGCCAGCAGGGAGATAAATTCTACTTATTAAATTTATTTATGTTATTATTAGATTTATTTTATTATTAAATTTATATGCTGCCCCCTCTCGCTTACAAGGCGGCATATAAAATACTGTATTTTCCTGCGTATAAGACTACTTTCTAACACACAAAAGTCTTCTCAAAAGTCGGGGGTCGTCTTATACGCCGGGTCTCATTCTCCTGTAACCAGGCAGACCAGCCCATAAGGCACTGACGAGCCTTAAATGGCTCTGAGGAGGGTCGTCTTATACGCCCAGTCGTCTTATACGCCGGAAAATACGGTAACTTAAAGCAATTTGAAAGCTATTAGTGGGGTTTGGCTGCTTTGAGAGGCACACGACCCAACAATTATTTGTTGGGGAGCATTGTCCCTAGTGCATGGACTTTTCCTGCTGTTTTTTACCCCCCATTGCAGTAAACTTTAAAGCAGGGGTCTCCAACCTTGGCAACTTTAAGCCTGGGGGACTTTGTTGGCTGGGAGTTGGTCCCCCAGGCTTAAAGTTGCCAAGGTTGAAGACCCCTGCTTTAAAGGACTTCCTGCATTTGCTGTTTTGCATTGCATGGGAGTGTTATTTGGAAATGGCCCGTTAATGGCCCATTAGCTTCAATCACAACAATATATGAGCACACAATAGATACAAACTTAAGGCAAACTGCTTCAAACTCAATTGCAGAAAATATGACTTCAGGTCAATGCCTGGAATGCACTACCTGATTCTGTGGTTTCTTCCCCAAACCCCCCCAAATTTTAATCTTAGACTGTCGACCTCATCCCATTCCTAAGAGGTCTGTAAGGGGCGTGCATAAGTGCACCAGCCTGCCTACTGTCCCCGTCTTAATGTCCCCTTTTATTTGTAACCACCTCATGTACTCACAATCATGTTTTATACTTTTATATGCAATTTTATATATGCTTGATAAAATAAAAAAAATGAATGGTTTTGCAACTGAGGTCCCAGCAAGAGTGGGGGCTGAGTTGTAATTTTAGGAGAGGCAGGAAATGTACTGCTCAAAAAAATAAAGGGAACACAAGCAGAAGACATCCGAGCTCTGAATGAATGAAATGGCCTTATTAAATACTTCGTTCTTTACATACAGTAGTTTATACACTGCTCAAAAAACTAAAGCTATTTCATCCATTCAGATCTCGGATGTCTTCTGTTTGTGTTCCCTTTATTTTTTTGAGCAGTGTACTTCTTTTAATAGCTTGACTCAGCCTCCCTCCCTCCCTCCCTTCCCAGTGGTTAGAATGCAGTATTGCAGGTTAACTTTGCCCAGTGCCAGCAGTTTGATTCTGACCGGCTCAAAAGTTGATTCAGCCTTCCATCCTTCTGAGATTGGTAAAATGAGGGCCCAGATTGTTGGGGACAATAGGCTGACTCTGTAAACTGCTTAGAGAGGGCTGGAAAGCGGTATATAAGTCTAAGGGCTCTTGCATCGCTTTATTTAGACAAACAATTTCTTCCTAGTTTAGCAAGAGGTAAGGAGCAATTGGGGGCATGGCTGCCAAAGCTTCCTGACAATAAAGTGTATTTATTAGAGGCCTTGCTCCCATTTAAAACTGATTGATTGCTAGAGCCAACATTGCAAACCCCTCTGTTTCTAGACTTAAAAAATTGCTGCTTGTGAATAGTTGCTGATGAGTTTCTTTTTTTTTTCTTTCTTTCCAGGGGAATGGAGTACTGGAGACCAAGCCCCCGATGGCTCTCCACCCCACCCTGTAGGCCGGTGGTCTATACAGGCCTTGCGCTTACTCGAGCGGTCAGGGCACCCCTTGATTTGGAAAGAGTACAACTGGGGCTTGATGCTGTTCATCGCTTATCGAGCATCTGTCCGGTCCCCCTCGACTTGGCCTATCCCAGGACACCAACTCCGAGGCTTTCTGCTGTCTCTGGATTCGGAGGGTGTCGACGCAGCCAAAATAATGACCTACCTGTCCAGCCTTTCCTACCTATCCCAGACTTTCGATTTCCAGGATCCGCTTCAGGACTTGTTCACATCCCACATGATCGTCTGCATGCAGTGGCAGCGAGAACCTCCGATCCCGCTGAACATGGATACCCTGGAATCGTTGCTGGGAGCCCTCGAAAGAGTCTGCAGCTGCTTCTACGAATGCCTTATGTTTCGGGCGGCGTTTTTACTGTCTTTCCACGCAGCCCTGCGGCCTAAAGAGATAGTGGCTAAGACCTGTACAACTTTTCACCCGGAACTGCTTTGCATGGACGATATCGAAATGGAGGAAGACCGCGTCGGCCTTAATGTAATGGCTCCTGAGATGGGCGCAGGGCGCGTCACGTATTGGTTGAGATCCACCGAGCAACCGGGCCTTTGTCCCGTTCTGGCACTCAAAAATTATTTGGCGGTGAGACCTCGCGGCGAAGGGCCTCTCTTCTTATATGACAACTGGCATCTGCTGTGCAAACGGCGATTCTTGGAAGTTTTCCACGGTGCTCTAAGAAGGCTAGATCTCCCGGCGCAACGGTACCGCATACACTCCTTTTGGCTGGGCGCTCTCACAACTGCCGTGCGCTGTCGCGTCCCAGAGAGGGTGATTCTTCATTTGGCCAGGTGGCCATGCAGGCCGCTTCCTGGAAGACCCAGGAGTTAAAGGCCCAACTTGCAAAAAGCCCTTTTTTAAAAAGTCAAAATTATATTGACGCTTTGGCTTCCCTACAAAGTGAGTCTTACTACGGACTGTGCTTAATTCTTTTATTAATAATTGCAACGTTCCAAGGGAGTGGGGTGGGGTGGGGGGGGAAATGGTATCCTTGGAATCCACTGTTTCATTAAAAGGGCTGTTTTCTAGGGGGACTGTTTTTCTGCAACAGTCATAACTTTCTCTATGTTCATATTGAAACAATAGAGCCGAGCTTTGGGGTTGAAATTTTGGATGCTGTGCTGAAATTCATCCCTTTGCTGTGGCTGTTGCATAACTTTTTAAAAAAAATTTCCTAGGGAAAAGCCATGTTGGTGGGGGGTGGGGGGGTATATGCACTTACTGAGCTCAGGTGCAATATTTTTGTAATACTCTTAACATTGCCCAAGAAAGCACTACTACTGTATTCCTCTCAGCAGAAGGAATAATGTCCTTTTGGTTCCTTAACTTGAGATGGGAAAGGACTAGCTTACTGTATTTTATACGATGTATTATCTATAGATAGAACCCAAACATAGTATTTAGCATATTGTCCCTGCAGAATCTGCATTTTAATGTTGCCCGATGAACTATTTTCTTCTTTTCTACAAATGGATTTTGTAACGTTCAATAAAGCATATAAAACTTCAGTGGCATCGAGAATTTTATTTTCTAAAGCTTTTTACTCTTGTCGCTATCTCGGGTATTGCTCAATATATAGAATTAAACTTTTCTCATCATCTCCCTTTGGATTCTCTGTGGTTCATTCATCTCCATGCCTTGAAATTGAAATTGAAGACGGGCATAGATAGCACAGGAAAACTACCATATTTTTCACCTACCTTTGAGGATTGTTTTTTTAAAGTTTTTTATTTTTTAGACAAGCACACATACAAACATACAATGTATTTTCTTTGAACAGAGTATTTGGCTGGTTCACAAATTTAAACAGTGTTTAGTCATTTCAATTAAATTTACAATTTCTATATTTCCTTTTTGCCATATTTATTCCTCATCTATTTTTTTAAAAAAAACCAATATTACCCTTCATTCTCATCTCTAATCTTAACCAAATTCAATTTTCCACTTCTATATTATACCCCTTCCCATTGTCATCTATTTTTATATCCATCCTCACATTGGTTAATTATTATTACAATTGTTTAATACAAATTCAACATGTTTATATAAATCAATTATATAACTATCTTATATAACTAATTGATTTATATAAAAATCAATTTATATAACTAATTATATAACTGCTTAGAGAGGGCTGTAACGCACTGTGAAGCGGTATAGAAATCTGCTCTTGCTAATCTATTATACGCTGTTAACCCAACCTGTGTGTGAATACTGTAAGATTTACCATGTCCCATCATCCCCAAATACCGACAGAAGAGAATATTTGTAGCTCAAGAGTTGTGGGACCTGTGTGCTCCCACAGAAAGGGCCTCCTCGGGGTGCCATCAGCCAAACAATGCAGGCTGGTGACCCCCAGGGGGAGGGCCTTCTCTGTGGGGGCACCTACCCTCTGGAATCAGCGGCCCCCAGAATTAAGGGGAATCCAAGACCTCAGTGCCTTCCGTCATGCCCTTAAAACCTTTTTCCAGCAAGCCAGGCTGGCCTAACCCTTTTTAAAATGTTTTTAATTGTTTGTTATTATTTTTAATCAAGGGGCCAAATTTATATATATATATCTTTTTAATTTTAATGTTCGTAGTTTATGTTTTTACTTGGCTGTTCACCACCCTGAGTCCTCAGGGTATACAAATTTAAAAATAAATAAATAAATAGAGTTGAACTGGGGGGTCCTTGGTGCTCTCTGAGCTCCGCATGTTGTCTTACAAACGTTTCACAACCCAACGAGGGAACATCATCCGTGCTAGAGGTAGGGTACGGATCGATATGAGCTAGATAGCACTGATGACATTCCCTTGTTGGGTAATAAAATGTCTTGAAAAAGTTCAGAGGGTGCTAAGGCCCCTACAACGAACTCTGCTATAAATTGAACAAAGTCTAGCAAATTCACAGTGGAAGGGCTGCCAGTAATAAGTTACAAGGAGGCGGGGTGGTGGTGGGGATGACTTTGAGTAGCAAACTTTGTGGACTGCTTCTGCGGGAGAGTGCACGCATGTAATTCTAGGAACCTAGGAGAAATGTGAGCGCTGAGCTTGAACTCCCATGTCTTCGGCTGGTTTCATCCCACTACCCTTCGCTTTGTTCCTCGGTAGCTAATTCTCAAGTTACCTGGCAGGAGGGAGCAAGGTCACCAGACAAAAAAAATAAATAAAATAAAATAGTGATCCTATGGGGAAGACCGACCAATCTGTCTTACAAACAACCTGGGAAACAGGCTGTGATGGGTTGGTAAAGCGTTATAATTTGTCCATGTCTGCAATGAGGGGGATCAGCATTTTCTCGCTCATGGTTTTCTCAGCAGGAATGCTTCAAGGTAAGGAGGAAACTTAGCCGCCGGGAAGAATGTCAGGGAGAAAAGTTATAGCCACAAATTGATTCCCTGCAGTGCTATCATTTCCTTTATAGCAGAGAGTGAAATTCAAAATTTTTCCCTACTGGTTTGGTGGGCGTGGCAGGGGAAGGATACTGCAAAATATCCTTTGTAGTAGCCTGTGTAGCGTAGGGGGCTAATGCCTCCTACTAAAGGCAGCAATTAACACCAGTTGCCTGTAATTTCTGTGAGTTCAATCCTAGCCAGGCTCAAGGTCGACTCAGCCTTCCATCCTTTCTAAGGTGGGTAAATTCAGGACCCAGTTTGTGGGGGCAATAAGCTGACTTTGTATAAATATAAATATAAATATAAATGCTTAACACATTGTAAGCCACCCTGAGTCTCCGGAGAAGGGCGGCATATAAATAAAAATAAAATTAAAATTAAAAAAAAATCCCCATTCCCTCTCCACTCCAGGGGGAAGGATATTGCAAAATCCCCATTCCCCTCCCCACTCCTGGGGGAAGGATATTGCAAAATCCTCATTCCCCTCCCCACTCTAGGGGGAAGGATATTGCAAAATCCCCATTCCTACCCCACTCCTGGGGGAAGGATACTGCAAAATCTCCATTCCCACCCCACTCTGGGGCCAGACAGAGGTGGTATTTGCCGGTTCTCCGAACTACTCAAAATTTCCACTACCGCTTTTATAGATCAGTGGGAATCACAGCTTCCAGAAGCAACAGGGAGTCCCCAATTGGGGTGAGACAGTTACAACCCCAATGGAGCCCAACATTTTACGCTGCTAAGTGAAACATTTCTTAAGTGAGTTCTGCTCCACTTTCACAACCTTCCTTGCCGTTAAGAAAAATCGGTGCAGCTGTTAAGTTAAATGCATTTCATTGCCGCCCGTCGTTAAGTGAATCGGAGCAGCTGTTCAATTTCCCCCATTGACTTTCTTCAGATCACATGACCCCCAGGATTCTGCAACGGTCATAAATACGGGAGATACGGCGGATCCCTGATCTGCGCACTTTCCGAACTGCCCTAAAGATGTTTTTGTTTCATCAAGCTAGGCTGGCCTGACCTACTCTTTTAATTGTTTAACTTAAATTGCTAATTATGGGTTTTGATATAGGGGTTTTAACTATGGGCCAAATTAATTTAATTGGATTTTAATACTGTTTTAAATTTTGTATTTTTTGTATTTTAATTGTTGGCTGTTCACTGCCCCGAGTCCTTTGGGAGAGGGGCGGTATATAAATCTAAATCTAAATCTAATTGCCGGGCGTCTGAATTTGGAGCACGGAGATGCGGGAAGTACGGTTGTTAGTTGAGGATTACCTAAATCTTTCCCTCTTGTTGCCGGACGATTCCCCCAAAGGCAACAACTGTTTGCCCGTGTGTTTTTTTCAAACGTCTATTCCGAACAATTTTAAATTTGGTTCCACCCCAGGCACCGACGCGGCCCAAGGAAAATATGCTCAGATGCTGTTTAATGAGCTGTTTGAAGGCTACTCCAATGCTCTCCGGCCTGTTGAAGATACCGATATGGTGCTGAATGTTACCCTTCAGATCACGCTTTCCCAAATTAAAGATATGGTAAGCATCGAAATAATGTAGGCAGAATAATAAACGTTGGAACAGTTTGTATACAGAATAACAAGAGTTGAAAAGGGACCTTGGCGGGCTAAACCTATATACCAGTGATGGCTAATCTTTTTGCCACCACGTGCCAAAAGTGGGGGTAGTGTGTGTGGGGGTTGTGCACGTGCCCACACCCATAATTCCATGTGCTCCCCCCGCTTTTGGCATGTGATGGCACCAGCTTCTGCCAACCTAGCAGTTCGAAAGCAGGTAAAAAATGTCAGTAGAAAAATAGGGACCATTTTTGGTGGGAAGGGAACAGCGTTCCGTGCGCCTTTGGCGTTGAGTCATGCCGGACACACGACTACGGAGACGTCTTCAGACGGCGCTGGTTCTTCGGCTTTGAAACAGAGATGAGCACCGCCCCCTAGAGTCGGGAACGACTAGCACAGATGTGCGAGGGGAACTTTTACCTTTACCTTAAGTTCTGGAAGGGAAGATAGACCCCTTCCAATGTTCCCAAGTTAAGGCTGTCATTATCTTCTAGGATGAGAGAAACCAAATTTTGACAGTCTATCTCTGGATCCGCCAGACGTGGCACGATGCCTATCTGAAGTGGGACAAAGACAGATACGATGGATTAGACTCCATCCGGATCCCCAGCAATCTGGTATGGAGACCTGACATTGTACTCTACAACAAGTAAGTCTGTCTGGATTATTGGCTCAGCAGTTTGCGGAAATGAAAGTAGAGATTCCCCACCTCGTGTGAGAGTTATCTTGTCAAAGCCTACCCCCCCTCCCCCAAGAACTCGGGAATTAATTTTGGTGCAAGAAGCTCAGAGACCCTCCTGAGAAGTGAAAAGAATTTGCAAACAACCAGTCCCTGCAAACAACTGAAGACAGTTGAAGTATTTTTGACTGGATTCTCCCTTACTCATTCAATTTAAATTAATATGAATGGAACGGTGGCCAATAAAAATAAAGTCAATCCAGAAAAACATCATCATCATCATCTTCTAACAATCCCACAATCCCTTGCGGGGTGGAATCTGGGCAACTGAATGGAGCTAGTGGAGTGTTTTAATGGCCAGATGCCCTTCCTGTTGCCAATGCGGAGTTTTGTTCGGCAGATAAATTCTCATTGTGCTTGAGAGAGAAATATCTGCCTCTACCTAGGATCGAACCTCCTGATTGTGAGGTGAGAGCTCCACCTCTAGGCTACCGCACCACTCCTCAATCCAGAAACACATGACTTAACAATAGTTTTGACTAAAAGTAAGTGAATGAAATGATGAATACAACGTTGAATCGCCCCACGGCGAGTTGTGCTCAACCCCTTGAAGAGGCAACCCTCATAGCCAAGATAATTCCGCTCCTCATAACATCGGTGTGTATTGCTGTGTGTTGTTCTCCCTTTTTGTTTTAGGGCTGATGATGACTTTTCTGAACCGGTGAACACCAATATCGTCTTGAGGTACGACGGGAAGATCACTTGGGACTCGCCAGCCATCACGAAAAGCTCCTGCGTGGTGGACGTATCTTACTTTCCTTTCGATAGCCAGCAGTGCAATCTGACTTTCGGCTCTTGGACTTACAACGGGAATCAAGTGGACATCTTCACCATGTTAGACTCGGGCGACCTCTCGGACCTCATAGAAGACGTGGAGTGGGAGATCCACGGCATGCCAGCGGTTAAGAACGTGATTACTTATGGCTGTTGCTCCGAGCCTTATCCAGATGTTACTTTCACTCTCATCTTGAAAAGGAAGTCCTCCTTCTATATCTTTAACCTGCTGCTTCCTTGTCTCTTGATATCGTTCCTGGCTCCGCTGGGATTCTACCTTCCTGCAGATTCTGGAGAGAAAGTATCTCTGGGAGTTACGGTGCTGCTTTCTCTAACTGTCTTCCAGCTCATGGTTGCAGAAAGCATGCCACCTTCGGACAATGTACCCTTGATAGGTATGTACCTTTTGCATCTATTTATATACCATGTTTCCCCGAAAATAAGACCCTGTTTCAGGGGTGAAATGCTCCCGGTTGGGACCGGATTGGGCGATCCGCTAGCAATCATGACTGGTGGTTCAGAGAACTGGTAGCGATGGTGGAGTGAAGCTCCGCCCACCCACCTGGGTGTCATTACTTCCTGTTTTTGTTTTTTTTAATTTGATTTATATGCCGCCCTTCTCCGGAGACTCAGGGCAGCTTACAATGCATTAAGCAACAGCCTAATAGGGGACGGCAGAGAACGAGGTAGCTGGATGGAGTCACTGAAGCAGTCAGGGGAGCTTAAATGGACTCCGGGGGACGGCAGAGGACATGAAGGCCTGGAAGAAAATTGTCCATGGGGTCGCGATGGGTCAGACACAACTTCGTGACTAACAACAATATAACTTCCAGGGGATAAATTTCCATTGGGGGTCAGCTTCAAAGGTATCCATTTTATCCCAGGGTCCCAGGGTCGTGTGTGATCAGTTTTGTGACAAGCGAAGTCCGCGGGGAAGCCAAGATTCTCTTAGCAACCGTGTCGCTAATTTATCAACTGCAGCGATTCCCAACTAAGGGAAGAAAAATCGTAAAAACGGGGGCAAAACTCAGAATAAGAGAGTTGGGAGAATCTCCTCCGCAGGTTCAGGCTCCAATGGGGGGGGGCGGGGGCTTAACAGATGATCCCTGGCGCATTGTAAGCATTGTGAAAAATAGCAGTTGCAAAGCCGCTAAATTTTGACCACGGGGATGCTGCGACGGTCGTTAAGTGTGAAAAACATTCAGAAGTCACTTTTTGCAGCGGCGTTATCCCTTCAAATGGCCACTAAACAAATCCTTTAAAAAAAAATTAAACAAATTTTATTGGTTTTTTTCTTTTCTCCTCTCCCACCTTCACTCACATCTGTCTTTCTTTTTTTGAACAGTGTTGGTTGTTTCTTATCTTATACAGGTAGTCAAATTCAAATATATTTTACTCAATTACAATTGTTGTCAATATCGTCTTCCCCCTTCCCTTTTTTTTTTTGAGTATACCTCAGTATTTCTCTACTTGCATACATAAACACCTACTTCATTTATCCCTAAATTCTAACTTTACTATTTGTACATATTTATCCTCTTTTACTCTTAAACAATTCACTCTTTTTCTTAATATATTTATATTTGTTTGTTCAGAGCTGCCTTCCTTCCACTTCATCTTTTTTTAATTATACAACAACCTTTCTCCTCAAATCGAACCTCTCCCTCTTCTGCTTCCAACTTTTTTTCCCCATCTTCTTCTTTTCTCTACTCCTTCTTCTCCTTCCCTTCTCCTTCTCTTCCTCTCTTCCCCCCAGTCTCTACTTTCCCTTCCCTTCCTTCCTCCCTACTCTTCCATCCCTCTCTCTCCTTCCTTCTCCCTTCCAATTCCTTCATCTCTCTCTATTGCTATGGCCACTAAACAAATCCTTGTAAGTCAAGGATCACTTGTATATACACGGCATAAACTTTCTGTGGATGGAGACAAATATTTCCAGTAAGCGTTAGAATATGAAAAATAGGATTCTAACTCATTCCCAACCATGGGCGAATCTACTTAGATAACCGATCATAGTAAATAGTAAACCACGAGTAGAAATTTCTACTATTTCTACAACGGAGCACTGGTAGTCCTCGACTTACAAGAGTTCACTTAGCAACCATTCGAAGTTGTAACGGCACTGAAAAAAGTGACTTACGACCATTTTTCACACTTATGACCGTTGCTTCATCCCAATGGCCACGTGATTTACATTCGGATGCTGGACACGTGACTCACATTTACGACAGTCGCCGTGTCCCGGGAGGAGGGGGGTGGTGTCACATGATTCCCTTTTGTGACCTCCTGGCAAGCAAACAGGCTCAATGGGGAAAACCAGATTCACTTAACAACCGTGTTCCTAATTGAACAACGGCGGCGATTCGCTTAACAAAGATGGCTAGAAAAGTCGTAAGATGGGGCAAACCTCGCTTAACGAATATCTCACGTAGCGACAGAAATTTGGGGCTCGATTGCGGTCGTACTCGGGGGACAACCCATATTTCACTTGTTCCTTTTTTGTGGCTCTAATTTTTACATCCTAGGGAAATATTACATTGCCACCATGACAATGATCACTGCGTCGACGGCGTTGACCATCATTATAATGAATATTCATTATTGTGGCTCGGGAGCCAAGCCCGTCCCGCAGTGGGCAAGAGTGATCATTCTGGATTACATGTCCAAGATACTTTTTGTGTACGACGTGGGTGAAAACTGCACCAGTTTGCAGTGTGCGGGGGAGCAGGACTCGGCATCACAACCAGCACGCACAAGTCCAACAGAGCAAGATGGATGTGAAGAGAGAAGGAAGGCCCTTCCTAAAGGAGGCATCAGGGACGGGGACCCCCTCAAGACGCCGATGGACGGAGAGAACGAGGCGAACGGACTCGGGATACGGGACCCGGTTGCCTGCTGCTCTTGTTACCGAGCGTTGGTCAAGAATATTGAATACATCGCCGATTGCGTGAGGCGCCACAAAGCCAACCACGCCAAAGGCGTGGAATGGAAAAAAGTCGCGAAAGTGATGGACCGTTTTTTCATGTGGATCTTTTTCGTGATGGTCTTCTTCATGAGTGTTTTGGTTATCGGGAAAGCTTTTTAAGGAAAAGGAAAAACAGCAGCAATTTTGATACGTGTTTCTGGAGATCATAGTTTTAATTTTTTTTAAAAAATAATAATAATTTGAATTACCAATTTGAATTACTAAAATGATTCATTTAAAAAAAATCATGTATACATTTTTCTTTAACATATTACTGTGTTTCCCCCAAAATAAGACCCTGTCTTATATTTTTTTTGAACCCTGAAATAAGCGCTTGGCCTGAGTAGCATAGGGGGCTAATGCCTCCTACTAAAGGCAGCAATGAACATCCAGCTGCCTGTAATTCTGCAAGTTCAATCCTAGCCAGGCTCAAGGTCGACTCAGCCTTCCATCCTTTCTAAGGTGGGTAAATTGAGGACCCAGTTTGTGGGGGCAATAAGCTGACTTTGTATAAAATATATACAAAAGTATCAAGGCTATTGCTTAATGCATTGTAAGCCGCCCTGAGTCTCCGGAGAAGGGCGGCATATAAATCAAATTTTTTTAAAAAATTGCCATGCGCTCAAAAGCCCGATTGGGCTTATGCCTTATTTGGGGGGAAACAGGTATAAGTACTGTATTTTCCTGCGTATAAGACTACTTTCTAACACAAAAAAAAACTTCTCAAAATTTGGGGGTTGTCTTATATGCTGGGTCTCATTCTCCTGTAACCAGGCAGATCAGCCCATAAGGCTCTGACGAGCCTTAAATGGCTCTGAGGAGGGTCATCTTATACGCCCAGTCGTCTTATACGCCGGAAAATACGGTATTTAGTAAACAGATACTGAACTCATATTATCATATGTGGTGGACATGTCCAAAGGCAAAACAAAAATTCGACAAAAATACATACATGGTTAGAGAAAATGATAAAGCAACACATAGATTTTAAAGCCAGAATTTTTTTTTTTGTTAGGTATATTGCCAGAAAAATATGATAAAGGGAATATATATTTAATATTACATACTTTGACAGCAGTGTGAATTGTATTTGCATAACACTGGAAAAATGAGAAAACTCCTACAGATGAAAATATAATTTAAAAAGATATCAGATTGTCCGGTAATGGATATCTTAACACTAAAGATTAAGGATACAAAATATTTTTTTAAAACTTGGGACTTGTTTTATCAATGGTTAGATAATAAGGTTAGAAATTAGAAGTTGGTAAAATGATTCATTTTAATAATTTTGATTATGGGTAACCCTTGATTTCCAACAGCCTGTTTAGTGACCGTTTGATGTTACACTATGACCATTTTTCACACTGATGACCGTAGTCACGTGATTTACCTTCTGATGCTTGGCCATGGATTCACACTTATGACAGTTGCCATGTCCCGGGGTCGCATGATCCTCTTTCTGGCAAGAAAAAGTCAATAGGCAAACCAAATTCCCTTAACAACCATGTTCCTAATTTAAGAATTGCAGAGACTCAGTTAACATAGGAAAAGTTGTAAAATGGGCAAAACTCACGTAATGAATTTCTCACATCAATTTTGAACTCGGTTGTGGTCAAAAGTTGAAAACTTGTCTGTATTTGATGTTCAATTAGCGTAGCTATGAAACAACTATTCTGTTATTTTGTCAAGCTTTTTGATTCTGGCCCATTAGTGAGGAGAACCTGCGAAATTAAGATTTGAGTTTGTAAGTTTGGAAATAAGTTCAAGCAAATGCGTTCAGAACAATCATTCTTACGTTTAGATTGCACACGTGATACAAACATCTAGACTGGGCAGAAGTGTGTTTCATGGGGATTTTGCAGTAACCTTCCCCTGGAGTGGGAAGGGAATGGAGACTTTACAGTTTCCTTCCTTTGGAGCGGGGTGGGAATGGAGATTTTACAGTATCCTTCCCTTGCCACGCCCACCAAGCCATGCCACGCCCACCAAGCCACACCCACAGAACCGGTAGTAAAAAATTTTGAAACCCATCACTGAGACCAGGTTTGAGAGCCTTAAAAAAAACCTACCAAAAGCTACAATAATCCTGTAGTGGACGAAGTTTTTGATTTGATTTAAGTCCGCGTTCTAATTCACACTGAATTAATTCCATGGTGGAGTGCAAATTATTTCTCAAGATTAATGTGTAAACGTAAAATAATCTCCTTGCACTTCAGGTCACCCCTTGGAGCTAAGGAGGCACGTACTTGTGATAAATAGTAAATAAGGTGGATAACGAATTTAGAATAAAGGACAATATTATTACAACCCAAACCCCAATGTGTTTTGAAAAAAAAAGAATGCTTTCAGAATAATAGAGTTAGAAGGGACCAACCCCCTGCCGAAGCAGAGACCCTACGCCATTTCTGACAGAGGGCAGTCCAGTCTCTTCTTGAAAGCCTCCAGTGATGAATCTACCACAACTTCTGATGACAACTTCTGTTCCATGGGTTGATTGTTCTCCCGGTTAGGAAATCCCTCCTTATTTCCAGGTTGAATCTCTCCTTGATCAGTTTCCATCCATCATTCCTTGTCTGGTCTTGGAAAATAGCTTGACCCCCTCCTCTCTGTGGGAGCCCCTCAAATATTGGAAGATTCTATCCTATCTCCCCTGGTCCTTCTCTTCAATAGACCAGCCATGCCCAATTCCTGCAACCGTTCATCATAAGTTTTAGCCTCCAGTCCCCTCATCATCAGGGCTAGCATAAACATCAAAATTCTATGCCAAGGTCTTAGTAGATACACCAAGTTGACTCAATTTATTATTTACTGTTTATAAAATATATTTATATGTATATGAAATCTTAATCTGTTCACCGCCCTGAGTCCTTTGGGAGAAGGGCGGTATAGAAATTCAATAAATAAATAAATAAATAAATAAAAATAAAATCATCCTGGTTGCTCTTCTCTGCACTCTTTCTAGAGTCTCTTTGATAGTGTGGTGACCAAAACTGGATGCCTGACTTTTGGAGCAATATAAACAACACAAAATAATTCTGAATAAAAACAACTTTAAAACATAACCCTAGAATTGCCTTGCTTTTTTCCCCCTCCTGCGGTTTTCACAGTAATTTCCACACCTCTGCGTTTTCCACGCCAATATTCTGCTCTTTCCCCCCCCCTAACTTTCTTTTTAAAATGGTTAATAGCGTCTATGTAACTCAAGCTCCGTGAAGGGTGATGAGACCCACATCGTTTCAAATAAAATCCACTAAGGGATGGAATGGGGAGGTGTGTGTGTGTGTGTGTGAGAGAGAGAGAGAGAGAGACAAAATCTGCAAGCTGGAGAACACAAAGTCACAACTGGAACCCCTCTATGTATTGATAGTGTTATGACAGGAGTGTCAAACTCGATTTCATTGAGGGCCGCATCAAGGTTGTGTTTGACTTTGGAGGGACCGGGGTGGGCGTGGCCAGGGTGGGCGTGACCAGCTTGATGTCACTCATGTCAGGGGCGCCTGTGGCGGCCCGACCGCGGCCAGATAAAACGGGCTCCCAAGATCCGTTTTCGGCTGTGACGGCCTCCTGCAACCTTCTGTCAATGAAAACAGAACTCAGGAGGGCTAAGCACCGTTTTCGTTGACAGAAGCACCGTGGGCAGGTCCTTTGCTGTTTCTATGGTAACACCACAGGCCAGATCTAAACACCCCACAGGCCGGATATGGCCCGCAAGCCTTGAGTTTGTCAACCCTCTGTTATGATATAGGGCGTGATGGTGAACCTGTGGCACACGTGATGGTGAACCTATGGCACAAGTTTGCCATCGCCAGCTGCTGTTTTTTCCGGCCTGCACATGTGCACCAGCCATCACTGCATCACTGATATAGGGCTTCAATTGTGATGCGTCAGGTGCTCCTCATGCCAGATCTAAACCAAAAACCCATCCAACCCTAGAAATTGAGGTTCCTTCATCCCCTTTGCAGCATTTAATGAGTCTCTGGATTTTTACAATCCCATAGATCAGGGTCCTTTTCACAATGCGCGATAAGATGAGACTATTGGACCAAGTCATCGCTAAGGTGTTGTGAGTTGCATAGCTCATCAAATTGGCAGATGACACTAAGCTGGCTGGAATAGCCAACACCCTAGAAGGCAAACTCAGGATCCAAAACGATCTTGACAGACTTGAACAAGGGACCCTCTCTAACCAAATGGAAATTTAAGGTGGAGAAAAAAAAGGCAAGAATGACAGCGGAGGGCTGCTGGGGGTTCGAAGGGGTTCGGGAGAACCTCTAGCTAAGATTCTGAGCAGTTCGGAGAACCCACAAATCCCATTCCTGGCTGGCCCTGCCCATCCCTCCCCTCCCCTCCCCTCCCCTCCCCTCCCCTCTCCTCTCCTCTCCTCTCCTCCCAGGAGTCCCCACGCAGCCCATTTTGGATGCAGATAAGTGCAGGGCACATTTGGAGCAGGGCTGGGTTCTACTTAACTTTACTACCGATTTGCAACGGGGCTGCGCAGAAGCGTTCTGATGACATTGGGATTGGGCAGAGCCTCCCTCCGGTTTTACTACCGGTTCTATAGAACCGATTTGAACCGGGGGCAACTCACCACTGATTTGGAAGCTCGAGGAGAGCGAAAAACGGTCCTACCGAAGTTCGAGAAGGCCAGAAACGGGCCCATTTCCAGCCTCCAGAGTGCTTCCAGAGCTTGGGGAGGCCGTTTTTGCCCTCCCAGAGGCTCAAGAAAAGCCTCCAGAGCCTGGAGAGGGCAAAATTCCCCCCCCCCCCCCCCGTGGTGCAGGAGGCCGACAGTTGAAAGAACATCTTTGGGAATCACCCATCTTAAAATTGCTTTGATTGAGAAACCTGGCTGTATTGTAAACGATCATACAAACAAATCTCTAGAATTTTAATGGTAGGTCCTTCGTGTAGAGTAATTTCAAGACGCAAGCGAGCCAGGGCTCTCATACATAATAGAAGCCCCAGAAGGATACAGCTAAAGGTACAAGCACATCCAGGAAAGGGTCAGGCAGAGGACAAACTCATCGTTTACACAAGCCCATGCAGCCACATCAATCAAATCAGAAAGATCTGACCTGGTCGTAGCGAAAGGATTTGAAGAAAGAAAGAAAAAAAGAAAAAAGCAGAAAGATTGCCAGTGTCGCGCAGGATCGTATGCGTGAGATCACATCTTTCAAGTCACTTGGGGATAAATTGGTCCCATCTATTTCTATATAGCACTTAAGCAGATTCAATTCCATATCGGGTGCATCAAGATTACAAGGCCAAAATGGACAAAATATATATTTCTTTTACCCGGATGTGTAATGCAGTGGCCTAGAGGTGGCGCTCTCGCCTCGCAATCGGGAGGCTGTGAGTTCGATCCTAGATAGAGGTGGATATTTCTCTCTCTGGGCATGATGAGGATATATGTGCCGAACAAAACTCCGCATTGGCGACAAGGAAGGGCATCCGGCCAGTAAACACTCAGTTCCATTCAGTTGCCCAGACTCTACCCTGCAAGGGATTATGGGGTCATTAAAAGAAAATGATATTTCTTTTACTTGGAGCCTCACACTTTACAAAAATTCATTTAGTGACTGTTCAAAGCTACAATGTCACTGAATGTCACTGAAAAAAGTGACTTACGGCCATTTTTCACACTTCCTACCGTTGCAGAATGATCACGTGGCCAAGATTTGGAATATTATATTTTTTTGTATTGAAATGTTTTACAAACAAAAAAATAACATTTTTCTCCCCCCACCCCCCCTTCGTTACACTCATGCATACGCAATTTGATATCTTCTTGTCTTGTATTTGTTTTGAACATAGTCTATCCATTTTTTCCACTCCAAAATATATTTCTCTTGCGTATGATCCTTCAAGTATGATGAGATCTTCGCCATTTCAGCTAAATGTGTTACTTTCAATGTCCATTCTTTTATAGTAGGCACAAAGTCTTTC
Source organism: Coluber constrictor foxii (assembly GCA_038048745.1). Lineage (NCBI taxonomy): Eukaryota > Metazoa > Chordata > Lepidosauria > Squamata > Colubridae > Coluber > Coluber constrictor. Next base: position 82,721,035 of record CM075965.1, on the reverse strand, counting down.
TTCCAGTATTGAGCTACCAACAGCCTAGCTGCTGATATAAAGTTTAAAATCAACTTAGTCTCTAGTACTGTACAATCAGTTATTATACCCAATAAGAACAACTGTGGAGTAAATTTCAGTCTTTTTTTTTCAAAATATTTTGAACTACCCACCAAACTTTTATCCAAAATGCTTTGATCTTCTTACAAGTCCACCATATATGATAATAAGTTGCATCATCGGAATCACATCTCCAACATTTGGGCTGCATATTTGGGTACATACATGACAATTTCTTGGGATCTAAATGTCATCTATAAAACTTTTTATAGAAATTTTCCCTTATATTTTGCGCTTGCGTAAATTTAACATTTCTAACCCAATGATCTGTCCCCCTGTAGCTTTGCCAAAATCCGTTCTTTTAGCTCCAATGACTACCAGATTGAGTTTTTGTTCGTCACAGAGATCATTAACCACCACCCTGTCTTATATAGTCTCTGGGTGTGGTCCAGTGACTCATTGGTCCTGTGACTCAAGTCCAGTGACTCAGGTCTATTCCCTCGTACGTCTCCTCAGCTGCTGTAAGCACTTATCTCGCCTCCTTTGACATGCGTCCAGGAATGACGTCTCTCCCTCACTCTCATCTGAGACACCTGTTTCCCCACTACTTTGCTCTCTTTCAGCTGGCACCTGAGACGGTGCCAGAGGGGGTGGGCTGGGAGATCTGGCTGGCTCCTCTTCCTCATGCTCAGAGCTTCCTTCCTCCAATGGGATAGGCTCAGAGGACGGGGCCACAACACCCAAATCTTTTCCCATGTATCCAACAACTGACTCATATTTATGACGGTTGAAGCGTCCCGGGGTTGCGTGATTCTCTTTTGTGACCTGACGAGCAAAAGTCAGTGGGGAAACCAGCTTCATTTAACAACCATGTTACTAATTTAAGAATTGCAGTGATTCACTTAACAAATGACGGCGAGAAAAGCCGTCAAATGGAGCGAAACTCACTTTGTCTGAACCCCTTTTGCAGCTTTCTGACTAGCAAACTCAATGGGGAAGCCTGCTTCCCTTGAACAACTAAGTTATTAACTAAACAACTGTCGTAAAACGGGGGGGGGGGGGGAAGATCACTTAACAAATGTCTCACTTAGCAAAATAATTTTGGGTCTCAATTACGGTCGTAAGTTGAGAATTACCTGTACACAGTGCAACAATTGTGTGGTGGTACAAGCACTGTACGGTACGCCAGAATTATCACCAATATTAAAAATGAGACTATTGCGTTGGTAAATCCACGCTTGGAATAGCGTGTCCAGTTCTGGTCAGCATGATACAAAAATGATGCAGGGACTCTGGAAAGAGTGCAGAGAAGAGCAACAAAGATGATCAGGGAACTGAAGGCTGAAACATATGAAAAAGGGTTGCAGGAATTGGTCTAGTTCAGGAGTCTGCAACCTTCAACACTCAAAAGAGCCATTTGGACCCGTTTCCCACAGAAAAGAAAACACCGGGAACCACAAAACCCTTCCCGCCCCTGACTATTTCTTGAGCGGCCACCAAACTAGCACACGTAGTTGAATTAAACGTTCTGTTTTCTTCTGAAACTTTTCTTTTCTTGGATTTGAAAAGCTCAATAAATCGCGGGCTGGTGGGTGTCTCACATTGGCGGTTATTTTGACTGACGGGGAGCCACAGCAGAGGGGTGAAAGAGCCACATTGCGGCTCCAGAGCTGCAGGTTGCTGACCCCTGCTCTAGTTTAATGAAAAGAAGAACTGGGGGAGGAGGATACGGGGAACATGATAGCAGTGTACCAATATTTGAGGGCTCTCCAGGGGTGGGATTCAAAAATTTAGCAACGGCTTCTCTGCCTGGTTGCTAGCCATGATAAGTGTGGCCTACTCGGCCTCCTGTACCACGACAAGTGGGGGCATTTTTGCCCTCCCCAGGCTCCAGAACCTTTCATTGAGCCTCCAGGAGGGTGAAAACGGCCTCCCCTGGGCTCCAGAGGCCCTCCGGAAGCTGGAAACAGGGCCATTTCCGGACTTCCAGGAGGCCCATTTTTCATCCTCTTAGAGCCTCGGTGCCGGCCCTGCACTTACCTGGCATCCAAAATGGGCCGCGTGGAGACTCTGGGGAAGGGAGGGGCGGGGTGGGAGGGCCCAGCCAGTCCTTGCCGGTTCGGTGAACCAGATATAAAATTAGCAAACCGGTCCGAACTAACTGAAGCTACCACAACGAAGACAGGGGTCAAGAGCTTTGGTGGCGCAGCAGATTAAAGTGGTGTGAAGTGACACCAGCTGCCTGCAATTACTGCGAGTTCGAATCTCACCAGGCTCAAGGTTGACTCAGCCTTCCATCCTTTTCTAAGGTAGGTAAATTGAGGACCCAGTTTGTGGTGGCAATTTATATTTATTTATTTATTTATTTATTTATTTATTTATTTATTTATTTATTTATTTATTTATTTATTTATTTATTTATTTATTTATTATATTTCTATACCGCCTTTCTCCCGCAGGACTCAAGGCGGTGTACAGTCAAGAAAAAAATAAAAGATACATAAACATCATAAAATTGATAATTAAAAGTATAGCATAGTTTAGCCCAAATAAATAAAACCCAGAATTATATAATATTTTAATCATTCCCAGTTAACGTGCTTAGCCCCGCCTGATTGAACATCAGGGTCTTGAGAGCACAGCGGAAAGCACGGAGATTAGGGATGTTTCGTATATCGGGGGCAGTTCATTCCAAAGGGTTGGAGCCCTTACAGAGAAGGCCCTCCCCCTGGGAGTCGCCAGTCGGCACAATTTGACTGACGGTACCCTGAGTAGTCCCTCCCTGTGAGAACGAACTGGTCGGTGGGAGGCTATTGGTGGCAAAAGACGGTCTCGTAAGTACCCAGGCCCTAAGCCACGGAGCGCTTTAAAGGTGATAACTAACACCTTGAATCGCACCCGGAAGACCACTGGGAGCCAGTGCAGCTCGCGTAGGAGAGGTGTTACATGGGCGCAACGAGATGCACCCATAATCACCCGCGCGGCTACATTCTGGACCAGTTGGAGCCTCTGGGTGCTTTTCAAAGGGAGCCCCATGTAGAGAGCATTGCAGTAGTCCATATGGGAGGTGATAAGCTCACTTTGTATAAAGAAGAACACCGCTTGAGGGGGGGGGAAAGCCCTACTAAGCAGGTATATACAAACGTATGATGGCTATTGCTTAAGGCATTGTAAGGCGCCCTGAGTCTCTGGAGAAGGGCGGCATATAAATTGAACCAATAAATAAATAAATAAAATAAATAAACATATTCTCCAAAGCACCAGAAATTAGGAGACTAACTAAGAGATCCTGCTAAAAGAAGGGGCTGGAGTAGAAGATTTCGAAGGTCCCTTCTAACTCCGTTATTCTGTATTTTAAAAGAAAAGACGAACGAAGCATTTGGCTAAATCCTTGGCCGAGAAGACATTCAAGCTAGGGCATCGTGATTCACCGCATCATCTTCTACACACACACACACACACACACACACACACACACACACACACACACATCCAGTGCGACACGAGCTGTCCAAGGCCTGCCTGACCAGAAAGGAAATATTTAGCAAACAAATATTTCAGTCCATGGGTCTAAAAAAGATGCAAGTGGAAGTCCAAAGATTTGTAACAGTTTCCACGATCGGAAAGTAATTTTTGTGCTGTCGGGAAATATTTGACTAAGTTAAAACCCTTACATATCGTATTTCCCGGCAGTTTAAAACCATTTGGAGAGAAAAAAAATCAGAATAACAGAGTTGGAAGGGACCTTGGAGGTCTTCTAGTCTAACCCCTTCTGAGGCAGGAAGCCCAATACTATTTCAGACCAATGGTTGTTCAGGTTTTAAGTGTTGTGGCTCCGTTCCCTGAGCCTGGATTATCAACAGGAGAGGACTCCGAGACTGAAGGAGAGGAGTTGGCAAGGCCTCCCTCTCCAGGACCCTCCTCTCTGGCAATGCCTTCGGAGGACACTGAAGGCCAAGAGATAGGCCCGGGGCCAAGCACGTCCACGCAGCCACAGGTGGACAGTAATGAGGAAGATGAGTCTTGGCTGGACCCTCGACAGTGTTGCAGAGATAAGCGCGCGCAGCAGAGGAAGAGGCGTGCCAGGGATTAGGCTGAGTCACTGGACCACACCCCACAGGGTATAAAAGGGTGTGTGGTGGCCGTTCAAGCTCTGTGATGAGCAAAAACTGGAAATAACTCATCCTCTCTGTGTTGCTGGAACTTTGCCTGACTTATCGGACTGAATTCGGACTAATCTCTTTGTTATTGTGATTTTGTTTTGGTGTTCCGAACGAAAGGGAAACTCCTTCCTTGTGAGTAAAGATTATTGGCAGCCAGCCACTGGGTTGCTGCCAACTTTGTCATCTGTGGGGGTGCATGTGTGAGGCGGGGACAGAACATTAAAGCTTCAAATTGGAGCATCAAAACTTCTGGAAGCAAGACGTTCCGCTGATTAATTGTCCTCACTGTCAGGAAATTTCTCTCCTTGATTAGTTACCATCCATTGTTTTTTGTCCTGCCTTTACGTGCTTTGGAAAATTAATTAACCCCCTCCTCTTTGTGGCAGCTCCTCAAACACCGGAATACTGGTATTATATCCCCCTTGGTCCTTCTTTTCTCTAGACTGGCCAAATCCAAATCGCGCAACCGTTTTTCATATGTTTTAGTCTCCAGTCCTTTAATCATCTGAGTTGCTCTTCTCAACATCTTTCTGGTAATGTGGTGACCAAAACTGGATGCAGTACTCTAGGTGTGGTCTTACTAAGGCTTTATAGGGACTGTTTGAAAAATGGAACTTATGACCATTTTCCACACTTATGACTGTTGCAGCATTCCCAGGGTCGGATGGTGGGGGATGCAGGTTCTGACCAGTTCTGGAGAACTGGTAGCGGAAATTTAGAGTTGTTTGGAGAACCGGTAGTAAAAATTCTGACTGGCCCCGCCCCCATCTATTCTCTGCTTCCCGAGTCCCAGCTGATCGTGAGGAAATAGGCATTATGCAGTATCCTTCCCCTGGAGTGGGGAGGGAATGGGGATTTTGTAGCATCCTTCCCCTGGAGTGGGGAGGGAATGGGCATTTTGTAGTATCCTTCCCCTGGAGTGGGGAGGGAATGGGGATTTTGTAGTATCCTTCCCCTGGAGTGGGGAGGGAATGGGCATTTTGCAGCATCCTTCCCCTGGAATGGGAAAGGAATGGGGATTTTGTAGTATCCTTCCCCTAGAGTGGGAAGGGAATGGGGATTTTGTAGTATCCTTCCCCTGGAGTGGGAAGGGAATGGGGATTTTGTAGCATCCTTCCCCTGGAGTGGGAAGGGAATGGGGATTTTGCAGTATCCTTCCCCTGGATTGTGGAGGTAATGGAGACCTTACAGTATTCTTCCCCTGGAGTGGGGAGGGAATGGGGATTTTACAGTTTCCTTCCCCTGCCATGCCCACCAAACCACGCCCACCAAACCAAGCCACGCCCACCAAGCCATGCCCACAGAACCAATAATAAAAAAAATTTGAAACCCAGCACTAGTCACGTGATTTACATTTGAATGTTTGATCACTGACTCACTGACATTTATGATGGCCGATCCCCTTTTTACGACAAGCGAAATCAATTGTGGGGGGGAGGGGTGAACCAAGATTCATTTAACAACCGTGTTACCGTAATTTAACCGCTGCAGTGATTCGGTTAACAAAAGTGGCAAGAAAAGTCGCCCCATGGGGCAAGAACTCACTTAACCAAAACTCTAGCTTCTTAACTCTAAAAACCCTAACTCACGCTTCGCAACATAAATGTTGGGCTCAACTGTGGTCGTAAATTGAGGACTACCTGCACTTTATCCTAACAAACGTCTTCTAAAATATTGAATTCGCTTTCCTGCCAAACAATCTGCATTTCTACGATGTCCTTGGTGCTCTCTGAGCATGCTTGTTTTCTTACAGGCATTCCATGACCCAACTAGGGAATAATATCAGTGCTAGAAGGGAGTGGGGAGTTGTTTACTGCTTGATTGCTGGTCTAGTGTTAATCTTGGTGTCCACTTTTCAAACCGCTTTTTAAGCAGCTCAAAAATTGTACCACGATTGATCATTTTAAAACCTTAATTTAAAGATTCACTTATCATATTTTTTTTTAATTCTGCCTTGTCCTTTGGTGCCCTCTAGTGTTCATTCTCAACATTCAAAGAATCTCAGTTCCTCATACATTATGGATTTAGCTCTTTTTCAGTTGTTTCCCATGGTATTTTATTTATTATTATTATTATTATTTATTAGATTTATAAACCGCCCTACTCCTGGGGGACTTTAATTATGTGCTTGGTTTTTTTCCTCCCCCAAATCCTACATCAACAGTACAAATTTTCCAAATCCCAACTAATCCATTTATAACTTGGATAGCTCAGCAGACTAATGGATAGCTCAGCAGTCTAATGCATTGTGATTAACTCCAGCTGCCTGCCATTACTGTAAGTTCGAATCTCCCCAGGCTCAAGGTTGACTCAGACTTCCATCCTTTCTAAGGTAGGTCAATTGAGGACCCAGTTCATGGGGGCAATAAGCTGACTTTGTATAAAATATACAAAAGTATGAAGGCTGTTGCTTAACGCATTATAAGCCGCCCTGAGTCTCCGGAGAAGGGCAGCATATAAATTTTTTAAAAATGTTTTTTTTAAATTTTCTTAAAAGCAGGACTAGAACTCACAGTCTCCTGGTGATTGGCCCAAAGTCACCCAGCTGGCTTTCATGTCTAAAACAGGACTAGAATTCACCACCTCTTGGTGATTGGTCCAAAGTCACCGAGTCAACTTTCATGCCTGAGGTGGGACTAGAACTCACAGTCTCCTAGTGATTGGCCCAAAGTCATCCAGCTAGCTTTCATGCCTAAGACAGGACTAGAATTCACCACCTCCTGGTGATTGGTCTCCTGTTCCTCTGCCTCACTCCTATCAGCCTGTGGAGGCTACGGAGTCCGCACCTCACTCCCCGATGGTCCCGGCCCCATCTCTGCCTCCAACGCAGAGCCCTCATCCGGGCCTTCCCCAGCCTCCAGAACTGGCCCCTGTTCTTCCTCAGCCTCATCGCTGTCTGACTCCATTGTCACTCCGCAGGCTGCTGGTGGACCACAGCACATTGACCAGTATAGGAAAAAAACTGTGCATTGCACCTTGTCCATGCTGGCACCATCCAGAAAGCTCCCAAAATTTCTAACCAGCATAGCTAACATTCTGTTGTGTTCTCTTCTCTCTGGGGAATTCTGGGAGTTGAAGTCCACCCATCTTCGAGCTGGCCAAGTTGAGAAACACTTGTCTAAGGTGCACCACGTTGACGGGACACCAAGCATCAGCCTTCCTCCCGAATCATTTCACAAAATGCAAACCTTTGGAATGGCAGAAGGTGGCACCATCCGTCCATGTGGCTCAGAGCGCCTCATTCCCTTCAGCTGGCACTTTTCGGAAGCCTGATTTAAAAGCTTTCTGATGCTTTCACCTTTGCTTCTCTTTTACGTGCCTTCTTAAAAGCACGTGCTCTTTTTATGGGGACGGACGGACGCGGGTGAGCGTCTAATAAAAGTGTTATTCTATTTTGGGTTCTGTCCGCCTTTGTTCTGGACCAACGAAGCTATTCTGATTTTCTCCTGGCGGTGGCTCTTTTATGGTGGAGAATTCCACTTAACATTTGTGCTAGAGTTCTTTGAGAACACAAGGTTGAGAACACGAGACAGAGACTTCAGAGGATAATTAGAACTGCAGAAAAAACAATTATTACCAACCTGCCTTCCATGGAGGACCTGTCTACTGCACGAGTCAAAAAGGGCGCTGTGAAAATATCTACAGACCCCTCGCATCCTGGACATAACCTGTTTCAACTCCTACCCTCAAAACGAGGCTATAGAGCACTGCACACCAGAACAACTAGGCACAAGGACAGTTTTATTCCCGAATGCCATCACTCTGCTAAATAATTCCCTCAACACTGTCAAACAATTCACTAAATCTGCATTACTATTACTATTAATCTTCTCATCGTTCCTATTACCCCTCTCCTCCCACTTATGACTATATGACTATGTTGCTGGTGTCCTTAAGTTTTATATTGACTTTCCCTATGACCATCATTAAGTGTTGTACCTTATGATTCTTGATGAACATATCTTTTCTTTTATGTACAGTGAGAGTATGTGCACCAGGACAAATTCCTTGCGTGTCCAATCACACTTGGCCAATAAAGAATTCTATTCTATTCTATTCTATTCTATTCTATTCTATTCTATTCTATTCTATTCTATTCTATTCTATTCTATTCTATTCTATTCTATTCTATTCCTCTACTCCATTCCATTCCATATTTTCTATCCTATCCTATCCTATCCTATCCTATCCTATCCTATCCTATCCTATCCTATCCTATCCTATCCTATCCTATCCTATCCCATTTCATTTCATTCCATTCCATTCCATTCCATTCTATTCTCAGATTCCATTCCATTCCATTCCACTCCACTTATTTCTATTCTATTCTATTCTATTCTATTCTATTCTATTCTATTCTATTCTATTCTATTCTATTCTATTCTATTCTATTCTATTCTATTCTATTCCATTCCATTCCATTCCATTCCATTCCACTCCACTCCACTCCACTCCATTCCATTCCATTACTTCTATTCTATTCTCCCATCCTTAGTTTTTCCTGAAACCGTGAAGGCGACTAAGGTCAGCCATACTTCGACTTCAGTGAGCAGGATATGTCAAAGATTGTAGCCCCTGTTGTGTGTTGGTTTAATGACCTCATAATCCCTTGCGGGGTGGAGTCTGGGCAACTGAATGGAGCTGAGCGTTTACTGGCCGGGTGCCCTTCCTGTCACCAATGCGGAGTTCGCAGCAGATATATTCTCATTGCGCCTCACAGCCTCCTGATTGTCTACAGGCCACCGCACCAGTCGCGTGTTGGTCTTAAATCTTCCCTCTTATTTCAATCAACCAATCAGAATAGAGCTGAAAGGGACCTTGGAGGTCTTCTCGTCCAACCGCTTGCTGAAGCAGGAGATCCGATGCAATTTCAGACAGGTGGCTGTCCAGTGTCTTCTTAAAATCCTCCAGTGATGGAGCAACTTCTGGAGGCAAGCTTTTCCTTTGGTTGATTGTTCTCACCATCCTTAGTTTCCATCCATGGCTTCTTGTCTTGCCTTCAGGTGCTTTGGAACATAAGTTGACCATTTTTAAATAACCTCTCTACATGAGGCTCCCCTTGGGTTGCACCCGGAGGCTCCAACTGGTACAGAATGCGGCTGCGCGGGAGATTACGGGAGCGACGGGGCGCTCCCACGTGACACCTCTCCTGCGTGAGCTGCATTGGTTGCCGGTGGACTTCCGGGTGCGTTTCAAGGTGTTGGTAATCACCTTTAAAGCGCTCCATGGCTTAGGACCAGGGTACTTACGGGACCGCCTTCTGCCACCAATTGCCTCCCACCGGCCGGTTCGCTCCCACAGACAGGGCCTCCTCAGGGTGCCGTCAGCCAGACAATGCCGGCTGTCGACCCCCAGGGGGAGAGCCTTCTCTATGGTAGCCCCCACCCTCTGGAATGATCTTCCTCCAGAACTGAGAACAATTTCCGACCTCCGGACTTTTCGTCGGGCTTTGAAGACTCATCTTTTCCAGCTTGCCGGTCTAGCCTGATTCCTTCTAATTTTAAAATTTTTTTAGAGTTTTTAGACTTGATTTTTAATATTTATCTGTTTTAAATTTCAGCCAAATTTATAATTGTTTTTACAATATTTTAACTTTTATGTATTGGTTTTTTATTCGGCTGTTCACAGCCCTGAGTCTGTAAGGAGAAGGGCGGTATATAAATCTAATAAATAAATAAATAAATAAATAAAACAAACCACTTCCCCCTTGGTTTTTTCTCTCTCTGTCTTTATATTGGGTTACACCCTCAAATGTTAAAGTCCTCCAGCAAAGCAAAGTTGACGAGGTTTTAGACTTTGTCCTCCTCAAGATAACTTATTCTAGTTTCTTCGGTTAAAGTTCTACTTTGTGATTGACCTTTGGCACCTGGTAAACCAGGCCTTGGGAAGGTGTAAAATCTCCATTGCTTTTGAAGATCCAGTGGGGACCCCATGGGGACATCTTAGTCCTTGTTCTGTCCATCTTGTGCTTCCCCTGAGCATGCTCACCCCAGAGAATAATCAAACCTCGCATTTTTGCACTGAGTCAACTTTCAGTTCTGAACAAACTGCTAAGTCCTGGGAAACCTGAGTCTCTGTCTCTGTCTCCCTCTGTCTCTCTCTCCCCTCCCCCTCTCTCTCTGTGGGTCTCTGTCTCTCTGTCTCTCTGTCTCTCCCTCTGTGTGTGTGTGTGTGTGTCTCAGTCTGTTTCCCTCCCTCTGTCTCTCTCCCTCTCTCTCTCTCTTCCCCTCCCCCTCTGTGTCTCTCTGTCTCTCTCTCTCTGTCTCTCTCTCTCTTTGTCTCTCTTTCTCTATCTTTCTGCCTCTCTCTGTCTCTATCTCTCTCTGATTGTCTCTCTGTCTCTCTCTGTCTCTCTCTCTGTCTCTCTCTCTTTCTCTATCTTTCTGTCTCTCTCTCTGTCTCTCTCTGTCTCTCTGTCTCTCTCTCTCTCTGTCTCTCTCTCTCTGTTTCTCTCTTTGTCTCTCTATCTCTCTTTATCTCTCTTTCTCTCTCTCTCTCTGTCTCTCTCTCTTTGCCTCTCTCTCTCTCTGTCTCTCTCTCTCTGTCTCTATCAGCTTCATCACTTGAGACTTTCAAGAAGAGATTGGACTGGCATTTGTCAGAAATGGTCTTCTGCTTGATCAGGGGGGTGTTGGACTAGATTATATCTGTTAAATCTCTCTCTGTCTCTGTCTCTGTCTCTGTCTCTGTCTCTGTCTCTGTCTCTGTCTCTCTCTCTCTCTCCTCACTGGACAAACACAGAATTAAATGACGGCGTCCATCAGCTTCTTTCTCCCGGAAAAGCACAATAAAAAAATAAATAAAAAATGAACTTCATCCCTCCTCCAAGTAGCAGTTGTGTAAATTGTACTCAACTGTGTAAACAGCTCTCTGACCAGTTCAGCTGCTTTGGGGTCAACCCCCGCCTGAAAAACCAGCATCCCAAGAGCTGCTGCTTTCATTCCCAGACCCGGCTGTGTTTGAACAAGCCTTCTCCTAGGTAGTCCATGGTCGATGGTCGCTTTTTACAGCGCTGTTGTAACCGTGAACAGTCCCTGGATGAACTGTTGTAAGATGAGGACTCCCTGTAAACGCCAACAAATCACTCCAAATTCAACAAGCTGGTGAGCTTCGCTGTTTCCTTCCAGATGTTTCATTACCAACCTAGGTAATACCATCAGCATAGAAGGGAGGAGGGCTGCTGAGTAAAGAGCAGGAGGAGCAGGAAGAGGAGGGGGAGCAGGAGGAGCAGGAGGAGGACAGTGTGGTCCTTAGTGCTCTCTCTGGAGAACCGGTAGCGGAAATTTTGAGTAGTTCGGAGAACCGGTAGTAAAAATTCTGACTAGCCCCGCCCCCATCTATTCTCTGTCTCCCGAGTCCCAGCTGATTGGGAGGAAATGGGAGATTTTGCAGTATCTTTCCCCTGCCACGCCCACCCAGCCATGCCACGCCCACCAAGCCACACCCACAGAATACCCACCACTGGGGTATTTGTGGAATGAAGAGGAGGGAGAGGAGGAGGAGGAGGAAGAGGAGGTGGAGAAGGAAACGAATGGTGGGGTCCTTTGGTGCTCTGTGTGCTTGGTTATTACCTTGTGGACATTTCATAACCCCACTAGGTAACCTCATCAGTGCTAGCAGGTAGAGGGGTTTTTACTCTCATTTTATATACTAGCGGCTTGCCCTGTCAGTGGCGGTGGGCTTTGCTGATCCCTTGATTGGGCCATGGTTTAAAGTACAAACAAACATACAAACAAAATACAGTTTACTCAGTACTTTACGCTCCAAACTAGGGTTATAAAACAGCCCACTGCTCTCCTCTCAGTGGTGGAATTCAAATTTTTTTACTACCGGTTCGGTGGGTGCGGCTTGGTGGGTGTGGCTTGGTAGGAGTGGCAGGGGAAGGATACTGCAAAATCTCCCATTTTCACCCCACTCCAGGGAAAGGATACTGCAAAATCCCCATTCCCTCCCCACTCCTGGAAGAAAGATATTGCAAAATCTCCATTCCCATCCCGCTCCGGGGTCAGCCAGCGGTGGCATTTGCCACTTCTCTGAACTACTCAAAATTTCCGCTACCGGTTCTCCAGAACCTGTCAGAACCTGCTGGATTTCACCCCTGCCTCTACTACTCCACAAAAATAAAAAATAAATTCTGTTGCAAATTCCTTTCCTTCAAGAGTATCCGTACACAAGGCTGTTTCCTCATCTGCTGGCTGTGCTTATTCTGCATCAACAAACTCCTTACCGAAGCCTTCCATGCTCGGTTATTGCATTGCTCTTTTGGCGCTTCCAAAATATCTCACTGAGTGGGATGTTCTTGTGTTATCGAGAAGCTACACTGTGTACAAACGTCCTCCCGCGAGGAAACCGAGACCAACAATACGCTCCATTGTTAAGCTACACGAATCTCATCTTCCTGTTATTCCTCTTTTCATCTTAAGCTTCCATGAAGCCGGCCTGAAGGCCAATCTTATGCGGAAGGCCTTACCGAAAAGATTGCCTTAAATTCACACTTCAGCTCAGCTAGATAGTCAGTTCCTCGCCTTACGGACACAATTGAGCTTCATATTTTTGTGGCTAAGCGAGATCTTATGCAGGAGAAGACCCGAATAACCAAAGACCTACATACAAACACTCGCAAAAACCTCAGAAAACATATATCTATATATCTATCTCTATCTCTATCTCTATCTCTATCTCTATCTCTATCTCTATCTCTATCTCTATCTCTATCTCTATCTCTATCTCTATCTCTATCTCTATCTATCTATCTATCTATCTATCTATCTATCTATCTATCTATCACCTCTACCTCTACCTCTACCTATCTCTATCTCAGTGATGGGTTGCCCCCGGTTCGAACCGGTTTGCAAGAACTGGTAGTAAAACCAGTGGGAGGCCCTGCCCACTGCCCCGGATGTCGTCATCAGTGATCGGCGCATATCTTGTCTTGCCTTCAGGTGTTTTGGGAAATAGGTGGTTCCCCCTCCCCCCAAATTCTTTGCGGCAGCCCCTCAAATATTAGAAGACTAAGGATGATATAACAGTGTTCCAATATCTAAGGGGGTTCCAGAAGGAACAGTGGGAGGGTCAATCTACTCTCCAAAGCTCCTGGAGACAGGACAAGAAGCAACGAATGGAAACCAATCAAGGAGAGAAGCCACCGAGGACTAAGAAGAAATTTCCTGACAGTGAAAACAATTAATCGGTGGAACGCCATATCTCCAGAAATTGATGGGTGCTCCATCCCTGGAGGTTTTACAAGAAGAGATTAGATGACCATTTGTCTGCAATGGTATGGAGTCTTCTGCTTGACTAAGGGGTTGGAGTAGAAGACTTCTAAGGTCTCTCCCAGCTCTGTCATTCTGCAACCCAAGAGACGACCAATGTCCACCATCAGCCGCTTTGCAAATTTCAACGCGCACCCATCCCAGCTGCGGATGATCGACGCCAATATTTTCCATTCCTTTGAGAAGAGGAAAAAGTTGAATAACCCACTGCTTCCTTATTTTGATTCTGTAGCCTCCTTCGTGCCTTATAAGCCAATCTTATTTCTGCTTTTTCCTTGTGAGACGACGGGACATTTTAGACTCATTTTCCGAGCTCTGAACCTTCTCCTTGTCGATTTTCATAGACCCGTGGTGGCGAACCTATGGCTCAGGTGCAACAGGTGGCATGTGGAGTCATATCTGTGGGCACATAAGCATTGCCCTAGGTCAGATCCAGCATGCATGCGTGTGCCGGCCAGCTAATTTACGGGCCTTCCGGGCCCACCGGAAATCGGGAAACAGGCTGTTTCCAGTCTCCGAAGGGCCTCCGGGTGGGGTGGGGAAGGGCGTTTTCGCCTTCTTCAGGCTCCTAGAAAGGCTCTGAAGCCTGGGAAGGGTGAAAAACTGGCCTTCTGGTCCCATCGGAAGTTGGAAAACAGGCCATTTCTGCTCTCCAGAGGGTCTCCCGGGGGAGGGGAGAGGCTGTTTTTGCCCTCCTCAGGCTCCAAGAAAGCCTCTGGAGCCTGGGGAGGGCAAAAAAAATGGGTTTACTGGGCCCACCGTGCCACTGAATGCCAAAAGCAGGGAGAGCGCGGGAGTCTTGCGCGTATGCACGGGAAGGTCAGGGCGCATTGAATTATGGGTGTGGGCACACACATGCGTGACCCCTCCATGCTCCCCCTGTTTTTGACACACAACAGCAAAAAGGTTAGCCCTCACTGCCAAGTTAGAATAGACGAGAGTAACATTGGAGCATTCACAACTTCTGGTGGCAAGTCGTTCCGCTGATTAATTGTTCTCACAGTCAGGAAATTTCTCCTTAGTTCTAAGTTGCTTTTCTCCTTGATTAGTTTCCACCCATTGCTTCTTGTCCTCCCTTCAGGTGCTTTGGAGAATAGCTTCACTCCCTCTTCTTTGGGGCAGCCCCTGAGATATCGGAAGACTGCTATCATGTCATCCCTAGTCCTCCTTTTCATTAAACTACTAGCCGCGGTGGTATTCGTGGTTCAGACCGGTTTGAGCGAGGTGTTAGTAGCAACTTGCCCACTCCCACCCACCCGCACGGGTGCAATCCCATCCTATATCGCTGTGGTTTTGATGCCGCACACATGTGTGGATGTCATGTGCAAGCGAATTTCCGTGTTGTTTAACGTCGCACGCATGCACAAATGGCATGCACACACATTTCCGGTGCTGGGAGAACCAGTCGTGACAGAACGTGAAACCCCCACAAACTGGGTCCTCAATTGACCTACCTTAGAAAGGATGGAAGGCTGAGTCAACCTTGAGCCTGGTGAGATTCGAACTTACAGTAATTGAAGACAGCTGGTGTTTAATTACAATGCTTCGTTTGTCGTTCTCCCTGCCTGCAGCCGTTTCCAGTGAAATAACAGCTCTCTCTGCTTTTGTAACCAGATCACCATATTTATAATTTTTCTTTTCTTTTTTTCTTTTGAAAGCCCCAACGATCTTCTTAAACACACCTTCCTCGCTTTGCTGGCCAAGGGTGATTGTTAAATCTTCCTTTCTCGCTTATCACATGGCCAGCCCTTATTGCAAAATGTTGAAAAACTAGTTTAAGATGGACCCGGTGCCAGACTGTAAATTTCCTTATTTCTCTGGGCATTGTGTACTAGCTACGAGGACATGGCTAAGGAACAAGGAAGTTTGCTTTTCTTGGGAGGTGAATTTAAGTTAAAAAAAAAACAAACAAACACTGATTCCAGGAAAATAAACTCTGATTCCTTTTTTTTTTTTGCAATCTCAGCTGTAGAAGGAAGAGCAAGCATGCTCAAAACAGACCAAGAAGTAGAAGTTTAACCGAAGAACATTTTTAAGTGTCCCGGGCTGTGGCTTTTGTTAGTCTTTTAACCTTAGAGAAAATAGGCCAACAGTCTCACAGCAATCTGTCATGTAAAGAGCACAAACCAGGATTGGTTCAATCGTGAATCCGGTTTTGTCCCAGGGGATAGAAATACAATCATAGGACTGGGTGACTTTGGGCCAAGCACCAGGAGAAGGTGAGTTCTAGTCCCACCTCAGGCATGAAAGCTGATTGGGTGATTTTGGGCCAGTCACCAGGAGATGGGGAGTTTTAGTACCGCCTCAGGCATGAAAGCCAGCTGGGTGACTTTGAGCCAATCATCAGGAGACAATAAATTCTAGTCCCGCCTTAGACATGAAAGCCGACTGGGTGACTTTGGGCCAATCACCAGGAGAGGGTGAGTTCTAGTACCGAGTCAGGCATGAAAGCCGACTGGGTGATTTTGGGCCAATCACCAGGAAAGGATGAGTTCTATTCCCGCCTCAGACATGAAAGCTGACTAGATGACTTTGGGCCAATCACCAGGAGATTGGGAGTTCTAGTCCCGCCTCAGACATGAAAGCTGACTAGATGACTTTGGGCCAATCACCAGGAGATTGGGAGTTCTAGTCCCGTCTCAGACATGAAAGCTGACTGGGCGACTTTGGGCCAGTCACCAGGAGATTGGGAGTTCTAGTCCCACCTCAGGCATGAAAGCCGACTGGGTGACTATGGGCCAATCACCAGGAAAGGGTGAATTCTAGTCCCGCCTCAGACATGAAAGCTGACTAAGTGACTTTGGGCCAGTCACCAGGAGATTGGGAGTTCTAGTCCCGCCTCAGACATGAAATCCAGCTGGCTGACTTTGAGCCAATCATCAGGAGACAATGAGTTCTAGCCCCTCCTTAGCCATGAAAGCCGACTGGGTGACATTGGGTCAATCACCAGGAAAGGGTGAGTTCTAGTCCCGCCTCAGACATGAAAGCTGACTAGGTGATTTTGGGCCAATCACCAGGAGAGGGTGAGTTCTAGTCCCGCCTCAGACATGAAAGCTGACTGGGTGACTTTGGGTCAACCCCAGGAGATGGTGAATTCTAGTCCCACCTTAGACATGAAAGCCAACTGAAAGACTCTGAGCCAACCAGTCTCTCTCTCAGTCCAATCCACCTCACAGGATTGTTGCTGTAGGGAAAATCGGAGGCGAATGGAGTACCGTCTATTTTTTTGCCCCCTTGAGTTACTTACGAACTTTATAAAAGTGGGAATGAAAAGCAAATAAATAAATAAATACGTGCCCAAATTTCTCTTTCTGGCCTGAACTTCAAGCCAACCCCTGCTGAAACCATTTTAATTTACCTGAACAGTGGTAAAACGAATATCTAGAAGGGAAGACAAAAATCTCTCTCTCTCTCTTTTTTTTTTTTAAAGGAATGTTTTTATTTTAACTACAGCCTACGAAAGTATTTTTAAAAGAAAGCTCAACGACACATACAAAAGAACAGGAATACAGTAAAATACTCTTAATTCCACATTAGAAAATAAGATGAATATATATATAAATATATATATATATTCTCTCATTTGTTCTTAACCTAAGAAAAAGAAAACTTCACATTTCAAGTCATAACCTATTTCAGTAGTGTATCAATGAAATGGTTCAGAAATTGTTGTAAAATTCGGTCTCAGATTGGCGGCTAATCAATGTTGGATCAACCCCGCTGCCTTTTGGCTGGCATCTCAGCCGCTGTTCTGAGTCCCTATGGGGAAGTGCATTTTTTTTTAAAAAAAAACCCTGCCCTGTGTTTGCTTAAGATCCAGTGTTTTTTGCAGGAAAGATAGATATCGACATAAAATATTCTAAAAGCTGCATTTTGGCTTGTTTTTTTTTAGGATATTTGGGTAACTGGCACCCCCTTTTTTCCTTGGCGTTATTTAAAAAAAATAATAATAATCTGCCACCATCTCTCTTTGTTTTTTGCAAACCAGAGATCAAAAATAAAACCAGGATCGACACTGGAAATCACAGTTTTATCTTTCATATGTTTGGGCATCGGTTAGCATTACTCCATGCCTCAATTTAATCAAGGCCCACCTATGTTTTTTTTATATATATCAAAAGATTTCTTTTGATATACACTACCCTCCCAAGCTTTCAACGGCGGAAAGAAAAACTGTCGCCTTGTTTTTTAATTCGCCTCGAACTATTTCGGGTGAAATTATTTGAAATTTCCACCATTGGCGGTGTGTGTGGGAAAGATAGGCACTTGTGGTAGGCAGAAATAAGAAAATATTTGAGCCGAGAGATTTACAATCCCAGTTTAAGGCACATTAAACTCTTTTGGGAAAGACAAAAATCAATACTAGCAAGTAGTCCTTTGAGGTAAAAGCGATCATTCAAGCCACAGGAGATATTTTCAAGGCTATCTTTTCTTTTCTTTAAGAAAAAGTATCATAATATATTTTGCAGTTTTTTTTTTTTTATGAAATAAAAATATGGATTGCGGGAAGACACTCCTGGCAAATATTAATATTCTGGGTTCGTGAAGGATTATCTTTAAAGGCACCGGAATTTGTCCACCAAAATAGCAGTCACAAATCTTATCCAAACTTTGGCACAGGAATTGCCGGTAGTCCTTGAATTATGACGGCTCGTTCTTAGTTCCTACGAACCTATCTGGCGGGCAGGGGGGTATATTTAAAACCCAGGTGCGAAGTTCCAATGGCCACGCCCCCAGAGGTCACCTGAATGCACCTGTACAGTCACGTGACTGCGTTTTATGTCAGTTTCCCCCCCTCCCCCAAACCCGGCTTTTGTTTCCAGTTTCCGGCAAAAACGTGGCCTACGGCGAACGGTGGCTTCGCTTAACAGTTGCAGAGTTTGCTTAACAGTGCAAAAAAAGTTTACAAAAAACGAAGTTGATCATGTGACTGACTCGCCATAGGACCATCCCGTACTGGGCAGGCTCCGTTACGGTCATAACTCAAGGGCTACCTGTAATACAGAGCCCACACGCCTGAGTTGGGATTCTAGAAGGTTCCACTTAAAACAGCTGGTCACACAATGAACTGCATTTACACCCTCGCTTTCAACTCGAGCAATCTCGGTTGCAACAAGGTTTTGGGGGGGTGGGGCCCCCCCACTTCTTGGGAAGCACCTTCTGCTTAAAGTCCGGGGGAATCTCCTTCCATGGCCCTTTTAAATTCCCCAACCATTGGGACACGATTGTGTCCACACACACACCCATTACAAAAAAAGACTTTAGAGAACACGAAGGGGATTAAACCACATTACAAAGGTAGTAGAAAAAGGAGAGCTTTCAGTGGCGGGATTCAAATAATTTAACAGCCGGTTCTCTGCCCTAATTTTTATTTTTTTTAAATTTGATTTATATGCCGCCCTTCTCCGAAGACTCAGGGCGGCTTACAATGCGTTAAGCAATAGCCTTCATACTTTTGTATATTTATACAAAGTCAGCTTATTGCCCCCACAAACTGGGTCCTAGTAATGGACTGGGTGGGCGTGGCCATGGTGGGTGTGGCCATGTGGTGTGACAGGCAGCACTCGGCCTCCTGCACTCCCCAGGGAGCAAAAATGGGCCACGGGGAGGGGAGGATGTGCCGCCCCCTCCCCATGCGCCCCATTTTGGGCCTAGGAAGCCTCACTGCACTTACCTGGAAGCCAAAATGGGGCGCATGGGGATTCGTGGAAGGGCCAGGGCAGGGTGGAGTCAGCCAGCAATTTCGGTCTGAACCGGCCCGAACCAGCCCAAACCGGCTGAATCCCACCGCTGGCTTATTTCATCTTGATCTTGATTTTTTTTTTAAACCTAACTCCAAATGTCCCTGAAAAGGATGCAAAGACACTCCAAAATACCTACGGAAAAATGGCCTCTGCAGCTGCAGGATATTTGGAAAATGGCGGAAGCAGAATCAATCAAAACCGAGTTAAACAAACTACCATTTCTTTATTAGGGCTGACCGTAGCTTGCTCAAAACTATAGTTTAGAATGTCTGCGGGGATTCTCAGTCATCCAAGCCATGGTTGATCCAAAGGTGGTTTTTCTTTTGTTTCCCTTGAAGATGTTGGCTCATCATCCAAGAAGCTTCTTCCATTCGGAACTGAAGAAGCTTCTTGGATGAGAAGCAAAATGTCTTCGAGGAAAACGAA
The DNA here is from genome assembly GCA_038048745.1 of Coluber constrictor foxii. Classification (NCBI taxonomy): domain Eukaryota; kingdom Metazoa; phylum Chordata; class Lepidosauria; order Squamata; family Colubridae; genus Coluber; species Coluber constrictor. Next base: position 82,701,391 of record CM075965.1, on the reverse strand, counting down.
GAAAACTCCAGTTGCCTTTTGAAAAAGCACCTTTGGGATGGCTGGTTTTAGAAGCTACTGTTGATGCGTCTCCTTTAAGGCCTATTTGATCTGAAATGCAGACTTTGGATAAATACACATTTAGGAGCCGATGGTTCTATTCTTTCGGCAAGCCCTTTCATTCGTATATCAGTTTTTAAGCTAGGAAGGAAGTGAAGAGTCAGAAGAGCTAGAGAACGCTGGCTGGGGCATTCTGGGAGTTGAAGCCCACTCATCTTAAAATTGCCAAGTTTCACTAAGCTAGAGAATACGGATAAAACGAGTGCTGTTTTCACATGGTTGAAAAGTTTCAGGACTTTTTTGTTTTTTAATTCAACCAAGATCCTCACGAAAGGGAATGGCTAAATAAGCCATGATTCTAGGCTTGAATAATCCCTGAGCTTCAGGATAGGACAGGATCAAATGTCGATTATTTCCACTGTTAAGTAACCATGCTGAAAAACAAAAATGAAAACTAGAGCTAAGTTGCTTTGATTGCAATGATCAAGGCCCTCTCAAAGTTCAAATATTGGGAGGGGGCGGTTTCAACCTTTGAAACAAATGAAGGAAAAATGATATTTTTTTTCCCTAAGAGACCCATGACTTATGCACAGAGGGTGAAAATGAAAAAAAAAATAAAATAAAAAAGGAACATGACTCTCTAGAGAATGCAAAATAAAAATTATCCTTAACGTTAAGTATCGTTTTAACAGGATCTGGTATTTAATGCGAGGTCTCTACAAGGACACTTGTGGCTCTAGATTACACAGAAATCCGATAATGCAGAGGTCTCAATAATTTTCAAATTGCACTTTCCAGTTTCACTTCTTAAATAAAACACACATTTGTAAGTATATCTATCTATCTAGCTATCTATATATCTCTTTTTTTAAAAAAAATCTTTTGCGTTACAGTTTAAATATCGAATATAGTCTTCAAAATATATCGTTTTAAAAACTTTCCCCCTACCTGTTTTTTTTTGTTTTTTGTTTTTTAATATTTACTTGATATATTATTCAAGGTCCTACAAAATAGGCCATTCTGGAGTGCAGAACTTAACTAAAAAATAACCTTCATAACACACACACAGCGCAAATAAAACGGCTAAAAAAAAAAAAGAAGGAAAGAAAGAAAGAAAAACAAAAAGAAAAACAAAATCTACAACGAAATATAAACCTGTTGGGAAGCACAGCATTACGGGTTTTTTTTCCTCTTCCTTTCTTAAAAACAAAACACAAGACAAAAGGCCTACACAGTTAGTAAAAACTTCATCCGTATACAAGATTTCAAGCATGATGCTGTGCTGGTGAAAAACTTCACTTCCAGGTTTTTTATCCTCAGTTTACTGACATCCAAGCATAGAATTCTACAATAGGTTTCAGGTTTTCTTCATAAATAGTAAAATGTTCCTTCAGCTCCTTCAACCTGCTGTGCCCCCCCCCCACAAACCCCCTCCGGCCAGCAAGTCTCAGTAGGTTTGATAGACGTCATGGATGGGGATTTGAAAGGCGGCAGCTGGAAATGCTTGTGGGAAGTACCCCGCGTATCCCCCATAAGCTGCGGCGGCGGCGGCAGCCGCGTTCTTCTGTAGTGTGGCAATTGTGGTGGCAGCCGCAGGAGCCGCGAATGGAACGTAGCTTGCGCCGTAGATTCCCGCGGCCGGAATTCTCTGCATACTAGGCGCCATGGCGTACACCGGAGTTATCGGACGGCCCTGCCGGAGAGACCGTTCAAGAGTTAATCCTGCCACCATCTGTAAAGGAACTAGATTTCCCCCGTCAGAAAACCAAAGTTCGATCCTAGGTAGAAGCAGGTATTTCTCTCTCTGGGGACAATGAGAATATATCAGCTGAACAGAACTCCGCATTGGCAACAGGAAAGGCATCTGGCCAGTAAACATTCAGCTCCATTCAGTTGCCCAGACTCCACCCCGCAAGGGATTATGGTGTTGTTAAAAGAAGAGGATGTCAGAAAACCAAGGTGGCGGCCATAACAAAATGATGAAGGCGCCAATGGTAGTTTCTAGATTCAAATATCTGCCTACTACAGGTAGACCTGGTCTTACAATGATTCATTTAGTGATCATCCGAAGTTACAACGGCATTGAAAAAAGTGTCTCGTGGCCAGTTTTCACACTTGAACACCGTTGCAGCATCCGCATGGTCACGTGATCAAAATTTGACCATTTGGCAACGGGCTTGTACTTACGACGGTCGTAGTGTCCCCAGGTCGCGTGATCCCCTTTTTACCGACCTTCTGACCAGCAAAATCAACGGGAAAGCCAGATTCCCTTCACCACCGTGCGACTAATTTAATAACGGCAGCGATTCACTTCACAAAGGTGGCAGGAAAAGTCGTAAAATGAGGCAAACACTTAACACATTTCTCACTTAGCGACATAAAGGTTGGGCTCCACGGCGGTCATAAGTCGAGGACTACCTGTGTTTGCAAGCCAAGAGGTGCTCTTCTCTTAATACGAGCTGGTGTTATCTTACCTGTAGGAATAGAAAGGGCTGATGTTTCTACACCTGCTTGGAAAAAAGTCATACCTGGAAAGGAGGCGGGGTGGAAACTGCAGGTATGACGGCACCTGCCGCTACCGCGGCGGCCGCTGCTGCGCTTGCTGGGTCCTGCTGGACGCTGATAGGACTGATGATATGTTCCACTGCATGGATCTTCCCATCGTCGATCACCTTGGCGGCCGGCGTGGCTTGGAACATGGAATATTGGGTTCCAATGGTTGGAATGGCCACTGCAACAGATGGAAGGCCTGGCGTTAACATTTCAGCTTTTAATCGATAGCTTGGAAGGTCTTCTGCATTGGAATCACGCTTTAGCGGCCAGGTCAAGGTCCTTTTGGAGTCGATGCCATGCGAGAATCATTCTGGGCCCTCTCTTTGGTGAAAGTAAGAAATAATCTACTAGGTGCAGAAGTGGGCTGCTACGGGTTCGGGACAATCCGTAGCTAACGTTACGGCCGGTTTGGAGAAACCCTGGCTAGCCCCTCCCACCCCAGCCCGCCCCTCCCAAGAGTCTCCATGTGGCCCGTTTTGGACGTGAGGTAAGTGCAGAGCGTGTGCGGAGTCTCGGGGAAGGGGGAAAATGGGCCTCCCTGAAATTCCGGAAGTCCGAAAACAGGCCCATTTCCGGCCTCCAGAGGCCTCCAGTTTTTGCCCCCCTCAGAGGCTTGAGGTTAGCCTCCAGAGCCTGGGGAAGGCGAAAACACCCTCCCCCATATGGTGCAGGGGGCTGACTAGGCCACGCCCACCATGGCCACGCCCACCCAGCAACCGGGGGGTGAACCCGTTGCTTAAATTTTTGAAGCCCGCTCCTGATTAGGTGCACTCGGAAAAGAGCGTAACAGAATAACGGAGTTGGAAGGGACCTTGGAGGTCTCCTAGTCGAACCCCTGTTCAAGGAGGAGACTGAATACCAGCAGTCCCCCAACCTTTTGACCGGTTCTATGGAGAGAGGTTTTTCCATGGAGCGGAGGGGGGGGCATGGGTTTGCGTGCTGATTGTATCCTGTGGATGGGGTTATCCTTGTGATCCAAGCAATAAAAAACTGACAATAAAGGTTACCTATCAACTCACCTGTTCCAGGTTTAATTGCTACGGGACTGACGGCCGGCAATTCCAGATTGGGGACCATCTCGTAGCCTTTTTCTTGCTGTTTTCCTTTCCCTTCGTGGTATCTGCTATAGATGCCGCGGCCTGCAGAATAGCCCCCCAGGTAGGATCCTCTCGGGCCAGGCACTCGGTTACCTGCCGCACCCCGTCCTCTGCCTCGAACGCTGCCTGCTTGTAAGTTAAAAAAAAGAAAAAGAAAAAAAAATGCCAAACAGATAAGTTACACTCGGAACCAGCCACAGCGTTCGCCCAAAGGGTAGTAAAATGTAAGACTAGAAAGGGAAACAAAGAAAAAACGTTGCAAGGTCTTAATACGAAGCACAACTTCCAGATTTGGCCTTGGTTTCTTTTAGTACGGTCATACTCAGCCACAACCTCGTGTGATTTATGAACCGATTTTTCTAGTCCTTTGCTCTAGAACAGGGCTCTCCAAACTTGGCAACTTTTAAGACTTGTGGACTTCAACTCCCAGAATCCCCCAACCAGCATGATTGGGCACTCCCTGTGATATAGTGTTACTTATACCGTGTTTCCCCGAAAATAAGACCCTGTCTTATATTTTTTTGAACCTTGAAATAAGCGCTTGACCTTATTGCCATGCGCTCAAAAGCCCGATTGGGCTTATTATCACGGGAGGTCTTATTTTGGGGGAAACAGGGTAGATCTGGATCTTAAAGCCTTGTCTAGTTATTCTATTATTCTGGGAGTTGAAGTCCGCCAAGTTTTGAAGTGGTCCCGTTTCAAGACACCTCTGGAACTTGATTTTTTGCAGAGTAAAACTGACGACTCAACTGGGAGATGTTCAGGAGGGCGCAGGTCCAACCTCGGCAACTTTGTTGGGGAGCTGGAGTCCACACATCCGAATGTTGCTGAGGTCTAGAAACACTGATCTAGAAAGTTCGGAAGGAAGCCAAACTTGGGAGCGGAAGGGAGAATATCAGTGGTGGGATCCAGCCGGTTCGGGTCAGTTTGGGTGAGCCGGTAGCTAAATTGCTGGCTGACTCTGCCCCTCCCTGCCTCCACCCCTTTCAGGAGTCCCCACATGTCCCATTTTGGCTCCCAGGTAAGCGCAGGGAGGCCTTCTAGGCCCAAAATGGGACGTGTTTTGGGCCTAAGAGGTTTCAGGGAGTTTCCCCCCCGCGGCCCATTTTTGCTTGCAAAGGCGGTGCAGGAGGCCGAGTGCTGCCTATCACACCCTATGGCCACGCCCACCATGGCCACGCCCACCCAGCTGGTCATTAGGGCAGAGATTAGAGTTGTTACATTATTTGAATCCCACCAGTGGAGAACATGCTATGTTCAAAAGAAGTCTGATCTATACAGGCGGGTGCTTTGAATCCTCTCATATAAAGGGATTTGGGAAAGACCTTGAGAGACGGAGGCAAGAGAAGAAACAGCCAGATAAGGGAAGGCATAATCCACCAACGAAGCTCAGGCTGCAAAGGGCGACGGCGGGAGAACTGTATTTTCAAATTTGCAAGATTATATCAGCGCAGCTTTTACGATAAAATAGAATTAGCTCATCTGGCCATCTTCGTTGTTGCCTGGTCTTCCCCGTTGTAAGGTGACATCTATCTTGCAAATCTGCAAGTACAAGTGGTCCTCCTCATTTAGTGACGGTTCAAAGTTACATCGGCACCGAAAGAAAAGGACTTCATCGTTACGAGCTTTTGCAGCAGCTTCGTGACGTGATCAAAATTCAGATGCATGGCAACCGGCTCAGATGTACTACGGTGACCGTGTGTCCCAAGGTCTTGGGATCTCCTTCTGCGACCTTCTGAGCAGCAATGGGGGAAAGCAAGATTCATTTAACAACTGGGTTACTTAACTCGTCAACTGCAGTGATTCCCTTAAACAAACGTAGGCAAGAAAGATTGTAAAAACGGGGCAAAACTCACTGAACAAATGTCTCATTTAAAACAACAGAAATTTCGGATTTGATTGTGGTCGTATATTGAGGACTACCTATATAATTCTCTCCCCCTCCTTTACCTGCTTAGAAACTAGAGAGGGTCTCTTCTGCATTTCTGGCTCCAGTTACAGATTATAAAGTCTTTTATTGGATCGTTCCTTTGTTGCTGTTGTCGTTGTTAGTCGCGAAGTCGTGTCCGACCCATCGCGACTCCATGGACAACGTTCCTCCAGGACTTCCTGTCCTCTACCATCCCCCCCGATCATTCTTTAGGTGGTCTTATCTCCCCAGGCCCCCCATTCATCTTCCGCTGCTTGGAGATACTTGTATGGCATTATGCCATCAATCTTAGTTCCGTTTTTCGTTTAGTCTCTCTCTTAGAATCTAGCTTGGGGTTTCTTTGTTTTTTAAAGATAAAACAATGCTAGACTTACACAAAAGCTTGCAGACATATTGAAACATCCAATTTACAAACAGCAGAAAACTCAGTCATTTTTAAAAAAAAATTATGTTAGTAAGGTCATCGGCATAGGGGGAAAAACGTAATATATGGTGCTTTCTCTTTGCTGTTATCAAACAGAAAACAGTGTCTCTCTCTCCCCCTTTCCCTCCCTCTCTCTCTCCCTTTCTTCCACCCTCTCTCTCTCCCTCACTCCTTCTCTCTCCCCTCCACTTCTCTCTCCACTTCTCCCTCCCTCTCCCCCCTCTTCCATCCTCTCTCCCCCTCTCCCCTTCCCTCCTTGTTTTTCTCCCTCCCTCTCTCCCCTCCCTCTCTCCCTCTCTTCCACCCTCTCTCTCTCCCTCACTCCCTCTCTCCCCCTCCACTTCTCTCTCCACTTCTCCCTCCCTCTCCCCCCTCTTCCATCCTCTCTCCCCCTCTCCCCTTCCCTCTCTCTCCCTCCCTCTCTCTCTCCCTCCCTCTCTCCTCTCTCTCCCTCTCTTCCACCCTCTCTCCCTCACTCCCTCTCTCTCCCTCTTTTCAACCCTCTCTCCCACTCCCTCTCTCTTCCCCTCCACTCCTCTCTCCACTTCTCCCTCCCTCTCCCCCTCTCTTCCACCCACTCCCCCTCTCCCCTTCCCTCTCTCCCTCTTCCACCCTCTCTCTCCCCCTCCCCCTTTCCACTTCTCCCTCCCGCTCCCACTCCCTTCCCCTCTTCCCCTCTTCCTTTTCCTTTTCCTCTTTCTCTTCCACCCTCTCTCTCTTTCTCCCCCTTCCCTCCTTTTCCCTCTCTCCCTCTCTCCCCTCCCCCTCTCTCCACTTCTCCCTCCCTCTCCCCCTCTCTTCCACCCTCTCTCCCCCTCTCTTTCCTTCCTCTCTCCCTCTCTTCCATCCACTCTCTCTCCTCCTCCTCCTCTCTTCCTCTCTTCCACCCTCTCCCTCCCTCCCTCTCTCCTCCTCCCTCTCTCTCCTCCCACCCTCTCCCCCTCTCCCCCTCTCTCCCTCCCTCTCTCTCCCTTTCCCTCTCTCTCCCTTCCACCTTCTTTCACCCTCTCCTTCCCTCTCCCTTTCCCTCTCTCCCTTTCCCCCTCTCTCCCTCCCTCCCTCCCTCCCTCTCTCTTCATTATTATTTTTTTTTACCAAAGAAGTGTTTTGCAAGGCAAGGACAATCCAGATGGAATGAAAACTGAAAACAGAGTAATAAAAAGCAGACGGAAAAGAAAGGAGGGGGGGGGGGGCGGGGAGACCAAGAAGAAAAAGAAGAAAAAACGATATAGAGAAGTGATTTCCAATCTTGATGACAGTCGTCACATTTATATTTTATTCTCTCTTACAGGTTCCCTCTTAGCTGCCTTTCTATAGTCTACTCTTCCCGATTCTCAAGCTCATAAATCAAAAATTAAGGTGTTTCCTCTCCACCCTCTTCTCAGCAAAAGAAAACCTGAACAAAATTACGAGTGCATCTTAATATTATGAATACAAGGCGGAGTGGGTGGGGGCTGGGGAGTGGGGAATCTCTGTTCCTTTCACCCTGCAAGGGATTTGACACTCACATCCTATTTTGTACGTTATTTCTCAGCTCAGATTCTTTTTATTGCTACGAGACAGCAAATGTAGCTTCCTGGTGCTATCGAGTTGTGCGTCCTCACCTAGCAACAGCTGCAATCGAAAAGGTGCACAACCTGTTTTTGTGGCCTCCCGATGTCTTTTCTGACCTCAGGAAAGGGGAAAAAAAACATTGGCAAACAGGAAAGTCGTAGCCGGCTGCTTTCTTTTTCTCTTCCCTTCTTCCCTTCTTCTTTCTCTTTCTCTAAATGTCATCTTGCCGTTTTCCCAAATGCACATTTACCCAAAGGGCCATGCAAGTAGGAAGAACCGGACAACTTTTAAAAAATATTTTTTTAAAAAAAAAAAATCTGCATTCCTGGGCCAAGCTGTGTTGCAACCACAGTTTCCCTCCCCCCCCCGCACCCCCACTTCTTCAAAAATTTAAAAATCCCAACAACTTTGACCTCATCACCGTTTGAAAAGAGAAAGCTTGAGAATTTTAATTTGCAAGATAAAGTTGCGCTGAATTTGGGGGGGGGGAGAAGAGGGGGGCTTCGATGGGAGCGTGGCGGGAATGTGGGGTTTTTTCGAGATTTTTTTTTTTCGTTTTTGTTTTTTTTAAAAAAAATAAAGCCTGCACCACAACGTGATTCATCTTTTGCCTGCCTTCTCATTCTGCAAAGGCAAAACATAAATAAACGCAAAACCGAGAAATATGAAGCATGATCTCCTTTGGGTCACTGATAACTTAGAGCAAGACCAACGGAATGGAGCAGTCCTTGACTCTGACCACAACCGAACCCCAAATTCCTCCTGCTAAGTGAGACGGTTGTTAAGTGAGTCTTGTCCCATTTGTAAGATCTTTCATGCCACAGTTGGTCAGTGAATCCCTGAAGTTGTTAAATGGGTAACCCGGTTGTTAAGTGAATCTGTCTTCCCCCCTCCTTGATTTCGCTTGTCAGAAGGTCGCAAAAGGGTGACACACACACACACACCCCGGGACACTGCAACCGTCATAAGTGTGAAAGTGTTAAGTTGTTAAGTATGAAAAGTGCTCGTTCCTTTTTTTCAGGGCCGTCGTAACTTTGAAAACTCATGAAATGAATTGTTGTAACTGTATCTTGGAGAAATGTGGGGCTGGCCAGCTGGCTGAAGTATTTTTTCCTGAATTTTTTTTCTTCTTCTTGTTAGTTTCGAAGTCGTGTCCGACTCATCGTGACTCCATGGACCACGTTCCTCCAGGCCTTCTTGTCCTTTACCATCCACCGGAGTCCATTGAAGCTCTCGCCAACTGCTTCAGTGACTCCATCCAGCCACCTCGTTCTCTGCCGTCCCCTTCTTCTTTTGCCCTCCATCGTTCCCAGCATTAGGCTCTTCTCCAGGGAGTCCTTCCTTCTCATTAAGTGGCCAAAGGATTTGAGTTTCCTCTTCAGGATCTGGCCTTCAGTAGAGCAGTCAGGGTTGATCTCCTCTAGGACTGACCGGTTGGATCGCCTTGCAGTCCAAGGGACTCGCAGGAGTCTTCTCCAGCACCAGAGTTCAAAGGCCTCAATTCTTTGGCGCTCAGCCTTCCTTATGGTCCAACTTTCACAGCCATCCTTTGCAACTGGGAAAATCATAGCCTTGACTAAAGGTAAAGGTTCCCCTCGCACATATGTGCTAGTCCCGTGATGGCGAACCTGTGGCACATGGAGCCATATCAGTAGGCACGCGAGCATTGCTGTAGCTTAGCTCCAGCACGCATGTGTGTACCAGCCCGCTGATTTTTGGGCCTTTCGGTCCCACCGGAAGTTGGGAAATGGGCTGTTTCCAGCCTCCGGAGGGCCTCCACGGAGGTGGGGAAGGCCATTTTCACCCTCCCCAGGCTCCTAGAAAGCCTCTGGAGCCTGGGGAGGGTGAAAAACAGGCCTACCAGGCCCACTGTGCCATCATGTGCTAAAAGTGGGGGGGCACGCACACTTACATGCACAGGGGCGGGGTGCATTGAATTATAGGTGTGAGCACACACGTGGGTGACCTCTTCGCGCTCCCCTCGCTTTTGGCACGTGATGGCAAAAAGGTTAGCTATCACTGTGCTAGTCATTCCCGACTCTAGGGGACGGTGCTCATCTCCATTTCAAAGCCGAAGAGCCAGCGCTGTCCGAAGATGTCTCCGTGGTCATGTGGCCGGCATGACTCAATGCCAAAGACCCACGAAACGCTGTTCCCTTCCCACCAAAGGTGGTCCCTATTTTTCTACTTGCATTTTTGACCTGCTTTTGAACTGCTCGGTTGGCAGAAGCTGGGACAAGTTACGGGAACTCACCCCGTTATGCGGCACTAGGGATTCGAACCGCTGAGCTGCCGACCTTTCAATCGACAAGCTCAGCGTCTTAGCCACTCAGCCACCGCGTCCCCCAGCCTTGGCTATACGCATCTTTTTCTTGTAGGCCCCCCTAATTACTAGAGAACATCCCAGGAATTCAGTCCAAAGCTGCTTCTCCTCTGAATGGACTCTTCTAACTGAATCAAGTATTTTTGAGCTGATTAACAAAATGATGGATTTTTGCACAATGCCTGTATTTATTTTCTGCAAAGGCATCCAACCCCATCAATTCTTTTCTGACAACTCATATCAAACCCGGGCGTTTGATCTTGGTGATTTGCATCTAGAATCCCGTCCCGTGCTAACAGTAAACACTAAATAAGACACTGCCCTGTTTTAGTTCGTCAGGGTATTATTATGAGATGTAGTTATTTGATTACACACAAAACATTTCATTTATAGAGAGGGGAACATCTCTGCAGAAACCTGTTTGTATTCAAAATTTCTAAGCGTGTCGTCCCTTTCGGGGAACAAGAACCTACACAGAGCTGCTTCTGTTAGTTTGCTACGGTAAAAACAGTAACAAAGCCAAACAAAATGCGCTCTAAAAACTTGCAAGAATGAAATGCAAAGGAAATCGATTAAAACGTCCTGCAAATAGACAACCAGCCACTTCTTCTAGCCTAGTGATGCATTGATGATTGTGCATGCACGCCCGGAGTGCCAGAAATCTGAAGACAAGATGGCTGGCGTGTGCATGCCTGTTGTTTTGGCCGTATTTGGCTGATTTTTGGGCCCTTTTCAGGCCATTTTTGGGGCATCTTGGAGCTGTTTTTCGGGCCAAAAATGTTTTCAAAAATGCCCCCCCCCCAAAACACCGGAAAAAGGCCTGTTTTTTGGCTGTTTTTGGACTTTTCAGGCAGTTTTGGGCCATTTTCAGGCCGTTTTCAGTCTGTTTGGGGGCTGTTTTCAGGTCATTTTTCAACCCTTTGGGGGCCATTTTTGGGGGCAAAAATGCTTCCAAAAACGTTTCCAAAAACGCCTCAGAAAACACCCCAGAAAATGGCCTGTTTTTGGCTGTTTTTCAGGCTCTTTTCAGGCCGTTTTTCAGGCCATTTTTTTGGGCCATTTTCAGGCCATTTTTCAGCCATTTTCAGGCTGTTTTTGGAACCATAAATGTTTCCAAAAACGTTTCCAAAAATGCCTCAAAAAACACCCCGGAAAAACGGCCTGTTTTTTGGTTGTTTTTCAGGCTGTTTTCAGGCCATTTTTCAGGCTGTTTTTTGGGGCCATTTTGTGGCCATTTTTCAGCCATTTTCAGGCTGTTTTTTGAACCAAAAATATTTCCAAAAACGTTTCCAAAAATGCCCCAAAAAACACCCCAGAAAACGGCCTGTTTTTTGGCTGTTTTTCAGGCTGTTCTCTGGCCATTTTTCAGGCCGTTTTTCAGCCCTTTTCGGGCTGTTCTTTGAACCAAAACCATTTCCAAAACCATTTCCAAAAACGCCTCAAAAAACTCCCTGGAAAACAGCCTGTTTTTTGGCTGTTTTTCAGGCTGCTTTCAGGCCGTTTTCCGGTGCTCTGATGGCCATGAAGATCAGCTAGCCGGCCTGCATGTGTACGCTGATAACCAGAAGATCAGCTGGCAATGGCATGCATGCCCACAGAGAAGGCTCGGCTTACCACCTCTGGTATCCGTGCCATAGGTTTGCCATCATGGTTCTAGCCTATTTCTAGGAAATAACTAAGAATGGAGAGCAAGCACGATCAATGCGCTCATATTCTCCCACAGAAATCAAGGGAGAGAGGCATTTCTGTGCCCAGCTGGATAAACTTGGTCTAGCTTTAAAAAAGAATAATAATATATTAACTCCTCAACCTTCAAATTAGACCTTGTCCTGTTCCAACACATTAGCCGAATGGACGAGCAATTTTATAGAAGTCACAAGGAAACTTACGTAAAATTTTGGCAAAATGCGTTATCATTGTCAGAGAATAAGATACAGGTAATCCTCGATTTACGATCACAATTCAGCCCCAAATTTCCGTGGTTTAGCCAGACAGTTGTTAAAGTGAGTTTTGCCCCGTTTTACGACCTTTCTTGTTGCCCAGTCATTAAGTGAATCACTGCAGTTACTAAGTTAGTAACACCGTTGTAGAGTGAATCTGGCTTCCCCTGTTGACTTGGCATATCAGAAGGTTGCAAAAAGGGATCATGTGATCCCGGGACATTGCAACTGTCATAAGTACAAGTCAGTGGCCAAGCATCTGAATTTTAATCACATGATCACAGGGATACTTCAGTGCCATTATAACTTCAAATGCTCGCTAAGCGAATGGCTGTAAGTCAAGGACGGACTGCAGAAGGAACCTTCAAAATAAGAATTCTTAGCAAGTGTCGTTCATTTCCGCACTCTCTGGATTTTGCTGTCAATTCCAGATCATCATCATTCACCATCATCATTTAACAACCCCATAATCCCTTGCGGGATGGAGTCTGGGCAATTGAATGGAGCTAGCAATTGTTTTAATGGCCGGATGCTTTTCCTGTTGCCAGTGCGGAGTTTTGTTCAGCAGAGATATTCTCATTGTCCCCAGAGAGAGAAATATCTGCCTCTACCTAGGATTGAACTCACAGCCTCCTGATTGTGAGATGAGAGCTTCACCACACCACTCTTGCTGTCGATTCCAGATCACAGATTTTAAATCTGCTATGATCCCAAATGCTGGAAAGTTACATTTCAGGCTCAAAAGATAAGACATGTTAATTAATCACTCTGCCTCATTTATCATACTTTACCCCAGAAGACAAAAACAGGAACATAAAAGAAATTTACCGATAGATTTTTTTTTTATTAAGGTTGGTCATCTACCTTTCTATGCTGCGGATGCAATAAATTTGAAGGACCACTAACACACATGATTTGGTCATGCCCTACTGTCTCATTATTCTTAACATCCAGCTAATATTTTAATATGATTAAGAAGCACACACGATTGCATGGAATTCATTGGAAGAGAAAAAGCGGTTTTAACAGGGTCGAATCTCCCTGTTCAACGGATTAAAACACCTGCGAATTTACCGAAGCGTATTTATTTTGCGGATTTGCAAAATATCATGGGTAGATATCTCAGGATGGAAAAGGTTGATTCGGGTGAATACCAGTGGTGAAATCCATTTTTTTTTTTACTACCGGTTCTGTGCGCCTGGCCTGGTGGGCATGGCAGAGGAAGGATACTGCAAAATCTCCATTCCTACCTCGCTCCTGGGGGAAGGATATTGCAAAATCTCCATTCCCACCACACTCTGGGGCCAGCCAGAGGTGATATTTGCCAGTTCTCCAAACTACTCAAAAATTCTGCTACCGGTTCTTCGAACTGCTCAAAATTTCCACTACTGGTTCTCCAGAACCTGCCAGAACCTGTTGGATTTCACCCCTGGTGAATACGCATATGGTCAGCGAGAATGACTATTTGATTAAGGAGCAGTTTTCTCTTTCAAACGATTCCAGTAAGACATTAAATCAACGGGCAAGACACATATATAACCTACTCATTTGGTTCAAGTAAAAGAATGAGGATTTTGTTTAGGATTTTGCAAGACAAAAAAAATAAAAAAAAAAGGATTGAGTTTGACCATCTGTATCAAATCTCCAGCTAAAAAGTCAGTTGTTTAACTCGGATTACAGATTGGATCATATCACGATATGGCTGGGTTACCTCTAGCAGATCTCTTGAAGTCTTTGAGTGGGTACAAACAGAAGTGTCCAGTCTATAAGAGATTATTAAATTATGAATAGTGTACTAAAATATGGGGTCCAGTCTATAAGAGGTTATTAAATTATAAATAGTGTACTAAAATATGGGGTCCATATGTATAGCCCCTTGCTTCAATAACAGTTTTTCATGCAGGCTAACGTCCCCCCAAAATTGATCCTCGGAGAGATAATAATTCTTAGAGAGTGCAAGATTTTTAAAAAAATAAATAAAAAGAAAATCTTTTGAAATGTTCTCCTGAGAATGTCAGAAACTGGCTCCAAAATCTTCAAATAAGTAGCCATTAGAAAAAACAAGGTGAAAAACTCAACAGCTGGTCCAGATTCAAAACAACATTCAAATTTCGGGGAAAAAAAATCCATCGAGGCTTATTTATAAATTATAATTCAAATGATGATTCACCAACCGAATGGTGAAATGTTTGCAGAGCTTAAACAGACTTGCTGATATGTAACCATGGCGATAACTAATGGAATTTATCGCAAATATTACTCTCAGCGAAAAGCGGTGCTCGGTACTTTTTTCAAAATAGATCATTCATGTTAAAATTGCTGGAAAGAATCTTTTTTTTTTTCCTTTTCCAGTCTTGGCGATGTCATATAAGTGCAACAATTCGGGAAGACGATCGACATATAATGACTTATATTAAGCATCAACTTTTCTATCTTGCCAGCTGTTTTTTTCTGCTAAGTCTGATTAAGCTTTATATTTCTATAAAGTATGTGGAATATATGGTAACAACTGTCAGGAAACTTATTTTTTTCTACCAAAAATTACATACAAGTCCTCCTATGGAAAAATTAGGCCAGTGGTTCTCAATTTTTTCTTCACCATGAAAAGAGAGCCTGGTAGCTCAGCAGACTAAAGCATTGTGATTAACACCAGCTGTCTGCAATTACTGTAAATTCAAATCTCACCAGGCTCAAGGTTGACTCAGCCTTCCATCCTTTCTAAGGTAGGTAAATCGAGGACCCAGTTTGTGAGGGCAATAAGCTGACTTTGTATAAATATACAAAAGTATGAAGGCTATTGCTCAACGCATTGTAAGAACCAGAGAAGGGCGGCATATAAATCAAATTTTTTTAAAAAAAGACTGGCCTCAAGATATAAAATGTACAAAAAAATGTACAAAAATATATTTGTATTTAAAATACTAAGTTTGATACCGAATTTAATTGGAAATTGCAAATAGTCCTCAACTTATGACTACAATTGAGCCCAAAATGTCTGTTGCTCAATGAGACTGTCCCATTGTAAGACCTTTCTGGCCACGGTGTATCGCCGCCGTTGTTAAGTTAGTCACCCGGTTGTTCAGTGAATCCCCATGGACTTTGCTTGTCAGAAGGTTGCAAAAGGTGATCATGTGACCCCGGGATACTGCAACCGTCATGAGTCAGCTGTCTGACTTCTAATCACATGATCATGGGGATCAGTGGTGAGTTTCAATTTTTTTTACTACCGGTTCTGTGGGTGTGGCTTGGTGGGCGTGGCATGGCTTGGTGGGTGTGGCTTGGTGAGCGTGGCAGGGGAAGGATACCGTAAAATCTCCATTCCCACCTCACTCTGGGGAAAGTTTACTGCAAAATCCCCATTTCCTCCCGATCAATTGGGACTTGGGAGGGAGAAAATAGATGGAGCTGGGGCCAGTCAGAATTTTTACTACCGGTTCTCCGAACTACTCAAAATTTCCGCTATCGGTTCTCCAGAACTGGTCAGAACCTGCTGAAACCCAACTCTGATGGGGATGCTACAAAGTCTGAAAAATGATCCCTTTTTTCAGTGCCATTGTAACTCTGAATGGTCACTAAACAACCCGTTGTAAGTCAAGGACTCCCTATACTTATGGCCCTTAATTCTGGGCATGGGCTTGTACTGCATCTAAAGTTTGGGCTTCCTCTCAACACAGTTTTGAAATATTACCTCTTGAATGATTTATGAGATTACATCTAATATATTAGATGTACATAAATATATTATTATTATTATAAAGATAGGCTTTCTTAGATAGAAATTCCTATTAATTGTTCATTCTGATTATGTTGGTTATTTTTGCTATTTATTGATTTGGTTTCAATAGTTAAAATATAACATTATCAATATTTATATCTATCAATCATCTTCTTTTAATGGCTCCATAATCTCTCGCGGGATGGAGTCTGGGCAACTGAATGGAGCTGAGAGTTTACTGACCAGATGCCCTTCCTGTTGCCAATGCAAAGTTTTGTATATTCGCATTTGTGCCCAGAGAGATAAATACCTAGGATTGAACTCACAGCCTCCTGGTTGTCAAGTGTGAACTCCATTTATAGGTCATGGCACCATCTCCATCTCTCTCTCTCTCTCTCTCTCTCTCTCTCTCTCTCTCTCTCTCTCTCTCTCTCTCTCTCTCTCTCTCTCTCTCTCTCTTTCTCTCTCTCTCTCTCATCTTATATGTGATTTCAAATGTGACTTGCAAATTCTCGTTCAGTTTTGCACAACGTTTAAAATCTCTCTTTCTTTCTTTTGGCCCTTTTCGGTATCTGTTCAAGTGCAATAAAATGAAATCAAATGGAAGGAATGTTCCATAGGGGAATTGGGACATAAAAGATCTTCACGGGTTGTTAAATCATTGACCTCAAATTGTGAATCTGTTGATGAACTTTGGATATTGTTTGCGCAAAAAGCAAAGAGAGAGAGAGAGAGAGAGGGAGAGAGGGAGAGAGATTAATTTCCCTGGATCAGTTGTCAAAGGTTGCTAGAACAATTCATCGGTGGAACAACTTGCCTCCAGAAGTTGTGAATGCTCCAACATTGGTAGTTTTTAGGAGGAGATTGGATAACCAATTGTCTGAATTAGTAGAGGGCTGTGATGGCGAACCTATGCGTAGCCATATTGGTGGACACGCGAGCTCAACTTTGGTGCGCATGCGCGTGCCAGCCAGCTGATTTTTGGGCCTTCTGGGCCCACCAGAAGTAGGGAAAACAGGTTGTTTCCTGCCTCCGGTGGGCCTTGGGGGGTGGCGGGGAAGGCCCGTTTTTCTCTCTCCAGGCTCCAGAGCCTTTCTCGGAGTCTGGGGAGAGCAAAAAACGGGCCTTCCGGTCCAACTAGAAGTTGGCAAATGGGCCGTTTTCAGCCTCCGGAGGGCCTTTGGAGGTGGGGAAGGCCGTTTTCGCCCTCCCCAGGTTCCTAGAAAGGCTCTGGAGCGTGGGGAGAGCAAAAAAAACGGTCCTTCCGGTCCTACCGAGCCATCGCGTTCGGGGGCGGGGCGCATAGAATTATGGGTGTGGGCATGGACACCCCCCCCCGTCCTCCCCCCAACTCCTGGCATGCAATGGCAAAAAGGTTAGCTATCCCTGGTTTTTTTCTGACACATTTCCGGATTGTTTTTCTGGCAAATGGATAAATATTCTCCTATCCGTTTAAGATAACAAAACGGCAACATCTGATAAAACGGACTTCATTAATAGATAGTAGAATTAAATGTAAGCCTACTTCCGGTAAAACAAAAATCCACACAGGTTCCCCATTGGCTTTTCAGCGATACAGGTGGTCCTCCACTTACAACAATTCACTTAGTGACTGTTCCAAATTACCGTGAAAAAAGTGACTTATGACCATTTTTCACACTTACGACCGTTGCAGCATCCCCAGGGTCATGGGATCAAAATTCAGCCACTTGACTCACAGTTATGATGGTTGCAGTGTCCCGGGATTGTATGATCCCCTTTTTGCGACCTTCTCGCAAGGAATGTCAGTGGGGAAGCCAGATTCATTTAATATCCGTATTATTAATGTAACAACTGCAGTGATTCACTTAACATCTGTGGCAAGAGACTTAACGACTGTTGTGGCCTGTTAGCCGCCGGCCCCTCCAGCAGCTGAATCAGAGGAGGAGGAGGCGGCGGCGCGGGAGTCAGGATCAGCATCAAGGCAACCTGAGAGCTCCGAGGGGGAAGAGGTAACGGAGTTGGCAGAGAGAGAGAGAGAGAGAGGTGGAGCCCGGGCCGTCCGTCAGCCGTCAAATGGAGAGTCAACAGGCCTCAAATCTGGAGGTGGCTGATGAGGAAGAGGAGGAACAGCTGGGTTCAGTGCCTGATGTGAGGATGACCAGAAGGCAGAGGAGAGGAGAGCAGTGGAAATCTATGGGCCGGTCCTCAGGACGGAAAAGCCACCGCTGCTAGCGAAACCCCACCCTAGCTCTGGGGATCAAAGGCAGGGGGCGGAGATGAATAGATGTGACAGACAACTATTAATCTCCCTGCCACGGATTTGTTAGCCTGCTGTGAGAGAGAAACTTTTTTCCGGGGCTGCCAGCGCTCCTAATAAAGGAATCGTTGTTTAGAGGGTTTGTCATGTTTCGGGAGCTGGGTCAGAACGACTTTCTCGCTTAGGAACAGAAATTTTGGGCTCAATTGTGGTCATAAGTCGAGGACTACCTATACTGTACACCAAGAGTGTCCAACCATGGCCACATTTAAGACCTGAGGACTTCAACTTCCCAGAATTCCGCGGGCAGCCATGTTAACTCGCTCGCGCCTAAGGCCCTCACAACAGACTTTTGAATATCCTTTCCATCTCTTTATTTATTTATTTTTTTATCTGATGTAAATAGTGCTCTCGACCACTTCTGGAATCTTCTAAGAACCAGAAAGAACTTACTGCAATTTAGCTTTCAACTCCTCAATTTATGACTACAACGAAGGCCAAAATCTCTGCTGCTAAACCGGACGGTCGTAAAGTGAGTTTTGCTCCATGTCACAACCTTTCTCGCCAGAGTTGTTACGCGAATTCGCTGCCGTTGTTAAATTGGCCACGCGGTTATTAAGCGAATCTGGCTTCCCCACATGGATTGGCTTGTCGTTAAGGCTGCAACCCGTCATAAATGTGAACCCGTTGCCAAGCATCCGAATTTGGATCAATTTGGACCGTAGGGATGGGGCAACGGTCGTAAGTGTGAAACATGGGGAAAAGTCCCTTTTTTTTCCAGCAGTAACTCCAAACGGTCAGCAAATGAATGATTATAAGTCAAGGACTATCTCTAAAATTGCAAATATTAGAAGCGATGACACTTAAACCCGAGGAAGGGAAGAGCTTGATATAATTTCTCTATTTTATTTTTTTTTCCCCATTCGTGTTGCGTGTTTGCCTTTCAGTCAGAACTGAGCTACGCTGGAGCCGAGAAATCGAAATATTTTTTAGCACGAAAAACGTTGTACACAACTTAAACAAGGTCAGAGGTCAACCTTCCCTGATTTGAGGCAACCCTCTCGGCCGCCAGGTTTAAGAATTCTAGGAACAGTTATGCCCAGCACATCTGGAAAGCATTAAAACGAGGAATGCCACTGAAGAAACGTAGGCCTCGGTCGTAAAAATAAATACAATATAAAAAACAATCCCCTTTTACTTAACCTCAGCTCTTGGTGGCTTCATGAACGCATTTACGGGATTTTCCTGTAAAATACAGGAATATTTTACTAACTCGTTCTTTTCCCCCAGTCTATCTTATAGCCTTGGGATCTCCTTGTGGTCTCTCATCCAAGAGCTTATTAAAGGGTTGTTTTCCAAGATCATAAAGCCAGACTAAATGAAAAGTTATCTTCTAGCCAAGCTCCAGGCTTGATGACTTCATGGGCATTTCCAAGTAAGTTTCTTGGCTACAGCGAGGGTTATAAATCCATATCAATCAGAATAGAGATGGAAGGGACCCTGGAGGTCTTCTAGTCTGACCCCGAACTCAAACAGGAGGCCCTAGAGACTATTAGGGTCTCTATACAATTAGGGTCAATACAACTATGTGTACAATTAATATGCGATTAGCCTGTACAATTAGTCTGTACAAGCCACAACGGTTGGAAACTCATCAAAGAGAGAAGCAATCTGGAATGAAGGCGAGACTTCCTAGCAGTGAGGACAATTAACCAGTGGAACTGCTTGCCACCAGAAGTCGTGGGTGCTTCATCGCTGGAGGTTTTTAAGAAGAGACCGGACAGTCACTTGTCTGGTTGAGGTTCTCCTGCTTAAGCAGAGGAATGGACTAGAAGACCTCCAAGGTCAATTCAAGCATTCTATTCTATTCTATTCTATTCTATTCTATTCTATTCTATTCTATTCTATTCTATTCTATTCCATTCCATTCCATTCCATTCCATTCCATTCCATTCCATTCCTCTACTCTACTCTACTCTACTCTACTCTACTCTACGCTACGCTACGCTACTCTACTCTACTCTACTCTACTCTACTCTACTCTACTCTACTCTACTCTACTCTTCTCTTTCCTATCCTATTCCTATTCCTATTCCTATTCCTATTCCTATTCCTATTCCTATTTCCTATTCTATACTCTACCCTACTCTACCCTACCCTACCCTACCCTACCCTACTCTAATTCTAGTTCTAATTCTAATTCTAATTCTAATTCTAATTCTAATTCTAATTCTAATTCTAATTCTAATTCTAATTCTAATTCTAATTCTAATTCTACTCTACTCTACTCTACTCTACTTTACTCTACTCTACTCTTCTCTACCCTACCCTACCCTACCCTACCCTACCCTACCCTACCCTATCCCATTCCCATTCCCATTCCCATTCCCATTCCCAATTCTATTCTATTCTATTCTATTCTATTCTATTCTATTCTATTCTATTCTATTCTATTCTATTCTATTCTACTCTACTCTACTCTACTCTACTCTACTCTACTCTAATTAGAGTAGGATGCCATTTCCCACCCTAGAAAGTTTCCCCACCCAACTTTCAAGTCAACCTTCCTATTCAAAGTCCCAACCCTTCTCAGCTTCCGACCCCAGAGAGGGTTCAGCTACCTCTGGGGACGTAACTCCAATCCCTCCCGGAACTGTACCAAAATTTATACACTCACCTTTCACAAAATATTCTCGATTTGGACCAATCAGGCCATTGTACGGATACCCATAATAGGCGAGTGTGTACGGATCGCAAGAGTAAACATAGTTAGGTTGTTGAGTCACTTCGGCTGCCGTTGCTCCTCCTCCTCCTCCTTTGGCAGCTTTCTGGTATCGGGTATACTGCTCTTTATCCACCGGCTTGGCCAAGGTGACCTCCAGACATGATCCTTCCAGTTCGGTGCCATTGAGGTTATTCATGGCCTGAACCGCGTCTTCCCGGCTGGTGAAGTGTACAAAAGCGTAATCTCGGATTTTCTTCACCCGTTCTATGCTGCCAGGGTTAAATTGACCAAAAACCTTTTTAATAGTCTCCTCCGTGGTTTCAATCATCAAATTCCTCACGTACAAGATTTTCACCGTCTCCATGACATCTTCATCTACATCGATCTCCGGCTCGGCCCAATCGACAGCGATTTGGTGTCCCCACAGCTGGATTCGGCCAGGCATGAGCTTCCTTCTCGCCATGGCGGCAGCTCGGTGGCTTTCATACTCCACGAAAGCAAAGCCTCGGTTCTTCATCTTATCGGCCGCGCTGGCATAGACGATGACATCCAACACGCCTTCCGTCACCTTGGAGATCTCTTCCAAAATCTCCTCTCGCTTCTTCGTCTTGGGGATCCCGCCAATGAAGAGCCGGCAGTTGTCCACACTGCAACAAACCCCTAACAGTCTTCCCGGGCGGATCTCGTAGTTGTTGAGTTCTTTGACCGCACGCTTGGCTTCGTATTTCTGGGTGTACATCACGAAGGCGTAGCCACGGTTCTTACCGTCAAAGTCCATCATCAGCCGCATTTCATAGATCCGTCCCGCGGTCTCAAACACGGGGACCAGCTCATCCTCGTAGACGTCCCGAGGAATTTTGCCCACAAAGACCTCGCAGCCCCGAGGAGGGTGTAAGCCTTCCCAGCCAGGAGGTGGACCTCCATACTTCCGTTGCCCGTTCTCCTGAATCATGGTGTAGCCGGTGCGATCTAATAACTGCAATAGTGCGGCCTCGTTTGGCACGCCCGAGAGCCCTTCAGGTATTTTATTTGTCTGCATGCTGGAGGAATCATTATCCATCCTTGCTGTAGAGTCTTCAGCTGTCATTATGGCCTAATCATTCAAAGTCTGGAGATACCTGGATAAAGAAAACAGTAGGAATGCCGTCAAATTAGATGCTACCGTTCAAAGAAATCTCACTGGTCATGTTTCAAAGAAACAAAACATGTTTACTAAAAAACTGACCTGCAACAAATTTAAGATTCCCGTACAGGTACTCCTAGAACATAGTTTTCAAACTCAAAGCCAGTAAGCTGGATCTGGCCCACGGGGTGTTTAGATCTGGTCCGCATGAAGGACCGGCCCATGGTGCCTCTGCTAGCAAAAACAGAGCTCATTCCCGAACTCCGTTTTCCTTGGCAGAGGGTTGCAGGAGGCTGTCGCAGCTGAAAACGGAACTCAGGAGCCTGTTTTCTTTGGTAGAGCGCTCGGGCCGCCACAGGCGCCCCCAACACAAGTGATGTCCAACTGGCCACGCCCCCCTGGCCAGCCCCCCCCTGACCAAACACAACCCTGATGTGGCCCTCAATGAAATCAAGTTTGACACCGCTGTCTTAGACTTACGAACGCAATTGAGCCCCAAATTTCTGTTCTTAAGTGAGTCATTTGTTGAGTGAGTTTCCCCCCCCCATTTTAAAGCCTTCCTTGCCTCAGTTGTTAAATGAATCACTATAGTTGTTAAGTGAGTAACACGGTTATTAAGTGAATCAGGCTTCCCCATGGACTTGGCTCATTGCAAGGCCGCAAAAGGAGTTAACGGTCGTACAGTACGTACAAATCAGAGATGGGTTTCATCAGGTTCTTATCAGTTCTGGAGAACCGGTAACGGAAATTTTGAGTAGTTCAAAAACTACTCAAGTAGTTGGAAAACTAAGTTTTCCAATAGACAGGATTGACGATGGCAAAGGGTTTATTTCCATTTTATCTAGTTAAATTGACTTTGATCCGGTACGGAAGATCAGAAATATCTGTAAAGAAATTAAAAGAAAATTGGAGAAAGAAGGGAAAGATAAGAAAATGTCCTAACAGATTCCTTCTAAGAAAGAATAATTAAAAAAAAGATGGTTAAAAAAACTTAAATACAGGTAGTCCTCGATTTACAACAATTCATTTAATGACCGTTCGAAGTTACAACAGCGCTGAAAAAAGCGACTAATGACCGTTTTTCACACTTTACGACCATTGCAGCATCCCCGTGGTCACGTGATCAAAATTCAGACTCTTGGCAACTGATTCATATTTATGACGGTTGCGGTGATCCCCTTTTGCGACCTTCTGACAAGCAAAGTCAAAGAGGACGACAGATTCACTTAACAACTATGACCCGAACTTAACAACGGCAGTGATTCACTGAACAAATGTCGCAAGAAAGGTCGTAAAATGACACAAAATCGACTTAACGAAGGTTTCCCTTAGTACAGAGATGGTATTCAGCCGGTTCGGGCGAATCGGTAGCGGAAATCGTGGGTGGGTCCGCTTACGAGCCCTGGCTCTATGCTGTCCTATTTAGGCATGATTTTGAGTTTGGGTGCATGTACGGAAGGCACACGAATGAGTAAAATCCTGCGTAGATGGCCGGGCGCATGCATGGAGGTGGTGCGTGCGAGCAAAATTTTCGATACTGGGTAAACTGGTAGGTAAATAATGTGAAATCCACTTCAGCCTAAGTAACGTTTGGGCTCAGTTGTGATTTTAAGTTTTGGACTACCTGTAGTAGTCCAAAGCATACACTCCGTATGGGAGGCATTCTCTGAATATGGGCTCCAGCACAAGTCCAAAAGCTCAGAAGACCCAGATTGGATCCTGCAGATCGGTTTGGTTTCTGACTTCCGACTCTTCATTTGGCCAGGCATCTCTTAAAATCCTTTGGAATTAGACCAGGGGTGAAATGCTCCCGGTTTGGCGGTGGGTGGTTCGGAGAACTGGTAGCAAAAATCCCTGTCCGTCCCCCCCTCCCCCATGCTAAGCTGAGCCGCGCAGTCATCAGAGGCTTTTTTTAAAAGAAATTTTAAAGCACTTTTTCTACAACTTCTTTGGCCGAAAAAATGCTTTTAAAAGTAAAAAAAAAAAAAAAAACCCTCTGACTATCAGGCAACTCAGCTGGGATCATCAGAGGCTTTTAAAAGTCTCTGTCGTTCCAGAATTCGATTTTTAACCATGCTCTCATTTCGTAGATTCGAAAATCCACTTGGATTTTTTTTTTTAAAAGAAAAATCAAGCACGCTTTTGTCAAATTCTTGGAAACACAGAACGACAGCCAAGGATTGGCAGGTTTCTACTCTGTCAAAATATAACCGCAAGAGAAAACAACCGTTGCTGAGGGAGCAGGCTGTTGTTCTATAAGAGCAAACCAAAATGTAGAACAGCATTTTTGAACACAAATAATAGAAAGCGACAGACAAAATGTTCAGATATGATGAGCCCAGATAATTTTCCACCTTGTGTGTGGGTGCCACCATAACCAATCTATTCTTCTGAGTACAATTTTGTAAATTTTCCGTCACAGAAGAGAAACTAGAAGATATTTTAGAGCAGTGGTGCTCCATCTGGCGCAGAAGTGTTTGTACTTCCTGAGAATATTCAGGAAGATAAATCTATCTCAGCATCTACTTCTGTCCTACTATCGCAGCACCATTGAGAGTGTCCTGACATACGGCATTCTTGCATGGTATGGGAGCAGCTCTGTAGCGGATAAAAAAGCTCTACAGAGAATCATTAAAACTTCCCAGAATATCATCGGACTCCAGCTACCAGCCCTGGACGACATCTTTGAATCTCTCTGTTTGAGAAAGTTGCACAACATACTCGGAGACTCTTCCCATCCTGCTTACAATCTTTTTGGACTGTTGCCTTCTGGCAGAAGATACACAACAATTAAAACTCGGACCGCACATTTTCTAAATAGTTTTTATCCCAGAGCTATAATGGCACTCAATAATGAACTAAAGGGCCACCATCAGTGAGCTGTTGGACAGCATTACTTGATCTGTTATGTGGATGTTTGGGTGGTTTAGGGGTGGGGAATTTGTGGTGGGTGGGAGTGTATTTGGGGATTGTTATGTGTGTTGGACCTGGTCTTTGGGTATTAAGTGAATTTCATTGTATGGGTATACTGTGTATACACATATAATGACAATAAAGTAATTTATTATTTATTTATTATTATCTGTGGTCTGTGGATACGTATCGGTTTGGGCGAATTAGTAGCGGAGATCGCGAGCGGATCTGGCTCTATGCCGTCCTATTTAGGCCCAGTTCTGAGGCTGGGCGCATGCGCAGAAAGCCAGACACATGTATGGAAGCTGCGTTTGCACATGAAGGAAGTGTGCGCGCAGGAGAACTGGTGGCAACAAAATGGGAAACCCACCACGGGTGGAGAGAGAATTTTCCGCGAACCGGAGGAGGGGTGGTTTCGTGTGCTGCCTGCATCCTGCAGATGGGATTTTGCTTATTTGTGCAGCCCGGTTTCTGGCATGCCGTGGGAGAGAGAGATTATTTTTTTCTTTATGTGCACTGAGAGCGTATGCACCAAAGACAAATTCCTTGTGTATCCAATCACACTTGGCCAATAAAGAATTCTATTCTATTGTGTTTTATTCTACTCCATTCCATTCCATTCCATTCCATTCCATTTATTTCTGTTCTGTTCTGTTCTGTTCTGTTCTGTTCTGTTCTGTTCTGTTGTTCTGTTCTGTTCTGTTCTGTTCTGTTCTGTTCTGTTCTGTTCTGTTCTACTCTACCCTACCCTACCCTACCCTACCCTACCCTACCCTACCCTACCCTACCCTATCCTATCCTAACCTATCCTATCCCATTCCATTCCACTTATTTCTATTCTATTCTATTCTATTCTATTCTATTCTATTCTATTCTATTCTATTCTATTCTATTCTATTCTATTCTATTCTATTCCATTCCATTCCATTCCATTCCATTCCATTCCATTCTAAAGAAAGTTCATAAAAACAGAGCAAACACACTGAGCAAATGTTTCACTTAACAGAAATTTGGGGCTCCATTGTGGTCATAAGTCAAAGACTACCTGTACTTTTCATCCTGTCCTCCTGTGCTTTGGAGAATATGTTGGCCCTCCCCCCCACCCAACTTCTCTGTGACAGCCCCTCAAGTCCTGGAAGACAGTTATATCTCCCTCCTAATCCTTCTCTTCCTCAGGCTAGACATGTCTCGTTCCCTCAACCTTTCATCGTATGATTTATCTTCCACGCCCTTTATCAATCTTCGTAGCTCTTCTCTGCAAACGTTGCGTCTTTGGATGTCAATCAAACAACAAGAGCAGCTTCATCCATTTGTCCCAAAGGCATTCTTTTTTCCAAGAGGCTTTCTGGTTTTTCTTTGAAGATGTTTCACTTCTCATCCAAGAAGCTTCTTCAGCTCTTCAGAAGAGAAACATCTTCAAAGAAAAACCAGAAAATCCAGTTGCCTCTTGAACAAGCCACTTTGGGACAACCGTGACTCGGATGACTAAGAATCTCCATAGACATTTAAGGCTTCGAGTCTCAGAATTCCCACCAATCAAGCTCAGGAACTTTATGTTCTGGGACTTCAACTCCCAGAATTCCCCCAACCAACCTCAGGAACTTCCCCACTATCCAGTCAGAGCTGAAGAAGCTTCTTGAATGAGAAGCAAAATCTCTTCAAAGAAAAGTCAAGAAAGTATGATCGCCTCTCGAAAAACAAAAGCACCTTTGGGTGCTTAGATAGATAGAGATAGAGATAGAGATAGAGATAGAGATAGAGATAGAGATAGAGATAGAGATAGAGATAGAGATAGAGATAGAGATAGAGATAGAGATAGATAGACATAGACAGATACCCTGTTTCCCCAAAAATAAGACATCCCCTGATAATAAGCCCAATCGGGCTTTTGAGCGCATGGCAATAAGGCCAAGTGCTTATTTCAGGGTTCAAACAAATATAAGACAGGGTCTTACTTTCGGGGAAACACGGTAGATACAGATGATAGATAAATAGTAAGACGGATAGATAGATAGATAGATAGATAGATAGATAGATAGATAGATAGATAGATTGATAGATAGATTAGAGAGAGAGAGAAAGATAGCTAGATAGATAGAGATAAATAGAGATAGATTTGAGAGAGAGAAAGAGAGAGAGAGACAGAGAGAGGAGAGAGAGAGAGAGGGAGGGAGGGAGGGAGAGGGAGAGAAATGATATAGACATAGACAGATACTCTGTTTCCCCCAAAATAAGACCTCCCCTGATAATAAACCCAATCAGGCTTTTGAGCGCATGGCAATAAGGCCAAGTGCTTATTTCAGGGTTAAAAAAAGAATATAAGACCGGGTCTTATTTTCGGGAAAACACGGTAGATACAGATGATAGATAAATAGTAAGACGGATAGATAGATAGATAGATAGATAGATAGATAGATAGATAGATAGATAGATAGATAGATAGATAGATAGATAGAGAGATAGATATAGAGAGAGATAGAGAGAGATAGATTAGAGAGAGAGAGAAAGATAGCTAGATAGATAGAGATAGAGATAAATAGAGATAGATTTGAGAGAGAGAAAGAGAGAGAGAGAGACAGAGAGAGAGAGAGAGGGGGGGGGGAGAGGGAGGGAGAGGGAGAGAAATGATATAGAGATAGACAGATACCGTGTTTCCCCCAAAATAAGACCTCCCCTGATAATAAACCCAATCAGGCTTTTGAGCACATGGCAATAAGGCCAAGTGCTTATTTCAGGGTTAAAAAAATAATATAAGACCGGGTCTTATTTTCGGGGAAACACAGTACTTCTTATGGATTAAAAAAAAGCAGGGTTTTTTTGCAAAGAAAAATCAGCGAGGCCTAAAATGTCAGCATTTTGCTACGTTCAACTTCCTCCTCTCCGTCTTGCACTCTCGCGGGTGTGCAGTCACCCCGTTCTACACACACACACACACACACACACTCACGCACACACACGGAGGTTCTTTTTCACCTTGTGCTCAAAAGTCAAGTATCCTTGAGTTATTCATTAATTAGCGTGCGGAGATCAGGCTTCAAGCTGCCCGAGATTGCCTCTGTGCAGAGAAAGGGGAGAGAGGGAAAACGGATGGGCCACTGGAGTGAAACTTATAATTACGGCTGAGAAAATTGTTACCACATCACCAAAACTGAGTTGAAGATTGTGTGGCAATCCAGTTCTCTGATCTCTGGAACGGCGAAGACCGTACAAATCTTTGAACCCTCTGGCTGAAATGCTGAAATAAGCATTATCGATGCTGGGGACCACGTGTCCCATGAAATTAGCTTGCCTTGATAGGTAGGCCCTTGACTGGGGGTGGTAGTCACTGACCTGCGCTACCAGTTCGAAAATGTGAAAGCGCATGCGCAGGACCTTCCACAAATGTGCAGTGTGTCAAAAATGAGACATGATGACGTCCGGGTGGGTGGGAGGAGCCTCCTGCCACCGCCGCTACCAGTTTTCCCGAACCGGATAGAACCGGTTGAATTTCCCTCGACAAAAACAGCGCCCTGAGTAGACCATTCGAAGTTACGACGCTGGAAACAAAAAATTTAGGACCGGTTTTTCACGCTTATGACCGTCAAAGCAGCTCCGTGGTCACCCAACCAAAATTTTGGATGCCGAGCAATTGGTTTCTATTTATGACCATTGCAGTAAATCCCGGGGTCACACAATCCCCTTTTTCGTCTTTCTGACAGGCAAAGTCAATGGGGAAGATTGATTCGCTTAACAACCGTGTTACTAATTTAAGAAACTGCAGTGATTCAAAATTCATTTAACTATCTCTCTTAGCCATGGAAATTTTGGGCTCAGTTTTGGTCACATATGTTGAGATCTCTCTCCCTTTCTCCCTCCCTGCCCCCCTCTCCTTCTCTTCCTCTCTCTCCCTCCCTCCCTCTCCCCCTCTCCCTCTCTCCTTGTCTCTCCCTCTCTCCCTCTCTCTCTCCATTCTGTCTCCCTCTCTTCCACCCTCTCTCTTCCTCTCTCTCCCTCTCTCCATTCCCTGTCTCCCTCTCTTCCACCCTCTCTCTCCCTCTCTCTCTCCCTCTCCATTCCCTGTTTCCCTCTCTTCCACCCCCCTCTCTCCCTCTCCCTTTCTCCCTCTCTCCCTGTCTCTCTCTCCCCCTCCCCCTCTCTCTCCATTCCCTCCCTCTCTTCCACCCTCTCTCCACCCTCTCTCCCTCTCTCCTTGTCTCTCCCTTTCCCTCTCCATTCCCTGTCTCCCACTCTTCCACCCCCTCTCGCCCTCTCCCTCTCTCCTTTTCTCTCCCTTTCCCTCCCCCTCTCTCTCCATTCCCTCCCTCTCTTCCACCCTCTCTCCCTCTCTCCCTCTCCCTCTCTCCTTGACTCTCCCTTTCTCTCTCCATTCCCTGTCTCCCTCTCTCCCACCCTCTCTCCCCCTCTCTCTCCATTCCCTGTCTCCTTCTCTTCCACCCTCTCTCCACCCCCTCTCCCTCTCTCTCTCCTTCTCCCTCTCCTTCTCCCTCTCTCCTTGTTTCTCCCTCTCTCTCCATTCCCTGTCTCCCTCTCTTCCACTCTCTCTCTCCCCCCCTCTCTCCCTATCCCTCCCACACTCTTTCCCTCCCTCCCCCCTCTCCCTCCCTCTCTCTCATATGGTAAAATGTTTAATCAGGCAAAGGATCCTTTCAAGAATACGCATATATTTAATGGGGGTTCAGCAGATATGAGGATAAATCATCACTAATTTTAAAGTTGGGTTTGAGTGAAAAGCAAAGCACGTTAAAAAAAAATGTTAAGGCTTCATCCTTTCTCTGAATGGAGAGAAGTGAAATGAAATCAAGCACTGAACTGGAGATCTAAGTCCTCGAAAAATCACTGTTTTCGTAGCATAAGGTAACATCCTTAAAATATCCAGGCAGATCGTAGGCCACCTGTTAATCTTTTAAGACAAACAGCGTGTGAATTAATGAAACATCGAGCCATTTCAGAACCGGCGTGCTCTTTTCCCTTGCCAGTGGAACTCAAATCACAACTTTTCACATAATCTTTCCGAAAACTGAAATGCTCTATTAAAATATGAAACTGCTACGAAGACTTATATCAAACAGTAAGCCGAAACTCTTCCTGTTTTGGTATCTAAGGGCTTCCTTAAGAACTGAAAATTTTGGTCGGCTTTCTTTTATATCCGTATGCGGAAGGTGTTTTAAAAACGAAACCTTTACAAAAATAATGGAACCAACTGTGGGTCCTTAAATCAACACCAGGGCAAGTTTTTCTTGACACGAAACTGAGATAATTCTTTTTTTCTTTTTTCTTTTTTTGCTACGGTGAAAGTTCCTTTTCCAACTTTGAAAGTTCCTTCACAACTAAAGCCCAGCGCACCCAGTCAGTGCCTCAAGAAAACCCTCCACAATCTTAAATTTTTACTCAACCCAGCAACTCCTGTTTTCACATCGTTCAACAGCAAAGGAACAAGCTTAGCCTCCTTCAATCCCGAAACCCCCAAACGTCATAATGCTTTTATTGTTTCCAAATCTCAGGACCGACTCCATCAGATCGGCCTTGAAAAACAAACTACTCCATCCGATGAACAGGCTCCCCATAAAACAGAAGAAGAGAAGGCGAATTAGTCCCATTTTTGGTTTCAAAAGAGTGGCAACTTGACTTTAAGTGCGTTCAGTCTAGGGGGGGAAGAAAAACCACTATTCCCATTGCATTTTTGAAGGCACACTCGAGTTGAAGTGGCTTGAGATTTCTCCTTTTGTGATTTCACCCTACCCTCAAATTCTTTTCTTCTTCTTCTCCTAATCCCAAAGAGGAACATATTTTGAACAATCCTGAAGAAGGGGCACCCATGCATTTATAAACTTAGCGCTTTCATGTAACATGAAAACAGGCATTTACGTCGCCAAGAAATTTTCCACTCACCTGGCCAGTACCCGCAACAGGTTAGTTCTACTTCTACCTTTGCCAGAATAACTTTTTTCCTCAAGTCACGAGGTTTGGGTAACATTATTATACAGGGACGCATATCACTTTATTGGTCAATGAGCTTTGGTGATTTAAATTCCACGGCTGAAGATTGCTCAGGGCGCCCAAAGAGGGAGGAGGAGGAGGAGGAGGTGGAACGGAAAGGACCAACTCCCACCCACCCACTCACCCACCCCTCTGAGAAAGTTTAGCACAGCACTTTGCAAAAATAATTGAGAAATCCATCTGGTTTTTTAAAAAATAAATAAAATAACCGTGGCTGTTTGAAGCCGAAGGAAAAAAAAAGGCAGAGGCACTGACATTATTATTATTATTTTTTCCCCCTCAAGGAATTAGAAAAAAGATAAATCCAATTTGGTAAAAAAAGGGGAAGGGGAAAGAAGAAAAAAGAGCGAATCATATACAAACAAGGCTTTCTCGCACAACGGCTGTGCAAATAGTTGGTGTGACTCAAAAAAGATAAGGAGGAGGGAATTTTGCTTGGCAGCCGGATTTGCTTGGTGGGGGAAAAAAAAAATCCATTTTTATGCCAACTTTAAGGGACCTCTCGAGAGCGTTCTGCTCCACCAGCAGAATTTCAGCCTGAGAGAAAACTAAACAGGAACCAAAAGCAGGCCCCCACTTCACAGGGTTACAAGACTCCCTGCACTGAGTAACCCAGAATTAGCTACTTCTCAGCAAGAAGCAGAAGGAATGTAACAGCCCAACACATTTTATGAAGAATCTTCATAATCGTCCGTTCCTGGAAACTGCAATTCACTACATCGGAAACTTTTAATGAAAATACAGATAGCGTTCGACTTACAACCTATTGCCTGGTGACCGAAGTTATAACAGCATTGAAAAAAAGTGACTTATCACCCATTTTTCACGCTTGCGACTGTTGAAGCGTCCCCAGGCACCATTTTTCACACTTATGACCACTGCATAAGATCCTTACGTGATTAAAATTCGGATGCTTGGCAACTGGCTCATATTTGTGACGGCTGCAGTGGTCCAGTGTCACGCGATCTCCTGTTGCGACCTTCTGATGAGCAAAGTCCAGGGGGAAGCCTGATTCACTTAACAACCGTGGGACTAACTTAACCGCAGGGATTCCCTTAATAACGGTGGCAAGAAAGGTCGTAAAATGGGGGAAAACTCACTTAATAACTGTCTCACTTAGCAACAGGAATTTTGGGCTGAACTGTGGTCATAAGCCGAGTACAACCTGTGTGTTAGTTGGAAAATAACACTGCTAAATTTCTGCTTTTTTTAAAAAAAATAAATAAATTTTGCCACCTCTCTGTGTGACTGTGATAATAATTCTCTTACGACGTCAGCAAACAAGGAATCCATCAGGGAGAGAAATGCACAGCTAGTCTTCGACTTATGGCCGCGAGACATCCGTTAAGTGGCTTTTGCCGCGTTTTACAACCATCCTTTCCATCGCCATTAAGCGAGACACTGCGGTTGATAACTGAGTAACCCAGTTGCTAAATGAACTTGTCTTCCTCATTGACTTTGCTTGTCACACAGGTCGCAAAAGGGGATCACTGCAACCGTCATAATTACGAGTCAACGGCCAAGCATCCGAATTTTGATCATGCAACCACAGGGTTGCTGCGACGGTCATAAGTGTGCAGGCCCAGTTTTCGCCCTCCCCAGGCTCCAGAAGCTTTCTTGGAGCCTAGGGAGGGCAAAAACGGCCTCCCTCAACGCCCCCAGGCCCTCTGGAGGCCAAAAACGCCCTCCCAGAGATTCTGCGCGAGCCCTGTATTTACCTGGCATCCAAAACGGGCTGAGTGGAGACTCCTGAGAGGGGAGGGACAGTGTGGGCGGGGCTAGCCAAAAATCAGCTGGGGAGCTGAGCTGGGGCAACGGTTCACGTGCCCGGAGATATAGCGCCACGTGCCACCTGTGGCATATTTGCCGTAGATTCGCCATCACGGCCCGACACAATGCTTCCGTCAAGTAAACACCACAATTTTTAGAACTAACGTCAAAGGTTACTTAAAACGTGTCGGTTTTAACTGACTGATATTAAATCTTGCTCGTTCAGCAAGCTAAAAACACTTCACCTGGCAAGCAGTTGCAGTGGGGGGAGAGAAAAAGCCAGTCCTGAAATATCACAAATTATCAAAAGTTGTGAGTCCTCCTCCCACACACAAGGTTTAAACGGCTAACCCAGTAGCACAACAATTCCGCCTCCTATTTTAGAATGAGCAATGCACACACACACACACACACACTCCTTCCCAGGAAGAAATTTGGGCCTTTGTTTCGCCGCATTCACTCCTTCTTTAGAAAGCTGATTTGAAACATGGTTAAAAATTGGTTGCGGTCAGCGCAATTCCTGGGTCAGCCAACTTAGCAAAATTATTTCACAGGGTATGTGTGTATTTTGTGGGAGGTTCTTTGTGGCCAGAGTCTTTTCTTTCCCTATTCTCAATATAAAAATGTTGTTACTGAGAGTTTATTCAAATTGTGACGGCGTTTAGATAAGATGCAGAGACGTGGTGGCTTGGTGGCTAAGACTGAGTTATCAATCGGCAGTTCAGCAGTTCGAATCCCTAGTGCCACATAACGGGGTGAGCTCCCGTGACTTGTCCCAGCTTCTGCCAACCTAGCAGTTCGAAAGCAGATAAAAAATGCGAGTAGAAAAATAGGGACCACCTTTGGTGGGAAGGGAACAGCGTTCTGTGCACCTTTGGCGTTGAGTCATGCCGGCCACATGACCATGGAGATGTCTTCAGACAACGCTGGCTCTTCTGGCTTTGAAACGGAGATGACCACCGCCCCCTAGAGTTGGGAACAGCTAGCACATATGTGCAAGGGGAAGCTTTACCTTTATCTTTAGATAAGATGCTCTTAATAGATTACAGCGCGGATAATCTACAGCTGCTGTATTCACTAGTCAATTCTTATAATTCTCTGAGGAGAAATTTCCTGAGGGTGAGAACAATTAAGTGGTGGAATGGCTTGAGGTTTTTAAGACGAGATTGTAGCACCATTTGTCTGGAGCAGTATAGAGTTTCCTGCTTTTTTTTTTTTAAATTTGATTTATATGCCGCCCTTCTCCGGAGACTCAGGGCGGCTTACAATGCGTTAAGCAACAGCCTTCATACTTTTGTATATTTATACAAAGTCAGCGTATTGCCCCCACAATCTGGGTCCTCATTTGACCTCCCTTAGAAAGGATGGAAGGCTAAGTCAACCTTGAGCCTGGTGAGATTCGAACTTACAGTAATTGCAGGCAGCTGAATGTTAATAACAGGCTATTAGTCTGCTGCGCCACCAGGCCTGCTTGAAAGGGTTGTAAAGTACTTTGATCCATCCAGTTTTGACTCTCAACAACCTCCCAAGCGAGGGAAATTTTTAAACAGGGAGTCTTAGATATCAGCGGTCAAACCATTGATAGAGTTCATTGTTCTGTCAAGAAATTTCTGTTTTTAGTTCTAGGTTGGATCTGTCCTTGATAAGTTTCCATCCGTTGCTTCTCGTTCTGATGTTTGAAAGGAAGGAGGGATCAAAGCGGACATTTTAGGAAGTCAAAAGCTCAGCAGAGGGAGAACAAAACTTCAGTATTTCAACGGGTCCATTGAAGGGAGTTCTTTGAAGGCTACAATATTATCTGAAAGAGCCCTCCACATTTCGTGTACTTTGCAGAGTCTTGCACAAACCAATGAAAGGCTAATATTTTTCTCCCCCTTTTCTTTCTGGGAGACCTGCCAACCGAACACGATAATGTAACGAAAAAGTAATGTTGTCTTTGCAAATATGTGCTTACAGCATGTGAAGAAATTCAGGTTGGACGCAGGCGGAAAGTAAGGGACATCGTTCCACAAGCTTACTCTATATCTGAAATTGTATTGGGTCTCTTGCTTGAGTAAGGGGGTTGGACTAGAAGACCTCCAAGGTCCCTTCTAACTCTATTCTGATTGATTGATATCCAGGCTCCAAGCTTTGGTAGATTTCATATTTCTCCTTCTCACAATATTTGGCCTCTCTTATTGTACCAAGTGAAGTGTGCAAAGCTATTATCATCCTTTGGCTGGGTCGATTTACGATCATCCACATTGTCAATCAAAAGAGCGTGCGCATTTCCAACTTTCCCAGAATCCTTGATCAGAAAAACATTTTACAATATAAAGCCTGGTGGCTCAGCAGACTAAAGCATTGTGATTAACATTCAGCTGTCCGCAATTACTGTAAGTTCGAATCTCCCCAGGCTCAAGGTTGACTCAGCCTTCCATCCTTTCTAAGGGAGGTCAAATGAGGACCCAGATTGTGGGGGCAGTATGCTGACTTTCTATAAATATACAAAAGTATGAAGGCGATTGCTTAACGCATTGTAAGCCGCCCTGAGTCTCCGGAGAAGGGCGGCATATAAATCAAATTTAAAAAAATGGGGAATGGGGCCAAAGCAAGAAACTGAATAAAATTTGGTCAGAGGTCTCCATAGAAAAGAATATTTGTAGCTCAGTCTTGAATTTGGGGACCTTGAAGGTCTCTGAGCTTGGAGAATTTTTTGCCGACGTTTCATGACCCAACTAGGCAATATCATCAGTGGTAGAAGGGAGTAGGGTTTGCAGAGAGGAGGAGGGGGAAGGGGAGGAAGAAGACTGGGGTCTTTTATGCTCTCAGAGCCTGGTGATATTCTTAAAGATATTTCATGACCCAACTAGGTAACACTGTCAGTGTTAGAAGGGAATATGGTTTGTAGAAAGGAGGAGGAGGAGGAGGAGGAGGAGGAGGAGGAGGAGGAGGAGGAGGAGGAGGAGGAGGAGGAGGAGGAGGAGGAGGAGGAGGAGGAGATGATGTCTAGGGTCTTCGATGCTCTTGGAGCTTGGTGATTTTCTTACAGATGTTTTATGATCCAACTAAGTAACATCATCAGTGCTAGAGGGGAATGAGATTTGCAGAGAGGAGGAGGAGGAAGAAGCAGAAAGAGGAAGAGGAGGAGGGGAGGGGGAGGAGAAGGAGAAGGAGAAGGAGAAGAGGGAGAAGAAAGAGAAGAAGGAGGAGCAGGAGGAGCAGGAGGAGAAGGAGCAGGAGGAGAAGGAGGAGGAGGGGGAGAGGAGGAGGAGGAGGAGGAGAGGGAGAAGAAGAAGGAGGAGGAGGAAGAGCCGAAGAAGGAGGAGGAGGACGAGGAGGAGGAGAAGGAGAAGGAGAAGGAGAAGGAGAAGGAGAAGGAGAAGGAGAAGGAGAAGGAGAAGGAGAAGGAGAAGGAGAAGGAGAAGAGGGAGACGAAGGAGGAGGAGGAGGAGAAGGAGAAGGAGAAGGAGAAGGAGAAGGAGAAGGAGAAGAAGGAGGAGGAGGAGGAGAAGGAGAAGGAGAAGGAGAAGGAGAAGAGGGAGAAGAAGAAGAAAGAGAAGGAGAAGGAGAAGGAGAAGGAGGAAGAGAAAGGAGAAGGAGAAGAGAGGGGAAGAAGAAGAAGAAAAAGAAGAAGGAGGAGGAGGAGGAGGAGGAGAAGGAGAAGAGGGGGAAGAAAGAGAAGGAGGAGGAGCAGGAGGAGAAGGAGGAGAAGGAGCAGGAGGAGAGGAGGAGGAGGAGGAGAGGAGGAGGAGGAGGAGGAGCCGCAGAGGGAGAAGAAGGAGGAGCCGCAGAAGGAGAAGAAGGAGGAGGAGGAGGAGAAGGAGAAGAAGGAGGAGGAGAAGGAGAAGGAGAAAGAGAAGGAGAAGGAGAAGGAGAAGGAGAAGGAGAAGGAGAAGGAGAAGGAGAAGGAGAAGAGGGAGAAGAAGGAGAAGGAGGAGAAGAAGGAGAAGAGAAGGAGAAGGAGAAGGAGAAGGAGAAGAGAAGGAGAAGGAGAAGGAGAAGGAGAAGGAGAAGGAGAAGGAGAAGGAGAAGGAGAAGGAGAAGAGAAGAAGGAGGAGGAGGAGGAGGGAGAAGGAGAAGGAGAAGGAGAAGAGGGAGAAGAAGGAGAAGGAGGAGAAGAAGGAGAAGAGAAGGAGAAGGAGAAGGAGAAGGAGAAGGAGAAGGAGAAGGAGAAGGAGAAGAGAAGGAGAAGGAGAAGGAGAAGGAGAAGGAGAAGGAGAAGAGAAGAAGAAGGAGGAGGAGGAGGGAGAAGGAGAAGGAGAAGGAGAAGGAGAAGGAGAAGGAGAAGGAGAAGGAGAAGGAGAAGGAGAAGACTGGAGTCCTTGGAGTGCTCTCTTGGTGGTTTTCTTCCAGATCCTGCCTCAACAAACTAGGTAAAGATCAACAATGCAATGCCTGAGCAAACCTCACTCCCTTCTAGCATGGATGACGTTAGGTAACTAGCCATTTGTCTGAAACGGTATATGGTCTCCCTGCTTGAGCAAGGGGTTGGACTAGAAGATCTCCAAGGTCCCTCCCAACCCTCTTATTCTGCCATATTCCATGATGGTTTGAGATTCAGGTCCTTGAAAGAGGGCCTAGCACAGGCCCAGAATAGATTAGCAATCAGGTTGATCATTCACATCTTCAAAAATCATTAGCCGGCCAGTCAAGAGAGCAACCAACTCTGGAAGTCAACACCTGACTCGCTCTGAACTCTCCCCTCTGAAAACGATGAAGCTTGACGTCTTCAAAACAACTTTGAGGCTGTTGAGAACTCACCAGAGTTCAAAGGGCTGTGGGGGGGAGGACACCCACACCAGCCACTTTTGATATGGGTGAGGGAAAAAACCCGATTTAAGCACCGGGTCTTGAGTTTTGTACCGTGTTTCCCTGAGAGTAAGACCCTGTCTTATATTTTTTTGAACCCTGAAATAAGCATTATGGCCTTATTGCCATCCACTCAAAAGCCTGATTGGGCTTATTATCAGGAGAATGTCTTATTTTGGGGAAAACAGGGTATCTGTCTATGTCTATATTATCTCTCTCTCTCTCTCTCTCTCTCTCTCTCTCTCTCTCTCTCTCTCTCTCTCTCTCTCTATCGTATCTATCTATCTCTAACCTATCTCTATCTATCTATCTCTATCTGTATCTATCTATCTATCTATCTATCTATCTATCTATCATCTATCTATCTATCTATCTATCTATCTATCTATCTATCTATCTATCTATCTATCTATCTATCTATCTATCGTATCTATCTCTAACCTATCTCTATCTATTTATCTCTATCTCTATCTATCTTATCTATCTATCTATCTATCTATCTATCTATCTACAGTATCTCTCTCTCTCTCTCTCTCTCTCTCTCTCTATCTATCGTATCTATCTATCTCTAACCTATCTCTATCTATTTATCTCTATCTGTATCTATCTATCTATCTATCTATCTATCTATCTATCTATCTATCTATCTATCTATCTATCTATCTATCGTATCTATCTATCTCTAACCTATCTCTATCTATTTATCTCTATCTGTATCTATCTATCTATCTATCTATCTATCTATCTATCTATCTATCATCTATCTATCTATCTATCTATCTATCTATCTATCTATCTATCTATCTATCTATCTATCTATCTCTAACCTATCTCTATCTATTTATCTCTATCTGTATCTATCTATCTATCTATCTATCTATCTATCTATCTATCTATCTATCTATCTATCTATCTATCTATCTACAGTCTCTCTCTCTCTCTCTCTCTCTCTCTCTCTCTCTCTCTCTCTCTATCGTATCTATCTATCTCTAACCTATCTCTATCTATTTATCTCTATCTGTATCTATCTATCTATCTATCTATCTATCTATCTATCTATCTATCTATCTATCTCTATCTATCTATCTATCTATCTATCTATCTATCTATCTATCTATCTATCTATCTATCTATCTATCTCTAACCTATCTCATCTATTTTTCTCTATCTGTACCTACCTACCTATCTGCAGTATCTGTCTGTCTGTCTGTCTGTCTGTCTGTCTGTCTATCTATCCATCTTACTATTTATCTATCATCTGTATCTACCATGTTTTCCTGAAAATAAGACCCTGTCTCATATTTTTTGGAACCCTGAAATAAACGCTTGGCCTTATTGCCATGCGCTCAAAAGCCCGATTGGGCTTATTATCAGGGGAATGTCTTATTTTGGGGGAAACAGGGTATCAGTCTATGACTATCTCATCTCTCTCTCTCTCTCTCTCTCTCTCTCTCTCTCTCTCTCTCATCTATCTATCTATCTATCTATCTATCTATCTATCTATCTATCTATCTCTATCTATCTATCTATCTATCTATCTATCTATCTATCTATCTATCTATCTATCTATCTATCTATCTATCTATCTATCTATCTTTTTCTCTTTGTAATCTATCTATCTATCTATCTATCTATCTATCTATCATCTATCTATCTATCTATCTATCTATCTATCTATCTATCTATCTATCTATCTATCTATCTATCTATCTATCTATCTATCTATCTATCCGTCTTACCATTTATGTATCATCTGTATCTACCACGTTTTCCCGAAAATAAGACCCTGTCTTATATTTTTTTGAACCGAGAAAGAAGCGCTTGGCCTTATTGCCATGCGCTCAAAAGCCCGATTGGGCTTATTATCAGGGGAGGTCTTATTTTGGGGGAAACAGGGTAGGCAAGTAATGAGAATGGAAGGATTGATAGTCCTTGCAGACAGCTGGTCATTTGCATCCTTTTGCACAGTCGTTGAGGCTGTGTGCTCAGGGTCACCTGAGTTGTGCAAATGGTTCCTGTACTCTGCATTTTTTTCCTCTGGATATCCATTCCTACTCCCACACCACTCCAAGGGTGTTCATCCCACATTGCATAGCTAAAAGTCTGTAGAGATTCTCCATCATCCAGGTCATGATTGTTCCAAAGGGGCATTTTTCAGGAGGCCACTGGATTTCCTTGTTTTTTCTTTGAAGATGTTTTACTCCTCATCCAAGGAGCTTCTTCAGCTTTGCCCGGATGGTGAGGAATGGAAAGATTGATACTCCTTGCAGAAAAGCTGGTCATTTGCATCCTTTGAGAGAGTCCTTGAGGCCACTTGGAGGTTATCAAGGAGACCATCTATGTCAAAATTGAACAGCCCTCTCGCAACAGAGGAGGGATACGACATCATCTGTCTCCAGTCTACAACGAAGTCCGTTCAGTAGTTCCAAGAAGGCTCCACACCCATCTGCACTACTCAGGTGACCCTGAGGACACAGACAAATCTTCAAGTGGCCTCAATGACTCTCTAAAAGGATGCAAATGACCAGCTGTCTGCAAGGAGTATCAATCCTTCCCTTCCCCACCATCCTGTCAGAGCCGAAGAAGCTTCTTGGATGAGAAGGGAAATGTCTTCAAAGAAAAAAATCAGAAAGTCCAGTTGCCTCCTGAAAACACATCTTTGGGACAATCCTCATACTGGATGACTGAGAATTTCTACAGACTTTGGGAACAAGGAAGGTTTCTAATCCGAGGTGGGACTTTTGAACCACGCGGATCTAGCAAGAGATTAAGGGATTACTGGTTGGGCATTCTGGAAGAACAGTGTTATTTGGCTGCTCTGTTTTGGAGAAAAACACCTTCTGTTTCTTCCTTGGGGAAAAAAAAAAGGAAGGCTAGGAGATTAACAGAGTTGGAAGGGATCTTGTGGTCATCTAGTCCAACTCCCCACCCAAGCAGGAGATCCTACACCATTTCTGACAGAGGGCAATCCAGTCTCTTCTTGAAAGCCTCCAGGGATGAAGCTCCCAAAACTTCTGAAGGCAACTTCTGTTCCATGGATTGATTGCTCTCACTGTCGGAAATTCCTCCTTATTTCTAGGTTGAATCTCTCCTTGGACAGTTTCCATCCATTATTCCTTGTCTGACCTTCGGGTGCTTTGGAAAATAGCTTGACCCCCTTCCTCCTCTCTGTGGCAGCCCTTCAAATATTGGAAGATGCTCTCCTGTCTCCCCTGGTCCTTCTCTTCACTAGACTAACCATGCCCAGTTCCTGCAACCATTCTTCGTATGTTTTAGCCTTCAGTCCCCTCATCATCCTGGTTGCTCTTCCCTATACTCTTTCTAGAGTCTCAACATCTTTGTTTATAGCGTGGTGACCAAAACTGGATGCATTATTTTAGATGTGGTCTCCTCTCTGGGAGCCTGGGGAAGGCAAAAACGGCCTCCCGCTCCCTGAGGCCCTTCGGAGGCTGGAAATGGCCCATTTACCAACTTCCTGTCCCACTCTCTGGCCTCCAGAGGGCCTCTGGGGGGGGTGCATAGAATGGGGGGTGCATAGAATTATGGGTGTGGGCACGCACGCATGCGACCCCCCCCAAGCTCCCCCCGCTTTTGGCACTCAATGGCAAAAAGGTTAGCCATCATTGATCTAGTAGATCCATCTGCTTTTCATTCCAGGTCCCATCCCGCCACCTGATTCAACCTGCCTCAACCATTTTTGCTACATGGATCTATTCTAGCACATGGCCAATCTAAACATAACTTGATTTGAACAAGCCGGCGCATCTCCGGTTTTGAAAGCTGGGCAGATCAGTGCCAAGACACCGGTACCGACCACTAACGTGCCAGCTTCAATGCCGTGAAGTCACACCGCGGTGCCAGCTGCAAATTTACCACGCGATTCACCCAGTTGAGTCTACGAAAACCAGATTGCGAAGAGCGTCTGACTGATGTCAGACGAAGAGCGTTTGACTTATCTAAGTAAGACCACAAACTTCTCTCTTATGGATATTATGGGTTGGGACTCAAGGGAAGAACATTAACCTGGTTGGTTTCGTTGCTTGGCACTGGTAAGAACGTGGCTTGCTTTGCAGCCCAGGATGTGACACTCAAGACTACAGATAAACAGATAAACCTTGTTATCTGTTGCTAGTTACATTAATTTTGTGAGGTGCTTGTCTCCTCCTTCTGCTAAATTGTACGTACTGTATTCAGATCTTGAACCAATATTTACGGGTATCTCTAATATTTATCTCCAATATTAGTCCTCTCAACAATTCAACCCTGCCCATAAATTTCTCAATCTTGAAGATGTGTGGACTTCAACAACTCCCAGAATTCTCCAGCCATTCAACTGGTTACTCATATAATTTCTATTGCTCAGAAACTGCACCGTCTTCATAACTTGTGCAACACAATAATGCCACTTTTCACTTCTCCAATCTATTCCTGACTCAAGCCCTGTAAAGAATGACTTACAAGGAAGTGATAAGAAGCTGGCTACTCCTATTTTTGTTTGGGATGTTCTGACCCAGCCTTAGCAGAAGCAAGAAACGGACTCCTGGTCACCAAAAAAACCCCTCTTGTGAATTAATGGCATTCACACACCGAAAAGTCCAGGCATGTGTCCT
Source organism: Coluber constrictor foxii (assembly GCA_038048745.1). Taxonomy (NCBI): domain Eukaryota; kingdom Metazoa; phylum Chordata; class Lepidosauria; order Squamata; family Colubridae; genus Coluber; species Coluber constrictor. The sequence continues at coordinate 82,659,648 of CM075965.1, read as the reverse complement.
GCAAGGAGTAAACGCAGTAACAGACCTTATCAGTTCCTTGCAAGGCTGGGAGCTCCCAGCCGAAAGGCTGCAAATTAAGTTCTTCCAGCAAACAAGAAACACAATGAGCAAAATCTTCAGAAATACGAACAGTTGTCTCCTACGACCATGATTCCCCCTTTCCTTCTATTTATTCCCCAGCCAGGGAGAGGCCATTCAGCGTCCACGTGTGCTTTGCTTCCTGAGTCGACTCCGTGTCCTAATTGTTCTCCTCTCCTAACTGCTCTGTGCATATGTGAGCCTGGAACAGGCCCCAGCTGTTCTTCATCCTCATTCATATCAGCCTCCAAAGACAGCTGCCATTCCAGTGGCTGGGAAATGCCTGACTCTACCTCTGCGTCCGACGCAGAGCATCCATCAGAGCCTTCCCCAGACTCCAGGACTGGCCCAAGTTTCTCTCCAACCTCCTCATCGTCCGAGTCTGCCACCAGCTCTGCTGGCAGCTGGCAGGTCACAACAAGGGAACACTCTTCTCTGATAGAAAATGTAATATTGGCAAGTTCCTTTTACATATAGCATTGGGATGGGGGGAGGTTTTCCCCCGAATCGTGAACCAGCACACAAGCAAACACACTAGGACTGAAATAAGCCTAGCAGAGGAATCTTGTATAAAAATATACTTTACTACAAAACTTTTAAAAAACACTGTATCTTTAAAAAAAGCACATTAATAACAAGGTCTTATCCTGGTTAAATGAAGCCAGGCCGTCTCCCTAAATTCCTCTCCACAATACCAAAATTAGTTTTGGGAAAAACTAATAAGACATTGAATGGCTTCGGTGTCGATACATCATCGAGGTGGTAGAAGGGCAGCAGCATGAGCTTCAAGGTAAAAGTCACCTGTAAAAGCAATCCAAACAGCAAACGTGGCTTGAAGCTCCTGGCAGGGAAACTGTCCAGGGTATCCCTCCGATGTAGCAGCAAACGTTCAAATGTTGGCTTGCGTGCTTCAAAAGCAAAAAGCAAGCCGAAGGTAAAAACTTCAAAAGGCTCCCGGCTATTTCAGCACACAGCTGTAAGATAGCTACGTGGGAGTAACACCGCTTCTTCTTCGCTGCTATCTCTGCTGCAGGCGCCTGGTGACATTCGAACTGGTGTAATTGCAGACAGCTGGATGTTAATTACGGTGCTTAGTCTGCAGAGCTAAACCAGGCTCCTTATCAACGACTTCGCAAATGTTTCACTTTGCCACCTAAATTTCGGGCTCAACTGCGGTCGTGATACCGAGGCCTACGATCTGTATATCAGTACGACCTTCAGCCCTCGGGGGAAAAAAAATTAGCGTGGATCCCCATTGTTGATTCCGTTGATTAAATAAACAGGGAAGATGGGCGGATGGCATCCTGGTTTAATTGTGTGGTTAGGTGACTCTGGATTTTTGTTGCCTTAAGTGGAGTTAAGCTTCAGGCCTTGACGACGGAGCTTTTCAACATTCAAGCTTTCCACCACGGCTTTTTGGCAGCTCCTCCCTCGACCCAGGAATACAAGCCTGACCTCTGAGGAACCCAGAACTTCCTATTAGGAGTAAACTAACGCACGTTTGCACATAGTCATGTTGATGGACATACTTGTACATGAAGTCATTCAAATGAAGATGGTTTCCACTTAAAGAAAACCAACAATATTCATACCTTCTGGATTAGTCTCCCAAAAGAAGATTAGTCACTTCAGTTGCTTCTTCCAAATAAATGGGAGGTTTTACGGGGGTAATGGACTAGAACTCGGTAAACAAGGTAGCCCTAGACCAGGGATGGCTAACCTTTTTTGCCATCGCGTGCCAAAAGCGTGGGGAGCATGAGGGGGGGTCACATGCGTGTATGCCCACACCCATAATTATATGCCCCCTGCCCCCCACGCATGCGTGTGAAACACACACCCCCACCGGTGCTCTCCCCATTGTTGGCATGCGATGGTATGGTAGGCCTGTTTTTTGCTCTCCCCGGGCTCCAGAGCCTTTCTAGGAGCCTGGGGAGGGTGAAAACTGTTTTCCCCATTCTCCCGGAGGCCCTCCAGAGGCTGGAAATGGCCCGTTTCCCTACTTCTGGTGGGCCCAGAAAGCCCAAAAATCAGCTGGCTGGCACGTACATGTGGCACACGTGCCATAGGTTTGCCATCACAGCCCTAGACAAAAAGCTATGGGATAATAGTCACTTCACTCATAACATCAGAACAGGGGCCAAGATTTTTCCGCTCACTCGTGGACATCCTCAGTTTTCCTATTGGATTAGCCAACTTGCCATGTTCAACTTGCCACGGCCAACTCGTCATGGCTAACTCGCTGTGGTCAACTCATCATGGCCAACTTGTCATGGCCAACTTGTCATGGCCAATTCGCCAAGGCCAACTTGCCACGGTCAACTTCTCATGGCCAACTCACCATGGTCAACTCACCACAGCCAACTTGTCATGGCCAACTCGCTACAGCCAACTCATCATGGCCCACTTGTCACAGCCAACTCGCCATGGTCATCTCGCCAAGACAAATTTGTCGCATCCAATTTGTCATGGCCCACTTGGCCAACTTGTCATGGCCAACTTACCATGGCCAACTCATCATGGCCAACTCGCCATGGCCAACTCATCATGGCCAACTCATCATGGCCAATTCACCATGGTCAACTCGCCATGGCCAACTTGCCACAGTCAACTTGCCACAGTCAACTTCTCATGGCCAACTCACCATGGTCAACTCACCACAGCCAACTTGTCATGGCCAACTCGCTACAGCCAACTCATCATGGCCCACTTGTCACAGCCAACTCGCCATGGTCATCTCGCCAAGACCAATTTGTCGCATCCAATTTGTCATGGCCCACTTGGCCAACTTGTCATGGCCAACTTACCATGGCCAACTCATCATGGCCAACTCAACATGGCCAACTCATCATGGCCAACTCATCATGGCCAATTCACCACGGTCAACTCGCCATGGCCAACTTATCACAGCCAATTCGTCATGGCCAACTTGCCACAGTCAACTCATCACCACAGGATAAGAGTTATGCTCATATCAAAGAAATGACAGAACAGAATCATTAAAGAAAGGATGCAAAAGGAGGGACTGAATGAAATCTAAACAATAAAAAGTAAAATATTTTTACATTGATTTTAAATAATGAAATTGAATTGATAAATTGCCCCGCAGCGAGTTGTCCGATGGCGAGTTGGCCATGCTGAGTTATCCCCTTCCATCTTCTAGAATGGCTCATCCCCTCCACCTTAGATGGACCAATTTCAGATTTCGTTATCTTAAAAAAACAAAAACCAGCTGCTCTTCCCCAAAATTCTGCCCTGAACAAAAAAGTATGATTATGGAAGACGATTATTATGGGTCATCCAGCTGGTGTTATTTTTAGTAACTACTCAGATGGACCTTCTCCAAGATGATCTGTCCCAGATAGACCTTCAGGTTTTCAACGGTGCACTCGTACCGCTGACACTACGTCCATCTTCTTTATGTCTATGGAGATTCTCCGCCATGCAGGTCATGGTTATTCCACGAAAGGTGCTTTTTCAAGTCAGAACTGAAGAAGCTTCTTGAATGAGAAGCAAAACATCTTCAGGGAAAAACAAAGTCTCGTTGCCTTTTGAAAAAGTATCTTTGGGTCCATCTCAGTGGTGAAATGTAAAATTTTATTTCTACCAGTTCTGTAGGAGTGGCTTGGTTCTTGACTGAGTGGGCGTGGCCAATTTTTGTTTTTTTTACTTTTAAAACCACTTTTTCTACAACCTCTTCGATTGAAGAAGTTGTAAAAAAAAATGGCTTTTAAAGCCTCTGACAATCCCAGCTGATTTATCTGATCGGCAGAGGCTTTTTTTTTTTAAAGCCTCTGATGATCCCAGCTGACTTGCCTGATCAGCAGAGGCTTTTTTTTCCTTTTAAAAACATTTTTTTCTATAACCTGTTTGGCAGAAGAGGTTGTGAAAAAAATGCTTTTAAAAGCCTCTGACTTTCTTATTTAAAGGGATCTCGCCTTTAATGTTGAATATGTTTAGGTTAATGTTTGTCAAATAGCGGAAGTCAAGGGAGGGGGGAGGGATAAAGGGGATAGGGTGGGGGGGTGGGAGAGGGAGGGGGAAGGGGGGGTTTATGTATTATAAAATGTAATGTAAAACTTTTTCAATAAAAAAAAAAAAGCCTCTGACGATCCCAGCTGACTTGCCTGATCGGCAGAGGCTTTTTTTCCCTTTTAAAAACATTTTTTTCTATAACCTGTTTGGCAGAAGAGGTTGTGAAAAAAATGCTTTTAAAAGCCTCTGACGATCCCAGCTGACTTGCCTGATCGGCAGAGGCTTTTTTTCCTTTTAAAAACATTTTTTTTCTATAACCTCTTTGGCCAAAGAGGTTGTAGAAAAAAATGCTTTTAAAAGCCTCTGACGATCCCAGCTGACTTGCCTGATCGGCAGAGGCTTTTTTTCCTTTTAAAAGCATTTTTTTCTATAACCTCTTTGGCAGAAGAGGTTGTAAAAAAAATGCTTTTAAAAGCCTCTGACGATCCCAGCTGAGCCGCATGATCATCAGAGGCTTTTTTTTTTTACTTTTAAAAGCATTTTTTCGGCCAAAGAGGTTGCAAGAAAAAATGCTTTTAAAAGGTAAAAAAAAAAGCCTCTGATAATTGTGTGGCTCAGCTGGGCATGGGGGGGGCGGGGGCAGGGATTTTTGCTACCGGTTCTCCGAACCACCCACCTCCATCGCTACCGGATCGGGCGATCCGGTCCGAACTGGGAGCATTTCACCACTGGTCCATCATCTTTGCTGCTAGCTATCTCTTCTCTTTCCTTCCATCTTTCAGCCTTCCCCGAAGAGCTAGGGGTCTTTGCAGAATATCTCCAAAAATAAGACCACGATCTTCTATTATGTTACTATGCAATCAGAGCTTAACTGTTCTCCGATTACTATAGAGAGCTCTGCCATTTTTCAGTTACCGGCTTAAACGTTGTAAAAGAATAAAACAAAATGGCTAAACTTCCTTTTTCTTTTTTAAATCTTGACATTCGATCATGTCAAGCACACCTTTAAAATGAAAGCTCTTTAAAATGTAAAGGAAGGGCATTGGTTTTGCTAACGAGCAATGAATGTTCATTTTTTTTATACAGGTAGTCCTCGACTTATGGCCGGGGTTGAGTCCAACAATTCTGTTCCTAAGTGAGACATTTAAGCGAACTTTGTCCCAGGGTGCGACCTTTTTCCCCACAGTTGTTAAACGAATCCCCTGCAGTTGATAAGTTGGTAGCAAGGTTCTTAAGTGAATTTGGCTCTCCCCTTGACTTGGCTCGTCCGACGGTCACAAAAGGAGAACTCGTGTGACCCCGGGACACTGCAACCGTCATAAATACGAGTCAGTTGTCAAGCGTCCGAATTTTGATCCCGTGACCATGGGGTTGTTACGACGGTTGTAAGTCTGAAAGAAAGATCCTAAGTCACCTTTGGGGTGCCGTTCTAACTTCGAACCGTCACTAACCGAACCGTTGTAAGGAGAGGACCAGTGGTATTTTATTTTGCCTCTCTGTTAAGGAACTCCCTGTGTTTTTCGTCTGTCTCAAAACATTCAATGAGCTTCAAAGACACCCAAATTCTCCTCCAACCTTTTAACCAGGAAGTGGACTCTTCGCAAAATGTATCGAGGGCTGCTTTAGCAGTTAACTAAAGTTAGGATTTTTATTTTACATTTCCACGTTAATAATGGGATATTTTTTTAAAAAAAAAACAAACCAACCCATTTTTTTAGGCCGTTGTAGGCCGATCTTTGGAAGCAAACATAAGAAATTTGCTAGGTCACAAATAAACAAACTCAAAAGGCCCGCAAACTCGGTTTGAAAATAACAGCCTGTACTTCCAAAAAAAATAACACAATACAACAAACTTAGTTTGCAACAGTGATGGCTAACCTTTTTGCCATCGCATGCCAAAAGCGGGGGGGAGGGCTCGTGCGTGTGTGCCCACACCCATAATTATAAGTGCCCTGCCTCCCGCACATGTGCGCAACCCCCCCCCCCCAAGTGCTCCCCTCACTTTTGGCCACGCAATGACACAGTGTGTTCGGTAGGCCTGCTTTTTGCTCTCCTCAGGCTCCAGAGCCTCCCTAGAAGCCTGGGGAGGGCGAAAACAGCCTTCCCCATCCTTCTGGAGGCTCTCCAGAGGCTGGAAATGGCCCGTTTCCCTACTTCTGGTGGGCCCAGAAGGCCCGAAAATCAGCTGGCTGGCGTACAGATATGTGCCGGAGCTGAGCCGACATGCCCACCGATATGGGTCCGCGTGTCACCTGTGGCACAGATTCGCCATCACAGGTTTGCAACCTTAAACATTTTAATTGGGAAATAAGTTGTGTTAGATACAATCTTATTTACTACCAGAGGGGTTCATGTAGGGTGTAGATAGTTGTGGCTGAACTTGAAAAAGCTAAGCAGAGTCAGGCTTGGTGAGTACTTGGATGGGAGACAGGGGTTGTGAGCAAAAGAGAAGCCAACCTCAAATCATCTCTATTTTGATGCCAAGCAGGCGGCACAGACTTATCCACGTTCGTCAAGAGTGCATTCAAACAAAGCTTTCCCTTTTTAAACACTTCTAAGACCCCATTGTGCAATTTCTCTCCTAAACCCACTTTAATTCTTCTGATTGCCACTTTTCAAAACCATATCTTTGTGGTTTTCAGTTATGCATTTCCAAATCCCGGCCGAAAGATCTGTAAAAATGTTAAGGAGGACTCGTTCACACGTTCCTTTCCTTTTCCCGGACTGAAATTCTAAAAACAGGCAGAAAACGCAGCTGATCAAAAGAAATGTGTCAAAATTTCAGATGGAAACGCCTTCCACCCAAAGCTTCAATTTTCTTTTTGATAATAGTTTGCTTTAAAAGCACGCTAATCCTATTCTTTAAGATACAGGGTTATGGAAAAACGTCATTTTTTTTAAAAAAAACTCGTATTATTTCAATCTGGGTGCTACCTGTTCTAAACAATCTGACTGACCATTTGAAACAGCCAAAAAGAAAATAAAAAGCGAGGAAAAGCAATTGTGGTCACGAAACAATCGCCCGGCATTTTTCCCAGGCAATAGAAAATCTGAACTTTTGCCCAAAGCATTTCTATAATCTACTGTACCAGCAAGAAAGAGACAGAGTGAGAGAAAGAAAAACGCACAAGAAAATTCATGAATAGAAAAATAAATTTATGCTTGATTAATAGCGCATTTACAACACAAAATGCCAACAGAACCCAGCGTGAGCAAGTTACAAATCAGAGTTCTGCCTTCGTCAGATATAATGGCTACGATAAGGATCTCAAAATTAAAAAGAATAATAATAATAATAATACATATACGGCGAGAGACGTTATGCAAGCTACCTAATCTATATCTCACGGCATGCGATGCAGCCTCCGATTACGAGCAAAACATCCTCTAAGAAACTTTTCTGACGATCGTTGGGAGGTTCAATTTGATTAAATCCCCCCCCCACCCCTCGCCCCGGTTAATATGTTCCCAGAAACTGCAGATTTGAATCCTTCTGCTGGACCGAAAGATTACCTAGCAGAAACCTGGTACTGAATTCAGCCGCAAACTTCATTCAGGTGACAAAACAAAACAAAAAGGTATATTTTTTTTTTTTAAAAATCACAACTGTGGACCCTCGGTAGACTTCTGTAAATCAAGTTCCTTTCCTTTTATTTCAGAAACAGAGGCGGTGATTGCATTATTTCGAATTCTGGCTGGGCCAACGACACCCCTCCATCCCTGACTCTCAAAAAGAAGAGTTGGGGGGGGGGAGGAAGAAAGAAAAATATTACAACCGTACCTGGTTAGTAACTGGCCTTCGTCTGCTCACGTATACATTCGTTGTTTCTCCTCCCCCAGCCAGCTTGGCAGTGGAATGCCCTTCAAATCTATGGCTGGCTGGTTTTTGTAAATGTTTTACAAGACGCTCACCAGCCTCTCCGTCCCACCCTTCATGCAAACACTGGAGCGCACAGGACCTAAGGCAACAAAAGCAGCACAACCTTGCAGGCAGGTAACACAAACAGAGGAAGGACTTTGAGTCGAAGGCTGCAGGGCGAGGCAATCATAAAGGGGCGAAAAGGATGATTCAAATTGTTCCCACGTAATCCTCGGGCGCAAAGTGGGGTCACTTGTTTCTTGTCGTTGGATCGGCTCTGAAGCCAAGGCGTGTTGGACTCGGGAGGGTGGGGGTGTGAAACCCGATCAGGACCCATGAATAAAGAAGGGGTTCCTAATAAATCTACGCTCAGACCAAACCATCTCAATACATTCATTTAATAATAATAATAATAAAAAAAAGCGAGCAATTTGTAATGAACAATCTGAAGGCTAGAGGAAAGAAACGGAGAATGGGAACGGGAACGTCAAACTTTCACCGATAAGACGCACGCAATTCCCAAATGTGTGCGAGCACACGTGTGCACGGACGTCGCACACACACATACACACAAGTGATTTCCCGTAAGGCGGTCTGTCATCCTTCACTGCCAGTTTTCCACGTCTGCTACCCCAAGTTAAAACTCTACCACCTTTGAACCAGACTTTCTGCATTCCATTCTGGTTAAAAATTACACAAAAGAGAACAGAAACTCGCACCGCTGGTATCCCGAGAGGATCTGAAACGACAAAGTCCTCACGGCAGGCCAAAGATCAACCTTCCTCAAACTGATCTCCGCCAAAGGTTTAGCCGAGTGGTGGGATTCAAATAATTGAACAACTGGTTCTCTGCCTTAATGATTTCTTCCAACGATCAGTTCACCAAACTGTTCAGAAAGTTAACAACCGGTTTTCCCGAAGTGGTGCGAACCGTCTGAATCCCACCACTGGTTTAGCCCCCATAATCCCAAACCAGGACTTAGATTGGCAGCACAATCCACCAGGAAGGTACCAGATTCCGGGAGAAGATCTTCTGATCAAGTTAGATAGAATAGAATAACCGAATTGGAAGGGACCCTGGAGGTCTTGTAGTCCAACCCCCTGCTTAGGCAGGAAACCCTACACCGCTTCAGACAAATGGTTATCCAACCTCTTCTTAAAAAACTTCCAGTGTTGGAGCATTCCCAACTTCTGCAGGCAAGTCGTTCCACTGATGAATTGTCCCCACTGTCACTGGACCTTGTTCAGTTCATTCATTCATTAATTTTATTGATCAGGCCTTGGGCCCTATCAAAGTGCAGCGTTCCAGAAACAAATTGTTACTAAAATTTGATCAAAGCGATTTAAAACGGGACTGGATAAAATACAATTTAAAATGACATTGGAATAATATACAGTCCGAAATAAAATTGGAATAAAATACAGTCTCAAATGAAACTGGAGTAAAACACAATAATTTAAGATTTAGATAAAATGTGATAAAATTATATTTCGGTGTCACCCCTACAATCTATCCCCGAACAATCCCACATGTGCCGATCACAACTGAAACTATTTTGCTGAAGTACCGTGCTGTGTTAAATGTTATTTTCAGATTCTGAAAATAACATTTTCACGTAAGGTAAGTTGTTTTGATACGGGGGTCCCAATAGATCATACGTTTGGTATAGAGACCAAGTTGGCCCTTGTCCAGTTGGCAAGTGACGGCATCAAAAAAATCCAGAGGTGGTCACATTCCATGAATGGAGACCACCCCAACATCATCAACGGATCGAGTACAAATGTCTACAATCCTAGCTCAAGTCAAAAGCTGAGAAATTAGAAGTGGGAAATAAATGTATGGCAGGAACAAGAACATACCCAGATGCATTGTATCAGTGGTGGGTTGGCCCCGGTTCGGACCGGTTCGCAAGAATCGGTAATAAAACCAGGAGGCTCCGCCCACCCGCCCTGGATGTTGTCATAGGCGATTTGCGCATGGCCCACGCGTGCAAAGCAAGTTCACACGTGTGATCCAGTTGTGAACCAGTAGTAAAGGTAAGTAGAACCCACTCCTGCATTGTGAAGCATCCCAGAAATATGATTTACGGAAAAGATGAACCAACCCAAACTAATTCTGATCTGTCAGCCACATCCATTGCAGTTGAAATTCACAACCTATAGCTTATCTACAGTTAATCTCAGCTTGGGACCTCACACTTCGTTGGATTACTGTGACATCCCTAAGTCTCCTCCTGGGCCCACAATGGATAACTGACAGAGCTGATGGAAGTTGTAGTCTGACGCACCAGGGGTGAAATCCAGCAGGTTCTGGAGAACTGGCAGCGGAAATTTTGAGCAGTTTGGAGAACCGGCAAATACCACCTCTGGCTGGCCCCAGAGTGGGATAGGAATGGAGATTTTGCAATAGCCTTCCCCCTGGAGTGAGGAGGGAATGAAGATTTTGCAGTATCCTTCTCCTGCCACGCCTACCAAGCCACACCACGCCCACCAAGCCACGCCCACAGAACCAGTAGTAAAAAAATTTAGATTTCACCACTGTGACGCACGTATATGAGGATGCGGCTTGAGCTTACTCCAAGCGTCTCCCCAGCTTCCTTCAAGCTCTGCAAAGAGATTCCCCCCCCGCCTCGCTTGTGAGATTGTTGCCACATTTAAGCCACAAAACTATTCCCAAGCAAAACAAGACTCCCTCTGCGTTCCAAAGCTGTTATCACAGCGACACAAATAGCCGAAAGGTAATTTTGTTATTAAGAAGGCCAAGGGTGGGGAGTCCTCTGACCTACTGAATATTTGAGTTTTAGATGTCCTCTTTGACCCAGTCCACAAACTGTCCAAGGGAAACACAGGATATAGAATCATAGCGTTGGAAGGGAATCTTGGAAGTCTTCTCGTCCGACCAAGTGTGGGCTGCTGGGGGCTTGGGAGAACCTCTAGCTAAGATTCTGTGCAATTCGGAGAACCCCCAAATCCCACTCCTGGCTGGCCCCGCCCACCCCTCCCTTTCAGGGGTTGGTCCTACTTATTTTGACTACCAGTTCGAATAATGTCCCCATGCCCGCAGATCACTTCTGATGATATCCGGGTCAGTGGGCGGAGCCTCCCACCGGTTTTACTACCGGTTCTTGCAAACCGGTCTGAACCAGGAGCAACCGACTACTGCTCCACTCCCAGGAGTCCCCACGTGGCCCGTGTTGGATGCAGGGTGCGTACAGAGCCTGGGGAGGCCATTTTTGCCCTCCCGGAGGCTCAAAAAAACCCTCCGGAGCCCGGGGAGGGCAAAAACGCCTCCCTCCCATCATGGTGCAGGAGGCTGACAATGGCCCTGCACCCTGGCCACGCCCACCCAGCATCAGGGCAGAGAACCCCTTGCTAACATTTTTGAAGCCCACCCCTGAAAGCGGTACTATCATTTCACATGAGGTTGAAATTATCCCTCTGTAGATGCAACCTAGGATTGCATTAGGCTTTTTAGCAAGGATAGGGGTAGAAAAGAGAGTTTCGGCCGAACCGGATCGAACCGGCTGAATACCACTATTGCCTACGATGGTCTTTTTGGCGCCTGCTATCCCTAAGGTTGCTACAGGGATGTGAGCTGAGAGCACAGCAGTTATCTTTTCACTTATCTAGCAAACCTTTGGGTCTAGCAGGCGTCAAAAAGACCATCGTAGGAAATGGTGGTATTCAGCCGGTTCGATCTGTTTCGGGCGAATCGGTAGCGGCAACTGCGGGAGGCTCCGCCCATCCGCCCAGACGTCATCACGTCCTGTTTTTGATGTTCTGCGCATGCCCAGAAAGCTCTGCAGATGCGCGGAGGTGCCATGTGCTCACATTTCCGAACCGGTAGCAAAGTTAAGTGAATACCAGCCCTGATCGCAGGCCATCTTAAAAATCTCATATTAATCTAGAAACCGGAAGAAAGGAAAGGAGTGTTAAAGAACTATCAATGCCTCCTTAAACCAGGAACTGATTTTTTTTTTTAAAAGCACATTGTAAGCCAGGAGTTGTGTACCTTGGTCAGCCCTTCCCTGCCTTCTGGTTGTACTGGTGACATCAATGAAAAGATAATCTCCCAGCTCACAAGAGTACAGGGAGATTTTGCATATCCACAAACACTCCCTTTGCGAGCAGGAACTGGGTGGCGGAGGGGTCTAGTAGAGGTTGCGACAAGGAGGAGGTTTAAAAACTCCACCAGCAAGACACTAGCAGTACACGGGAGGGGAGGGAGAAAAGAGAGATAGAGGCAGAAATGAAAACAGGGAAGGGACATGAGGAGGAAGGCAGGAAATTTAAGCAAACAGACAAAAACACCGCAAACAATCCACTCCCACATGCTGTAACCTTGCAAATTCTGAAGGAATATTTGGATTTTTTTTTTTTTAAAAAAAGTCATTTTGGAAAACACTAAAACATTGTTTTAAAGATGGGAAGGCTCTGTAGAGAAAATTTTCACCCCCAGGATCATTCTGCATCCTCGACTTATGACCAATCACTGAGTCCAACATTTCCGTTGCCAAGTGAGACCTCGGACAAGTGAATTCCGCTCGAATTCCATTTTACGACCTGTCTTGCCACCGTCGTTCAGCAAATTGTCATTAACTGAATCTGGCTTCCCTGTTGTCAGAAGGTCGTAAAAAGGGGATCGCGTGACCCCGGGATGACGCCACCGTCATAAAGATGAGCCAGTGGCCAAGCCTTTCAAATTTTGATCGCTTGACCAAAGGGACGCTACGACGGTCGTAAGTGTGAAAAAGGATCCTAAGACACTTTTAAAAACTTTGGACGGTCACTAAACGAATTGCTGAAAGTCGAGGACTGCCTGTATTCCTTCGGCTAATTTGGGCACCCCGACATCTTCCACAGCAAAGTGAAAATATCCTGCTCAGATGAGATTCGGTTTTGCAGCAGGAGAGGATCCAGAGCTATTCTAGAAAAGCCAAATCACTTAATGTGTGAACTATCCTATGGCATTCAAATGGCAGAGATTATTTTCAGCCGAACCTGATTCCATGGTGACCACATGAAGATGTCCACGTGGTATTCTTTGTAACATCAGCTGAGTGATTATTGGGATAGGTATTCCAGTGGGATAGTTTTATTTTTATTTTTCAATTCAGGGAAACAAAACTTTTTGGATGCTTCTGCTGGTTTCCTATTCAATCCTAACCCAGTCCTAATCTTTTGAAAAATCAACCAAAACCAGAATGGTTTTCTTGATGGAATTCAAAAGATCCCTGTATGCATCTGCTGAACAGTTTATCCATCCATCCATTCATCCATCCATCCATCCATCCATCCATCCATCCATCCATCCATCCATCCAACCAACATCAGAATTGTTTTGTTGATGGAATTCAAAAGATGCCTGCATATATCTGTTGAACAGTCCATCCATCCATCCATCCATCCATCCATCCATCCATCCATCCATCCATCCATTCAACCAATATCAGAATGGTTTTGTTGATGGAATTCAAAAGATGCCTGCATATATCTGTTGAACAGTCCATCCATCCATCCATCCATCCATCCAATCCATCCATCCATCCATCCATCCAACCAACCAACCAATATCAGAATGGTTTTGTTGATGGAATTCAAAAGATATATCTGTTGAACAGTCCATCCATCCATCCATCCATCCATCCATCCATCCATCCATCCATCCATCCATCCAACCAATATCAGAATGGTTTTGTTGATGGAATTCAAAAGATGCCCGCATATATCTATTGAACAGTCCATCCATCCATCCATCCATCCAATCCATCCATCCATCCATCCATCCAACCAACCAACCAATATCAGAATGGTTTTGTTGATGGAATTCAAAAGATATATCTGTTGAACAGTCCATCCATCCATCCATCCAATCCATCCATCCATGCATTTATTCAACCAATATCAGAATGGTTTTGTTGATAAAATTCAAAAGATGCCTGCATGTATCTGTTGAACAGTTCATCCACCCATCCATCCATCCAATCCATCCATCCATCCATCCAATCAATCCATCCATCCATCCAATCCATCCATCCATCCATCCATCCATCCATTCAAAATCAGAATTGTTTTGTTGATGGAATTCAAAAAATGCCTGCATATATCTGTTGAACAGTCCATCCATTCATCCATCCATCCATCCATCCATCCATCCATCCATCCATCCATCCATCCATCCATCCATCCAATCCATCCATCCATCCATCCATTTATTCAACCAATATCAGAATGGTTTTGTTGATAAAATTCAAAAGATGCCTGCATATATCTGTTGAACAGTCCATCCATCCATCCATCCATCCATCCATCCAACCAACCAACCAATATCAGAATGGTTTTGTTGATGGAATTCAAAAGATATATCTGTTGAACAGTCCATCCATCCATCCATCCATCCATCCATCCATCCATCCATCCATCCATCCATCCAACCAATATCAGAATGGTTTTGTTGATGGAATTCAAAAGATGCCCGCATATATCTATTGAACAGTCCATCCATCCATCCATCCATCCAATCCATCCATCCATCCATCCATCCAACCAACCAACCAATATCAGAATGGTTTTGTTGATGGAATTCAAAAGATATATCTGTTGAACAGTCCATCCATCCATCCATCCAATCCATCCATCCATCCATTTATTCAACCAATATCAGAATGGTTTTGTTGATAAAATTCAAAAGATGCCTGCATGTATCTGTTGAACAGTTCATCCACCCATCCATCCATCCAATCCATCCATCCATCCATCCATCCATCCAATCAATCCATCCATCCATCCAATCCATCCATCCATCCATCCATCCATCCATCCATTCAAAATCAGAATTGTTTTGTTGATGGAATTCAAAAAATGCCTGCATATATCTGTTGAACAGTCCATCCATTCATCCATCCATCCATCCATCCATCCATCCATCCATCCATCCATCCATCCATCCAATCCATCCATCCATCCATCCATTTATTCAACCAATATCAGAATGGTTTTGTTGATAAAATTCAAAAGATGCCTGCATGTATCTGTTGAACAGTTCATCCATCCATCCATCCAATCCATCCATCCATCCATCCAATCAATCCATCCATCCATCCATCCATCCATCCATCCATCCATCCATTCAAAATCAGAATTGTTTTGTTGATGGAATTCAAAAAATGCCTGCATATATCTGTTGAACAGTCCTTCAGTCCATCCATCCATCCGTCCATCCATCCATCCATCTATCCATTGATATATTGTCCTTGGTGCTCTCTGAGCTTGGTTCTTGCAGACGCTTCATTACCCAAACTAGGTAACATTATCAGTGTTAGGAGGGAGTGGGGTTTGTGGGGAGGAGGAGCAGGAGGAGGAGGGGGGAAAGGATTATGGGGTCCTTGGTGCTCCCTGAGCTTGGTGGTTTTCATACAGACATTTCATTATCAAACTAGGTAACATCACCAGCGCTAGAGGGGAGAAGGGTTGGCTCTCTGTTGATAGACGGTGCCTTGTCCTGTCAATGTAGTGGGACTGTTTTTGGCAATTCCTTGATTAGCCAATCAAAAAGCTACAAGACCACAGTATCTCCTGATCAGCAATCAACACCCAGGTAAGCAGAAATTAACACCAACACTAAATCAACACTCAAGGAGTAAACAACACCCCAGTCAAGGAACTACCAATTCAGATGAACAAGCTAAAAGTAAACAACAGCCTAACCAATCTTTCTCACCAACACTGATAGGGCAAACCACTAATACATAAAAGGAGAGCAAACCCTACTCCCGCTCGAGCACTGATGATGTGACCTAGCTGGGTCATGAGACGTCAGCAAGACAACAAGCAGGCTCAGAGAGGACCAAGGAACCCAACTCTTTTCTTCCCCTTTGGCATTTCTAATTGTAAGTTGCCCAGAGTTGTTGGCAGTCAGGTGGTCTACAAACTGTAAGCAGAAATGAAGAAATGTAGCGCTCAAGAAACTCACAATGAAGGGTGGAGCAGTAATTTGGTAATAAACAACATTTTCTTGATAGGCAGAAGGTACCAAATTCAGTCCTTGGACTTTCTTGATAAAACTGGCAAACACTGCAGAGGGAACGTATCGTCGCACACCCTCAAGTCCCTGATAAGAGGCAACGATTAATATTTATTGTTTTATTGTATTATTTTACACTTCCCAGACTCACTTTCTCTGAAATGGGTGGCCTTACGAATTTAATAAGTATATAAGCAGTGAGCTGGCTCTCCTATTATGAACATTCCTCTATTCTTTTTTTTTTCTTGTTTAGTTCTGCCTTTATCATTTTTAATGTCTTCTTTAAGTAATTATGTATAATGGGGTTTAGATTATCATTGTTTGATTGTTATTGTTTTATTGTTCTGTACGCGGCCCAGAGTCTCTTGTTGTAAAACAGAAATCCATATAAATTGGATGAATAAAGGAAATAAACTTCCCCGTATTTCTAGGATGTGTCCTGACAAATCATATGAAATTGCCAAGCTTTTTAAAAAGAGATATTTAGCCCTCAAATATTCCATATATTCTTAAAAAGAAGGATATTGTGTGTTTCCCTCCCGGAATAAAGCCGCTCTGTGGTAAGAAAGATGGGCCAGCGATATAGCAAGATAAAATTCACATCTCACCTTATTCTTTGATCGCTGACAAAAATGCCAAAGAATGTCACACTCACAAGAATTCCAGCCCACATTTGAAAAGGAGTGATCTGTCCCCCAAAATAGTCATGTCCAGCTTCATAACAGTGGTCCGTCAACTACATCTCTCCAAACCCATGGTGAAGTCTTATGCATCATCAAGTGTAGGTAGACCTTCATAACAATGGTCTTTCAACTGCAAACCCATGGTGAGGACCTCTGCACCTTCATGTCTAGATAGACTTTCATAGCAGTGGTCCTTCAACTGCATCTCTTCAAACCCATGGTGAGGACCTCTCCACCTTCATGTCTAGGTAGATCTTCATAGCAGTGGTCCTTCAACTGCATCTCTTCAGATCCATGGTGAGGACCTCTCCACCTTCAGGTCTAGGTAGATCTTTATAGCAAACCCATGGTGAGAACCTCTCCACATTCAGATCTCGGTAGACTTTCATAGCAGTGGTTCTTCAACTGCATCTCTTCAAATGTATGAAAGTAGACCTTCATAACAATGATCCTTCAACTGCATCTCTTCAGATCCATGGTGAGGACCCCTCCATCTTCAGGTCTAGGTAGACCTTTATAGCAAACCCATGGTGAGAACCTCTCCACATTCAGATCTCGGTAGACTTTCATAGCAGTGGTTCTTCAACTGCATCTCTTCAAATCCATAGTGAGGACCTCTCCACCTCCAACTCTAGGTAGATCTTCATAGCAGAGATCCTTCAACTGCATCTCTTCAAACCCATGGTGAGGACTCTCTGTATCTTCACATCTAGGAAGATCTTTGTTTGCTTATTGCATGATTCCTCGGCTAATAACAGGATTGGCAACTCTGCAAATAGTGCTGAGGTCAAGTCAAGTCAACTCCGTCTCTGGGCTTTCTGTCTCTACCCTGAGGCCACCAAAGTCATTTTTTATTCCCAGCTGAAGCTGGTCCAACCCCCGAGTTCTCCAGCTCACTTTCATCTTCTACTTTTATTACGTTTCTAAAGATAACCAAGGCTTCCTGTTTAGTGACCAGCCTCAGATCCACTTGGGTCAGCCAAATTCCTGAGGAGCAAAAGAAAACATCTCCAACTCTGAGTTTCTTTGGTCGCTAAAAATGGTTTTCCCTCCCCTCAGTTCTGGTTGGCATTGTGATTTCAATTCTACATAAGGGTTTGGCCTTATGTTAGACAAATTTCTGGGAATTTGGCCCTTAAAAAATCTGGAGAACCCAGATTGGCAAAGGTCCCATTAGTTAATTGTTCTTGATCTTCAAGCAACTTCTGCTTGAACGATCTCTTTCAGAAGAAAAATCTGTTTTTAATTTAGACATTCAAGAGCCCTCTCAATAAACGCTGTTTTTTTTTCATCTCCAGGGGCAAGTAGAAAATTATATACCCTGAAACTCAGGAATCGCAGAAGAGCTGTTTCATAACTTCTCTCCAGAAGCCACCAAACCTGTTTTTATTGGTGTTGCACCATTGTGCCACGTAAGGTCATACGAAGAGCAAGTAGAATATTTTAAATGATCGAGGCCGATCGTTTTCTTTTTTCTTTGTTTTCTTTCTGGAAAAAGTTCAAACAACATTTCTCCCGCATTTGGGAAAGCAAGGTAACCGCGCTGCGTTTTGCTGTAAGACTGACGAGTCCTCAAACTTACGGCCACCATTTATGTTGCTCAGTGAGAAATCTGTTAAGGGAGCTTTGCCCCATTCTGCCACTTTTCCTTAACAGTTGTTTGAGTTAGCAACACCGTCATTAAGTGAAATCTGGCTTCCCCATGGATTTTGCTCGTCCGAAGGTCGCAAAAGGGAATCACACGTGATTCCCCGGGACGATGCAACCGTCATAAATGTGAGTCCATTGTGAAACATCCAAATATAAATTACTTGACCACAAGCAGGGTCATACGGGTGAAAAACGGTCGTAAGTCACTTTCCCCCTTCCCAGTGCCGTTGTAACTTCAAATGGTCCCTAAACGAATCGTCGTAAATCGAGGACCATCTGTAAATGGACCCCCCGTAGCTCCTTCATTCGAAACCTGGATGCTATATAGTAATTCTGTCAAAATGTCTAAATAGTTCACGCATTTGGTGAAAGGTGAGGGAAACAAAACCAGACATTTAATTCATCGCATCTGTTCGTTTCCGTGGGATAATCCAGAGAAAAACCTGGGGACAACCCGACCGGTAAGAATTAAACCTCATCGTCTTCTTCTCAAATATATAAGAACAAATAGAGGATGTGTGGAATTACCTAGTTAATTAGGTATTTTTAAGTCACTGGAGCAGAAAATGACACACACTGGACATTTCCGTAGATTTATAATCATCCATGCCCTGCAAGCAAGAATAATTTTGAGATAATTGTTTGTTTGATGCTCGTTGAAATGGGGAAGGAAGGTGTTTACTGAGCAGAATAATTAATATTTTTGCCCGTGTAATTTGAACCAAGGCAAGCCTTTTGCTTTTTCCTCTAGGCCAGGGGTCTGCAACCTTAAACACTCAAAGAGCCATTTGGACTCGTTTCCCACAGAAAAGAAAACACCGGGAGCCACAAATCCTTTCCCGTGCCTGACAATTTCTTGAGCGGCCACAAAACTAGTATTGTAGTTGAATTAAACATTTTGTTTTCTTCAAAAACTTTTCTTTTCTTGGATTTATCCATGGTTGGCCTATCAGGGGTTGAAAAGCTCAATAAATCACGTGCTGGCAGGCAGTTGTGACACGTATTTTGAGTGATAGAGAGCCGCAGCAGAGGGGTGAAAGAGCCACATGCGGCTCCAGAGCCACAGGTTGCTGACCCCTGCTCTAGGCTGCCGAAGAAAGACAATTTGGTCATGGCGGTTAAGGCACCGGGGTAGAAAGTGGGAGGCTGTGAGTTCTAGTCCTGCCTTGGTTCTGAAAGTTGCCAGAAGCCTGTGAATTTTAGCCCCGTCTTAACCATGAAAGCCGGTTGGGTGACTTTGGGACAATTACCAGGAGACGGTGAGTTCTAATCCTGCTGCTTTAGGCATGACAGGCAGTTGAGTGATCTTGGGTCAATCACTCACTCTGAGCCCAACCCACCCACCTCACAGAGTTGTTGTCGTGGGGAAAATAGGAGGAGGGAGGGATGTTTGATATGTTTCCCGCCTTGAATTATTTGTAAAAATAACAAAGGCGAGAGATAGATGGTAGAGAGACAGGCAGAGAGACAGAGAGAGAGATGATAGATAGATAGATATAGATAATGACAGCTAGACAGAAAGAAAGAGAGATAGATGACAGATATTTGAAAGATAGATAAATAGATAGATAGAGAGAGAGAGAGAGAAGAGATATAGATAGATGATAGATAGATAGATAGATAGATAGATAGATAGATAGATAGATAGATAGATAGATAGATAGATATAGATAATGACAGCTAGACAGAAAGAAGGAGATAGATGACAGATATTTGGATGATAGATAGATAGATAGATAGATAGATAGATAGATAGATAGATAGATAGATAGATAGATAGATAGATAGATAGATAGATTGATAGATAGATAGATAGATAGATAGATAGATAGATAGATAGATAGATAGATAGATATAGATAATGACAGCTAGACAGAAAGAAGGAGATAGATGACAGATATTTGGATGATAGATAGATAGATAGATAGATAGATAGATAGATAGATAGATAGATAGATAGATAGATAGATAGATAGATAGATAGATAGATGATAGATAGGATGGAAGGAGATAGATAGATAGATATAGAGATAGATAGACAGACAGACATGATGTTAGATAGATCTATCTACATCTACCATGTAAATGATTTTTAAGCTGTTATTTTAAATTCTGGGTATTATTTAATTGGGCCAAACGGCTTAATAATTTTAAATTGTGATTTTATGGTAATAATAATAATAATAATAATAATAATAAATCTGATGATAGATAGACAGACCTGATGGTAGATAGACAGACAGAGATGATGATAGATAGACAGACCTGATGATAGACAGACAGACAGACCTGATGATACAGACAGACAGACATGATAGACAGACAGAGATGATGATAGACAGACAGACAGACATGATAGACAGACAGAGATGATGATAGACAGACAGACAGAGATGATGATAGATAGACAGACCTGATGATAGACAGACAAACAGACAGACAGACCTGATGATAGACAGGCAGACAGACATGATAGACAGACAGAGATGATGATAGACAGACAGAGAGACAGAGATGATGATAGATAGACAGACCTGATGATAGACAGACAAACAGACAGACAGACCTGATGATAGACAGACAGACAGACAGACATGATAGACAGACAGAGAGACAGAGATGATGATAGATAGACAGACCTGATGATAGACAGACAGACAGACAGACAGAGATGATAGATAGACAGACAGACAGACAGACTGACTGACTGACTATGAGGAGTGTCCTAATAGGAGGCCGCCAAAACCAGAATCCGTCTACAACAAAATCTCTGAAGAAAGAACAACAGAAAATCCACCTTATCTAAAACACCTGAATTAAGCCGATGCCTAGAAAAATCCAGGCGCGTCGCATGGGGCTGTTCCAGAACTCCCATTCCCGAGAAGACGGCCAAGGTATCAAAGGCGTTGGAGACCTCACAACCCAGCATGGAAGACTTGAGGCAGAAAGGGACTCGGCAAAGCATCTCCCAACGGCCCGTCCCCTGGACTCTAAAAACAAAATATCGGCTCCCTTATCAGGGAAATCTGGCTTCCCTTTTATGGCTTTCTACCGTGCGGTTCCTGTTCAGCGGCTTGGGGCCTGACCGTCTTCGCAGGACCAGAAGGAATGGTTGCAATCCAGAGGTTTAGCAGGTTTTTCTTCAGCAGGGTTTTCAAATGAGTATTTTAAGACAGGTGACTGGCCATTATTTTTTTTGTTTCGATTTGTAGGCTCACCAGGGTTGGGGGTTACAACTAAGTACAACTATACTTCTACATTTACATACACACAAACACACATCTCTCTCTCTCTCTCTCTCTCTCTCTCTCTCTCTCTCTCCCCCTACCGATCATCCATCTATCTATCTATCTATCTATCTATCTATCTATCTATCTATCTATCTATCTATCTATCTATCTATCTTTCTATCTATTATCTATCTATCTATCTATCTATCTATCTATCTATCTATCTATCTATCTATCTATCTATCTATCTATTCTCTACCTACCTACCTACCATCTAGCTAGCTAGTTAGCTATCATCTATCTATCTATCTATCTACCTACCTACCTATTATCTATCTACCTACCTACCTACCTACCTATTATCTATCTACTTTCCATCTATCTATCTATCTATCTATCTATCTATCTATCTATCTATCTATCTATCTATCTATCTATCATCTATCTATCTATCTATCTATCTATCTATCTATCTATCTATCTATCTATCTATCTAATCTCTATCTACCTACCTACCATCTATCTATCTATCTATCTATCTGGCTAGCTAGCTATCATCTATCTACCTACCTACTTATTATCTATCTATCTATCTATCTATCTATCTATCATCTATCTATCTATCTATCTATCTAATCTCTATCTACCTACCTATCATCTATCTATCTATCTATCTATCTATCTATCTATCTATCTATCTATCATCTACCTACCTACCTACCTACCTACCTACCTAATCTCTCTGGCCGAGAAGGAGGCTCATGAGAAGCACCTCACTGGCTTTCCAAGAAGAGGGAAGACTTGTGGGAGTGCTAGTCCAGGTACCGGCGCCTGGAGACATAGTGGGCTAAGATGATCAGCCAGTTCCAGGCCATGATACACTCCCACTGGAATGAGACCCTCCGGCTCTTCGCCATCAGCGGTGCTTCCCTCCAATCTTCGCCCAAAACCCCACACCAGGAGGCCAAAGCAGTTCCTAAGTCAGAATTTCTCCCCCCCTCCGACCCACACAAAAAGACCCCAAAGGGGGAGACTTTCCATAGTAACACAAGCGTTCATTGCATGTATCCGGCCCAGAGGCCCCGTAGTTTAGTGCAATATAAAAAATGCAAATAATTTTTCTGCAGACCACCAACATTTTCTCGCGGACCACCAGTTGGTGACCGCTGTTCAAGAGGACTTCTGGCCAGGAGTCTCCAGACTATTTGCAGAATCCAGATTTCCATCCTCTCCTAGTCTCTCTTGCAGTTTCTCCTTCAACTGGACCTGCTCTAGAAAAACTATCTGGAAATGTTGGGAGATGCAATCCTACATATCTGAACGACACTGGATGCAGGAGTGGGCTTCATATACTGTAGCATTCTGGTTTGCCCAAAACCGGAAATGTGAGCACGCATGCACCATCCGCGCATATGTGTGCGGCATCACAAAACACAGCAATTCGCTCTCACACAGCGCACATGCGTGCAACGTCAAAAACACAGCGATATAGGATGGGCTTGCGCCCGAGCAGGTAGGCAGGCAGGCCCACTCACAGATCCCCACTACTGGTTCGCTGGAATTGTTCCGAACCGACTGAATACCACCTATGCTTATGATTGTTGCAATATCTCCATGGTCCTGTAATAAAAAAAAATCAGACGCTCAGCAACTGACTCATAGTTATGACGATTGCCGTGTCCCAACAACATGGCAATTCGCTCGCGTGCACTATTCACACATGCGTGCGGCGTCAAAAACACAGTGATGTAGGACAGAATTGCTCCCAGACACTTTGCCCGAATCGGACCGAACCGGCTGAATATCACCTCTGACTGGATGCCTAAAACAAACTCCTGAAGCTGCTTCATCTCAGAATTGCCTTCCCATAGACGTCAATCATTTGTACACTAGCTAGAGTGGAGGTGAGAAGGCCATTCTGGTTCCGAAAAGTCTTTTGCTAGGACTGCCTGTCTCCGGTTTTGCTCAGAGGAGGAAATCCAGTTTTTTTCCCCTCACACCTCCCTACAACAAGACAGAAGTTGGAGAGCAGGCCCGATCTGCCTTTAGGTTGTTTTACAGAGAATAAAAGGCCTTAAGACTGGAAAGAAAGAAAGAAAGAAAGAAAGAAAGAAAGAAAGAAGGAAGGAAGGAAGGAAGGAAGGAAGGAAGGAAGGAAGGAAGGAAGGAAGGAAGGAAGGAAGGAAGGAAGGAAGGAAGGAAGAAAGAAAGAAAGAAAGAAAGAAAATCCTCCTCTATTTCCTCATTGCTCAAAATAATAGCCTGAGACAATGGAGAACTCTTAGTCATCAATTATAAGTGGAACTCTGGAGAAGCTGTTTTTTTTTTCTTTTTCTTTTTCTTTTTCTAAAGAGATGTGGAAATTGTAAGCACAAAATAAGTTTCGTTTTGAATCAAAGTGCTTCTCTTCCAGGGAGGCACACTTCTGCATTCACCCGTTTAAACCAAGCTGCGTGTCAACCAAGATGTTCTACAGCTAAGTTCTTTGGATTTGCTGAGTCATCCTAAGAAGGCGATCGCCCAGCGTTCATCTCAAGAACGTCGGAATGCTTTCCCTGCACGCTTAAGCTTGGAATTGAACTAGGGCAGGGGTCAGCAATCTGTGACTCGGGAGCCGCATGTGGCTCTTTCACCCCTCTGCCGCGGCTCCCTGTCACTCAAAATATGCGTCGCAACCGCCAACGTGCAAAACCCGCCGGTACGCGATTTATTGAGCTTTTCAACCTCCGGTAGGCCAACCACAGATAAATCCAAGAAAATAAAAGTTTCAGAAGAAAACAGAATGTAGTTTCATTCAACTACATAGGCTAGTTTTGTGCCTGCTCAAGAAATAGTCAGGCAAGGGAAGGGTTTTGTGGCTCCCGGTGTTTTCTTTTCTGTGGGAAACAGGTCCAAATGGCTCTTTTGAGTGTTAAAGGTTGCAGACCCCTGAACTAGAGAGTGTTGCCAGTAAAAAACCTGCGTGCTCCATGTAAAAATAAAGCTACACCCACATCGCAACCACCGCAAAGTACCATATTCAAAAATTACAGTTGAAAAGTCTAAGGCAGGGGTGTCAAAACTGAAGGCCCATGGGCTGGATCCGGTGCTTAGATTTGGCCCTGGAAACAGCGAAGGATCGGCCCACGGTGCGGCAGTCCTCCTGAGCTCTGTTTTCTCTGACAGAGGGTTGCAGGAGGCCGTCGAGGCCGAAAAAGGAACTCAGGAGGGCCACCGTGGGCCGTTTTTGCCGGTAGAGCACTCGGTCCACCACAGGCACCCTCGACACGAATGAGGTTGAGCTGGCCACACCCCTCCCCCCAAGGTCAAACACAACCCTGATGCGGCCCTCAATGAAATCAAGTTTGACCCCTCCCCCCCCCCGGTCTAAGGCGTTTCGTATTACGTCACAACCTTACCAAAGGTTGATCTTTCTGTCTTATCTTACCCACTTGGGGAACGCAGCCGGTTCGGTCTCTTGCAGACTGGAACGTTGCAAGTTGCAAATGACCATTTAAAAACTCAGGCAGTGTCTTCTAAACAGCTGAAAAAAATAAAATCCCCAAAACTGAAATCAAACCATAAAGCAATTCAGAGCAGGAATTAAAGCGTTCTGTATTCTGTGTCCAGCTACACTTCCTTCTCTCGCTCGCCTGCCCGCCTCCACCCAGGCTTTGAATAACTGCTTTAAAAAATCTCCAGTTTTACAACAGCAACCCACAAACGTATTTTGAAATCAAATGGATCTGTAAAATATTTCGAGCTGAAGAGCGGAGAAGGAAGAGCCGAAGAGGAATGTTGCAATGAACGTTGACGGGCCGTGAAATATCCAGATCTCCACCTAACTAAACAGTAGCTCTAAATTGAATATGATAAGGGAAGGGAGAAATGGGGTGACCGTTCAAGCAGAATATTCACTCAATCCAAAAAGGAATTTTAATCAGGGGTATTTTACATATTGGGAATGCGCTTTCATGTATGTATGTATGTAAAATAGCGGATGTGTAGAAGTTTAAAGCACACAAACTGAAGTCAGAGGGACCCTTGGTGCTCTCTGACCCAACTGTTGTGGCCCCGTCCTCTGAGCCTATCCCATTGGAGGAAGGAAGCTCTGAGCATGAGGAAGAGGAGTCAGCCAGATCTCCCAGCCCCCCCCCCCTCTGGCACCGTCTCAGGTGCCAGCTGAAAGAGAGCAAAGTAATGGGGAAACAGGTGTCTCAGATGAGAGTGAGGGAGAGACGTCATTCCTGGACGCACGTCAACGAAGGCGAGATAAGCGCTTGCAGCAGCTGAGGAGACGTGCGAGGGAATAGACCTGAGTCACTGGACTTGAGTCACAGGACCAATAAGTCACTGGATCACAACCCAGAGACTATATAAGAGAGGGTGGTGGTCAGTGATCCCTGTGATGAACAAAACTCAATCTGGTAGTCATTGGGCCTGAAGCTGCTAAAAGAACGGATTTTGGCAAAGCTACGTATGTGATTTTCTTTCTGTGAACAATTAAAGCACTTGGCAGACGGTGTGAATATCGCTGCCAAGTTGGAGATAAGGACTGTGGTGTGTGCCAAGTGCTTCTTTAACCCTCGACTGGCTGTGTTTTTGTGGGTGTGTGTAGAGGGGGACAGATCAGATAACATCATCAGTATGAGAAGGGAGTAGGGATTGCTCTCTGTTTGAATAGAACTGGCTTGTATACAGGGAATCCTCGACTTAACGACTATAGTTGAGCCCGAAATGTATGTTGCTAGGTGAGAAATTTGCTAAGTGAGTTTTTTCTCCAATTCACGATGTTTTCCTGTCACATTTGTTAAGTGAATCACTGCAGTTGTGAAATTAATAATACCAATATTAATAATGAATAATAATGAATTAATAATTAAGGGGATGTGGCTTTGCTGGTCACAAGGTCGCAAAGGGGGAACCCCCTGACCCATGGACACTGCGGTCGTCATAAACGTGAGTCCGTTATCAAGCATCCGAGTGCAAATCACGTGACCGTCGGGATGCTGCAATGGTCGTAAGTGTGAAAAATGGTCACTGTTGTAAGGGCTGTTGTAACTTCGAACGGTCACTAAG
This sequence comes from Coluber constrictor foxii, assembly GCA_038048745.1. Taxonomy (NCBI): domain Eukaryota; kingdom Metazoa; phylum Chordata; class Lepidosauria; order Squamata; family Colubridae; genus Coluber; species Coluber constrictor. Next base: position 82,633,096 of record CM075965.1, on the reverse strand, counting down.
CAAATGGTTGTAGGTCAAGGACTACCAGTATATTGAATCAAGAACAGATTTGAGATATAATATGATCATTATCAATTTTGGAAACACCGTTATATTCCATAAATGAGAAGACAGAGAAATACACTTCTATATCAGGGATGGTATTCAGCCGGTTCGGGTCGGTTTGCCTGAACCGTTTGTGTAAATTGCGGATGGGTCCACGCGGCGAACCAGTGGTAAGAAAATGTGAAATCCACCGCTGTTCTATATAGTTCTAGACTAAATAAATAACAAAAGGATTGAATTACATTCATATTGATAATATATGGCTCCTTTTTTTCCTTAGGTTTTTAATCTCTGTCATACATGTAGAGATATTCCTCGACATATAACCGTTCATTTAGTGACTTTTTGAAATTACAATGGCACTGAAAAAAAAGCGAATTAGGACCGTTTTTCACATTTACGACCGTCACAAGCATCCCCGTGGTCACGTGGTAAAAATTCAGACCCTTGGGAACTGATTCACATTTATGACCGTTGTAGGGTCCTGGAATCATGGGATCACTTTTTTCTGACAAGCAAATTCAATGGGAAAACCAGATTCACTTAACAACCATATTAACTAAATTAGCAGCAGCAGTGATCCACTTAACAACGGTGGCAAGAAAGAGTGTAAAACGGAGCAAAATTCACTTAACACATCTCAGAAATGTTGGGTTCCATTGTGGTCATAAGTCGAGGACTATCTGTAATGTCTTTAAGGTGCTCACACTGATGTATTTAAATCATCTTCCTTTGATTGTCTCAGATACCAACTAGTCCCAATTAGGAAGATGAAATAATAGTAATAACTTTGGGACCTAAATCAACCCATTTAAGACAACAGAAGCCTTCAGTGTGAAACTGATTAAGATCCGGTCAGTTTCAGGCAGGCACTGCCAGTCAGTGGGAGGGTTACAATCAACTAAATAAGGTCACGGAGCAGAGCTCGTTAACTCCGAGTTAACATTCTTTGTTAAGGACATGAGTGGCCTTTGCAGCAACTGAGTCACAAGGTTTATTTAATGACCATTTCACGGGAACCAGCAGCAGTCACTAAATGAGGACTACCAATATCCTCTGGTGTTATAATCTACGTTTTCTCTCTTACACAGTCTTAACCTTAATCTGTCAAGCAAACTTTACAATCGAGCGTTACTTCCGCGCAACGTGTCACTAGGCTATGCGCAAGTCTTGCATAAGAATCGTCCCCCATTCGTTACCACCGCAAGAATAAACTTAAGTTTATTTTTACAAGTTCTTTTCTTTTTCAGGATTAGCCTGAAGCTGTCCCTAGTTCTCTTAAACTAGCATTTCGCCTTTTTATCTTCAGAAACCCGGGCGATGCCACAGCACAGGCAAAACCGATGTCTCCAATAAGCCAACATCCTTTTCTGCTTAAACATAGCAAGAGAGCTCCCATATTCAGCACAAGGCAGCTTGCAATGGTTTTTTTTTTTAAAATTTTTATTATGATTATTATTTGTTCACCTTTGAAACCCAGGAGAAAAGCATTTCCCTGTCCTTGTGTTTGCCTTCAGAAATTCTTGGGTGTATTACCGCATAACAGAGCTGTGTGACAAGGATAAAGAGATTAGAATATTATTATTTTTTTTATTTAACTCCTTCGGCTGGGAACGGACAAAGGCTCATTGATTGTTGTACGAGACTCATAATTCGAAGTAGATATAATTCATAAAATGGAAAACAAAAGGAGATTCTCTCTCCCTCCCCCTCCCTCTCTCCCCCTCTCTCCTTTCTTCTCTCCCTCTCTTCCTCCTCCTCTCCCTCCTTCCCTCCCTCTCTTTCCCTCCCTCCCTCTCTCATTCCCTCCTCCCTCTCCTTCCCTTCTTCCATCCCTCCTTCCCCCTTCTCTCCCTCTCCATCTCTCCCCCTCCTTCCCCCTCCCTCCCTCACACTCACTCCCCCCTTTCTCTCACTCCCTTGCTCCTTCCCTCCCTCTTTCCCTCCTCCTTCCCTCTCTCATTCCCTCCCCCCCTCTCCTTCCCTCCCTCCTTCCTTCCCTCCTTCCCCCCTCTCTCTCCCTATTTTTCCCCCTCACTCCCCCTCTCACTCACTCATCCACTCCTCCCTCTCTCTCCCTTCTCCACTCACTCCCCCTCTCTCACTCATTCACTCACACTCGCTCCCCCCTTTCTTCCTCGCTCCTTCCTTCCTCTTTCCCTCCCTCCTACCCTCTCTCTCCCTCTCTCTCCCTCACTCCCTCTTTCTCTCCCTCCCTCCCTCTCTCACTCCCTCCCCCCTCTCCCCCTCCCTCCCTTCCCCCTCTCACCCTCCTCTCCCTCACTCCCTCTCTCTCTCCCCTCCCCTCTTTTTCCTTGCAGGCACAAAATTACCCTAAAAGAGTAACAAAAGAAATCACGCAGAATTTACTTTTTGCCAAAGTCTCCAACCCAAAGATGGCGGGAAACTCAGACAGAAAGAAGCCATTGAGCTTTTTCCAGCCGTCAACGGGCCCCCATGATCACTTTTTAAAGCACGTTCTACAATTCAAGTTTCAGTCAGAATTATGCCAAGGCCTGGGGTGTCTGTTGTACGGTGCAACGCTTTGGGATTTTCCGCATGAATAACAGAGTAACCAGTCTTTTAATAGATAAATAGCATTGATTCATAGCTGCCCAGAGTCATCTTGTGTAGGGGAGAGGGAGGGTCTGCATAAACAATTAATAAATAAATTCATGCTCTCTCCATTCAGGGGTGGGATTCAGCCGGTTCAGAGCGGTTCGGGGAAGCCGCATGCTAATTTTACATCTGGTTCGCCGAACCGGTAGTTGCAAGGACTGGCTGGCCTCACCCACCCCTCCCCTCCCTTCCCAGGAGTCTCCACACGGCCCCTTTTCGATGCCAGGTAAGTGCAGGGCCCACGAAGAGGCTCTGGGAAGGTGAAAAAGGCCTCCGGAAGTTCCAGAAGTCCGGAAACGGATTCGTTTCTGGCCTCCGGAGGGCTTCCGGAGCCTGGGGGATGCTGTTTTCACTCTCTGGGAGGCTCAAAAGAGCCACCGGAGCCTGGGGAGGGTGAAAACACTTCCTCCCCATAGTGCAGGAGGGCGAGTAGGCCACACCCACCATGGCCACGCCCACCCAGTAACTGGACAGAGAACCAGTTGCTAAAATTTTTTGACTCCTACCCCTGCCGCCGGTGTTTCTTAACCTTGCCCACTTAAAAGACCTGTGGACTTCAATTCCCAGAATTCCCCAGCCGGTGATACTTTTAGCATTCTGGGAATTGAAGTCCCCACCTTTTAACAGTCGCTAAGGTTGGGCAATACTGCTTTAACTTATTCTGTGGACTGTTTACTCAACCAATACATATACATTCCCAGAAGAAATCACGGTTGTGTCAGGACAAAGTCCACGATCTCATATCCTGGATAATATTTAGCCAGATTCCATACTGGCAGTGCGACGACTATTAAATATTCACATCGAATGAAAGATTCAAGGAATCGACGGTGGCATAGCGGAAAATCCGGTGATGCCCAAAGCAGTGGACTGAAACAAATCGTGAAACGTTCAATGCAGACTCTCAAGTCCAATGCATCAAATCACCTGTCCCTAAATTTGTTTTAGACAACATTACATGCACGTCTAATAACCAAACACTCATTCAAATCAGGCTGGAGCTTTCATCCACAATTTGTCAATACACCTGAACCACACATGATGTACAGAATCCCAACAATGGCAGCAGATAATGTTGATTGTTTTTTTAAAGAAAAAAATTGGATGGGAGACCACCAAGAGATCTTGAGGCTAGTCTAGGGCAAAAGTGAAACTCATTCATATCAACCTGAATTCCCGGCGACCCACGGCTTTCATAGCTCAATACCCAAAAATAGTTGCTCATCCCTCTCCTCTCTTAGGATGAAACTAAACTTTCAAATCCAGCCTACAGATCTGGAATGTCCTGGTGGCCTCCTGTCCGTTTACTCCTAAAGTTTCAACTCCGCTTTACTTTTCTGCACTCTGCCAACCTCGAGAGTTATCGCCTCGAGGGAAATTTCAATTCAGTTCAAACCTTTACTGTCAAGAATACAACATTGTGTACAATGAGATTGATTGAGAAGCTAGGTTGACCAAAGACAGCATGTACCCACGAAGAGAACGGAGGCTGAATAAGATTAAGGAAGTTCACATCAGCCAGGATTTTTGTCTGCAATTATTTTTTTAAAAAAGACAAATTAAAAATATGAACACCACAGAATCCAACCTGTACACCAGGCTCCAATTTTTAAAAGGCCCTGCTTGACAGACCGGTTTAATGAAATCTGGAATTGCATGTTTGCAAACAACAAAAAAACTAGTTATCTGTATCAGAAAACCACACGGCCTCTGTTGCTTGCTGCCCATTTTAAGCTGCCGAAATCTTTCGTGATTTTTGTTTTGTTGACGTAACAGGAAAGCTGTTAAAAGTTTGCCGCGGTTTTGCTTCTTAACGTAAGGTTCAGTTTGAAGAGAAATAACAGCATATGCTGATTATGAAGCTTTTTCCCTCTCTGTGTGTGCGCTCAAAATCCAAAGTCACGATACGAATGAAGCAAGCAAATAAATAAATAATAAATAAATAAATAAATTGAGGTTGCAAAATGCCAACCAGCAAACGATGATCAAGAAAAGGCCGTGAATGTTATGCCTTTTTTCATCCGGTTAATCATCTTTTTAACCGACGGCACTTTTATTGCTAATCAAAACAACTTTGGTCCTGCGAATTTTCGGTGGCTTCTCAGCTAGGCTGTTTTATATTCTTCGGAATTTTCCCAATTTCTTCTCAATTCAGTTCTTAATCCCCTCTTCTTCTTATTATTATTATTCATGGCTGCAATCTTAACATTGGTTTTTACTTGAGAATCTCAGTTGCAAAAGGCACCAGCTAAGTCAGGAGTCGGCAACCTTAAACCCTCAAAGAGCCACAAAGATCTTACTCGGAAGCCCCCCATTCAATTCTGAAGCCGCCCGGAAGTCCAGTTCCCCCACCATAGAGTCTCCTCCTAGCACGGCATCCTTTTTCCTCTATTTGTCCTAACTGAAAGGTCTATCAATTGTGGAGCTGACTGGCGATAGGGAGCTGCATCAGAGGGAAGAAAGAGCCACATGCAGCTCCAGAGCCGCAGGTTGCTGACTCCTAAGCTAAGTCAAGCTAGACTTCCCGAATTGTTTCCACCTCCCACTTGTCAGAATAGGATCTGGTTGGATTTGACCTTGATGTGATGCCGTTGGGAATTGCAAACCATGCTTGATATGTTCCCCCAGGGTGCTAATTCCACAATCTGTGCTTACCAGCCATTTATAACAATACAATCAATCCTTTTTTTAAAGATGGTTACAGTCTTTAAAAGATTGTAAATTCTTTTACAATTTGGAAAGTATTGATTGCCTAGAACTGTGATGGCGAACTTATGATACCTGTGCCACAGGTGGCATGTGGAGCCCTCTCTGCGGGCACGAGACGTCGCCCACCTCAGATCCACCGTGCATGCACGCATCTACCTCCTGCCAACTGATTTTCACTGGCGCGGGGGCGAGGTGCATGCAGGAGATGCGTGTGCATGCGTGGGGGTCTCGTGCACATGCATGGGGGCAGGAGGGGTCTCGTGAACATGCGTGGGGGGTGGGGGAGCGCAGAGGGATAGTACACCACTGTGCCATAACGAGCCATGGAGGGTGCGGCGTCCCTCCCCGCGGCCTGTTTTTGGTCCCAGGAGGCATGCTATGCCGAAAACGGGCCGTAGGGGGGGGCTGTGCGCGCATGCACAGGGGAGTCACATGGGGGCACGCGACGGCAAAAAGGTTAGCCATCACTGGCCTAGAATCACAGTTCTGCAAGCAAGAGCAAAGATCAAAAGTTTTTTATTAAATTAATGCTGTGTTTGTCAAACTTGGCAACTTTAAGACTTGAGGACTTCAACTCCCAGAATTCCACACCCAGCATCCCAGAATTCTGGGAGTTGAAATTCCCCAGGTCTTAAAGTTGCCAAGTTTGACAAACACCGACTTAATATATTAAGAGCCAGTTAGGTGAAATTCTTTGGGATCTGTAAAAGCCCCAAGAATGAAACTTATTTTAAACCAGCTAAGCTTTTGAAGGAAGGAATTATAGATAGATAGATAGATAGATAGATAGATAGATAGATAGATAGATAGATAGATAGATAGATAGATAGATATAGATATAGATATAGAGATATAGATATAGATATAGATATAGATATAGATATAGATATAGATATAGATATATACACACATACATACACACACACATACATACATACACACACACACACACACACACACACATACAACTTCTGTATTTTTAAAACAGAGCATTGATTAACATTAACTATCAGAGGGAAGTTGAGAAATTGTTGCGTTTCCAAACAGCTTTTCTGGAATTAATTGCTCCATCGGTCAAAAAATATTTCTGTAGGGGCAACCAAAGCTAGAAATCAAACGACAGACAAATTCCGGACCCCCTTGCAATTCTATAAAGCAACTTAGGTCTTAGGACCACAAAATTAGACCTTAGTTTATTATAGAGCAGAGGTCTTCAAACTTGGCAGCTTTAAGACTTGTGGACTTCAACTCCCAGAATTCTCCAGCCAAATTGGTGTATCCTACTACTAAGCCAAAATCAGCATCATTTTGAGGACCAGGTACAAATATTTAAATATATAATTTAAGAAATAAACAAGATTGTGGGGATCCTACATTAAATCTGAAAGATTTCAGTTTCTGTCTGGTGTGAGAGGGGAGGAGGAAGAGGAGGAGGAGGAGGGCTGGGGAAGTCCATGGTGCTCCCTGAGCTGGTTGATTTTCATTACCCAAGTAGGGAACATCATCAGTGCTAGGGGAAGGGAGGAGGAGGAAGAGGAGGAGCTGTACAATGTAGAACGAGGGTGCATATTTGGCAACTTAAATCACTTTCCCCTTTCAATTGTATTTGATTCTTGAAAACCGCTTACACAAAACCCTCGGCTACGGTTTTTCAGAAAAAGGCTTGCCATTGCCTCTTTCCTAGGGCTGAAAGAAAGCGACTGGCCCGAAGTCACCCAAGGCTGGCTTGGTGCCTCAGGCAGAACTAAAACTCACAGCCTTCTCTGTTTCTAAACCTTCCCTCCTTACACCCAACAGGTTTTCTTAAGCCACCATTGGTATGCGATGAATAAAATCTAGGGGCGTTTTTTTTTCAACTCCACTTGCAACTGGAAAAGAAGAATAGATTCAAGATAGTCGTTATCTGATGGAGGCGAAGATTAGGCCAATCTGGGAAGAAAATGTCTTCGGCCTCCAGCAATGTAGCCCCAATTCTTACCTACTACCTACATAAATAAGGATCAAAGATAAAGATCCACCCTTAAAAAAAAAACAAAAAAACAAATAGCCAGAGAATGTCATCTCTTCTGTTCAGATGTCTGGATTAGGAGAACACAAGTATTCCTTGGAATAATTGAGGAGTCCTGGTTAATAGTTCATCCATTCCATCCTCGGGGTGCGGTGAGAAGAATTTGATAACCTGCTAGTCACTGATTCGCTTGGCTTGTACATTTCATTTTAGAAATTTGCAAGGAAACTAAGCAAGCGCCCTTTGCTCGGGATCCCAATTCCGAGCGATAAGAATAACTACATAAAATAGGAATAGCAGAATAACAGAGTTCGAAGGGACCTCGGAGGTCTTCTAGTCCAACCCCCTGCTTAGGCAGGAGACTCTCTACCTACCATTACAGACCAGATCTACAAGTGTCAGCAAAACCCCTCTTATTGTTTAGCCAGCAATATCAATTCCTTTCCCACCAGAAAGAAGAAGATAAAACAATATCTTAATCCCATCAGGAAAACAGAAGAAGATTGGAGGAGTGAAGGAGGAGTCAACTGGAAGAGAGTTTTATTTATCTATCTATTTATTTATTTTATTGAATTTATATACCGCCCTTCTCCCCGAAGGGACTCAGGGCGGTGAACAGCCGAAAATTAAAATAACACACAATATAAAAATTAAGATTACTAAAAATAGATTAAATTAATCGGCCTCCCAAAATTTAAAACCCCAAGCTATACAATTAAAAAACTAATCCATAAAACGGCTTGGTGAAATAAAAACATCTTCAGGGCCTTGCGGAAAGTGCGGGGATCCGGGATCAATCTTATTCCGGGAAGGAGTTCGTTCCAGAGGGCGGGTGCTCCCACAGAGAAGGCTCTCCCCCTGGGGGCCGCCAGCCAACATTGCTTGACCGACAGCACCCTGAGGAGGCCCTCTCTGTGAGAGCGTATTGGGTGGTGGGAGGTTATCGGTAGCAGAAGGCGGTCTCGTAAATACCCTGGCCCTAAGCCATGGAGTGCTTTAAAGGTGAGAACCAACACCTTGAAGCGCACCCGGAAGACCACCGGGAGCCTGTGCAGCTCGCGCAGGAGAGGTGTTATATGGGAGCGCCAGGTCGCTCCCATAATCACCCGCGCAGCTGCATTCTGGACCAGTTGGAGCCTCCGGGTGCTCCTCAAGGGGAGCCCCATGTAGAGAGCGTTACAGTAGTCCAGGCGAGAAGTGACAAGAGCATGAGTGACTGTGCATAAGGAATCTCGACTCAGAAAGGGACGCAACTGGCGTATCAGGTGAACCTGATAAAAAGCCCCCCTGGCCACGGCCGTCATATGCTCTTCTAAAGACAGCCGTGTGTCCAGGAGGACGCCCAAGTTACGAGCCTCCTCTGTGGGGGTCAATGACTCACCCCCAATAGCCAGTGATGGCACCAGCTGGCTATATCGGGATGCCGGCATCCACAAACACTCGGTCTTAGAAGGGTTGAGTCGAAGCCCCAACCCTTTTGATTGTGAACCGTGGAAATATTGCCAAATGTTTGCTGAAGTCTGCTCGCTCAGGTCCTTTTCAAAGGCCTTGAATCTCGACTCCTCTTGACGCACGGATTATTGGAATCAAATCCCGACGTGTTTAAGATTTCTAGGATGGAGGCATTAGATCGTCTGCTGTCTTTGCAATGCAACTGGAGCTGAATTGCATCACGAGTCACCCAAATCAGGAGTGGGCTGCTGGGGGTTCGCAGGGGTTCGGGGAGAACCTATAACTAAGATTCTGGGCAGTTCGGAGAACCCCCAAATCCCACTCCTGGCTGCCCCCTCCCCTCCCCTCCCAGGAGTCACCAGGCGGCCCGTCTTGGATGCAGGTAAGTGCAGGGCGAGCACGGAGGCTCAAGGAGAGCAAAAAATGGGCCTATTGGAAGCTCGGGCCCGTTTCCGGCCTCTAGAGAGCCTCCGGAGCCTAAGGAAGCTGTTTTCACCCTCCCGGAGGCTTGGGAAAAGCCTCCGGAGCCCGGGGAGGGCAAAAAAAATGCCCCCCCCACTGTGGTGCAGGAGGCTGACTAGGCCACGCCCACCATAGCCACGCCCCTCTATTTTGAAGCCCATCCCTGACCCAAATCCTTTAAAAATTCCATCTACACAAAGATATCCACCAGGTCTTGACAATGCCGAGAAGATCGTAGCTCCTCTTGGCAAGGGCTACAGTAGCTGTAGCCAGAACCACCTTAGAAGTACAGCTAGTCCTCGACTTACGACAGTTCGTTTAGTGACCGTTCAAAGTTACAATGGATCTGAAAAAAAGGGACTTAGGATCGTTTTTTCACACTTAAGACTGTTGCAGCGTCTCCATAGCCACATGATCAAAATTTGGGCGCTTCGCAACCGACTCATATTTATGACAGTTGCAGTGTCATACAATCATCTGACAAGCAAGGTCAAAATGGGGAAAAGGGATTCAATTAACAACCATGTTGCAAACGTCATAGCTGCAGTGACTGGCTTGGCGAGAATGGTCGTAAAATGGGGCAAAATTCCTTTTAACAACTGTCTCGCTTAGTGACAGAAACGTGGGATGCAATTGTGGTTGTGGGTTTGAGGATCACCTGTATATTGGTGCTACGGCTTGGAAAATTGCCAGCTGTATGCGTCAGAAATGCTCCAGGGTCGCACCTCAGCTTTACTCCTGGGTGTAAGGCATCGTGTTGAGTTTGGACAGCGCCATCCAACCACCTGACTTGCCCAAATCAATTTTTCTAATTTTTCCCAACTCAGATAACAGATTAATAGAGCTGGGAGGGACCTTATAGGTCGCCGATGCAGGAGATCCTACACCATTTCTGACAGATGGCAGTCCAGTCTCTTCTGGAAAGCCTCCAGGGATGAAGCTCCCACAATTTCCAAAGGCAACTTCTGTTCCATGGGTTGATTGCTCTCACTGTCGGAAAATTTCTCCTGATTTCCAGGTTGAATCTCTCCTTGATCAGTTTCCATCCAATATTCCTTGTCTGGCCTTGGAAAATAGCTTGACCCTCTTCCTCCTCTCTGTGGCAGCCCCTCAAATATTGGAAGACTGCTATCCTGTCTCCCCTGGTCCTTCTCTTCACTAGACTAGCCAGGCCCAGTTCCTGAAGCCATTCTTCATATATAAATATATATTTCTTCATATATAAATATATATTTCTTCATATATAAATACCGTATTTTCCGGCGTATAAGACGACTGGGCGTATAAGACGACCCTCCTCAGAGCCATTTAAGACTCGTCAGAGCCTTATGGGCTGGTGTGCCTGGTTACAGGAGAATGAGACCCAGCGTATAAGACGACCCCCGACTTTTGAGAAGATTTTTGTGTGTTAGAAAGTAATATTATACACAGGAAAATACAGTATATATAAATGGAAACCCTTTCTGGCTAGCCAACACAATCGGTGCCCTCTGAAAGCTGGGAAGCACGAGATTTAAAGAGATTTCCAGAACATTGAAAACGTATCCAAAACGGTCTAAACCGATTAGCTGAGGAACAATCTTGGAAGAAGCCAACTTTCTCACTGTACAATGTGTAACAGGGGAAAACAAAACTGAACATTTCCGTTTTTTTAGTTAGACTTATAATATGCGTTTCGTCTACCAAAAAAACAAAACAAAACCCCAACAGACAATTTCTTCTCTTATTCTAATTTCCTCCTTCAAAGCATTCATTGTGCTGATTTCCCCAGGTTTCGGGCTCACGTCCAAAGGAACACACAAGTTTGCGACAACTCACACCTGCAGCCTGTAACACTGAGCTAAGAGACCCTGGAAAGAAATTCAGTTAAATATTCCTTGCAAGAGGGAGAATATTTTTGGTCCCTCCCGCCCATAAATGCTCATGATTGGGAAAAAACGTTGTTTTTAAATGCAGAAAGAAAAGCCAACGCTCAAAAACTTTTCAGAGTTAAGATCCATGGACGAAGGGAGGAGGCATTGTTTTAATTCGTACAGTTCTGTACAGCTTCTCCGATAAATATTTTCATTTTAAAGCAGAAAAATTACAGAAGCAGTTTGTTCAGTTGACGAGAGATCGGTAGAAAGGAGCACAAGTCACATTTCTACTCACACAAGCTGTCCAAATAATTAAGGATCAGACTGCCTCCTCATAGGAGTATTGCGATAGCAATTTTATGCGAGGTTCCTACTAACCCAAATCAGGTTCAAAACCACCTGTCCAAAACAGCTGACAGCTCCCCAATTAAAAATAAATCCCATAGTAAGGATTCTTATATAGGGAAACTAAAGATACATGTTCTTTTTCTGCTTTAAAAGTGAACAGCTATTCAATTCACATTCCAGAGGAATAAATAAATATAGAAGATGGAACCACTCTCTGTTCCAGTTTGGCAGGAAAATTAAGTCCCTGATCAATAATAATAATAATAATAACAACAACAACAGCAACAACACACATTATCTACAACGTCATGACCGAGTTGGCAAAATCACACATTGGAAGCTTTGCCAGAAGTTTGGGTTCAAAATGCAGCAAAAATGACTGGGAACACCCAATTGACAAAGGTCTTGCAAATGAGCAAGCCAAGATCCCGTGGGACTTTCACAGATCCAAACAGACAGACACAACAGGCCCTGACATCACCATTGTGGAAACGGGGGAGGGTGGGAAATCTGATTCATGGATATTGCAATACCAGGCGATGCACGAGTTGAAGAGAAACAGCTGGGGGGGAAAAATAGCAAAATATCGCAATTTGCAAATTGACGTTGAGCGACTGTTGAGGAGGAAATCAATGGTTGTACCAATAGTAAGAGGAGCCCTTGGAGCAGTACCCAAAGGGTTGCCTAGGTACATGGAAATCCAGAATTTATCAAATCTGAATATTCTGACTTTGCAAAAAATAAACCACCTTACTTGGAACTGCCTATATATATATATACTCAGATGTTACCTTAATAGCTCTTAGGTTCTTGTTTAGGACTTTTAAGTTTTTACCAGGCCCAGCCTGTGAATTGAATTGAAGATAATAATTATAGTAATAGTAATTAGTAATAAGTAATAGTAATAGTAATAATAGTACCAATAGTAATAGGCCCCTTGGGTGCAATCCCAAAACAACTGGAGCACCACTTGAGTGCCATCATTGGCATTGACAAATTTGCCATCAGTCAATTGCATAAGACAACTTTACTTGAAACTGCTTCCATCCTGTGACGATATTTGTAACACCGTCAAACATCCAGATTTGCCTAACCCAGGCCCTTGGGAAGGACTCAATGGGTAGACAACAATGCCAAACCCCAGTCTGAACATCTGGCTAACTGTGCAATGATTAATAATAATAATAATAATAATAAAAAGACTGCGCTACTCGGAACAACATACATTTTAAGAAGATACTTGATTCTTAGAATCCTGACAGCAAAACCCGTATCAACCATTAGCGCCAGTCAATGATACTTGACAGATAGATAGAATTCTTTATTGGCCAAGTGCAATTGGACACACAAGGAATTTGTCTTGGTGCAGTCATCTGTGATACATTTTTAAATGTTCAGTTGACTGGGTTTCATGTTTAATGAATAAAAGTTAATAACAACAACAACAACAACAACAACAGCAACCCTTATCAACCATTAGCACCAGTCAATAGTATTTGTGATGCATTTTTGAATGTTCAGATGACTGAGTTTCATGTTTAATGAATAAAATAAATAATAACAACAACAACAACAACATTTTGACTCTACAAAAAACCACCTTACTCGGAACAGCTTACATCCTCCGACGATACCTTAACAGTTCCTAGGTCTTTGGTTAGGAACTCGAGCTGCTGAGCTATTAACCAGCCTCAAAGGCTGTGACTCTCACTAAAGATTAACCAATAATAATAATAATAATATCAGTAACACCATCAAACATCCAGATTTGCCTATCCCAGCCCCTCGGTAAGGACTCAATAGGTAGACAAAAACGCCAAAGCCATCTGGCTGACTGCGTGACGAATCATAATCATCATAATTTATAATAAAAACTCAATAATTAAAAAGTCCTCAATAATCATCCCCGCTGGTCCATCATCCCCATGTTTCATATGAGATTTCAAAGTCGGTGGAGGTAAAAAAAATAAAAATAAATAAAAATAAAAAGCATGTCCTGGGAGAAATGTTTTTTAAAAAATTCATTATATCTGATGAGCAGTCACCGTTAAAATTACCACATTCTCTGCGTTCCTTCTGAGCCCATCCCAGGTGGAACCGCTTGTAAGAGTACCACCTTGTCAAGGGCAAAGCTAACAATACCCCCCCACCCCCACCCCCACCCCAAGTTATCAAAGCCCAGAGTTTGCTTTAAAGCCAAACGCACACTTTTTTTGCAAAAGGAATTCGAAAGGCAGCTCCGTGGTCCTCGAGATGGTAGACGACCAGCTTTAGAAAGAAAAAAAACGAACCAAACCGAGGTGCTTTTTACACCAAACGGCAAGTGGATTTTCTTGTTTTCTATTTCTCCTTCCCCAACCTTTCGCTCTTCATCCAAGAAGTTTCCAAACAACCAAAAAACGAACCCAAGGAAAATCCAGTTGCCTTTTTTTTTTTGGGTGGGGTGGGGAACACACTCTAGAGACAACCTTGACCTGGATGATGATGATGGAGAAGCTCCTTTGAACGCAACTTTCCAAAAACGTTTACTTTGCTCCAGGTGTCTTCAAACCGAGAATTAAGGAAGGAAGCAGGTAAGGTGGCAAGGTAAGGCACTCTCTGACCTCCACCCCCCCCCACGCACACATCCACCCAAAAAAAGGGGGCTCCAGGGGAAGGGCGTTAGGATCTCTGAGCCACCTTCCCACCTCGCCACTTGAGAGCATCTTCACCTGGCCGTCTTCCCAGCTCACCTGGGAGTTTTTCCGCGCAGGGAAAGTTGGAGAAAGCGCAATTAGACGAGACAGCTGGGCCCAAACTCTCCTTTTTCATTGGCTCTTCTCCAAAGATCTGAGAGCTATCGGCCCCCTCCCACCCACCCCCAAAATTCTTACCTGGGCCTAAAGCGGGATAGCGACAGTGAATTCTGCCTGCTTGCGAGGGGTGAGAGGGTGTCTCTAAGGGAAAAGGTGGCAGGGGAGAGCTCTCCTTCTGCCCGCTTCTCCTCTTCCTCCTTTCCTTCCAGCCTTCAGCCAGGTTTAACTCCCGGCTTCTCAAACTCACCCAACCAGATTTTTTGCCCTGACTTCACAACGGCCTCCCGTAAATCTGAGCTGTTGAAATTGTAGCCTTCCCCCCCCCTCCCCTCCTTCTTTCCCTCGGGAGCTTTTTGTTCTCCGGCAAGGTCGCTCACCTCGGCCCCTTTTTTCTCCTGCAGGGGGAAGAAAAGCCAAGTTGGAGAACAGAGAAAGAAAGAAGGAAGGAAGGAGAAACTTTTGAAAATCCTGTTCTGGAACTGCCACTCCTCACCTCTCTAATTTTTCTCCTGTCCAGACCAAAACATCCATTGTTTTTTGTTTTTAATTTTTATATTTTTGGTTCCAAAAATCCCACTGCTTTGCTGATTTATCTCCTTCAGTTCTGCAGGGTGGGAAGATAAACTGTAGAATCCAAGTGTGGGATAGAAGAACAGAGCTGGAAGGGAAGGGACCTTGGAGATCATCTAGTCCAACCCCCAACCCTTGCCCAAGGAGGCCCTACTACAGCATTTCTGACAGAGGGCAGTCCAGTCTCTTCTTGAAAGCCTCCAGGGATGAAGCTCTCACAACTTCTGAAGGCAGCTTCTGTTCCATGGGTTGATTGTTCTCATGACCATCCACGATTAGCTTAATTCTGAAATGTATTCGAATATAAACTGAGCTGTCGGTTTGTTATAATAAATATAACAAACCGACAGCCCAGCTTTAATTCTTTTTTTCTGGGCTAGTTTTCTACCAAGTTTGCCCTTAGCTATAAAAGACAAGCGCAAGAGAAAAACCCACATTTCGCAAGGCGTAAATTTCTACCTGCTAAGCTGTATTTACATTTATGATTCTCCTCTGACAGGTTTCTAGGCAGGGCACAGCTCGATGCTTAAGAACGAAATTAATCCCAGCGGAGCTAATCCTTGATTTACGACCACAAGTGAGGCCAGAATATGATATTACATTACTGAGAAACTGGTTTAACTGGGGTTCGCCCCCGTTTGGCAACCGTTGTTAAGTGAATCCGTTAACCGTCGTTAAGATGGCTTTGCTTGCTTGTCAGAAGGTCGCAAAAGGGGGGGGGTCGCGTGACTGCTACTGTCATAAATATGAGCCCGTTGCCAAGGATCCGAACGTAAACTGCGTGATTTACTATGGGGGTGCTACAACGGTCGTTAAGTGTGGAAAACGGTCATAAGTCACTTTTTCCGGTGCTGTTGCAGAGGTGGGTTTCAGCAGGTTCTGACCAGTTCTGGAGAATCGGTCACGGAAATTCTGAGTAGTTCGGAGAACCGGTAGTAAAAATTCTGACTGGCTCCGCCCCCTTCTATTCTCTGCCTCCCGAGTCCCAGCTGATCGGGAGGAAATGAGGATTTTGCAGTATCCTTCTCCTGGAGTGGGGACGGAATGGAGATTTTGTAGTACCCTTCCCCTGGAGCGGGGAGGGAATGGAGATTTTGTAGTATCCTCCTGGATTGGGGAGGGAATGGAGACTTTACAGTATTCTTCCCCTGGAGCGGGGAGGGAATGGAGATTTTGTAGTATCCTCCTGGATTGGGGAAGGAATGGAGACTTTACAGTATCCTTCTCCTGGATTGGGGAAGGAATGGAGACTTTACAGTATCCTTCTCCTGGAGTGGGGAGGGAATGGAGATTTTGTAGTATCCTTCCCCTGGAGCGGGGAGGGAATGGAGATTTTGTAGTATCCTCCTGGATTGGGGAAGGAATGGAGACTTTACAGTATTCTTCCCCTGGAGAGGGGTGGGAATGGAGATTTTACAGTATCCTTCCCCTGCCACGCCCACCAAGCCACGCCCACAGAACCGGTAGTAAAAAAAAATTGAGACCCACCCCTTCGAACGGTCACTAAACGAACTGTCGTAAGTGGAGGACGACTCAACTTTGCCTTTATGAATCTCCTCTTTGATAGGTTTCCCAGCAGGGCACACTCAGTGTTGGTTTTATAAATTTAAAAAAAATGAAATTAATTCCAATACGACGCAAAACGGAAGCCTTCGGGCGACTTCAGTCAAATCCCGCATTAAGAGAGACACAATTCTGAAGCCAGCTGACCTTGTGTCCAATCTAGCTACCTTCCTAAAGATATTTTTTTAAGGAGGTTCCCTAGAGCAGAACGTGGGATATTAAGGCTGCCTGCAGCTTTCGAGATAAAAAGTTAGAAACAATGCGGCTGAACCAGTGTTGGGGGAGGGAGTGCGGGGGGTGGTGGTGGTGGTGGAGGGAGATGGAAATAGGCAACTCAACCACAGACGATCTTGGCTTCTCCCCCAAGAGCCATGAATTCGAACAGATTACAGGTCCCTGGATTCTTCTCCAAAGCTTCCGCCTTGCGAGTTTAAATTTTGCAACCCAGTCTAAGCAAATTCATTTTTTTTTTAAATTTAGGAGTCAATCCCAAAGGGGGGTTATTACAATTACAGTGGTAATCCAGTAGTAGAAACTACAATTACACTGGGTAATCCAATAGTATAGATTACAATTACAGTGGTAACCCCATAGTAGAAACTACAATTACAGTGGTAATCCAGTAGTACAAACTACAATTACAGTGGTAATCCATAGTATAAACTATGATTACAGTGGTAATCCCATAGGATAAACTACAATTAGTGGTAATCCTAATCCCATAGTATAAACTACAATTACAGTGGTAATCCCATAGTAGAAACTACAATTACACTGGGTAATCCAATAGTATAGATTACAATTACAGTGGTAACCCCATAGTAGAAACTACAATTACAGTGGTAATCCAGTAGTAGAAACTACAATTACAGTGGTAATCCCATAGTACAAATTACAATTACAGTGGTAATCCATAGTATAAACTATGATTACAGTGGTAATCCCATAGTATAAACTACAATTACAGCGGTAATCCTAATCCCATAGTATAAACTACAATTACAGTGGTAATCCTAATCCCATAGTAGAAACTACAATTACAGTGGTAATCCCATAGTATAAACTACAATTAGTGGTAATCCTAATCCCATAGTATAAACTACAATTACAGTGGTAATCCCATAGTATAAACCACAATTACAGTGGTAATCCCGTAGTATAAACTGCAATTACAGTGGCAATCCCACAGTATAGATTACAATTACAGTGGCAATCCAATAATCGAATTCACCAATGGCAAGCCTATGTTTGCAAGAGGGAGCAGGCAACCTTCAAACTTCTACCATTGGAAACACCCAAGAGAAACGATGGCTAAAAAGACTCACCCTTCCGATTTGGGAAGAACTGAGTGCAGTCTGGATTAAAAGGTTGATTTCTCGCTTTTTTCTACGACTGTTTTGCAAAAAGGCTATTCCCCCCCTCCCCCCCCACACACACATCCCACAGGCAAATACTTCTGATGTTTGGTTTGGTTTGGTTCTGTTTTTTGAACCGAAAATAAAAGGAAGCCCAATTTTTAAAAAATAAAATTGAAATCTTTTCAACCTACCTCATCGCTACGCGGCATCCCGGCCCAAAATAAAGAAAGACGAGAAACTCTTCAATTCGGTTTAGCCATTCTGCATTAGCTGCCCCCACCCCTGTTTTGAGACTAATGTGATCAACCCAAGGCAAAGATCTGAAATCTTATTCAGCCCTTGTGACTCAAACATACCACAGACCCTTAAAGAGGAAGTCTCCAGCTTCCAATTTTTTTTTATTTTTATTATTTTTGGTTTTGAAAGTTGTGAGTCCTGCTTGTGTTGTTATGCAATGGGGGGGAAAAAAAACAAGATGGATTTTTTGTTTGTTTGTTTGAATGAATGAATGAATGGCTGGCTGGCTTGATGGATTGATCGATCAAAAAATTAAAACTATTGACTTCAATTGCAGCTGGAGTTTTTTTGTAAAAAGAGCACTCAAAGCTTTGTGGATTAATGCACTGGTAACTTCCCCAAAGGTTCTTGGAATATTTTTTAACCCCAATGTTTCTTTTGACCGATGGACTCTTCTACCCGATGCATGAATTTTGCTTCAGAAATTCTCTGTAAGATCAGAAAATAGGACGTGCGGAAAAGCTTAGAGTTCATGTTTCCAACTGAGTTTTGTGCTTTATGGGGCAACACAGGGGTGAAAATCCAGCAGGTTCTGACAGCTTCTGGAAAACCGGTAGCGGAAATGTTGAGTAGTTCGGAGAAACGGTAGCGGAAATGTTGAGTAGTTCGGAGAACCGGTAGGGGAAATTTTGAATAGTTCAGAGAACCGGCAAATACCACCTCTGGCTGGCCCCAGAATGGGGAGGGAATGGGGATTTTGCAGTATCCTTCCCTCAGGAGTGGGAAGGAATGGGGATTTTGCAATATCCTTTCACCTGGAGTGGGGTGAGAATGTTAAGCTAATTCTTCATTCAGGAAACAGCAATTACTGTATTTTCCTGCGTATAAGACTACTTTCTAACACACAAAAATCTTCTCAAAAGTCGGGGGTCGTCTTATATGCCGGGTCTCATTCTCCTGTAACCAGGCAGACCAGCCCATAAGGCTCTGACAAGCCTTAAATGGCTCTGAGGAGGGTCGTCTTATACGCCCAGTCGTCTTATACGCCGGAAAATACGGTACTTTTTTTAAAAAAAATTTGATTTATATGCCGCCCTTCTCCGGAGACTCAGGGCGGCTTACAATGCGTTAAGCAATAGCCTTCATACTTTTGTATATTTATACAAAGTCAGCTTATTGCCCCCACAAACTGGGTCCTCAATTGACCTACCTTAGAAAGGATGGAAGGCTGAGTCAACCTTGAACCTCGAACTTGCAATAATTGCAGACAGCTGAATGTTAATAACAGGCTATTAGCCTGTTAAGCTATCTGAGGCGCTACTTTGGGGAACGTTGTCAAACTACAATTCCCATCCTTCCTGGACAGCATGGGCCAATCCTGATTGGAGATGGGAGCTGGGGTCCAGCGACATCTAGAGATTGTTTTGCTCGACTGACGCAATGCTTTTCAGGGTTTACATTTGGCATATCTCGTAGCTGTGATCCGATAAAACCTTCTACAGAACAGAACAACAGAACAGAACAGAACAGGAGCTGGAAGGGACCTCAGAGGTCTTCTAGTCCAGCCACCCCTGCTGAAGCAGGAAAACCGATACCCATGATGGCACGCGGAGCCATATCGACGGGCACGTGAGCTCATGTGCTCACCGGCCAGCTGATTTCCGGGCCTTCTGGGCCCTCTGGAAGTTGGGAAACAGACTGTTTCCGGGCTCCGAAGGGCCTCATGGCGGGGGGGAGGCCCATTTTTCACTTCCCAGGCTCCAGAGGCTTTCTAGGAGCCTGGGGAGGGCGAAAACGGCCTTCCCCACCCCCCTGTAGGCCCTTCAAAGGCCGGAAAGGACCCATTTGCCCATTTCCAGAAGTCGGCAAATGGATTGTTTTTGGCTCCAGATGGCCTCGGGGAGCGGGGAGGCTGTTTTCGCCCTCCCCAGGCTCCTAGAAAGCCTCTGAAGCCTGGGGAGGGCGAAAAAACGGGCCTACCCGGCCCACTGTGTCATTGCATGCCAAAAGTGAGGGGAATGTGTGTGGGGGGGTCACCCGCGCATGTGTGTGTGGGGGTGAACATAGAATTATGGGTGTGGGCACGCGCACACACGTGCCCCCCATGCTCCCACCGCTTTTGGTACGCGATGGCAAAAAGATTAGTCATCACTGACCTATACTATTTCAGATAAGCGGCTGTCTAATCTCTTCTTAAAAACACCCAGTGATAGACCACCCACGATTTCTGGTGGCAAGCAGTTCCACTGGTTAATTGTCTTCACTGTTAGGAAGTTTCTCCTTAATTCCAGATTGCATATTAGCAGTAATTAGAAGTAGTAGCAGTAATTAGTCATTAGATATAGTATTCAGTGACTTTTCTTTTACATACTCAAGTTACAACGGTTCATTTAGTGACCGTTCACAGTTACGACGACAGTGGAAAAAGCTGCCTTATGGCCATTTTTCACACAACCGTTGCAGCCTCCCGACAGTCACGTGATCAGAATTCGGACGCTTGGCAATTGACTCATATTTATGACGGTTGTGATGTCCTCTAGGGGTCCCCTTTTGCGACCTTCTGACAAGCAGAGTCAAGGGAAGAAGCCCGGCTCACTTAACAACCGTGTCACTAACTGAACAACTGCAGTGATTCACTTAACAACGGTGGCAAGGAAGGTCATAAAATGGGGCAAAGTTGACTTAAACGTCTCATTTAGCCACAGAAATGAAGGGCTCCACTGGGGTCGTAAATCGAGGACAACCTATATTCTGTGGCTTTTGTTGTACATAGTTTAATTTTGGACTGAGAGAGAGAGAGATGATAAATAATAAAATAGAGAGAGATAGAGAGATAGAGAGATAGATGAGAGAGAGAGAGAGATGGTAGATAGATAAATAGATTAGATAGATAGATAGATAGATGATAGATAGATAGATAGATAGATAGATAGATAGATAGATAGATAGATAGATAGATAGATAGATAGATAGATAGATAGATGATAGAAAGATAGATAGAGGATAGATAGATGAAAGAAAGAAAGAAAGAAAGAAAGAAAGAAAGAAAGAAAGAAAGAAAGAAGGAAGGAAGGAAGGAAGGAAGGAAGGAAGGAAGGAAGGAAGGAAGGAAGGAAGGAAGGAAGGAAGAAAGAAAGAAAGAAAGAAAGAAAGAAAGAAAGAAAGAAAAAAAGAAAGAAAGAAAGAAAGAAAGAATTCTTTATTGGCCAAGTGTGATTGGACACACAAGGAATTGGTCTTTGGTGCATATGCTCTCAGTGTACAGAAAGAAAAATCAAATATATTCATCAAAAATCATAAGATACAACACTTAGTGATAGTCATCGGTTACTAATAAGCAATCAAATCATACTAGGAAACAAATAAAACAATATAAATTGTAAAGATACAAGCAACATGGTTATAGTCATAAGTAGAAAAGGAGATAGTTAATAGGAAGGATGAGAAGATTAATAGTAGTGCAGACTTAGTAAATAGTTTGACAGTGTTGAGGGAATTATTTGTTGAGCAGAGTGGTGGCGTTCGAAAAAAACTTTCCTTGTGTCTAGTTGTTCTGGTGTGCAGTGCTCTATAGTGTTGTTTTGAGGGTAGGAGTTGAAATAGTTTATGTCCAGGATGTGAGGGGTCTGTAGATATTTCCCCAGCCCTCTTTTTGACTCGTGCAGTAGACAGGTCCTCCACGGAAGGCAGGTTGGTAGCCATTGTTTTTTCTGCAGTTGTAATGATCCTCTGAAGTCCGTGTCTGTCTTGTTGGGTTGCAGAGCCAAACCAGACAGTTATGGAGGTGCAGATGACAGATTCAATCATTCCTCTGTAGAATCTGAGAGGACCAATGTTTAAAAGATCAGTTGGGAAAATATTTTTTTCCATCATTTTTTTATTTTCTTAAAGGACAAACCGCCCACCGTTCACTCTTCAATTTTAACCGGAGTCACAAACAGCAAGTTTCCTTGTATTTGCACTCATTTTCTCTAGAGAAGAACGGAAAATGGGTGTTGTGTACGCTTTCCTTACTCATCTGGAAACTCTCTTGGCTCCTGGAATATTTTTAACCCCAGAATGTTTCCTGCAGAAACATTTCCTCCAACACGGTAGTGAAACTCAGGCAAAAAAAACCCCTCGGAGCTAGAAATTAGCAATTCGAAGCAATTCCT
Source organism: Coluber constrictor foxii (assembly GCA_038048745.1). Lineage (NCBI taxonomy): Eukaryota > Metazoa > Chordata > Lepidosauria > Squamata > Colubridae > Coluber > Coluber constrictor. Next base: position 82,610,920 of record CM075965.1, on the reverse strand, counting down.
TACAAAATTTCAAAGGTAGATTAAAACAAAGCACCATCCTGAGGCTAATCTATTTTTTTTTTTTTTACTGGGCTTTGATTGCATGCCGGAGAAAATACATTTTCTTTTCTTTTCTTTTTTCCTTTCCCCCCAAAAAAGCAACGGCAGAAACTCTTTCGGGAATAAAATCGTTTCACTTCCTTCTATTTTTTTTTTTCAGAGATTAAACTTTGAGCAACGGGTAAAGGTTTGTTAATGTAGAAATCAAGGCAGGGATTTGAGTCAAAGAAAAATCTCAAAGCTGATCTGGACTCAGGCTGATGTTATGGATGTGTCAATCTTGTTTTTTGGGGGGGCAAAAACAAAAACATCCCTTGATGGGATGTGGTTACCTGTTTCACGAATGCTGTAACTTACCACTGAAATTCCCAGGCTCAGCTACAGATGTAACTTGAAGTGTTGCAGTGGCTCTCCCCTCACCATCAGGAGTTTGATCCTAGGTAGAGGGAGCTATTTCTCTCTCTCTGGATACAGTGAGAATATATCTGCTGAACAAAACTCCGCATTGGCAACAGGAAGGGCATCCGGCCAGGGAACACTCAGTTGCCCTGACTCCACCCCGATGCAAAGGGATTCCAGGGTCATTAAAAGGCAAAGGAAAGAGTTACAGTTCTAACTTGAGGACCGCCTATTTCTTGAGTTTGTAGCTCTTGCAAATTAGCTGGATGTACAATGAATCTAGATCAGGGGTCAGCAACCTGAGGCTCTGGAGCCGCCTGTGGCTCTTTCACCCCTCTGCTGTGGCTCCCTGTCACTCAAAATATGTGTCACAACCACCAATGTGCGACACCCGGCAGCACGTGATTTATTGAGTTTTTCAATCCCTGGTAGGCCAACCATGGATAAATCCAAGAAAAGAAAATTTTCAGAAGAAAACAGAACGTTTAATTCAACTACATATGCTAGTTTTGTGGCTCCTGGTGTTTTCTTTTGTGTGGGAAACACCAGGAGCCACATTAATTCAACTACATATGCTAGTTTTGTGGCTCCCGGTGTTTTCTTTTGTGTGGGAAAGAGATGGGTCTGTTAGAGAAGCGTTGGCTTCCAGGAGAGGTTTCTTGATAAGCCTCAACCCCGATAGGCAAGCGAGTCCAATGATGTAGGGGTAAGGATGGTTATTCCTCAATAAAACTGACACAATAAAAAAAATCCACAATGTTTGTTCCATATGGATGTGTTACGGACCCACCACAGGTGGTATTCAGCCGGTTTGTACTGGTTCAGGCGAAACGGTAGCGGAGATCGTGGGCCCACCCACTTGCCCTGTCTCTATGATGTCATAATTTAGGCACATTTTTAAGGCCGGGCGCATGTGCAGAAGGGGCATGAGTAAGCAAAGCGCATGCGCAGAAGGCGGTGTGTGCATGTGGAGCGAAACGGTGGTAAGAATATTGGAAACGCATCGCTGCGGACAATCATGTTAAGAAGTAGAAGATGTGAATGATTGTGCAAACAAAGACTTACCAATCAGAAGTTCACTTGTTTTAAAACCTATTGACCAAATGTTTCGTGCAGCTTGGACTTCAGTTCTGCTCTCCTCAATGCTTCAACTCTGGCTGCTAGATTTGAGCTGCAGAGTCTGGGACAACCGTTAGATGGCGCCAGAGAGCAAGCATATTCTCTGTCTCTATATTGCCATCTAGTGGTCATTTACAGCTAATCTGGTAAACTGTCTTTCAACACAGTCCATTGAACATAATGGCCTTACTCTCCAAGAAAGCATGAGTAGCTTTCCAATTTAAATTTACTGAATCAAAATTTAAGCAGCCTTCCTAACCATAGGACTCTTGACCAGGGGTGAAATCTAAAATTTGTTATTACCGGTTCTGTGGGCGTGGCTTGGTGGGGGATGGGCGGGTAATGTGACTGGGTGGGCGTGGCCAACTTTTTTTTTTTTACTTTTAAAAGCATTTTATCTACAACCTTAAGAGGTTGCAGGAGAAAAAAATGCTTTTAGAAGCCTCTGACGATCAGGCAAGTCAGCTGGGTTCGCCAGAGGCTTTTAAAGACACTTTCTTTCTTTCTTTCTTTCTTTCTTTCTTTCTTTCTTTCTTTCTTTCTTTCTTTCTTTCTTTCTTTATTGGTTCAATTTCTATGCCACCCTTCTCTGGAGACTCAGAGCGGCTTATAATGCTTTAAGCAATAGCCTTCATACTTTTGTATACACCTGCTTAGTAGAACTTTCGCCCCCCCCCAGCGGTGTTCTTTTTTATACAAAGTCATCTTATTGCCCCCACAATCCGGGTCCTCATTTTACCTACCTCGAAAGGATGGAAGGCTGAGTCAACCTTGAGCCTGGTAAGATTTGAACTCTCCCTCTCTCTCTCCCTCCCTCCCTCCCCCTCCCTCTCTCTCTGTATCTCTCTGTTTCTGCCCGGGCCATGTCTCCATCCTCCACAATCACCACTACCTTCTCATGCTAGGTGAGGAGTGACTGGGAGGGGAAGGGAAGGCGTGGGGCGGGGCCAGCCAGTGGTGGGATCATCCAACAGGGAGACACAGCAGAAGGCCCAAAGAGCCACATGCAGCTCCGGAGCCACAGGTTGCTGACACATGCCCTAGACCATTTGTGGCTCCAATATTATTCCACAAACATGAGCTAATAATTTACAGGGAAACCACAGGTAAACTTATTGTATCAATTGAGTATTTCGATCGACGTTACGAAGGGCCTCCCATCATCATGGTTTATATTTGCAAAAAACGAATGCCAACGAAAGCCAGGTTTCCCACAAAACCGATTTTTGATCGCTTCCGAAAGGGGAAGCAAGCGTTAGCCTGTGGCATTCCGAACTTTACAGTTTGGGTGGGGGGAAATCCCCTCGCTCTGTGCTTCCATCCATTGTTGTTGCTGAACCTTTTCAAGACTCGATTTGAACCTTTTCAAGTCCCTCGTCTTGGAGGGACTGCCAGAAGTTTAAGCTCTTTAAATCCCTTCAATGTTCCTCGTGTGCAAAGCCATCACCGGGAACTCCGAGTTCAAAGTGAGGCTGCTTAATATAATCATAACAGAAGGGAAGTTTTGAGACAAATCTCGCCGCTCGGTCTAATTGCGGAAAAGCTCAAGGACCCAGAATGTAAAGAGGCTTATCTAGAATTTGGGAGGCACCAACAAAATACAAAAGTGGTATGCAAACATTTCTGTGGCCGAAGATCTAACAAGCCTAGATTAAAACCCAGGGATAAATACTGGAGAACCGGTAGTGGAAATTTTGAGCAGTTCAGAGAACCAGCAAATACCACCTCTGGCTGGCCACAGAGTGGGATGGGAATGGAGATTTTGCAATATCCTTCCCCCAGGAGCGGGGAGGGAATGGTGATTTTACAATTTCCTTCCCCTGGATCAGGCTTTTGAGCGCATGGCAATAAGGCCAAGTGCTTATTTCAGGGTTCAAAAAAATATAAGACAGGGTCTTATTTTTGGGGAAATATGGTAGATACAGATGATAGATAAATAGTAAGACAGACTGACAGACAGACAGATAGATATAGATAGACATAGACAGATACCCTGTTTTCCCCAAAATAAGACCTCCCTTGATAATAAACCCAATTGGGCTTTTGAGCGCATGGCAATAAGGCCAAGCACTTATTTCAGGGTTCAAAAAAAATATAAGACAGGGTCTTATTTTCGGGAAAACACAATAGATACTTTGCTTGAGTCTCTCGCATTACACTTTCCTAATCTAAGGAATATATCTTAGCTTCGGGCCACAGGAAGCTCCATCTTCTCAGCCACACCTTTAACCAGCTGAAAAAGTACTTCAAGAGCTGTCAATCTTAATTTTCAGGGCAACTGTTTAAAAAAAACAACTTTTTTTTAAAAAAGCAATTCTTACAGTGATTTGCATTACTACTAATGGTTTAAATTGCTGGCATCCTTCAGGCTGTTAAATGCTAATTTGCTTCTGAACAAATTAACTGTTAGGGTTTTTTTTTAAAGCGTTCCATTAGGTGTGTATGTGTGTGTGTATCTATGTGTATCACGGGTGAAATCCAGCAGGTTCTGACAGGTTCTGGAGAACCGGTAGTGGAAATTTTGAGCAGTTCGGAGAACGGGCAAATATCACCTCTGGCTGGCCCCAGAGTGGGGAGGGAATGGAGATTTTGCAATATCCCTCCCCCAGGACTGGGGAGGGAATGGGGATTTTGCAGTATCCTTCCCCTGCCACACCCACCAAGCCACACCCACCAAGCCACGCTCACAGAACCCGTAGTAAAAAATTATTGATTTCACCACTGATGTCTGTGTGTATATATATATTTGTTTGTTTTCTTACTTTTTCATAGGATTTATGTGTATTTTTCTTTAGCCAGGTTTTCCCTACGTAAACCAAGATTTTTCTGCAGCCTTAGTTCAGTGAAATCACAATTCACTAGTTTCTAGGCTTTTTTTCTTCTGGCAGCCAGCAGGCTCTATGCTGCCCATTGGGAGACTAATATAGATCTATTTCTGGCTCGTTAGCCTTCATCAGTTAGCCACACCCACATCTCATGTATCCTCCCTGTAAAGGTACAGTATTTGTTTTCTTACTTTTTTGTAGGATTTATGTGAATTTTTCTTTAGCCAGGTTTTTCCTATGTAAACCAAGATTTTTCTGCAGCCCTAGTTCAGTGAAATCATAATCCACTAGTTTCTAGGCTTTTTTTCTTCTGGCAGCCAGCAGGTCCTATTCTGCCCATTGGGAGACTAATATAGATCTATTTCTGGCTCGTTAGCCTTCATCAGTTAGCCACACCCACATCTCAAAAGCCCAGAAATTAGTGGATTGTGATTTCACTGAACTAGGACTGCAGAAAAATCTTAGTTTACATAGGAAAAACCTGGCTAAAGAAATGTGTGTGTGTGTGTGTGTGTGTGTGAGTGTGTGTGAGGGTTGGGTTCTACTTACCTTTACTACCAGTTCGCAACAGGGCCATCCTCCCTCTCCCCCTCCTCCTCTCTGCAAACCCCACTCTCTTCTAACCCTGATGGTGTTATCTAGTTAGGTAAGAAAACAACCAAGCTCAGAGATCGCTAAAGACCCCACCCCACCCCTGTATCACTTACTATGTTGGAAAGGGACAATACACATTTGGTAACACCCAAAGATAATGCTCTGGTAGAGTCACCTTTTAAGAAAAAAATGGCTATTCTCCTTAAATTAAGAGGAGCATTTCTTGCTACATCGCCCGATTATCTGCCATTAAGCGTAGTCGTATCCCATTCTCCACACAGGTAGTTTTTTCTCCCTGACACAAAATCACAGTTAAATCTACTGAAAGGAAAATCCATTTCAATTCTCCTTTCTACTGTATTTCATTAGTTGAAATCAATCAAGACAGACCTCCTCATTTTAAAACAATAAAGAACTCTCCTTCAGGAGTGGGCTTTAAAAAATTTAGCAAGAGATTCTCCACCTGGTTGCTAGGTGGGTGGTGGGTGTGGTGGGTGTGGCCTAGTCGGCCTCCTGCACCACGGGTGGGGGGCATTTCTGCCCTCCCCAGGCTCCAGAGGTTATCTTCGAGCCTCCGGGAGCGTGAAAACAGCCTCCCCAGGCTCCAGAGGCCCTCTGGAGATCGGACCTTCCCAATCTTCCGGTAGGCCCATTTTTCACCCTCCCCGAGGCTCTGCGTGCGCTCTGCACTTACCTGCATCAAAAACGGGCCGTGTGGGGGCAGGGGTGAAATCCAGAAGGTTCTGGAGAACCAGTAGCGGAAATTTTGAGCAATTCGGAGAACCGGTAGTGGAAATTTTGAGTCGTTCGGAGAACTGGCAAATACCACCTCTGGCTGGCCCCAGAGTGGGGTGGGAATGGAGATTTTGCAATATCCTTCCTCCAGGAGTGGGGAGGAAACGGGGATTTTGCAGTATCGTTCCCCTGGATTGGGGTGGGAAGGGAGATTTTGCAGCATCCCTCCCCTGCCATGCCCACCAAGCCATGCTCACCAAGCCACGCCCATAGAACCGGTAGTAAAAAAATTTGGATTTCACTACTGGTGTCGGGACTCCTGGGAGGGGAGTGGCAGGGTGGGCGGGGCCAGCCAGGAGTGGGATTTGGGGGTTCCCCGAACTGCACAGAATCTTAGCTAGAGGTTCTCACGAACCCCTGAGAATCCTCAGCAGCCCACCCGTGCCCTCTTCACATATACGCAGAGTTAATCCTTTTTTTCCCCCTCTTCTCTTTTTTGAACAGGGGAAAAGAAAACCTGTCAAATCCTTAGTGATGGATGATAATTCATATAATAACCTTTCTTTTTGGCAGGCACGGGGTCTCCCTAGGCAGCAGACATCAAATGGGGATCCTGCTGTGGGTAAGCATTGTGTCCTTTGATAAAATATCTTATTACACTAACTTGGAAACAGCGGGTTTCGAAAGCCTCTGTACCAGTTACAGATGCTGCTGTCAATCATCGCATCACTTCCTCCCACCCACCCACCCCGCGGTCTGGCTGCGCAGGATGCTCATTGGCTAATTCCAGTACAGGTAATCCTCGCTTTAAGAGCAGAAGGGAGCCCCCCTATTTCTGTGTCGCTGAGTGAGACCGTTGTTCGGTGAATTTTACCCCCATTGTACAATTTTTCACGCCACGGTTGTTAAGTGAATCTGGGTTCCTCATTGTTTGTTAGGTCACAAAAGAGGATTGCATGACCTTGGGCAACGGTCATATGTATGAACCGGTGGCCGAGCCCCGGAATTTCAATCACCTGATCGTGGGGAATGCTGCAAAGGTTGCAGGTGTGAAAAACGGTCGTAAGTCAGTGGCGTTGTAACTTTGAGTGGTCATGAATTGTTGTAAATCGAGGACTACCTGTGGGTTGGGATTATTGTTTTAACCCCTAACCTTGCAGATTGGGTTATGGAATTGTGGCTGTTTTCACAATTTCTGGAAGACAGTAGTTTAGTCAGAAGCCAAATAACAGGTTCTGATAGACAGCAAAATTTACAATGGAGACACATAACAAAAAAGCAACATGGATCTGTACAGCAGTTTTCCAGCAGATGGCAGTAATAAATTGCTTATACTGTAAAAAGATGTAGCAGAGAGAGGGAGTGAGGGAGGGAGGGTGGGAGAGGGAGAGAGAGAGAGGGAAGGAGAGGGAGAGGGAGAGGAATATGATGGAGGATGATAATTGATAGAGAGATGATAGCTTGATTAGAGAGAGACGATGGAGGATGATAGATGATAGAGAGAGATTATATGTATGTATGTATGTATGTATGTATGTATGTATGTATGTATGTATATAAAAGAGAGAGAGAGAGATGATGTGATGTGATATGATATGATGGATGATGGATGATAGATTATGGATCGAGTCAACCTAAGGATTTTGTTTGTGTTTTCTGTCTCAGCTGCCGCCTCCTCCTTTTCTTCCTCCTCCACCTCCACCTTCTCCTTCTCTTCCTTCTTCTTCACCTTTTCCTCTTCCTCCTCCTCCTTCATACTTCTCCTCTCTTCTTCCTATTCCTTCTGCTCCTGTTCCTCCCTTCTTTCTTCTTCTTTTTTCCTATTCCTTCCTTCTCCTCCTTCCTTCCTTCTCTTCCTCCTCCTCCGTTCTTCCTGTTCCTTCTCCTCCCTTCTTCCTTTTTCCTATTCCTTCTCCTCTCTTCTTCCCTCCTCCTCCTCCTCCCTTCCTCCTTCTCCTCCTCCTCTTCTACCTGTTCCTCCTGCTCCTTTTTCACTTCCTTCTTCCTTCCTCCTTCTCCTCCTCCTCCCTCCTTTCTTCTCTTCCTCCTCCTCCCTTCTTCCTGTTCCTTCTCCTCCCTTCTTCCTTTTTCCTATTCCTTCTCCTCTCTTCTTCCCTCCTCCTCCTTCCTTCCTACTTCTCCTCCTCCTCTTCTACCTGTTCCTCCTGCTCCTTCTTCCTCCCTCCTTCTCCTCCTCCTGCCTCCTTCCTGTTCCTTCTCTTCCTTTCTTCCTTTTTCCTATTCCTTCTCCCCTCTTCTTCCCTCCTCCTCCTCCTCCCTCCCCTTCCTACTTCTCCTCCTCTTCTTCTACCTGTTCCTCCTGTTCCTGTTCCTTCTCCTCCCTTCTTCCTTCTTCCTATTCCTTCTCCTCTCTTCTTCCCCCCTTCCTCCCTGCTCCTGTTCCTTCTTCTCTTTGGAGCGATTAACACAAACTTGGATGTTGCCCATAACTCCCCATCATGACATTTCTGGGGCTTTTCATCTACAACCGTAGATGAAAGCAAGGTCAAAGCAACTGAAATATCAATGTTATTTTTAAAAGAATTGATTCTTTTCCATCACAGTGGTAATCCGCTATTGAAACAATGTGCAAATGGCCTTGAGTTTGATTTTTCTCCCTTAATTAAAAGTGACTACGCTCTCGGCCTCCTTCTTTATTCAGTTTTTATATTTATTAAACGAAGCTCAAATTAGTTCTCCAAGGTACCGGTTGAATCTCTGCCTATGCTGGTCGTTTTTAATTATATACTAAATGCCAACATTCCTGTCCTACCCCTGAGTTTTATACTTCATTAAATTGCTGCCAACAGTTTTTTTTTTTTTTTTGATCAGATGCTTTTCTTTCTCAGTGGCCCCAAATTCTGGCTCTCACTTCCAAGTTCCTTCTTGGCAAGAGTGGTGTGTACGCTAGTAAGAACATCGCACTCAGTGCCTGATTCACCACTTAAGAACAAGAGCTCCACAATTCAGTTACTCTTAGATACCGCAGTAATTAACTCCAGCGGGTGAAACAGTACCTTCCCAAATGCAAGATTAGCGGCCGGGCATGGGAGTTAATTCTGTCCCATCCATTCTTCATGATTTGTGTGCAGTTATTCAATCAGAATACAGGTGGGAGGGAGCTTGGAGCAGTGGTGAAATCCAATTTTTTTTTTACTACTGGTTCTGTGGGCATGGCAGGGGAAGGATACTGTAAAATCTCCATTCCCTCCCCAAGCCAGGGAAAGGATACTGAAAAATCCCCATTTCCGCCCGATCAGCTGGGACTTGGAAGGCAAAGAATAGATGGGGGCGGGGCCAGTCAGAAATTTTACTACCGGTTCTCCGAACTACTCAAAATTTCTGCTACCGGTTCTCCAGAACTGGTCAGAACCTGCTGAAACCCACTTCTGGAAGGACCTTGCAAAATCTCCATTCCCACCCCACTCTGGGGCCAGCCAGAGGTGGTATTTGCCGGTTCTCTGAACTACTCAAAATGTCCGCTACCGGTTCTCCGAACTGCTCAAAATTTCCACTATTGGAAATTTCCACTATCCAGAACTGCTGGATTCACCCCTGCCTTGGAGGTCTTCTGGTCCAAGCCAGAGCTGGGCTTCAGCAGGTTCTGACCAGTTCTGGAGAATCGGTAGAGGAAATCGGTAGAGGAAATTTTGAGTAGTTCAGAGAACCAGTAAATACCACCTCTGACTGGCCCCGCCCCCATCTATTCTCTGTCTCCGGAGTCCCAGTTGATTGGGAGGAAATGGGGAAATGTTCCCCTGGAGTGGAGTGGAAATGGAGATTTTACAGTATCCTTTCCCTGCCAGGCCCATCAAGCCACACCCACCAAGCCACGCCCACAGAACCAGTAGTAAAAAAATTTGAATCCCACCACTGGGTCCAACCCCCTGCTCACCATTTCAGACAAAATGGCTGTCTGGTCTCTTCTTAAGAACCTCCATGTCAAAGCAGCAATCAGCCCCGTTATCTTGCCAGGGATAATTGCCCTCAATTAGAGTTGGATCGTGATGTTCTCCTTGTGTATACTTTGAAAAACAAACCAGAATACATTTTCTAATTAAACTCATATTTATTGTAAAGAAAATAAAACATCTCACTATCTAAAGTGGTTACATTTTGGCAAAGATCCCCTGCCTGACCTTCCCTGGCTGGAAAACAAAGAGAATTTTTTTAGAAGAAGAAGAAGAGAAAGGAATGTAGACATGCGCAGTAGATCAGAGATAAGAACTTTGAAAAACAAACCGGAATACATTTTCTAATTAAACTCATATTTATTGTAAAGAAAATAAAATATCTACTATCTAAAGTAGTTACATTTTGGCAAAGATCCGCAGCCTGACCTTCCCTGGCTGGAGAACAAAGAAAAAAATTTTAGAAGAAGAAGAGAAAGGAATGTAGACATGCGCAGTAGATCAGAGATAAGAACTTGGCAAGCTACGGTCTTCTCGTCTCGTCTCGTCTCGTCTCGTCTCTCCTCTCCTCTCCTCTCCTCTCCTCTCCTCCCCTCCCCTCCCCTCCTCTCCTCTCCTCTTCGGAGGTAACTGGTTATCTCATGATGGGTGCTCACCATTGCTCTTTACAGCTTTTAGAGTCTTCTCTGTAGTGGCCGGCACATTCTGCAGCACGGCAACCAATGCTGGTCACAACTGATTTCACGCACCATCATAGAAACCCAGATGGATTAAGTATAGTCTTCTAATCCAATCCTTGCTCAAACCGGAGACCCTATCCCATTTCGGACAAGTAGTTGTCTAATCTCTTCCAAAAAACCTCCAGTGATGCAGCAACCACAACTTCTGGAGGCAAGTAGTTCCACAGGTTAATTGTTTGAACTATCAGGACGTTTCTCCTTCATTCTAAGTTGCTTCTCTCCTTGATTAGTTTCCATCCGTTGCTTCTTGTCCTGCCCTCAGGTGCTTTGGAGAATAGCTTGACTCCCTCTTCTTTGGGGCAGCGCCTCAAGTATTGGAACACCGCTAAATGAGTGGAACTTGTGGAAGGAACCGTCCTCATGGCTGCGAGTAAAGGCTTGGTTTGGCGAAAAGAGAAAATAATGAGACGGGAGGACTTGACGTTCTGCCAGCTCAGTTGCTCTTTTGAAAGCAGCTAATCTTCCATTCCTTAAATGCTCCCTGCAAAACCCCAGTGAGGGTGCATTCAGATCTTAAGCGTCTTTGCCAACCCTTATATATGCCTTGACTTGTTCGGTGGAATTTACTCAAAGCTACAGATGTGCAGGTGACAGCAAGGGCCGTGCAAAATTATTCAAACACCCTCTGCTCTGCCTAGGTAGAATCCCGCACGTGGGGTGAAGAGGTCACCTGTTATCTAAAATATATTTGAGTGCGGTTTTCATATTGCATTTTGGTTTGCTTATATAAGAGCCCGTTTGGTCTAATAGTTAAAAGCACCAGGGTAGAGACCGGGAGATGGTGAGTTCTAGTGCAATTTTAGGCACGAAAGCCAAATGCCAATCACCAGGAGACTGTGAGTTCTAGTCCTGCCTTAGGCATGTAAAACTGGGTGGGTGACTTTGGGCCAATCACCAGGAGACGGTGAATTTTAGTCCTGCCTTAGGCATGAAATTCGGGTGGGTGACTTTGGGCCAATCACCAGGAGACGGTGAGTTCTAGTCCCGCCTTAGGCATAAAAATTGAGTGGGTGACTTTGAGCCAATCACCAGGAGACGGTGAGTTCTAGTCCCGCCTTAAGCATGTAAAGCTGGCTGAGTGACATTGGGCCAATCACCAGGAGACGGTGAATTCTAGTCCTGCCTTAGGCATGAAAATTGAGTGGGTGACTTTGGGCCAATCACCAGGAGACGGTGAATTCTAGTCCCGCCTTAGGCATGTAAAGCTGGCTGGGTGACTTTGGGCCAATCACCAGGAGACGGTGAGTTCTAGTTCCACCTTAGGCATGTAAAGCTGGCTGGGTGACTTTGGGCCAATCACCAGGAGACGGTGAGTTCTAGTCCCGCCTTAGGCATGAAAACAGGGTGGGTGACTTTGGGCCAATCACTAGGAGAGGGTGAATTCTAGTCCCACCTTAGCCAGGAAAGTTGGCTGGATGACTTCAAGCCAGGATATCAGTAAATAAAATAAAAATAGAACCAGGAGGGGCATAATATCACACAATGCAACCTGGAATATCAAAGCTCCTGTGAGGCTTTCCCTGCGTCTAACCGGATTTGAGGATATTTGGCAAACCCCAAATATTTGATCAAGGAGTTGTGACTTCCCATGTGAATTGCAGTCGTTTTTGATACCTGGGTTGCTTTTATATTTCTTTAGCTTCCTATTTCTGTGTTTATGAGACAAAATCAACTCCAGGCTTCTGACAAAAGAAAGGAGGCCTCTAATACTGTATAATTGTGTTTATGGAAGAAAATTGGGCTGCTTGGTGCAATGTTTTATTGGGTCCTCTAAAATTGCATCCCAGAGGATACGTAAAGGTAAAGGTTTCCCTCGCACATCTGTGCTAGTCATTCCTGACTCTAGGGGGCGGTGCTCATCTCAGTTTCAAAGCCGAAGGGCCAGCGCTGTCCGAAGATGTCTCCGTGATCATGTGGCCGGCATGACTCAACGCCAAAGGCGCACAGAACGCTGTTCCCTTCCCACCCAAGGTGGTCCCTATTTTTCTACTTGCATTTTTTACCTGCTTTCGAACTGCTAGGTTGGCAGAAGCTGGGACAAGGAACGGGAGCTCACCCCGTTACGCGGCACTAGGGATTCGAACCGCTGACCTGCCGACCTTTCGATTGACAAGCTCAGCGTCTTAGCCGCTGAGGGATACTTTCCTTTAAATCAGTATTTTCTCAACCCTGACCATTTTAAGATACGTGGACTTCAACTCCCAGAATTCTCTAGCCAGCATGACTGGTTGGGGAAATTCTAGGAGTTGAATCCTACAGATCAACATCTTGGACATTCAGATATTGACCCGTGGACGTAAAACCTTAAAGGCCTATTTGTCTGGGGATCCAGGAATGAGTCTGGACGACGCTTCCATTTTGAAAGCAGGATGTTCTAAAGCTGTTAGGAAGAATCATTGAATCAGAATCAGAATAGAGGTCTTCCGGGAGGCCTCTATTCTCTTCCGGAGAGAATAGGCCGGAGAAAACAGGCTCCCCTGCTCCTCCGGAGACCCGAGGCCGGAAATGGCCTGTTTCTGGATTTTTGGCAGGCCCGTTCTTCGCCCTCGCAGAGCTTCCGCTCAAGCCCTGTACTTACCTGGCATCCAAAACGGGCAATGTGGAGACTCCTGGGAGGAGTGGGGTGGAATGGGCATGCTCACACGTCTCCCGCATGGTGCGGCAGAGACTTGAAAATCAGCTGGCTGGTTGGAGGCACGCATGTATGCGCCGTGGAGCTGACCTAGGGCGATGGCTCGCGTGCCCGCAGAAATAGCTCCGTGTGCCACCTGTGGGTTCGCCATCCCGGCCCTAGACCATTTCAGACAAGTGACTGTCCAGTCTCTTCTTCAAAACCTCCAGTGATGAAGTATCCACAACTTCTGGTGGCAAGCAGTTCCATTGGTTCATTATCCTCACTGTTAGGAAGTTTCTCCTTCATTTCAGGATGAGTTTCCATCCATTGTTTCTTGTCCTGCCTTCAGGTGCTTTGGAGAATAATTTGACCCCGTTCTTTTTTGTGGCAGTCCCTCAAATACTGGAATACTGCTATCACCTCGCCTGTAATTCTTCTTTTTCCTTAGACTAGCCAAACCCAAATCCTGCAGTCGTTCTTCCTACGTTTTAGTCTCCAGAGGTGGACAACTATTTATGCTGTTGTTCATAGCAGCACGACTGAAAGGGGAAGTGGGCCCGATCCTCGTAGACGATGCTTGCCACACAATGCTTTGTTAAGTTGTCAGCTTGCAAGAAATTGTAGATCTGCTCCAGAATAGAATGTAAAAAAAAAATTTAGTATCCCCAGCAAGAGATACTAAAGAGACAACAATTGCACGAAAAGGCAGCCAAGATTTGAAGAGAAGGGATTGGAGTGAAGGACCATAGCTTAAAGAATCTAATCTGAAGAGCAAAACTGGAGAAATTGTTCTTTCTTAAAGAGCAAAGAAAGAAGACAAGACCGTTTTAAACCGGTCCTCTGAATCCACATTGTTCACCTCCAGCCACAGACAAAGAGCAAAGGAATAAAAGAAGCCACAACGGAAAGCGGAGAATATCGCGTGAGTAATCTACACAGTACTGGTGGCAACAAAGTGGAGACAAGGAAGAGAGAGATCAAACAGAACATCTAGATCTAGTAGCCAGAGAAGAAGAAAAAATAACAAAGGAAACCAACCAGAAGACATTTACCACTTACAATGCAAGGACTGTAACAGCCACTGTGAAGGACAGACCGATAGAAAACTAGCAGAGCTCATTCATGAACACTAACTACTGGTAGCAGTCAGGAGACAGGACAACATCTCCTTAATCATGGACAGACGCAACCAATTGGAAGCACGGCATTCAGACAACTGAACCATCAACAGGCCCATAGAGATAAACCTCATTTACATGCACGCAATCCATCCATCAAAATGCAATCAAAAGCCTGGGAAGGGATCAAACAACTGGAACACAACACATCCTCTCCAGCTGCCAACACGCAGATGAGCAGCAAATAACTCCAGACAAAAAAAAAAAAAACTATCAGGGATGAAACACAGATTGTTTCATTCCGCCACTGTGTTGACATGGTTAAGTTTGTAATTTCTTTCCCAAAGTTTTTGCCAATTGTCTAATTCTCTCTCTCTCTCCCTCCCTCCCTCCCTCCCTCCCTCCCTCCCTCTCTCTCTCCCTCCCTCCCTCCCTCCCTCCCTCCCTCCCTCCCTCCCTCCCTCTCTCTCTCTCTCTCTCTCTTTTTCACCCTACCCTTCTGATGTAATTCACCGAAAAGACAGCCCGGCTGTAGAAAGGTTTCCCTCATTTATCATTCCCCTCCTTTTCCCTTGTGCCAATTGTGACTTAGCAACTTCGTAAGAGGAAATGGCCTTCATTCCTGACCGCCTTTTTGAAAATTGTGCACTTATCACAATGCCTCGGGTAACGTAACCCTATCTCAGGCACTTCCAACCTTGCACAACATTATTTGCACACGTCTTAAGTGACCCGCAAGATGTGATTGAGGTTTTGAACGGATTTGAGGAAGTTAGATTATGCTGGGAATGAAACCTGACCGATGAAGGTAATGGCCTCCACGCTTCCTTCTGTCGTGACACCTGTTGAGAGTGGGTCATCAAGTGATGGGATCCATGAGGTGTGGGGGTCCTTGGTGCTCTCTGAGTGGGTTGGTTTTGTTCTAGACATCTCATGACCCATCTAGGTAACGTCATCAGTGTCAGAGTGGAGTGGGTTTTGTGGAATGGAGGAGGATTATGGGTGCTCTCTGAGCTGGGTTTTCTTCTAGACATCTCATGACCCAGCTAGGTAATGTCATCAGTGACAGAGTGGAGTGGGTTTTGTGGAATGGGGGAGGATTATGGGTGCTCTCTGAGCTGGGTTCTCTTCTAGACATCTCATGACCCAGCTAGGTAACACCATCGGTGTCAGACAGGAGTGGGTACTTAGAAGTACTTAAGAGTAACAGAGTCGGAATGGACCTTGGAGGTCTTCTAGTCCAACCCCCTGCTCAGGCGGGAAACCCTATACTTCTCCCATTTCAGACAAACAGTTATCCAATCACTTCTTAAAAACTTCCAGTGTTTTGTGGAATGGAGGAGGACTGTGGGTTCCTTGGTGCTCTCTGAGCTGGGCTTTCTTCTAGACATCTCATGACCCAACTAGGTACTATCATCAGTGTCAGACAGGGGTGGGGATCTGTGGAATGGAGGAAAAGGGGGACTGTGGGGGGTCCTTGGTGCTCTCTGAGCTTGGAAGACATTTCACGACCCAATTAGGTAACATCATCAGTGCTCAAATGGAATGGTGTACAAGCCAAGCTCTTGTACATAAACAGAGAGAATAGCTTGACTCCCTCTTCTTTGGGGCAACCCCTGAGATATTGGAAGACTGCTATCATGTCTCCCCTAGTCCTCCTTTTCATTAAACTAGACCTACTCAGTTCCTGCAACCGTTCTTTATATGTTTTAGCCTCTAGTCCCCTAATCCTCTTTGTTGCTCTTCTCTGCACTCTTTCCAGAGTCTCAATACCATTTTTACACCGTAGTCCAAAAAAAAATACAGTTGCAATTTTAAGAAAGATACAAAAGGGAAAAAATACATTTGCAGGTTTTACGAAAGATACAAAAGGGAAAAAAATAAACTTGCAGGTTTTAAGAAAGACACAAAAGCTAAAAATACCCTCCCAAGTTTTAAGAAAGATACAAACCCATCTGGGAAAAAAGTAAAGTAACCCATATATTTGCTATTTGTGAAATGTTATCCACAATCTTCCCCCCTCCCTCTTGTTCAATATATTATGTATTGCATATTCAATATTCATACAATCAATGTTATTGGGCGAACAGCTGTTTCTGACGCATCACCTCTATCAAAGATATGCATTGTTTTTTTTCTGACCGAAAATGCATCGTTGGAAGAGACTCAAGCAGGCAGAGATGGCCAGGGCTGTCCGCTCTGTAAATGGTAAGACGACATAACATCACGTTTTGGGAATCAATTCTTCTTGCACGCCTGCATTTTGCAAAATAAAGCAAAATGGCAGCATGTCTGTAGTTGGCCAAAGAAAGAAAAAAAATATTGCACGCCTGGATTTTGCAAAAATAAAGCCAAATTAGAGCATGACTGTATTTGGCCAAAGAAAGAACAAAAAGAATGCACGCCTGTACTTTGCATAATAATAATAACAACAACAACAACAACAACAATAATAATAATAATAATAAGTACCATGTCCAAGAATTTTAGAAGATACATCAAGAAATTGCAACTTCTGCAATAACACCAGCAGAACTGCAAAAAACTGCGCTACTACGCTAAGAAGGTACTTGGTTGATCCCTAGGACGCTGGCAGCAACCCGTATCAACCATTAGCACCAGTCAGTGGTATTTGTGATGCATTTTTGAATATACGGTTGACTGAGTTTCATTTTTAATGATTAAAAGAGAATAATAATAATAATACTTATAAAATTACTTGGTTGATACGTAGGTTGCTGGCAGCAACCCGTATCAACCATCAGCACCAGTCAATTATATTTGTGTTACATTTTTAAATGTTCAGTTAACTTTCATGTTTAATTAATAAAAGAGATAATAATAATAATTACTTGATTGATACCTAGGACGCTGGCAGCAACCCGTATCAACCCTCCGTGTCAGTCAGTAATATCTGTAATACATCTTTAAATGTTCAGTTGATTGAGTTTCATATTTGATGAATAATAATAATAATAATAATAATAATAATAATAATAATAATAATAATAATAATAATAATAATAATAATAATAATAATGGGCTCTTGTTGATGGAGTTTCATCTTTAATGAATAAAAGAGATAATAATAATAATTACTTGATTGATACCTAGGATACTGGAAGCAACCCTTATCAACCATCAGTGCCAGTCAGTAATATTGATACATCTTTAAATGTTGACTGAGTTTCATGTTTGATGAATAAAAGTAATAATAATAAAATAAATAAATAAATAAATAATAATAATAAGGCTCTTGTTGATGGAGTTTCATCTTTAATGAATAAAGATAATAATAATAATAATAATAATAACAACAACAACAACAATAATAATAATGCTTTTGTTGACTGAGTTTCATGTTTAATGAATAAAAGAGCTAATAATAATTACTTGATTGATACCTAGGATGCTGGCAGCAGCCCGTATCAACCATCAGTGCCAGTCAGTAATATTTCTGATACATCTTTAAATGTTCAGTTGACTTGAGTTTCATGTTTGATGAATAAAAGTAATAATAAATAAATAAAATAATAACAACAACAACCAGCCTCAAAGGCTGTGAATCTCACTACAGATTTAATAATAATAATAATAATGGTGATGATGATGGAACAAGCTGCCTCCTGAAATTCGTTTGATCCCGGACTTCCGCCCTTTCCGAAAGGCCCTTAAGACTTATTTATTCCAACAAGCCGGCCTTGCTTGATCAATTTTAATGGGGTTTTAAAATTTTTGGTACTATTAATCTCTGGGGTTTTCAATTGGGTATTTTAACGGGGTTCGAGACTTTTATTTTGGAACGCCAACGATTTAATCTAATTTTAAATTTTTTAAATATTTGTATTATATGTGCTTTAATTTGGCTGTTCACCGCCCTGAGTCCCCCTCCCGGGGAGAAGGGCGGTATATAAATTGAAATAAATAAATAAATAAATATTTAATGAAGATAATAATAATAATAATAATAATAATAATAATAATAATAATAATAATAATAATAATAATAATAATATGATAGTAGTAGTTGTAGTAGTAGTTGTATTATTAGTATTATTGGTATCATTATTATTACTATTACTATTATTATTATTATTATTAGTAGTAGTAGTAGTAGTAGTAGTAGTAGTAGCAGCAGCAGCAATAATAGCCGTAGGAAAAGGCGTGCAGCTGCCACAGCTCCCTAAGAAATCTCAGCCCAGCTGAGCGCCCGGCCGGCCCAGCCCAGCAACGGAGTTAACCTGCAAACAGAGACAGCCAAGCTCAGCGAATCCCGGGCAGCCCTCGGACTGTACCAAAGCGCCAGGTGTGGCGGGGGGGGGGGTGGAAGCCAAGTTGCAAAAACCCGGGCTAAAGGGGAGGACGAAGCCTACCTGTCCCTGGAAGGGGCGTGAAGGCTCGTGGCCAAGACTCCCCCAAAGGAAGGACGTGTGTGTGTGGGGGGGGGAAGGTCTGTACCACCCACCTACCCCTACTGGAGACCCCCCCCATTTTGTTCGGAGTGGGCGAGTCCTGATTTGAATGAAACGGCCGGTGGGGCTCGGGGGTCCCCCCGCCTCCTTCTCATCCTCGACTCTCCCCCCCCTCCGCCCCCCCCCCCCTCCGGGCGGTGGGTGTGGCGCGTGGGCCGGGCCAGGCGACGCCCCCGCCCCTCCCCTCGCGGAGGGGGACAGGACCGGCGCGCTGAAGATTCAGGGGGCTCAGAGGCGCCCGGGAGCGATCGGCGCCGGAGGGGCTTTGGGGGTCCCGCCGCCGGCTTTCATAAGAGGGTCCCCCCGGCTGGAGGGCTCGGCTTGGTGGGCAGGAGGCGCCAGGTGAGTCCATTCCCCCCCCCCAGGGCTCTTTTTCTTGCGGTCCAGCATCCTTACCTGCGGGACAGGTAAGAGGTTTTCTTGGCTCCTGGCTGGTTTTTTTCCCAAGCCAGGCTGGCAGTTCAACAGGTGCAGCCCTGGGGAACTTCTGCCTGCAGATCTGCTGCTTTTGACTCAACCCCATCCTGAACAGAATTAATGTGTGTGTGTGTGTGTGTGTGTGTGTGTGTGTTTGGGTTGGTTTGCTGCAGGAGAGGGGTGAAAGGGAGTCACAGGTTGCTGACACCTGGTCTATGGAGATTCTCAGCCAGCCAGCCATTCCAGGTTACGGTTGTCTCCCAAAGTGCTTTCTTTTCTCTTTTTTCCCTTTCCAAGAGGCGACTGGACTTTCTTTCTTTCTTTCTTTCTTTCTTTCTTTCTTTCTTTCTTTCTTTCTTTCTTTCTTTCTTTTCTTTTTTTTGAAGAGGTTTCACTTCTCCTCCCGAGAAGCTTCTTCCACTCTGACCGAGAGGAGATGGTTGAAATCCTTCCATTCCCCCATCAGAATGGAAGATTGTCTCCCAAAGTGCTTTTTCTTTTCTTTTTTCCTTTTCAAGAGGCGACTAGATTTACTTTCTTTCTTTCTTTGTCTTTTTTTCTTTTGAAGAGGTTTCACTTCTCCTCCCGAGAAGCTTCTTCCACTCTGACCGAGGTGAGATGGTTGAAATCCTTCCATTCCCCCATCAGAATGGAAGATTGTCTCCCAAAGTGCTTTTTCTTTTTTTTTTCCTTTCCAAGAGGCGACTGGACTTGCTTTCTTTCTTTCTTTGTTTTTTTCTTTTGAAGAGGTTTCACTTCTCCTCCCGAGAAGCTTCTTCCACTCTGACCAAGGTGAGATGGTTGAAATCCTTCCATTCCCCCATCAGAATGGAAGATTGTCTCCCAAAGTGCTTTTTCTTTTTTTTTTCCTTTCCAAGAGGCAACTGGATTTACTTTCTTTCCTCCTTTGTTTTTTTTTCTTTTGAAGAGGTTTCACTTCTCCTCCCGAGAAGCTTCTTCCACTCTGACCGAGGTGAGATGGTTGAAATCCTTCCATTCCCCCATCAGAATGGAAGATTGTCTCCCAAAGTGCTTTTTCTTTTTCTTTTTTCCTTTCCAAGAGGCGACTGGACTTACTTTCTTTCTTTCTTTCTTTCTTTTCTTTTGAAGAGGTTTCACTTCTCCTCCCGAGGAGCTTCTTCCACTCTGACCGAGAGGAGATGGTTGAAATCCTTCCATTCCCCCATCAGAATGGAAGATTTCTCCCAAAGTGCTTTTTCTTTTTTTTTTTTCCTTTTCAAGAGGCGACTGGATTTTCTTTCTTTCTTTCTTTGTTTTTTTTTCTTTTGAAGAGGTTTCACTTCTCCTCCCGAGAAGCTTCTTCCACTCTGACCAAGGTGAGATGGTTGAAATCCTTCCATTCCCCCATCAGAATGGAAGATTGTCTCCCAAAGTGCTTTTTCTTTTTTTTTTTCCTTTCCAAGAGGCGACTGGATTTACTTTCTTTCCTCCTTTGTTTTTTTTCTTTTGAAGAGGTTTCACTTCTCCTCCCGAGAAGCTTCTTCCACTCTGACCGAGGTGAGATGGTTGAAATCCTTCCATTCCCCCATCAGAATGGAAGATTGTCTCCCAAAGTGCTTTTTCTTTTTTTTTCCCTTTCCAAGAGGCGACTGGACTTACTTTCTTTCTTTCTTTGTTTTTTTCTTTTGAAGAGGTTTCACTTCTCCTCCCGAGAAGCTTCTTCCACTCTGACCGAGAGGAGATGGTTGAAATCCTTCCATTCCCCCATCAGAATGGAAGATTGTCTCCCAAAGTGCTTTTTCTTTTTTTTTTCCTTTTCAAGAGGCGACTGGACTTTCTTTCTTTCTTTCTTTGTTTTTTTTTCTTTTGAAGAGGTTTCACTTCTCCTCCCGAGAAGCTTCTTCCACTCTGACCGAGGTGAGATGGTTGAAATCCTTCCATTCCTCCATCAGAATGGAAGATTGTCTCCAAAGTGCTTTTTCTTTTTTTTTTTTCCTTTTCAAGAGGCGACTGGATTTACTTTCTTTCTTTGTTTGTTTTTTTTTCTTTTGAAGAGGTTTCACTTCTCCTCCCGAGAAGCTTCTTCCACTCTGACCGAGAGGAGATGGTTGAAATCCTTCCATTCCCCCATCAGAATGGAAGATTGTCTCCCAAAGTGCTTTTTCTTTTTTTTTTTCCTTTTCAAGAGGCGACTGGACTTACTTTCTTTGTTTGATTTTTTTTCTTTTGAAGAGGTTTCACTTCTCCTCCCGAGAAGCTTCTTCCACTCTGACCGAGAGGAGATGGTTGAAATCCTTCCATTCCCCCATCAGAACGAAAGAAGCTTCTTGGGAGGAGAAGCGAAACCTCTTCAAAGGAAAAGAAAAAAAGAAACAAACCAAAGAAAGCCACTAGAATATAAACTGACAGCATTTATTTATTTATTATATATATATATATATATATATATATATATATATATATATATATATATATATATATATATATAATAAATAAATAGAATAAATATATATAAAATAAAATAAAATAAATATATAAAATATATATATGCTGCGCTTCTCCGGAGACTCAGGGTGGCTTACAATGCGTTAAACAATAGCCTTCATACTTTTGTATATTTTATACAAAGTCAGCTTATTGCCCCCACAAACTGGGTCCTCAATTGACCCACCTTAGAAAGGATGGAAGGCTGAGTCGACCTTGAGCCTGGGGAGTTTCGAACTGGTGTAATTGCAGGCAGCTGGATGTTAAATGCATTAATCCCACTCCTTCCTAGCGCCGATGACGTTACCTAGTTTGATAATGAGACGTCTGCACGAAAATGTCTATGGAGATTCTCAGCCATCCATTCCAGGCCCCCCAAAAGTGCCTTTTTTTCCTTTTTTTCCCTTTTGAAGATGTTTTGCTTCTCGTCCTGAGAAGCTTCTTCCACTCTGACTGAGATGAGATGGTTGAAATCCTTCCATTCCCCCGTCAGAATGGAAGAAGCTTCTTGGGATGAGATGCGAAACGTCTTCAAAAGAAAAGAAAAAAAAAACCAAAGAAAGTCCTGTTACCTCTTGATGGCCTAAGAATCTCCATAGACATAGAATCTCCGTAGACATTTTCGTGCAGACGTCTCATTACCAAACTAGGTAACGTTATCAGCGCTAGGAAGGAGTGGAATTATGCTGTCAGTTTATATTCTAGTGGCTTGCCCTGTCAGCGGTCTTAGAAATTCTTGAGTTGTGGCTCCTTTAGCAGTTTCTTGATTGGGGTGTTTGTTGACTTGATTTGTTGATCTGATGTTAACTTTGGAGTTGATCTATGTTGATCTGAATGTTGATTATTGGTGGAGAATTTGCTGGAGTCTTTTTCTTCTGTTTTGGGCTGGTGGATGGTCTCTTTTGCATAATCTGTAGATGTTGTCATGTCTGTTGATGGCTGATTTATCAGAGGGCCAGGTTTTTAAAAATCCCCTGGCGTTTTTGGTCTAGGATGGTCACAGAGTAGGAAGGAACCTCCGAGATCTTCTATATGGACGTCAAAAGGTCCATCTGGCTATTATAGCACAGTAACTTTTTAATCATTGGTTGATTGGTTGCATAGCATGTTCACAAACTATTTCAGGAAAAAGGAAGGAATGCAGAAATAAGATACAAAACACAAAGCACAAAAATTAATAATAATAAGGAATAACTTCCTCCTGAGATGCCTGGGCAATAATCCAAAGGAGAATGATCAAAAGTTTTTTGATCGGTGAAATTTGGCTGCTTTCCAAATCCCTAGCCCCCCACCCCACCCCCTGGACAATCCAAAAATAACATAGCAGGTGGGAGAATGGAATAAGAGATGGGGAACAGTTGTATTTTTGGAAGAATTGCATTATTATTATTATTATTATTATTATTATTATTATTATTATTATTATTATTATTATTATTATTATTATTATTGAAGAGGCTTTTAGTCTCTCTAAACCTAATGTCTTAAAAGTAAGGGGAGGATGCTTGGGAAATTGGGAAATTGCTTTTCCTGAATTTGGAGAGAAATCCTGTAGAGTAGAGGTGTCCATCCTTGGCAACTTGTCAACTCCCACAATTCTGGCTGGGGAATTCTGGTGAAATTGAAGTCCACAAGTTGAGATCTTAATATTAGAAGAAGAAAAATCCTCTTTAATGCCTTTTGGTGTCTGGAGAGGAAATAGATGAGAGGCGCAGACCATCTCCTTTTCGATTTTGTGGTTTTGTTGAGAACGTTAAAAATATGCTCAGATACCCGTCCTGTTTTTAAAAATGGATATATCTTCTTTCGGCTATGAAAAACTACACAGCTATTTTGTTCTGATGGGAGAGAAAAGGAATTGTTGTGCCATTCTTTTACCTTTCCTCCAACTCTTCTCTTCCTTCCTCTTTCTCCTCCTACTTTCTTCGTTCTTCCTCTCCTTCTCTTTCCTACTCCCTCTTCCCTTCTTCCACTCCTCTCTTCTTCCCCCCTTCTAACCTTCTCTCCTACTCCTCTTTCCCCTCCCTTTTCTTCCTCTCCTTTTCCCGTTCTTCTTTCTCCTCTCCTCTCTTCTCCCTTCCTCTCTCTCTATTCCTAGGGAAGGTATTTTTTTGAACCTTTGGGGCTGCCCTTTAAATTGTTCATGGCTGCGTTGCAAATGTGGGATTATTTTGGCAGTTTTTGTCGATGTTTGACTCCCTTGATGAAGTTTTGATCAAGTTTGACCAAGTCAGAGGCACCTTGGGCCTTGCACAAGGAAGCAATTGATGTAATGTCACCAACAACATAAGCTCGGGAGTGAGTGATTATGTTTTTATTTTTTTGAATCTGTTTTATTGGTGCATTTTTTCATTAAAAACATTAAAAAAATATTCCTGTCTATCTGAATAGCATGTTGATCTGGGCATAATTAATTTGAAGTCAACATACAACCATAACCCTAATCATACTAGTCATCTTAATAAACATATCAATATTAATCATAAAATAATAAAACAATTTGTTTATCCATCTTGCAACATTTTCGATAAAGATTTTTTATTATCTCTTTGAATTCTTTTTTAAATCCTAACCTCTGTTTCTGTTAGTTAACCATTGGTAAAACATATCCCATGTTAAAAAGTATTCTGTGTTTTTCCTTTTCTTTTATCTTAAGTGTCAATCTATCCATTCTAATTTTTTTTTTTTATTACACTTTCATCTGTCGGGACCTCATCATTTTTCCATTGTTGTGCAAACACTCTTCTTGCTACCGTTCCTACATGCAAAATTAAATATGTATTCCCTTTATTGAACTGTTCCGGTAGTATCCCCAGCAGAAATATTTCCGGTTTCAAATCTATGTGTTGTTGTTTTTTCTAACCAAGTATGTATTTTAGTCCAGTATTTTATTTATTTTTTTTGCCTTTGGGCATGTCCACCACATATGATAATATGAACCTGGTGTCTAATTACACTTCCAACATTTAGTTTGCAAACATCTTAGCTAACCTCACGGGTGGAAAATGCCATCCATAAAACATGTTGTATAGATTTTCTTTATAGGCCGTTGACGTTGTTAATTTATAGTTTCTATCCCACAATTTCTGCCCTTTGTCTAATTCTATTGACATTAAGCTCGGGAGAAAGTGTCGAGTTGGAAAAAACAGCATCCATCTGGATTTATTTATTTTTTTACAAAAAAAACCTTGCTTTCCTTACTTCCGTTTGAATGATTTCTTTGGGGGGGGGGTGCTGTATATTAGCATGGCTACAGGTGGATTCAGCACTGTCTTCCTTTTATAGCTTTTTCCTGTGAAAATTTGTCTCCCGTGTTATTTTATATGTTACGTCTTTACGAATAGAGTATGTAACATTTCAATTTACATATCTTGCCTCAGTGGTGAAATCCAATTTTTTTTTACTGTGGGTGTGGCTTGGTGGGCATGATAGGGGAAGGTTACTGCAAAATCTCCATTCCCACCCCACTCCAGGGGGAAGGATATTGCAAAATCTGCATTCCCACCCACTCCAGGGGAAGTATACTGCAAAATCTCCATTCCCACCACACTCCAGGGGAAGGATACTGAAAAATCCCCATTCCCACCCCACTCCTGGGGGAAGGATATTGCAAAATCTCCATTCCCTCCCCACTCCAGGGAAAGTATACTGCAAAATCTCCATTCCCACCACACTCCAGGGGAAGGATACTGCAAAATCCCCATTCCCACCCCACTCCAGGGGAAGGATACTGCAAAATCCCCATTCCCACCCTACTCTGGGGCCAGCCGGAGGTGGTGTTTGCCGGTTCTCCGAACCACTCAAAATTTCCGCTACCGGTTCTCCGGAACCTGTCAGAACCTGCTGGATTTCACCCCTGCGATGCATTTTCATGTTGAAATGCAGGAAAATAACAGTTGTAAATCCTTCAGTCCAAGACGGTGTGTCTTCCCTTGTTTAAAACTCCTGCCGTTTCTCGATAGTTCCAGCATTTACTACATTGAAGAGTTTATATGTTCACCTCTCAGTATAGCAATTATTACACAGCAGCTCACAAAATAAGCTCAAGAGTTGTGATGACCAGCATGGTCAACAGTGCACAGGGCTAAGAGGAGAAAGTTCACTCATGAACTTAGCCGGCATATGATATTCCCTGCTACCCCCCAATTAGCGTTGCTTGTGGTACAATTGGCCCAGGGGGCACTGTGGGTGCTGTGTTACTTTGAAGCGGGTGTTGCTATCAGTTTCTCATTCTTTCTGCTGGGGTGGATGCCGCGCATTCATGTTTGCTCTTCCAGCTGATTCAGAGGAAGGCAAGGACAAAATGTACAAGGTCTGTAGGAGAGGCAGTTGGGTGGAATTCTGGAAACTGTACTTACTATGGCATTAATTAACACATATATTAATTTTATGTTGGCTAGTCTCCCTGTGTTAACAACTCCTCCTCCTCCTCCTCTCCTCTCCACATACTCCACTCCCTTCTAGCACTGAGGATTTTCCCTAGTTGGGTCTGTCAGAAAACAACTAACTTCAGAGAATACTAAGGACCTCCCAGCTTTCCTCCTTCTCCTTTACCTGTTAGGGTGTCAAGGCAGATACAAAATTCTGGCTCTTGCTCTTTTGATGGCCTCAACCATTGTTAACTGATGTTGTTGTTGTGCGATGTCGTCTCTCATCCTGTTCTGGCTTTTTTGCCTCCTGTTCTTTCACTTTCTCCACTTCGTGTATACGTCTTCTACGGTGTGGAATTCCACGACGTCCCTGTGTTGACTGCCGGGACACAACGCTGCGCGGTTCCATTTAAGAAAAAATACAGCGCTGAATTTCCACCGGATGTTTCTTGTAATGCCCGTTTGGGGTCTTCTCTGTATTTCCACAGGGCCTTTAAGATTCTGATTTACCGCCTGCGACGCCGATCTGTACGACAACCATGCCAATTCTAAGGAGCAGCTTGGGGTCCGCCGACCACAATATTGCAAGCGAGCTTTCTAGCCTGCATGAAACGATATTTTCCAGTGAAATACTGCCTCCTGACATCAGTTCGACAGAGGCGGTTGTGAAAAACGGCTATCAAGACTCCCTGTACCTCAGTGCCGCCCAGATTTTCCAAAGCGTCCGTAATGAAAAACCTCACGATAAAATCCTGGTGAAATACGGAACCTGGCCATTGCCATCTCTTCCGGATTTCAAAGACGAAGAATTCCAGCGTTTGTCCTACGAACTGGCTTTCAGCGCTCTAAAATGTAAGTAGAAAACGCATTTACGGGTTCCTGTCAGGGTTCCAAGTAATACACCCATAATAATCAGAACTCCGAGGCAGGTAGATTCCTCAAAAAACAGTTTTATTGGCTATATCATATTGGCACAGGCTGGTGAAAACCGACTCTTAACGATTCCCGTGGTTTTCACCTAATTACCGTATTTTTCAGACTATAAGATGAATTGGAGCATAAGACGCAACTACCTTTTTGGGGGAGGAAAACAAGAAAAAAACCTGCCTATGCCCACTCACTGCCACCTCTTGGCCGCAGCCCATTTGCCGCCACTGTGGCCCATTCTCCGTTGCTCGTTCGCCGTAGCTTGTTCGCTGTGGCTGCGGCTCATTCGCCGCGGCCACAGCCCGTTCAGCACGGCCTGTTCACCATCGCAGCGGCCCATTCACCGTGGCCCGTTTGCTACCACCGCTCCCCGTTCACCGTGGCCCGCATTGTCAGAAGGATGGATGGCTATGTAAATATTTAAAAACCATGTAAATATTTTAAAAACTGGAAAATACATCAATTAAAACATGCATCACTACCAAAAGAAGAAAAAAAAAGAATTGGACTCAGTCCGTGCAAACATAACGCCATCGAATCTCCCAGCACTTGGAGGAATCTTCCATTTTTAAGCTTTACGGAAGACTCTGTGAAAGTTTTCCCATCCCTCCCCAAAGTCAATCACCATCTATTTATCCCGAAAGGTCAGTCATGAATGAAAGTGAGCTGGCGAGAGAGTTACCCCAGGTAACCTGCAAAACACAGACAGCTATGTCTGAATTGGTGTGCCAAAAGATAGGAACCCAGTCTGAGTCCATGGCAACGGCTGAAAATGGTTCCCCAGGTTGAGAGGAGAATCTGTTGTTTTCTCTCAGTGAGCTGTCTCTTCCATGGGTTAGATTTAATATAACAATGCCATTAAGGAATTGACAAAAGTACAAGGATTTTATCATATCGCTAAAGATGGGGGCCTGAATTCAAAAATTGGAGCTTAAGTCTGATTCCTTCCTTTGCTCTTGGAATACGGCATCCAGTTTTGGCTGCCACACTATAAAAATTGTTGTGGAGACTCTAGAAAGAGTACAGAGAAGAGCTGGAGGATAAAATACCGTAGTTTTCGGAGTATAAGATGCACCAGAATATAAGACGCACCTTTGTTTTTGGGGAGGAAAATAGGAAAAAAAAATTCTACCTGCCAGGTATTCATCTGGCTAGTCCTTTGCCTGGTCAGCTTCAGCACATTAGTTCACTCATTGGTTTTGAGGCTGGGGCTGGTTGGGGCTAAAAAACAGCTGATCATCAGAGGGAGCAGCAGTTAGAAAAGCAGGCAAAGCACAGAAGATAGCTTCTCTTGCATTGGGGCTGAAAAGCAGCTTCTAAAACACAGCTGATTGTCAGAGGGAGCAGCAATTAGAAAAGCAGACAAAACACAGAAAAAAGCTTCTCTTGCATTGGGGTTGAAAAGCAGCTCCTAAAGCACAACTGATTGTCCGAGGGAGCAGCAATTAGAAAAGCGGGCAAAGCACGGAAGAGCGCTTTGCTCACGTTGGGGCTGAAAAACAGCTTCAAAAGCACAGCTGACCCTCGAAGGGAGCTCCAGTGACTAAAGCAGGCAAAGCTGAAGGAGTAAGAGAAGGCAGCAGCTGTTCCAGGTAGCCATTTTGGGCACCATGTGGGGTTAAATTCCGAGTATAAGATGCACCCAAATCTTCAGCCTCTTTTAGGAGGGAAAAAAGTGCGTCTTATATTCTGAAAAATACGGTACATGAAGAACGGTTGCTGGAATTGGGTATGTCTAGTTTAATGAAAAGAAAGACCAGGGATGACATGATAGCAGTCTTCCGATATCTAAGGGGTTGCCATAATAAGAAGAGGTCAATTTATTCTCCAAAGCACCCAAAGGCAGGACAAGAAGCAACGGGTGGAAACTAATCAAGGAGAGAAGCAACCTAGAGGGCCTCCAGGGTGGGGGGGAGGCTGTTTTCACCCTCCCCAGGCTCCTAGAAAGGCTCTGGAGGCTGGGGAGAGAAAAACGGGCCTTCCCCACCACCACCCGGAGGCAGGAAACAGCCTGTTTCCCTACTTCCAGTTGGCCCGGAAGGCCCAAAAATCAGCTGGCGCCAGAGCTGAGCTTGCTGCTCACCGATACGGCTACACGCGCCACCTGTGGCATAGTTCACCATCACGGGTATAGGGTCTGCTTGGACGGAGGGCTTGAGTAGGTGACTTACAAGGTCCCTTCCGACTCTGTTATTCTGTATCTATATATCTTATTTTCAGGTTGTTAAACATTTTGAACGGCATCTGATCCTTTGAAGATCACTGTGCGATCGCTTGCCATGCCTTTCCTTATCTTCTTTTCTCCTTTTCTCCCCTATAGATCAAGAAGTTTTGGAATATATGTTGATAGACAGTGGCGTTTACCCCTTGCAATCAATAGTGAGTAGACCCCGAATTCGTTGTTCAAATATTAGCCTTGTTTCCATTGCAGCATAGTTCGATCTTATCGGAGACGCCTTGGGTATCATGTTAAAAAATAAATAAATAAATATAATTTTCATATATTGCTTGGAGGTTCCACCAAGGTTGGTGCAGGGGAGACTAACACCATCATCCTAGGCCAGGCGTTTTGCAGGAGGTCAAAAAAAACAACAACAACCCACGATGGTGCCTGGAAATGTACAATCAAGGTTTCATGCGTGGTCCAAGGCGGGTTCCAGGAGTTTCGTCATGACCCACATCTTAACTTTTTGGATCCCTCCCCTCGGACGTGAATTACGTTCTCCAAAACACTTTCTTGAGCCCAGTTTATCCAGTTCCGACTTGTGATGGCGCAGTGGTTAGAGTGTAATATTGCAGGCTACTTCCGCTGACTGCCGACTGCCTGCAATTTGGCAGTTCGATTCTCACCAGGCTCAAGGTTGACTCAGCCTTCCAGCCTTCTGAGGTGGCTAAAATGAGGACCCAGATTGTTGGGGGCAAGAGGCTGACTCTGTAAACCGCTTAGAGAGGGCTGTAAAGCATTGTGAAGCGGTATCTAAGTCTAAGTGCTATTGCCCTTCCTTCCTTCCTTCCTTCCTTCCTTCCTTCCTTCCTTCCTTCCTTCCTTCCTTCCTTCCTTCCTTCCTTCCTTCCTTCCTTCCTTCCCAGTGATTAGAATGCAGTATTTCAGGCTAACTCTGCCCACTGCCAGCAGTTCGATCCTGACTGGCTCAAGGTTGACTCAGCCTTCCATCCATCCGAGGTTGGTAAAATCACAACCCAGATTGTTGTGTGGCAAGAGGCTGACTCTGTAAACCGCTTAGAGAGGGCTGCAAAAACACTTTGAAGCGGTATATAAGTCTGAGTGCTACTGTTATTCCAGGTGAATAAATAAGGTGCATCACCACTGTGTAACTTGGGCATTGCCTGTAAGATGACCACGGAGGTGTGCAGTAGAGACTAAAGCTCTCGGGGTCCCCAGATTTGCGACATTGGAAAAGTATTTTCTACTTTTCAATCTTGCAAGGTTTTAAATTCTGCCTGATTGGATGGTGGCTGTTTTGGCCTTAACGTACGACCACAACTCAGAAGGTCGCAAAAGGGAAATCACGTGACGACACCTGGATGCTACAACCGTCATAAATATGAATCAGTTGCCAAGCATCTGGGTTTTGATCACGTGAAACGGTGGTAGGTGTGAGAAGCGGTCGTCGGTCCCTTTTTTTCAGTGGCCGTTGTAACTTCCGAACGGTCACTAAGTGAACGGTCGTAAGCGGAGGACTGTCGATATTGATGTTTCTTGGCCTTGATGTCCGTCTGGTCCTCTTGCAGTCAGATGACTTGACCAGCTTAGTCGTGGTGATGCTGTATGATCTTCAGGACCGGAAGTTTGAAGCTCGCTCGATTCCCGAGGACGAAGAAACTGTCGCAGAAGTTCAAGAAGTGGAGCATTATCTATGCAGGTAGACCTCCCGGAAGCACAGGGCTGCTGGCCGGGAAGTCTAATTTTGTTTCCCATGGGGGGTGGGAGTGGGAAAGAGATGCCCGGAATCCTATTATTATATAATTATGAAGGTTTGCTCTGGGTCTGTTGTCCAGCTAGTGTCTTCAGCAGTAGAAGGGAGTGGGGTTTGCTCTCTGAGAGCTGTTGTTGTTGCTCTACTACTACTACTACTCTTTCTTCTTCTTCTTCTTCTTCTTCTTCTTCTTCTTCTTCTTCTTCTTCTTCTTCTTCTTCTTCTTCTTCTTCTTCTTCTTCTTCTTCTTCTTCTTCTTCTCTTCTTCTACTACTTCTTCTGCTTCTTCTTCTGCTCTTCCTCCTCCTCCTTCTCCTCCTCTTCTTTTTTTCTTCTGCTTCTCCTCCTCCTCCTCCCTTCCTTCTTCTCCCACATTCCTCACCCCTTATCCCTCATCCTTCCTTCCTCCTTCTTTCCTCCTTCTCCTTGTTCCCCTTCCCTTCCTCCTCTCTCCTTCTAGTACTGATGAAGTTGCCTAGTTGGGTCAAAACAGCCAAGCTCAGGGAGCACCAAGGATCACACAGAGGATCCTCCTCTTCCTCTTCCTCTGCTCTGCTCTCCTCCCCTTTCCTTTTCTCCTCCATTCAATAAAACTCACTCCCTTCTAGAACTGATGATGTTCCCTAGTAGGGTTATGAAACATTTGCAAAAAAAACAATGAAACTCCAAGGACCCCTCAGTCTTCTTCTTCTTCTTCTTCTTCTTCTTCTTCTTCTTCTTCTTCTTCTTCTTCTTCTTCTTCTTCTTCTTCTTCTTCTTCTTCTTCTTCTTCTTCTTCTTCTTCTTCTTCTTCTTCTTCTTCTCCACCTCCTCCTCCTCCTCCTTCGTCTTCCTCCTCCCTCCTCCTCCTCCTCCTCCTTCTCCTCCTCCTTCCTCTCCCCTTCTAATACTGATGATGTTGCCTAGTTGGGTCATGAAACATCTACAAGAAAACAGCCAAACTCAGGGAGCACCAAGGATCCCACCCAGTTGTCCTCCTCTTCCTCTTCCTCCTCCTCCTCCTCCCCCCCTTCCCTCCCCTTCCCTTTCTCCTCCATTCCATAAAACTCACTCCCTTCTAGAACTGATGATGTTCCCTAGTAGGGTTATGAAACAGCTGCAAAAAACAATGAAACTCCAAGGACCCCTCAGTCTTCTTCTTCTTCTTCTTCTTCTTCTTCTTCTTCTTCTTCTTCTTCTTCTTCTTCTTCTTCTTCTTCTTCTTCTTCTTCTTCTTCTTCTTTTCTTGTTGTTGTTTTCTTCTTCTCCTTTGTTGTTTTTCTTCTTCTTCTTCTTCTTCTTCTTCTTCTTCTTCTTCTTCTTCTTCTTCTTCTTCTTCTTCTTCTTCTTCTTCTTTCTTCTTCTTTCTTCTTCTTTCTCCTTCTCCTTCTCCTTCTCCTTCTAAAACAACCACACTCAAGGACCCCACTGTTCAGACCCCTGAGCTACAAATATTCTAAATTGCGCTTTGGCTAACTACCTTTCATTTTTTAAAAAAAAATCATGACCGTGTCTCAATAAAACTGCCTACCTCTCCCGGGACCAAGGATTCCTCGCCGTAATTTAGATGCCGATATGTGAGCCAGGCTGGAATTCCTGTTCTCCCAAGGACGATGCCTGACGTTCAAATGTCCTTCCTTTCGGAATCTCTAGTTTTAAGACCAAGCTGGCCGCTGCCTTGGCGAGATGCCGAATCAAACACGACGCTCTTACCATCGAGCATATCCTGCCGGAAACAATTCGGAGGCAAGAGCAGAGGGCGTCAAGCTTGCCACTCTACGCCTGGGTGAACACCTTGAAAGTCAGGTGAGCTCTGGGTTTTTCTTTGCTTTTGCCCGCCATTTTCCTTCATGTTACAAATGTGCACATTTTTCAATGGTCAGTGATTGTGACTCTTTTTTCTTTTAATTTGATTTATATGCTGCCCTTCTCCGGAGACTCAGGGCAGCTTACAATGCTTTAAGCAATAGCCTTCATACTTTTCTATATTTATACAAAGTCAGCTTATTGCCCCCACAAACTGGGTCCTCAATTGACCCACCTTAGAAAGGATGGAAGGCTGAGTCAACCTTGAGCCTGGTGAGATTCGAACTTACAGTAATTGCAGACAGCTGAATGTTCTTCTTTCTTTCTTTCTTTCCTTCTTTCTCTTTCTTTCTTTCTTTCTTTCTTTCTTTCTTTCTTTCTTTCTTTCTTTTTCTTTCTTTCTCTCTCTCTCTCTCTCTCTCTCTTTCTTTCTTTCTTTCTTCTTTCCTTCCTTCCTTCCTTCCTTCCTCTTTCTTTCCTTCCTTCCTTCCTTCCTTCCTTCCTTCCTTCCTTCCTTTCTTTTTTTAATTTGATTTATATGCCGCCCTTCTCTGGAGACTCAGGGCGGCTTCCAATGCATTAAGCAATAGCCTTCATACTTTTCTATATTTATACAAAGTCAGCTTATTGCCCCCACAAACTGGGTCCTCAATTTACCTACCTTAGAAAGGATGGAAGGCTGAGTCAACCTCGAGCCTGGTGAGACTCGAACTTACAGTTATTGCAGGCAGCTGGTGCTAATCACAATGCTTTTTAGTCTGCTGAGCTATCCAGGCTCCTCTCTTTAAACCAGTGATGGCTAACCTTTTTGCCATCACATGCCAGAAGCGGAGGTCAGGGGTGGGGGGTTGCGCACTTGCCCACACCCATAATTCTATGCGTCCTGCCCCCGCGCATGCACAGGTGACTCCTCCCACTCCCGGGACATGATGGCTCGGTAGGCCCGTTTTTCACTTTTCCCAGTCTCCAGAGCCTGGGCCGTCCGTCAGCCCTCAGATGGAGAGTCAACAGCCTCCAGGTCTGGAGGTGGCGGATGAGGAAGAGGAGGAACAGCTGGGTCCAGTGCCTGATATGCGGATGCACAGAGGCAGAAGAGAGGAGAGCAGTGGAAATCTATGGGCTGGTCCTTGGGATGGAAGAGCCACCGCTGCTAATAAAGCCCCACCCTAGTTGTGAGGATAAAAGCCAGGAGATGGAGATGAATAGATGTGGCAGACAACTATTCATCTTCTGGCCATACGGCCTTGTTAGCCTGCAGTGAGAGAGAAACAGAACAAGGAGTCGTAAAATGGGGCAAAACTGAACCAATTTCTCACTCAGCAACATAAATTCAGGGCTCCATTGTGGCCGGAGGTTGAGGACTGCCTGTACCTACAAACCTAAAGGTGATTTTGTTGTTGTTGTTCTTTTTCGCTTCTGTCATGTGCCACATTAATAACACCTGTGGTTTATTGTTACAGCCTGGAAGAAGTCCACGGCTTCTTGCAGAAAGAAGGCTTCACGAAAGTAGAGTCCATCTCCAATTTTGACGGTTACACATATTGCCAGGACAAACACTGCGAGGATGGACTCATTTTCCCGTCTTCCCTTAAAGAAAAGCTGCTGACCTCAGAACTCTACACCGATCACAAGCTCCTCTTGCAAGTAAGTGAAAAGAGGGTGCACTCCGGTGTTGGGATTCAGCCGGTTCGGGCGAACAGGTAGTTAAATTGCTGGCTGGCTCCGTCCCACCCTGCACCGCCCCTTCCAGGAGTCTCCATGTGTCCCATTTTGGCTCCCAGGTAAGGGCAGGGAGGCCTCCTAGGCTCAAAATGGGGTGCAGGGGCGGGGGCAGTATGATGGGTTGCCGGTTCAGACCGGTTCGCAAGAATCAGTAGTAAAACTGAGGCTCGACATCATCAGGAGGGTAAGTAGAACTCACACCCCGTGGCCCATTTTTACTCCCAGGGGGGTGCAGGAGGCCTGTCACACCCCCTGGCCACGCCCACCCTGGCCACGCCCACCCTGGCCACGCCCACCCAGCCGGCCATTAGGGCAGAGAACCGGTTGTTAAATTATTTGAATCCCACCACTGGTACACCCTAGTGAAGAAGTCTTTGAACCCTTCCAGGATGATGGTCCCCCCAAAATAGGTAGAAGTAGGGATGTCCAACCTTGGCAGATTTGAGACTGCTGGTTGGGGGATTTTGAAGGATTTGAAGTCCACAAGTCTTAAAGTTGCCAAGATCAAACACACACAGACATACACACTCTGATGTAGAGCCACTAGCTCCGTTTGTATTTTGTGCATACACTCCTTCGCTTGCAAACGGAAACCCGTAATGCAAGAACTAGTTACAGGTCTTCTCCCAGCAAAAAAACCCAAGATGAAACGGGTGCATCCGTCAAAGAAAGAGTGCAGGGGTTAGAATGCGGGATTGCAGGCTGACTCTGCCCATTGCCAGCAGTTCGATCCTGACTGGCTCAAAGGTTGACTCAGCCTTCCATCCTTCTGAGGTGGGTGAAATGAGCACCCAGATTGTTGGGGGCAAGAGGCTGACTCTGTAAACCACTTAGAGACGGCTGGAAAGCACTGTGAAGCAGTATATAAGTCTAAGTGCTGTTGCTCTTCCTTTCTTCCTTCCTCCCTCCCTCCCTCTCTCTCTGTGATTAGAATGCAGTAATGCAGGATAATTCTGCCGACTGCCAAGAGTTCGATCTTGACTAAGCTCAAGGTTGACTCAGTCTTCCCATCTTCCGACGTTGGTAAAACAAGCACCCGGATTCCTGGGGGGCAAGAGGCTGACTCTGTAAACCGCTTAGAAGGGGCTGTAAAAATTATGAAGTAACATGTAAGCCTTAGTGCTACCGCTGTCAATCAAAGCATTGTTTTGACTCAGGTTACCCCACCTACGATGCCATACGGTCCCAGAACAAGGCACACAGTTGGCGAGCTGAATAATTCCCACGCCGGTGTTTCCCTCTCCTCCTTAGGATAACTCCCGGAGTCTGGCGGTACATTCGGTGAAATCTCTGCTGAATATGGACGACGATATTTTAATTGCGCAAATGGGATCCTGGCTCACTGTAGCTCACATGTCGGTGCTGACCAATCAGGAGACTTCCCGGGTGTTTGTATGTGGAGTGAAGTCTGCGGCCCGAGAAGCTGAATTGAAGGATCTCTTTGCACGCATGGAGTGTAAAAGTAAGTATGAGATCAGTGGCATTCTTTTGGTATCAAAAGCCTGACAGATGGTCCTCAACGAACGACTGCAATGGAGCCCAGCATTTCTGTCGCTAACCAAGACAGACGTTACGCGAGTGTCACCTCAACCTTCCTTGCTACAATTGTCACTGCAGTTGCTAACAGAGGAACATGGTTGTTAAACGAATCTGGCTTTCCCATTGACTTCGCTTATCGGACAGTCACAAAAGGGGAAATCTCATGACGCCGGGGACACTGCGACCGTCATATGTGACTCCAAGCACCTGAATTTTGCTCAGGGATGCCACAAGAGTGAGGCGGTGGCCTAGAGATGGATCTCTCGCCTCACAATCAGGAGGCTGTGAGTTCGATCCTAGGTAGAGGCAGATATTTCTCTCTCTGGGCACAATGAGAATATATCTGCCGAACAAAACTCTGCATTATCAACAGGAAAAGCATCCGGCCAGTAAATACTCCGCTAGCTCCATTCAGTTGCCCAGACTCCACCCTGCAAGGGATCCTGGGGTCATTACATGATGATGACTGTAGGGATGTCACAACAGTTGTGTGGAAAAAAAAATGGGTCACGGGTGCCGTTGTGACTTTCAACGATCACTCAACAAACGGTTGTAAGTCCAGGACGACTGATACTTCCAGGAAGCGTTTATTAATCCCTGTGAAAGTTTTTGAAGTGATGATTCGCTTTTGTGCAAATTTTCTCACTCCGGAGCTGCAACGACCTCAATGGAGAGTGACGGCGTTGAGGGCGCATCGTCTCGGCTGTAGCGTCCCTTCGGTCCCGTTTCTAACTTGCATTGTCTTCCTTTTGTTTTGTTTTCCTCCTCCTCCTCCTCCTCCTCCCACTTCACCAGATATCGAGCTGCTTCATGAAGATTTTGTCAACATCGAGCCCACGTTTTCCAAGCTGCAGAAAGTGAAAGTGATTTTGCTCCTGCCTCGTTGTTCCGGTCTGGGGGTCAGCAATCCGATCGAGTTTATTTTAAAAGAGCATGAAGGTAATTTCCCAAAGGTTTACGAGGCCTAGTTCTAGGAAAGGATGCTTCTCTTTTTGTGCCAATTCTGGTCATTATCTAAATCCCCTTTGGCCTCCTCCTCCTCCTCCTCCTTATCTTTTTTCTTTTTCTTTTCCTCCTTTCTTCTTCTTCCTTCTCCTCCATCTATCTTCTCCTTCCTCATCTCCTTCTCCCTTCATCCTTGTCTATCTTCCTTTTCCTTCTCCTCCTCCCTCATCCTTATCTATCTTTTTTCTTTTCCTACTTTCTTCTCCTTCCTTCTCCTCCTTCTCTATCGTCTCCTTCTCCTCCCTCATCCTCATCTATCTTCTCTTCCTTCTTCCTCCTCCTCTATCTTCTTCTTCTGTATCTTCTCCTTCTCCTCCCTCATCTTTATCTAACTTCTCCTCCTCCTTCTCTATCTTCTCCTTCTCCTCCCTCATCCTTATCTAACTTCTCCTCCTCCTTCTCTATCTTCTCCTTCTCCTCCCTCATCCTCATCTATCTTCTCTTCCTTCTTCCTCCATCTCCTCCTTCTCCTTCATCACCAATCTTCTTCCTCCTTCTGTATCTTCTTCTTCTCCTCTCTCATCCTCATCTATCTTCTCCTCCTTCTTCCTCCTTCTCTATCTTCTCCTTCTCCTCTCTCATCCTCATCTAACTTCTCCCTCCTCCTTCTCTATCTTCTCCTTCTCCTCCCTCATCCTCATCTATCTTCTCTTCCTCCTCCTCTATCTTCTTCTTCTGTATCTTCTTCTTCTCCTCCCTCATCCTCATCTATCTTCTCTTCCTTCTTCCTCCATCTCCTCCTTCTCCCTCATCACCAATCTTCTTCTTCCTCCTCCTTCTGTATCTTCTCCTCCTCTCTCATTTTCATCTATCTTCTCCTCCTTCTTCCTCCTTCTCTATCTTCTCCTTCTCCTCCCTCATCCTCATCTATCTTCTCCTTCTTCATCCTTCTCTATCTTCTCCTTCTCCTCCCTCATCTTTGGAGATTTTCTAGTCCAACCCCATACTCAAGCAGGGGACCCTGTACCACTTCAGACAAATGGTTGTCCAATCTCTTCTTAAAAGCTTCCAGTGATGGACCAACCACAACTTCTGGACGCAAGCTGTTCCACTGGTTAATCGTCTTCACTGTTAGGAAGTTTCTCCTTCATTCCAGGTTGCTTCTCTTCTTGATTAGTTTCTAATCATTGTTTCTTGTCCTGCCCTCTGGTGCTTTGGAGAATAAATTGACCCCCTCTTCTTTGTGGCAGCTCCTCAAATATTGGAATATTGCTATCATGTCCCCCCTAATCCTTCTTTTCTCTAGCCAAACCCAAATCCTGCAGCCGTAGGTTTAGTCTTCAAGAAAATCATGACAGTCTAGTGAAGATGTCCACCCCCCTATGGGGATTAGGCATGGCTGGGCTTCCATT
The DNA here is from genome assembly GCA_038048745.1 of Coluber constrictor foxii. Lineage (NCBI taxonomy): Eukaryota > Metazoa > Chordata > Lepidosauria > Squamata > Colubridae > Coluber > Coluber constrictor. The sequence goes on along the minus strand of CM075965.1, from coordinate 82,572,854 downwards.
CCAGCAGCCCCACATTGTGATTGTGGAAGCACCATTTCAATATCTTGAAGGATATCGCAGTTCCCAGGAACCAGCAAGCCAGGGGTTGAGTTTGGGCCAATGTTAACTAAACCCAAGCCATGGTTTCACCCTGAACGGGAGGTGCTCCATAATAATTAGGTGACAGCAGAACCAAAACACGTGAATTCTAGAAAGTATAAACCATCCTTTTTCTAGAAAGAGTGCAGAGAAGGGCAACCAAGATGATGAGGGGACTGGAGGCTAAAACATACGATGAATAGTTGCAGGAATGGCTAGTCTAGTGAAGAGAAGGACCAAGGGAGATATGAGAGCAGTCTTCCAATATTTGAGGGAGTTCCACAGAGAGGAGGAAGAGTGTCAAGCTATTCTCCAAAGCACCTGAAGGCCAGACAAGGAACGATAGATGGAAACTGACCAAGGAGAGATTCAACCTAGAAATAAGGAGGAATTTCCGACAGTGAGAGCAATCAGCCCATGGAACAGAAGTTGCCTTCAGAAGTTGTGGGAGCTTCATCACTGGAGGCTTTCAAGAAGAGACTGGGCTGCCCTCTGTCAGAAATGGAGTAGGGTCTTCTTGGGTAGAGGGTTGGACTAGATGACTCACAAGGTCCTTTCCGACTCTGTTAATCTCCAGAGGCTCCAACTGGTCCAGAATGCGGCCGCGCGGGTGATTATGGGAGTGACATGGTGCTCCCATGTGACACCTCTCCTGCGCGAACTGCACTGGCTCCCTGTGGTCTTCCGGGTGTGCTTCAAGGTGTTGGTTCTCCCCTTTAAAGCGCTCCATGGCTTAGGCCCAGGGTATTTACGAGACCACCTTCTGCTACCGATAACCTCCCACCGGCCAATACGCTCTCACAGAGAGGGCCTCCTCAGGGTGCCGTCGGTCAAGCAATGTCGGCTGGCAACCCCCAGGGGGAGAGCCTTCTCTGTGGGAGCACCCGCCCTCTGGAACGAGCTACCTCCCGAGATACGATTGATCCCGGATCTCCGCACTTTCCATAAGGCCCTGAAGATATTTTTATTTCACCAAGCCGGCCTGGCCTGAATAGGTTTTAGGGGTTAGTTTTTCATTTGTACAGCTTGGGGTTTTAAATTGGGAGGCCGATTAATTTAATTTATTTTTAGGTATCTTAACTTTTTTTATTGTATGTTGTTTTAATTTTCGGCTGTCCACCGCCCTGAGTCCCTTCGGGGAGAAGGGCGGTATATAAATTCAATAAAACTAAACTAAACTAATCTGTATCCGATCTTCAACCACCGTGCCCGATTTTGAGAAGCCCCACTCTGTTTGTTAGGCTTTGTTAGCCACTCCTATTCATTTTGAATGAGAAGGCAGATTGCTGTCGTTGTTTTCCGACCACTAATATCCCGTGGTCTCAGCAGTCGTTTTGCTGAATTTCCTCTCTAGATGCCGAGTTACTTCGAGATCTGTCTCAAGGATCGGTAGCCGAAGACAAGCTAAGCACCCTTGCTCAACAGCAGCTGAAAGAGCTGACCCACGCAATGCAGTGTGAGTTGTATTTGTCATGAACTCAACCCGATAATAGCTACAGTTGTGTATCTGTAACAATGCACCCTTCCCAATTGCTACCCAGCTCCTTTGTCTCTTATGAAAAGCAAGATTTATTTCTTCTGTACTCCAAGCCTCCAGTTATTAGATCTTAGCAGAATGTGTGGGTTTGACGGCCAAAAAAACCTGAATTTTAAGCTCGCGAGTCAAATGTTTCCCAACTTTGGCAACTTTTAAGAAACCGAGAGTTAGTGCTCGTTTCAGCAGCACATATACTAAAATTGGAACAATACAGAGAAGTTTAGCATGGTCCCTGCGCAAGGATGACACGCAAATTCGTGAAGCGTTCCATATTTTTGGGTATAACAAATGATTGTACAGTATTAGAGATGAAATTGCTTTTAAACTTAATAACAGCAGCCAGACTGCTGGTTGCACAATATTGGAAGAAAGACTCTTTGCCTACTGTAGAAGAATGGACTTTAAAAGTAATAAATTTAGCTGAAATGGCAAAAATCTCAGCATACTTAAAAGATCGTACGCAGGAAAAATATATTTTGGAGTGGAGAAAATGGATTAACTATATTCAGAATAAGTATCAAATGAAAAGACACCAAATTGCGTATGAATGAAACAAAAGTAAAGAAATCTTGTGTTAATTATATTGGAGTTAAGATTCTAGGGGGTGGGGGGGTTTGTTAACTTGAGGATAGATAGATTAATTTAGTTGATGTTTGTTTTTCTTTTTTTTTAATACCCTGTATTTTGCTCTGGGAAGTCGGGGAAGGGAGGGGGGGGAGAAAGGGGTGGGGGGATGTTGGGGGGGGGAAATGTTTTTACTTTGTATTTTTATAAAACTTTTCAATAATAATAATAATAAAAAGAAACCGAGAGTTCGACTTCCAGACTTGTACACAAAATATAATCAACCAAACATTTCCCCAGTAGGGAAAGCCAAATACACAGCCGTTGCAACATTTCATGATCCAACTAGATAGCATCATCACGTCGCACTGCTGATGTTACCAAGTTGGGTACTAAAATGTTTGCAAAGATACAGCCAAGCTGAGAGAGGACCAAGGGACCCAACAGGGCGAAGATTTTCTGAATTTGCACCTTTTGCGCCGGTTTTTAGAAGTTTCTTCAAAGCTTGCGCTTGAATTGGAATAATTTCCTGGTCTCATCATCCTGATCTTGAATCCCTGCAGTCGTTAAAGTCCAAGCTCTGGTCTATTGCACCTGCTCGTTGTACCCAGAAGAAAACGAAGAAGTCGTGAACAAAGCCTTGGCATCTGGAGCGGAAGGAGCAAAGGCCCAGCCGTACAAGTAAGGGACACAACTTCGGCTCTGTTTTCCTCAAAAAATATTTGCACCGTTGCTGTTTGAACGGTTGCATGTTCAGAATCAGAATAGAGCCAGAAAGCTATCTCTCTGGGCATCCGAGCCATCGCCTGTCGCTCTTTCGCGTTCCGGCACGCCGGCCAACTGGTCTTAGTGTGCGTGTGCACGCTAGACACTGGAAGACCAGGTGGCCAGCGTGCATGCGCGTGCTGGAAACCGGAAAAATATTCTGCCGGAGCGCACATGCCCAGTTCCTTCAACGTTCATCGTATGTTTTAGCCTCCAGTCCCCTCATCACCTTGGTTGCTCTTCTCTGCGCTTTCTAGAGCCATGATGGTGAACCTATGGCACACGTGCCACAGGTGGCACATGGGGGCATATCTGTGGGCACGTGAGCATTGCCCTAGCTTAGCTCCAGCACGCATGCATGCACCGGCCAGCTGATTTTCAGGCCTTCCGGGCCCACCGGAAGTCAGGAAATGGGCTGTTTCTGGCCTCCAGGGGGGTGGGGAAGGCTGTTTTTGCCCTCCCCAGGCTCCAAGAACGCCTCTGGAGCCTGGGGAGGGTGAAAAACAGGCCTACTGGGCCCACTGGTAACCTTTTTGTCATTGTGTGCCAAAAGCAGGGGGAGCGCGCGGGGGCGGGGAGGCATTAAATGGTGCGGGCACGCCGGTGTGCGACCGCCCCCCGCTCCCCCCGCTTTTGGAACGCGACGGCAAAAAGGTTAGCCATCACTGTTCTAGAGTCTCCACATCTTTTTGATAGTGTGGTGACCCAAACTGGATGCAGTACTCTAGGTGTGGTCTTACTAGGGCTTTATAGAGGGGTATTAGTACCTCCCTTGATCTTGATTGTATCCCTCTGTTCATGCAATTTAGGATTGCATTGGCTCTTTTGACTGCTGTCGCGCACTGTTGGCTCATATTTAGCTGGTTATCCACTAAGACTCCAAGATCCCTCTCGCCGTTCCTGCTATTAAGCCTGATTTCACCCAATCTATACGTGTACTTTTGGGTTTCTCTTGCCCACGATCCTTTGCTTCTTCATTTAGCGACCAAATAACGTAGTCCCAGTGGCTTATCAGCGCAGCTTCTGAAACGTTACGGACCATGAACTGAGTCATGCTTCTTGGACGTCATGCCTTCCACATTCTGTCTTTCTATTTGCTTCAGGCTTTGTCCACCGATTCTTCCTTTGTGTTCCAAGTCGGAAGTCAGAGTATCTGAACAGAAGGTCTTCCGGATGGAGCCCTCAGATATTTCCAATAGCTGTTTTATTGCTGTTTTAAGCCGAGAGGTAAAGCAGTAAATTTCATTACAACTCATGAGGATGGGGAATGTATCGTATTATCCTGTATCTGTCTGTCTGTCTGTCTGTCTATCTCTATCTTACCATCTTACTCTCTCTCTCTCTCTCTCTATCTACAGTATCAATCCATCCATCTATTCATCCATCCATCTATTCATCCATCCATCTATTCATCCATCCATCTATTCATCCATCCATCCATCCATCCATCCATCCATCCATCCATCCATCCATCCATCTATCTATCTATCTATCTATCATCTATCTATCTGATATACCTTATCTATCATCTATGTATCTATGTATCTATCTATCTATCTATCTATCTATCTATCTATCTATCTATCTATCTATCTATCTATCTATCTATCTATCTATCTATCTATCTAATATATACTGCTCAAAAAAATAAAGGGAACACAAGCAGAAGACATCCAGAGATCTGAATGAATGAAATAGCCTCATTAAATACTTTCTTTGTTACATACAATAGTTTTGTGTTCCCTTTAGTTGTTTGAGCAGTGTATAAACTATTGTATGTAAAGAACAAAGTATTTAATATGGCTATTTCATTCATTCGGATCTCTGGATGTCTTCTGCTTGTGTTCCCTTTATTTTTTTGAGCAGTATGTCTTATTACTTCTCTCTCTCTCTCGTCTGTCTATCTATCTATCTATCTATCTATCTATCTATCTATCTATCTATCTATCTATCTATCTATCTATCTATCATCTATCTATCTATCTATCTATCTATCTATCTATCTATCTATCTATCTATCTATCTATCTATCTATCTATTATACCTTATTATCTATCTATCTATCTATCTATCTATCTATCTATCTATCTATCTATCTATCTATCTATCTATCTATCTATCTATCTATCTATCTATCTATTATACCTTATTATCTATCTATCTATCTATCTATCTATCTATCTATCTATCTATCTATCTATCTATCTATCTATCTATCTATCTATCTATCATCTATCTAATATACCTTATTATCTATCTATCTATCTATCTATCTATCTATCTATCTATCTATCTATCTATCTATCTATCTATCTATCATTATCTATCTATCTGATATACCTTATCTATCATCTATCTATCTATCTATCTATCTATCTATCTATCTATCTATCTATCTATCTATCTATCTATCATCTATCTATCTATCTCTATCATCTATCTATCTAATATACCTTATTATCTATCTATCTATCTATCTATCTATCTATCTATCTATCTATCTATCTATCTATCTATCTATCTATCTATCTATCTATCTATCATCTAATATACCTTATTATCTATCTATCTATCTATCTATCTATCTATCTATCTATCTATCTATCTATCTATCTATCTATCTATCTATCTTTCTTTCTATCTATCTATCTATCTATCTATCTATCTATCTATCTATCTATCTATCTATCTATCCATCCATCCATCCATCCATCCATCCATCCATCCATCCATCCATCCATCCATCCATCCATCCATCCATCTACAATATCCATCCATCCATCCATCCATCTATCCGTCCATCCATCCATCCACCCACCTACCTACCTATCAATGGTGAAATCCAATTTTTTTTACTACCAGTTCTATGGGCGTGGCTTGGTGGGCATGGCAGGGGAAGGATACTGCAAAATCCCCATTCCTTCCCCACTCCTGGGGGAAGGATATTGCAAAATCTCCATTCCCACCTCACTCCAGGGGAAGGGTACTACAAGATCCACATTTCTTCCACACTCCCGGGGAATATATATGTTAATAATATATGTTAATATATAATTTATTATATTAATGCCGAATACTTAATAGATTAGAGTTTTTAAAATACACTTTTTAAAAGTTTTCCTTGCTGGTTTTTTTTTATTTCATTTGTTTGCTTTCTGTGGTTTTTTTTCTTTTCTTTTTGGGGAGTTTTGTATTTGGACTTCTGAATAATTCTATGTGCAAAAGATAAAGATAAAAACGAGAAAGGGGAATGAAGCTTGATGTCTATATAGACATCTAGAGATTTAGACTACAGAATTACAAGCTTTTCATTCCAGAAAATGCAGCCAGCTACAATTAGGCCTACAATACTGAGTGAAATACAGGTAGGCTTTGCCTTATGACCACAATTGAGCCTAAAACTTATGTTGCTAAGTGGAACACTTGTTAAATGGGTTTTGCCCCGTTATATGACCTCTCTTGCCACAGTTGTTAAGTGAACCACTGCAGTTGTTAACTTAGGAACACGGTTAAGTGAGCCTGGCTTTCTTGTTGACTTGTCGGAAGGTTGCAAAAGTTCATATTTATGACGGTTGCCGTATTCTGGGGGTCATGTGCCCAAATTTCTGACCAGCCAAGTCAACGAAGAAGCCAGATTCCGTTAACATCTGTGCCCCTGACTTTCCCACTGCAACGATTCCCTTAACAACGGCGGCAAAATGGAACGAACCCCACTGAGCCAACATTCTCACTTAGCAGCATAAATTTCGGGGCTTCCTTGTCGTCGTTAACTTGAGGGACTGTCTGTATTCCAATCTGCAGTTCCCTTGGCGGGCTCCCGGCTCTGCTTAATCTGTGTCCTCTGCTCGGTTTTTAGCGCGACCCATCCGAGTCGGTGACGGTGAAAGACGTTTTGGCCCGTGCCGCGGCGAAAGGCCTGCTGGATGGGATCGACCTGGCAAAGCCGTCCAAGAGAGAAGAGAAGAAGAAGAAGAAGCACCGAGCCGCCCAGCCAAAGAATCCGATCAAAGAGGCAGTGATGCAATCCCGGATTCAGGAGTTCTTGGAACGCGAGACGAAATCCGGAACGACGGAGACCTCCTCTTCCGGATCTAAGATGGCTTCCAGTAGCTCTCAGGTGTTGAACCAAACCAGCGAGCCCGGAACGCTGAAGAAAGCGTCCAACCCTCTTTCGAACTCGTCTCTGCCCGTGATGGCCAAGAATAACCTCACCGCCACTTCCACAATGCAAAAAGTCTTAGAGAAACAGAGGAATGTCGGGAAGTCCAGGAACGACGACCGAGTCATGATTCTGAAGCCTGTCGAGATCGTCCTCCCCCCGGTGATGATGCCGTATTTTAACCCCCAAGGGAACAGGGCCCAGATTTCAACGAACCACTGTTACTATCGTTGGATCGGGGCAAAACACGGTTCTCTCAGCCCTTCGTCATCCAAAAGACTAATTAAGTCCAAAGAGCCTCCCCTGCCTACGGGGACCAAGCATTCTCGTCCGTGGCTTTGAAGTGGGCGCCATCTTGTTTCGATTTTTTGTTTCTCCCCCCCCGCTTCTCCCCTCACAATTTGAGAGCGATGTTCGTTGAACCATCAGCTCCTGAATATCATTTGGGCCGTAAAGTGCTTTTGGAAAGAAACGGAAACATGGATCTCTTTTGACGTTAATACCAACGAGCTGTTTTGCAAAGATGTTTTTCTTTTTTAAATTATGATGATGATGATGTCACGCTTGCATCCAGCTTTGAACGTCCATAAAAAAATAATAATAAAATAAAACCACACTTACGGATTATGCAGATCATTGGAGGGAACTTTATATATAAAGTTTGACGCGGGCTAAGAACTCATTCGTTGTTAAGCCACCACGGACCTGAATGGATTTGAAGCGACTGAATTTTTAAGGCGAACCGTTCACGCGCAAATGAAAACTGGGGGGGGGGGGGAACCTACGTAAAGAGAAGAGGAGGCTTCGTTTTTATCCCTCGATATATTTCAGATCATTTTTTTTCCCTTGGGGATTGGGAAGGCGTTCCCCGTTTCTGACTTCGGAAGACCCCAACTGGCCTTCGACACGATCCTTGTAGACATCTTGCTTGCTTAAAAGCCCATTGTTAAGAAAGTGCACCACTTGGAAAGCACAAACCACCTTTGAAAGAAATCTTGCATTTTACAACAAAGTTAGCTAAAGCATTGAGGCAAGAGGCTTTTTTTTTTTTGCTGGCGTTGGCGTCACGATTTAACATGCTTTTCCTTTGGCTTCCAGGCGATACCAGACTTCATTAGCAACTCAATATAAATCATCAAGTTATTATGCCGTACGGTTAACTGGAAACAGAGCATATTAAACAATTCCTGATTAATTATTTTCTTGACTTTTTTTTTTTAAATCTTCCCTGCCAAAAAGAGTGAACGAATCTGGTTGTGACCACCGGTGGTATTCAACCGGTTCGCACTGGTTCACCAGAACTGCTTGCGGATATTCCATCCTATTTAGGCACATTTTTGAGGCTGGCCAGGCGCATGCATGGACACTTACATTTGTGAACCGGTAGGAAAAAGTAAATAGTGAATACTACCCCTGGTTGTGACGTACACATTTTGGAGCCGATTTGTGCGTTCTAGGAATGATATCCTTCATAGCCGTGGATCAACGGCATCCTTTCTAGAGTAACTGATGGGCATTTCCTTATTTATATTATAAACCTGCTTCTAGAAATCGTACAGGCAGTCCTTGACTTACGACCGCAACGGAGCCCCAGAATTGATGTCGTTAAGCGAGACATCGGCGAAGTGAGCTTTGCTCCGTTTTACGACCTTTCTTGCCCCCCCTTCCCCGCTGTCAAGTAAATCGTTGCGGTTGTGAAGTTAGCAATATGGTTTGTTAAGTGAATCGGGCTTCCTGGTTGTCTTAGCCAGTCAGAAGGTCGCCAAAGCGGATCACGTGATCCTCGGGACACAGCAATGGTTGTAAATACGAACCTGTTGCTAAGGCCTCTGAATTTTGATCACGTGACCATAAGGATGCTTGGAATGGTCAAAAGTCCCTTGTTTCAGTGCCAATGTAAACAGCTGTTGTAAGTCAAGGACTACCTGTTGGCTGAGCTTCTCTGAAGTCTCTTCCCACATTTTCAGTTTATTCATCCCTAGCTTGCATTGTGTCATATTTTAGCTGCTATATCACACTGCTTGCTTGCAATTAGTGACCCTGTTTTCCCCAAAATAAGACCCAACTGGAAAATAAGCCCTAGCATGATTTTTCAGGATGCTCGTAATCTTAGCCCCAGCTAAAATTGTCAGCTGGTTGGATGCATTTAGTACCATATTTCTCCCAAAATAAGACCTAACCAGAAAATAAGCCCTAGCATAATTTTTCAGGATGCTTGTAATGTAAGCTCTACCCCCCAAAATAAGCCCCGGCTAAGATTGTCAGCCAGTTGGATGCATTTAGTACCGTATTCCCCCCAAAATAAGACCTAACCAGAAAATAAGCCCTAGCATGATTTTTCAGGATGCTCGTAATCTTAGCCCCGGCTAAGATTGTCAGCCGGTTGGATGCATTTAGTACCGTATTCCCCCCAAAATAAGACTCAACCAGAAAATAAGCCCTAATGCATCTTTTGGAGCAAAAATTAATATAAGACCCGGTCTTATTTGGGAAAACACGGTAATAATTTTAGCTCCTCAACATCCCTTTGCTGTAGAACAGCTGTCTGGGGAATTCTGGGAGTTGAAAGTCCGCAAGTCTTAGAAGTTGCCAAGGTTGGACTCAAGTTGTTCTAGAAGAGAAAAATTAGTACAATTCTTTCGTTGAGTGTACCAGTATCCATAACAAGGGTTTAAACATGGGGCCTGGTAGCTCAGCAGACTAAAAGCATTGTGATTAACACCAGCTGTCTGCAATTACTGTAAGTTCGAATCTCCCCAGGCTCAAGGTTGACTCAGCCTTCCATCCTTTCTAAGGTAGGTAAATTGAGGACCCAGTTTTTGGGGGCAATAAGCTGACTTTGTATAAATATACAAAAGTATGAAGGCTATTGCTTAATGCGTTGTAAGCCGCCCTGAGACTCCGGAGAAGGGCGGCATATAAATCAATTTTTTTAAAAAAAATTCAAGATTACGATTAATGTTCCAATTGATGCATATAGCCTTAAATTTCAACGACGGAAAACACCATCTTAATTTTGTCTTTTTAATCACCCCGGCGGCCGTTCTTATTCATAAACATGTATGGAGCGATACAAAAACACAATAGCAAAGTCTGATTTTGCCTATCGCTGCTCATCGTCGCCCATCACCATGCTAAAACTTTCAGCCCTGGCGAAAGGACCCCCTCCAAGCTCATGAATTTAGAGACAAGCCGTTGATGTAATTAAATTTATTCTTGCAATGGATTACATTTAAAGGTGTCAGAGGTGGACAAGATCAGGGGGTGGGGGTTGGAAAAAGAAAACCTTCGTTTCCAAACAGAGCATTTCGGTCTAAAAACAAGGAGCTCTTGTGGATAAACTCTGCGTGTTTTATTCCCTTCGACGGAAAAGGGGCAAAAAAAAAAAATGTACGTATTTTTTTCTTTTAATCTTGTGAGGCCTGAGAGAAGAGCTAAGGATCAAAACGACAAGGGGTCTCGATCAAGGCGATCAAGAGGCAGTGATTTTTGGAGGAGGACACAATAAAACTAGATGTATTCGGAGAGTCTCAAGTCATCCAGGACCTGGTTGACTTTTTCAGGAGTCAACTGCACTTCCTTGGTTTTTCTCTTCTTTTGAAGACGTTTCATGGTTTTTCCTTGAAGCCGTTTTTGTTTCTCGTCCAAGAACTGAAGAAGCTTCTCAGATGAGAAGCGAAACATCTTCAAAGGAAAAACAATGTCCAGTTGCTTTTGGAGGGGGGGAAAAAAAACCCCAACACTTTTGGGACAACAAAAGTAGATTTCTTTTTCTCCCCACTTCCATCAGACAAGCCTGCTGTTTCATTGCCTTCAGAATTCTTCTAAAAAGATGCAATTCTTGGAAATTTTGAAAAAACGCTTTTCAAGATACTGCTTTTCGACTTACGGATAAAAAAATACCCCACCTATTTTTCTTTATTCCCAAGCCTGATAATTTTGCACACAAGAGGTTTTTTGTTTTTTTTAATCAGGGAGAACTCCTCGCCTTAAAAAACAGGATTTTCATGCCGCTTCTTAACGTCTTGTTAGTAGCTCTTCGTTTTTATTTTTTTATTTCAACGAGGCCATGGATCTCGTTTAAATCGATGCTGTGTGTGGACCAAGGGAGAGGAAAGCCATGAAGAGGTTACAAATTAGTTTAATTATAATTAAACCCCCTTTTCTTGTGTAGATCAGTGAGGTGGCCCTGTGAAAGCAGGATCTAAGTTGGCTTGTGTGTTCCCACCCCAAAAATAAGTCATTGCACATCATTTTTATCGTTCGCATCATTAAAAAAGTGACTACAAATAGAAAATTCCTCCGACTTTTGGCAACTTATGATATACACTCCTGTTTAATTAGGGCTGGACTGATGCATCTGGCTGCTCCATAAATGGGTAGTTTGGTTAAAAACGGAATACAGATAGTCCTCGACTTACAACACTTCAATTAGTGACCGTTTGAAGTTACGCCGCCACTGAAAAAAAGCGACTTGTGAGCGTTTTTCACTCATGGCAGCACCCCCCTGTGGTCATGGGATCGAATTTCAGACGCTTGGCAACCGGTTTCGCATTTATGACGGACGTGATCCCCTTCGGCAACCTTCTGACAAAGTCAAGGGGGAAGCCAGTTTGCTTAACAACCGTGCTTACTCATTTTAACGTCCGCAGCGACATCGCTGAACAGAAGGCGGCAAGAGAAGCCGTAAGACAGGAACGTTGGGCTCAATTGCGGTCGTAAGTCAAGGACTGCCTGCAAAAACATTTAAATTGGTTCATCCCAAACATGAGAAGGCATCGCTCCTTACAAAGAGACACAAAAGAATGCATAGATCACAGAAACAGCACAACCGTGTTGTGTTAAAATCATTGGGGTTTGTTCACACGGTCATCCTTTTGCTTGTGGGAGGGTGGGGTAGGGTGTGGCGGGGGAAGAATCTGATTTCCGGGATACAGAACTTGCCATCCTGAACTTGCTCGCCCACCAGGAGTTTCCAAAAAACGTTTCAATTAACCAAAACTGAAGAGCCAGCGCTGTCCAAAGATGTCTCCGTGGTCCTGTGGCAGGCATGACTCAACACCAAAGGCGCACAGAACGCTGTTCCCTTCCCACCAAAGGTGGTCCCTATTTTTCTACTTGCATTTTTTACCTGCTTTCGAACTGCTACGTTGGCAGAAGCTGGGACAAGTCACGGGAGCTCACCCCGTTATGCGGCGCTAGGGATTTGAACCGCTGAACTGCCGACCTTTCGATCGACAAGCTCAGCGTCTTAGCCACTGAGCCACCGCGTCCCTTATTCAAAAGAATAAACAATAATTAGCGTGCAGCTTCTGAAAAATGAGAGAGAGGTTTCAAAAATAAAAAATAAAAAAATCGGGCTCTTCAACAGAGCTCCAACCGGTGGTCTTAGGCCAGAGCAAGTTAAAGAAAACTGGGTTTATCGTTTCCCATGTTCATAACAGCCGGTAGTTTTCATACCCATGTAGGTTTATTTCCCTCACCCAGAAGTCTGTCTTCTTTGCATAGGTGGTTATGTCAGAACACCAGACAATAAAAAAATGGCCTTGTTGTAAAAGTTGCGTTGACCTGAATTATACATATACACAAATATTTATCTAGACAGCTAGAACAGCTTAAAAACGGAGGAAGACTCTGGTTTTCGACGTGGAGCCCATTGGGAATTTGTGAACTGGCTGCCCTGGGAAGCAGTGGGTTGAAGGGGATTGTGATTGTGTCACCATCCTTTGATGTTCTGGTGTGAACCACAGGCAATGCCTCTAGACCTTGATGGCTAACCTATGACACGTGGGGCTTCTTTGTGGGCAAGCGTGCCGTCGCCAGCTGATCATCTGGTTTCTGGCATGCCAGCCAGCTGGTCTTAGTGAATGCCGGAGTGCCTGAAAACGGCCCAAAAACAGCACCGCAAATGGTCAAAAAGCAGGCCGTTTTCAGGGCCTTTTTCCGGGCCAAAACCAGCCCCCCAAATGCCCTAAAAATGCCCCCCCAAATGGACAAAAAAACACAAGGCCATTTTTCAGCCATTTTCAGGGCCTTTTTTCGGGCCAAAACCAGCCCAAAAATGGCCCCCCAAAAGGTCAAAAAGCAGGCCATTTTGAGGCCATTTTCAGGGCCTTTTTCTGGCCCAAAACCAGCCCAAAAATGGCCTGAAAATGCCCCCGAAATGCCCTAAAAATGGCCCCCCAAATGGACAAAAAAAAAACCCAGGCCATTTTCAGGGCCTTTTTTTGGGCCAAAACCAGCCCAAAAATGGCCCCTCAAATGGTCAAAAAGCAGGCAGTTTTGAGGCCATTTTCAGGGCCTTTTTCCGGGCCAAAACCAGCCCAAAAATGGCCTGAAAATGCCCCAAAAATGGCTCCAAAAATGGATAAAAAATAGGAATTTTCCGGCCATTTTCAGGGCCTTTTTTTAGGGCCAAAAACAGCCTGAAAGAAAGGTCTGAAAATGCCCCCAAAATGGCCTAAAAATGGCCCCCCAAATGAACAAAAACAACAAAAAAAACCCGGCCACTTTTCGGGCCTTTTTTCGAGCCAAAAACAGCCCAAAAATGGCCTGAAAACAGCCCGAAAAATGCCTGAAAATGGTCCCAAAACAGGCATGTGTGCGCTGGCCAGCTGATCTTTCAGTTTCCAGCGTTTGGGCGCGCTCACACGGACACATGCACACATGTTCCAGTTTGGGCACTTGGTTCGCCATCACAGCTCTAAAGAATATCAAAAGCTTAACTCGACACTGAACCAATCAACATCGTTCTTTGGAGCAAGAAGGAAAAAGAGTGAGCTTTTCTGAGAGAACTGAAGAACTGAATGTTTTGGAAGTCCACCTTGGCTTTCTACTACTCTTAACTTATTCCCAGTTGCTTCTTTTGATCCGTGTGGCTCTCTGGCTCAGGGCCAGTTTACACTTCTATACTTGTATAGGAAAAGAGCACACTTACTGTATGAAGCGGTGTTTAAAAGGTAAAGGTTTCCCTCGCTAATATGTGCTAGTCATTCCTGACTCTAGGGGGCGGTGGTCATCTCAGTTTCAAAGCCAGAAGAGCCAGCGCTGTCTGAAGACGTCTCCGTGGTCATGTGGCCGGCATGACGCAACATCAAAGGCGCACGGAACGCTGTTCCCTTCCCACCAAAGATGTTCCCTATTTTTTCTCTTTGCATTTTTTACGTGCTTTCGAACTGCTAGGTTGGCAGAAGCTGGGACAAGTCATGGGAGCTCACCCCGTTATGCGGCACTCGAACCGCTGAACTGCTGACCTTTCCATCAACAAGCTCAGCGTTTGTTTAAGGCTGACAAAATTGTGTCAAGCGTAAGCAGAAGAGACGAGCGTTGGGAAGGCACGGTTGATGTTTTTCCTAGGAAAAACAATTGTCCAAGAACCTCGTAACATCTCACAAGGTTAGATCTTGCTGTAGCAACCACTGTCCAAACCACTCAGAGGACAACCATTCAAGGAAGGTGTTCGGTGGTTTTTCTTTTTTTCAAACGTGGCAACTTCAAGACCTGTGGACTTCATCTCCCACAATTCCTCAGTCAGCCAGCCAGGTTGGGGAATTGTGGGAGATGAAGTCCACGCAATTTTGAAGTTGCCAAGTTTGTGAAACCTTGTTCTAGGCCAGCAATGGCAACTTTTCAGCACCGAGTGACCAAACCGGAATGCACATGCGTGCATCAGAGCGCCAGAAACCCAAAGACCAGCTGGCCGGTGTGCATGCATGCGCCAGCCAACTCGACTTCGGGTTTCCGGAGCTTGCATGCATGTTGGCTAGCGGGACTTCCCGCATGCCGGAGCGCCAGAAACCCGAAGATCAGCTGCCCAGCACACACTTCGGCATGCAAAGATCAGCATGTGCGCTGGGAACCAAAAGAGCAGCTGGCAATAACATGTGTACCCACAGAGAGGGGTCTACGTGCCACCTCCATAAGTTCGCCATCACAGTTCCAGGCTGATTGATGCTATGACTCCCGTCTTTTAGACAGGACAGGATAATGGAGTGAGGTTTTGGCTTGTTAAGTGTGCACTTTTTGAATGCTTAGTCCTGTGGGAATCGTGGTTCCATTTGTCCCTCTCCAAGAGGCTGTGACCGAGAGCATCGGTCAACACATCATCAGCCTTGCTTCCAAGAAATCTTAGGCGGCTTCCCTAGTCTTCCTCTCGAGACCATCACTTCACTTTTTCCATTGCTCCCCCCTCCCTCCAAGGGGCTATCTATCCCTGGGGAATTCTAAGCTGCTTCCTTTGGAAGAGCATCAGGTGAACTCGTGCGATATGGTATACAAATGATCAAAAGTACACACAAAGGGATTAAACAGTTGACAGCCACAAGGGTATCAGCCAGGTGTGATCCAAACATCAAGGTGAGAGCCACAGCAGTGAAACCGAAGCGCCACCTATGATGCCCATAACCACCACGTGGTGCTTCAATGCCGGTCTTGTGGCCATCATCTTGACTTCAGTTTCGTGTTTTGTTTTCTTTTAACCAAACCCTGCAGACACTCCTGGTCCATGGAAATCACAGGTTGCATTAAGGTGCAATCACAAGGTAGAAGGAATCACCGCAAAGGAGGTGTGCTCGGCATGACACGTGCTCCTCCGACTTTCCCGAAGCCAAACCGCCGTACATCTAATCTGCGTTCCAACCCAAACAACTAACCGTGGGAAAGCCTCTTTTCTTATATCAACCTCGCCGTCCCAATCAAAAGTCCCTAAGAAAGCTGCAAAGTAGAATGGATCTTGCAGGAACAAAACGACAACAACGAAGGACACGATTTGAATGTCCAAGACTTCAGTCCAGAGGAAATCCAGGGTGCTTGCGTGCAAATTTATCAGTAAGAAAAGGAACTTTTGTTTTCACCGACATTATTTTATATATATATCTATATATCTATATATTATTATGAGGGGAAGCCATCAGTTGTAGGCTCAAGTGGTCAGTTCCGCGCACGTCGCCCGGTGAGATGTAGAAAAAGAATAACCTGGATCTATGAAAGGATAAGAGGCACTTGAGCCTTGGCATCGTAAGCATTGGGGCGGTGGAGTCCGTTCCAAAATAAAACCCGGTTTATCCTGCCGAACTTCTCAAATATGGACCAGTATGTAAACAAACGCAATTTCGGACTGAAGGCCACTTCAAATATGGTGTTGGTTTCCCACGCGGGCAGCCCTTCTCTGGAAAAAAAAACCACGCAAACCACACATACGAGATATTTTATGGTACACGTCCGTCTTCTTCACCGTACATACATTTGTGCTAGAAAGAGACAAATGAAGGGACAGATGCTGCGACACTGGGATGTGCGGTGTGACCTACGCATGCAACGGGGGTTGGCCACAAGGTGTTGTCACCTGGCTGGCAGAATCCTTCCTGTGTGGACGGGATCTTCTCTCTCCACGGCAGGACACCTGACTGGCCTCTCCGAGACGAAGTGATGACTACGGCGCACAAGATGGAAGGTTAATCACGAATGCTCTTTTTGTAAAAAATAAGAAGCTTAGTATTAGTAGTATAATAATACAAGAGTTAACTAATACTTGGTTGTGTAAATTCACTGTTAAAAAAAGAGGGAAAGTGCTCAGGAGCGATGGGAATCCTCGGGTTGGGTTCTTTGCAAAGATGAACGGTCATCTGATGCACCCATCCCCTTCCAGATGTGTGAATCGAAGTCACGTCCGTCCTATTTACAATCAGAAAGCAAGGCCTTCCACTTCTCGGATCTCACAAGGAGCAAAAAAAAAAAAAAAAATGAACGTTAAAAAAAAGAAAAGGTCATGCTTCTTTTCAATATTACTCGGTGGCGGCAAGAGTGAGAACATGCTTGTCTAATATTATTTTCCCATAACTTTTCTGAAAGTGAAGATTTCCAACGGAAGGAAGGAAGGAAGGAAGGAAGGAAGGAAGGGAAGGCCTTCATCCAGTCGTCTTTCTTTTAAAACGCAGCGGCTGTCTCTTTTTTGCGTGACGTTTCGGGAGGTAACGCCCGGGGGTGGGTGAACCCACATTCCGTCATGGCATGTCAGTCACAGGACGCTTCTGTTTCAAAGTGTCAATCAGGGACAGGACCCCGCGTTTCACATTGGTGGTGACCCGTCTTGTCACGGAGTCTGCTGGAGGAGGAGGAGGGCGGACTTTCTGAGAAAGAGGTCGGGCGACCAAACACTTCTGATACCGCAGCTGCAACACAACAAAGGTACAGGTAATCCCTAGGTTACGAGCGTTCCCTTAGCGAACGTTCACAGTTACGCGATCAGCGCCCATAGTGTTTCTGAAAATAAGGCCCGAAACTATGAATCTTGCAGCACCATGGCAGTTGTTCGCCCTTACGAACAACCGCAGAGGCTCTGCAACATTTGTCCTGCATGTTGCTGACCAAAATGGAGTTTTTGAGGGGCAGATCAGCCACTCAGAAGTCCCGTTTGGCCATCCAGAGGCCTCCCCCAACTTGTTGAAGGCCGAAATGGAGCCTCTGGGGGCTAGATCTGGCCCTCCAAGGCTCCATTCGGTCCTCCTTTGGCCAATGATCTGATCCATAATCTGGATCCAGCCCCTGAAAGTTCCATTTTGGCCTGCAACAGGCCAGGGGTGGCCCACAGGGGCCGAATGGCGCCTCAGAGAGCCAGATCCAGCCCACAGAGGCTCCATTTCAGCCTGCAACGGGCTGGGGGAGGCCTGCAGAGGAGCTCACGAGGCTGAAGGCAAGACTGCTGCTAGATCTTCACAAGATAA
The DNA here is from genome assembly GCA_038048745.1 of Coluber constrictor foxii. NCBI lineage: Eukaryota > Metazoa > Chordata > Lepidosauria > Squamata > Colubridae > Coluber > Coluber constrictor. Next base: position 82,555,030 of record CM075965.1, on the reverse strand, counting down.
GTGACATGGCACAGCAGGTTGGGGGGGAATAAGTAATTTGGGCCGGCATGAGGTATTTCAGTGGGTTGGGGAGGCCTTCGGTGATCTTAGGCAGATGGCCTATTTCATCGGTAAGCTCACCATCGCCTTCCCCACCCTGAAATACCTCATGTGCACTTAATGAGCCGTGCATTCGATTAACAAATGCGTAGGCGAAAGGAGGGAGTGATCATGTTCAAGGTACGAGATTCACTCCCACGAATCCTCTGGTTACAAATTGAATGGGCAGGCTCCATTACATTCGTAACTCTTGGGCTATCTGTATATTAGTATCATAAGGTAGCTTTGCATGCTACCTTAAGACTCCCTAAAAGGGGTGTTTTTTTAAACCCAGAGACACAGACAGTGAATCCCTTGAAGATTTTATTGATAATTTTGGTACTGGAGGCTACAGGGCAAACACTGAAGGAGGAGATGTTAAGAAGCTTAACCCTGCACATTAACACATGCAAATTGTTTCTTCCATTGGATTGATTGTATTACAATTACAAATGATCAATCCCAGTTTCATAGGTCATTACTGTTAGGCATTGATAAAGGGCATCTTTATTAGTAGGATCCAATTAATACTTATTTAAATGCCCCAGTAGAGGGACAGCAGACAAGATCTTCACAAACTTTACAAACCTTTATTTTAAACAATGATCTCTTGCATGGATCTATGCTATTTTCCCCCAGCAGCTATTTTACAAATTCTTGATTCTCTTGGGACTAGTATGCATTCTTACAATTTCATCAATCTTGTTAGCAATTTGTTGTTTCCGGCACAGCTGTGAATTCCCGGCACCTGCTGAGTCTATGCTACAGCTTACTAATTGCTTACACAAATATAACATTGTATAATTTGGAGTCCCTTTTGACGGAATGGGCCAACTTGCCACAGCTAACTCCCTGCGGCCAACTCGCCACAGCTAACTCACTTAAAATAAATAACCGCATTTTTCGGAGTATAAGACGCACCTTTTCCCTCCTAGAAGCGAGTGAAAATTTAGGTGCATCTTATAGACCGAATATGGGTGTTTTTGGCCTCCCGAACCAGGGGTGAAATGTAAAATTTGTTAATACCGGTTCTATGGGCGTGGCTTGGTGGGGGGTGGTGCTAATGTGACTGGGTGGGCGTGGCCAAATTTTTTTTAATTTTAACTTTTCAAAGCATTTTTTCTGCAAATACAAAAAAATGCTTTGAAAAGCCTCTGCCGATCAGGAACACACCTGGGATCGTCAGAGCCTTTTCAAAGAATTTTTTTAAACTACCTCTTTCCTGGAAGAGGTTGCAGAAAAAAATGCTTTGAAAAGCCTCTGAGATCCCAGCTGAGCCGCGTGATCATCAGAGGCTTTTTTTTTTACTTTTAAAAGCATTTTTTTCGGCAGAAGAAGTTGTAGAAAAAATGCTTTTAAAAGTAAAAACAAAAAGAGACGCCTCTGATGATTGTGCGGCTCAGCTGGGCATGGTGGGTGGGTGTGGGGGTGCAGGGATTTTTGCTACTCGTTTTCCAAATTACTCACCTCCATTGCTACCGGATCAGGTGATCCGGTCCGAACCGGGAGCATTTCACCTCATCCCGAACCCTCTGTGCATCACATTTTCACCCTCCCCGGCCCCCAGAAGTGTACGGCCTGTTTTTAGCAAAAACTGGGCTGTTTTTGGGCTCCCAAGTCCTCTACGCATCACTTTTTTGCCCTTCCCGGCCCGCAGAAGCACTCTGCAGGCCAAAAAACACGCCATGCAGAGCACTGCAGAGTGCTTCTGGGGGCCTGGGAGGGCAAAAATCTGACACATGGAGGCCAAAAACTATTTTTTCCTTGTTTTCCTCCTGTAAATTTAGGTGCGTCTTCTAGTCCGGAAAATATAGTAATTTTTTTCCCCCCCAATTTTTGCAAATCACTTTTTATTCTGTCTCTCCTTTTGCATCCTTTCTTTGATATTAGTGTAACCCTTGTCTCGCAGCGAGTTGTCCCGCATTGAATTGGCTACGGCAAGGCGGCCGTGGCGAGTTGGCCGTGGCGAATTGCCACAGGCCCCTATTTGAACCCTTCAAAGTTTCTCTTTCCCAATCAACCCTACGTCAAGTCAGACGTCCCTAAGCTGAAAAACCTGGGATCTGTTGACTGGCCTGTGTGAGCTTGGTTTTCGTGGGGTTTTTGCAGATGTTCCATGACCCAGCTATGGAGGTTCTCCGTCATCCGTCACAGTTGTCCTAAGGTGGTTTCTCAAGAGACAACTGGACTTTCTGGTTTTTCTTTGAAGAAGGATTGATATTTCTTGCAGATAGCCAGTCATTTGCCTTCTTTACAACACAATTCTCTTTCAACAGTTCCAAGAAGGCTCCGTCCCCATTTGCACCACTCAGGTGACCCTGAGGACAAAATTAAACCTCCGAGTGGCCTCAACGACTCTCTAAAAGGATACAAAAGAATGACCAGCTGCCTGCAAGACGTATAAATCCATTCGTCCCCCACCATCCAGTCAGAGTTGAAGAAGCTTCTTGGATAAGAATCGAAACGTCTTCAAGGAAAAACCAGACAGTCCAGTGGCCTCTTGACAAAAAAAGAAGCACCTCTGAGATTCCCTGCAAGACTCCTTTTCTTTGCTGAGCACTGGCGCTCAGCCAACAGGGAGTGAACTGACACCAATATTTATTATCTGTTGTGCTTTCCTTGCAAATATTAACACTGTACACACCACCAAACTCCACAGCGATTGAATGCCCTGCTTGAAACAGGCTACTATTTATAGAATTGCCCTACTTACCATACAGGCAGCTTGAACGGCCTCGGAGACGTTGCCAGCGTTGGGCTCGCACCAGAAGACGTGACACTCGAAGTGCTGGTTTCCCGCGTCCATAATGAAGGCGAATGTATGTATGTCTTTTCCCACGCCCATGAAGGACAGGAAGCGGACACGACATTCCACCACAATCTCCTCTTCATTCTAGGTGGGAAGGAAAAGTTGTTGCTGTTACAGTTTCGTGTAAGAGAAACTGTATCTTATATCCAGAAGTGCAGTGGGTGACAGGCTCACCCGCAGGTTGCTACTACCGGCTCGCCCGAATCGGTCCGAACCGGCTGAATACCAACTCTATTTATATGCAGGTTACAGGGTTAATGAACTGGAGGTTGCCAAATCAGGAGTGTCCCATCAGGAACATCCACAGGGCACAGCAAAGATGGTGGCTCATGATTTAATTAGGGCGTCTGTCGGAACCCTGTCAGGCGATATGATTGGGTAACTGAAGCCCTGCCCCTTTTTACATCCTTGAGATGCTCCTAGCGGAGGCTCTTAAGGGAGTTGACACTAAAATATCCAGTGACTGGAATGTGTTATAAATCTTACATGCCTTCCAGGTGCATTACTAAAATTGTATGCATCTTGTAGGAATTAAAAAAAATCTTTAAAAAACTCTTATTGCATAGGCTGGATACCTTTGTTTCTCAACCTTAGCAACTTTATGATGCATACACTTCAAACATGCTGGCTGGGGAATTCTGGGAGTTGTAGTCCACGCATTTTAGGATGGCCAAGATTTGAGAAATACCGCCCTAGGGTGCAAAACAGACTTAATTTTTCATTATTTCGGTGCAGAGGTGGCAGAATGCATGCTCTATAGTCCACATTCCATGGCTTAATCGTCTAGTTAAAGTTAATTAACTTTCCAGTTAATTAGACTGTAGGCAGGATCGATGCAATTCATTTAATTTTCTCCCCTTAAATCTGAGATAATTACTGTTGAAAGCCTCACTGATTTCAAGGTTTTTGGTTTTTCTTTTTGTTTTTTAAATCGCGGAATGCTAATTAAATTGACAGTTTGGTTATTTTTGTAAGTGAAGGTAGTAGCACATGGAAAACGGTTGAAAATGCAGCGCAAATTATCCATTGTCAGCACCAAATCTGTTTTGACTGACACTACAGATGGGCGTATCTGCATTTCGTCCGTAACCTTAAAGCGGGGGTCCTCAAACTTTTTAAACAGGGGGCCAATTCATGGTCCCTCAGACTGTTGGGCTGGACCTGCTGGGTGGGTGTGGCTAGGTGATCATGTGACTGGGTGGGTGTGGCTAGGTGGTCATGTGACCAATTCCGCAGTCCATTAAACAACACACACAATTTAAAGTTCAATTTGTTATGCGCCCGCGGGTGGAAAGCAGATTAGTGAAGGGATGGAGCGGCCGTGGCGGGGTGAGTGACTCTTGTTTGCGTGTGTCTCCCTCCCTCCCTCCCTCCCTCTCTCTCTGGAGGCTGGGGAGGCCAAAAACGGCCCCGTTTTTGCCCTCCTTGGCCTCCAGAAGAAAGGTAGGGGCCGGCGAGTAGGTGGGGCGATGTGGGTGGAGCAGCCTCATAGTTCCCACACGGGCCGGATTAAAGGCTGCGGTGGGCCATAGTTTGAGGACCCCTGCCTTAAAGGCTTAGAGAAAAAATAAAATAAGGTACAGAAGGATGAAAGAAACAATCTCCTTCTTTCTTTGTCATTTTTAATGACCATGTAACCCCTTCCAGGGTAGAGTTGCGGCAACTGAATGAGGCTGAGTGTTTACTGGCTGGATGCCCTTCTTGTCACCAGGGCGGAGTTTTTTTTTCCGAGCAGATATATTCTCATTGTGCCCAGAGAGAGAAAAATCTGCCTCTACCTAGGATCGAACTCACTGCTTCCGGATTGTGAGGCGAGAGGCTCCACCTCTAGGCCACCGCGCCACTCAAGAACGAAAGAAACAGTGCGATCTACAAAATCAACTGTAAGCATTGCAAGCAGTTCTACGCAGGACAAATATCACGCCCATTAAAAACCAGGATCCACGAACACCGGCTGGCCGTCAAACGCCACGATCCCAAATCCTTAATCCCTACCCACACCAACACCAAAACGGCACCAGTTTGATTGGAGCAACACAAAAATCATTGGCACGCCGCCACCCGTCACGCTTATGAGTTCATCAGAGCTTATGAGTTCTGGAACTTGGCACTCCAGAAGCTATTCCATCTGACCTACAAGGAGACCATGAACCCATCAGGATCAGGGGTGAAATCCAGCAGGTTCTGATAGGTTCTGGAGAACCGGTAGCGGGAATTTTGAGCGGAGAACTGGCAAACGCCACCTCTGGCTGGCCCGAGAGTGGGGTGGGAATGGGGATTTTGCAGTATCCTTCCCCTGCCACGCCCATGAAGCCATGCCCACCAAGCAACACCATGCCCACCAAGCCATGCCCACAGAACCGGTAGTTAAAAAATTTGGATTTCACCACTGATCAGAATCCAAATCAACAACACAGCCAATCAGAGATGGCACTGACCCTCAACCAACCCCACAAGCCTCATCCACTAACCTCCCAATGATCCTGACCTGATGTGACCTCTCCATCACAAGACCCATCACAAGGCCCTCATTGCACCTGACCCACTTGATATAACCTTCCCAACACAAGGCCCACCCACATCTGACCCATCACAAGGCCCCCACCTGACATGACCACACCTGACCTACAAGACATTCACTTGACATGATCACAGTTGACCCAGCACAAGACCCTCACTTGACACAACCCACATCTAGACCACAAGGCCCCCATTTGACATGACCACACCTTACCCATCAGAAGATCCACACTTGACATGACCACACCTGACCCATCACAAGATTCTCACTTGACAAGACCACACCTGACCCATCACAAGACCCTCACTTAACACGACCCACATCTGAACCACCACAAGGCCCCCACTTGACATGACCACACCTTACCAATCACAAGACCCTCACTTGACAAGACTACACCTGACCCATCACAAAATCCTCAATTGACAAGACCACACCTGACCCATCACAAGGCTCCCACTTAACATGATCCACACCTGACCAATCACAAGACCCTCAGCTGATGGGACTCTCACCTGATGGGACCTCATCACAAGACCTACTGACCACACGAAGCCCTTAGAAGCAGGAGAATGCTGACAATGACATCCCCTAAATTCCTTTGAAGATCTTACCTACCCTGGTAACAAAACGCTCGGAAAACCAACCCACAAACTCAGAAAATCAACCTCTACCCTCATCCTACACCCGAGCTACAAATATTTGCCACTATAGCAATAATAATAATAATAATAAAATAGTTGGGTCAAGTTACAAATCCTAGCATTAAAATAGGACAAGTTGAAGGAACAGTACCCCATCGCTGATGACGGTAACAGTAGCATCAGCCACGTTCATGGTGACAGGCGTCCAGTCTTCTCTGTTAGAGGACTCCATAAGGTTTTCTATAGTCCCGTTCAGCATGTCCATACCTTCAGAAGAACAAGAGACAACAGACACACAACCTTTGAGGGACACACAACGTTTTGGTTTTCCTTTGCTTAAAAACATGTTTCTCCGGTCTACAGATTAACTTTAACCTTAGGCTCAAACTTGCTTCTCTTCTTTCCCCTCTCCATGCAATCCGTTTCTCCCTGCCCTTGTCTCTTCTAGGTTTTAAACCCTGAAGTTACTCATCGTTGTTAGCTGCTGAGGGAACCTGGTCTGGGTGAAAAAAAAATCTGCCCGTTGGCTTTGTCAACGCAACGCAACGCAATCTAGGTGTTACAGCTGGGCTTGAATCTCTGTGGGCCACTTCGTGTTTGCACTCCCACCAAATATTAAGTTGTAGCTGGGTCAGAGGTGGAAATGCTACCGGTTCGCACCGGTTCGGGAGAACTGGTAGTGATTTTTTAAAAAGCTACCGATTCGTCTGAACTGGTATTTCCGAAGATCAGCTGTGCTGCGCAATTTACATTTGCTAAAAAGCAGAAAATCTTGCTTTCCAGAGAATCTAACTCACGTGGCAGAGCTGTTCCCCTCCCCTCGCTATTCTACTTACCTTTTAAGCCTCCTTTTTCCGCACGAATGCACATTTGGCGTGAACTGCGCAGGCACGGGAAGCGAACCAGTGGCAATCCGTGGAGGATTTCACCACTGAGGCTGGGGTTTCGATTTTGAGTGGTTGAATGTGTTGTATGAACCTAGCAAATCTGTTCAGCTTGGGTTCAATGGATCAGGCGGATTCCAGAAAATTCAGCCTTGGTAGAATATTTGTAGCTCAGCATGGAACTGTAGGTATTTGGGAGTGTCTGAGCTTAGTGGTTTTCTGGCTGATGTTTCGTGACCCAACTAGGGAGCTTCATCAGCCACTTTCGTCACACCTCAGATGATGAGTTATGAAGTCAGCACTGATGAGGTTACCTACCTGGGTCCTGGAATGTCTTTAAGAAAATAACCAAGCTCTTTGGATATCATTTATATAAAGTCACTCGGGGGGTTGTGTGGAGAAATGTTTTACTTTGCTGATGGGGGCAGCGGCAAGATGAAGATTATTGAAGCAGGATTTATGTGAGGAAATATGTTTGACTTCAATCAAGTTGAAGAGAAGATTGAAAGTTGGATTATAGAGACTGAGAAATGAATTAAACAAAAGATAATTTTCTTAATGACATAATTGTATGATTATAATTATATATGCATATATATTTCTTATGTTTTATGTTTTTGGGGGTTTTTCTTTAGTTAAGGGGTGTAGTCAGGATAGAATTATAATGGTTATTAAGGGTTTTTTTTTATTTACTAAAATATTGTTTATTTTAGAAATATATTAATGTCTGCTTTCTTTTACCTTTCTTTTTCTTCCTTTCCTTCCTTCTCTTTCTCTTCCTCTTTTGAAATTTGTTTAATTTAGAATTTGAATATTTAATAATCTTTTTCTTTTTCCCTTGTTCTAAATTTTGTTTTTTTTTTAAACTTGTAGCGGAAGTCGGGGAGGGGGGGTGAAAATGAAAAAAATTCTTGTATTGTAAAACTTTTTCAATTAAAAAAAAAAAGAAAATAACCAAGCTCAGGGATCATCAAGGGCCCCACGATTAGTATCAAATTAAGAATGCTATGGGGACTAAATGTGTGATCTTAGGTTTTATCTTCCCCCAGCTTAGTGATAGTCAAATGAGATAAAACCTCTTGAAAACTTTCCTGTTCTTCTCGCCTTGACAGATAAACCCCGATGGTCTTCTTCTAAATTTCCAGCAATTCCCAAATCCTAGAAATACTAATTATATCCTTTACGATACACAGCTGTCATTCCCTTGAGCCACACAAATTATTACTAAAAAAATATTACTTATCTCGTTTCAGCAAGTCTACAAAAAGCTAAAGATAGGATCATGGCCGGTATCTGGCCTTTGGACCAAATACAAATTACCTGAACTATCTCAAAGACACCTGAGGAGGGGGAGGAGAGGGAGGGGGAGGAAGAGAAAAGCAATTGCACTACTGTGCCATCAAGGAAGGAAGGAAGGAAGGAAGGAAGGAAGGAAGGAAGGAAGGAAGGAAGGAAGGAGGGAGGGAGGGAGGGAGGGAGGGAGGGAGGGAGGGAGGGAGGGAGGGAGGGAGGGAGGGAAGGAAGGCTGAGTCAATCTTTGAGCTGGTAAGGATTGAACTGTTGGCAGTCAGCAGAATTAGCCTGCAATATTTGCATTCAAACTACAATGCCACCGAGGAGGAGGAGGAGGAGGAGCAGGAGGAGATGGGAAGGAAGGAAGGAAGGAAGGAAGGAAGGAAGGAAAAGAAAAGAAAAGAAAGGAAAGGAGGAAAGGAAGGGAAGGAGGGAGGAAGGGAGGGAAGGAAGGAAGGAAGGAAGGAAGGAAGGAAGGAAGGAAGGAAGGAAGGAAGGAAGGAAGGAAGGAAGGAAAGGAAGGGAGGGAAGGAAGGAAGGAAGGAAGGAGGGAGGGAGGGAGGGAGGGAGGGAGGGAGGGACTAGCAATAGCCCTTAGACTTGTACACTGCTTCACAGGCCTCTACAGCCCTCTCTAAATGGTTTACAGAGTCAGTCTCTTGCCCCCAACAATCTGGGTCCTCATTTTACCGACCTCGGAAGGACGGAAGGCTGAGTCAATCTTTGAGCTGGTAAGGATTGAACTGTTGGCAGTCAGCAGAATTAGCCTGCAATATTTGCATTCAAACTACAATGCCACCGAGGAGGAGGAGGAGGAGGAGGAGGAGGAGGAGGAGGAGGAGAAGATGGGAAGGAAGGAAGGAAGGAAGGAAGGAAGGAAGGAAGGAAGGAAGGAAGGAAGGAAGGAAGGAAGGAAGGAAGAAAGAAAGAAAGAAAGAAAGAAAGAAAGAAAGAAAGAAAGAAAGAAAGAAAGAAAGAAAGAAAGAAAGAAAGAACACATTTATAGATAGTCATGAAAAAAATACGCTTACATACCCACTGGCTTAGTTACAGGAAGCATGCCCAGGTACTGCACATGAAATTTCTGGACCAATTCAGTCTTTGGTGTTGGAAAATCTACTGCAGAGAAACAAAACATCAATTTCACCGTATCCAATTCTCATCAGGCCGCCTCTCTTTATTTTAATGCCAGGAGCCCGAGTGATATTATCAGGTGAACCGATAACATTATCGATTCCAATAAACCTTGTGTTCTAAGTCCTGTGGAAAAAAAGGATCCTTAATTGATATCCGGGGAGTTAAGGAACAGAGTGCTGTAAATCTTCATTTCGTAAAATAAATCCTCGCGACAGTTCGGAGGCAGAGTCAAGGAAGAAGCTTACTTAAGCATAACCCAACAGCCACAAATTTCTGACAAGCGCAAGGGTGGCAAAGGATGAATGTGACTACCAGGTGCCAAAAAAAAACCAGGTTCACAAGTCAAGATCCAATTAAACTGATTTATTGCTAAAAGCCTAGGCACAGGAATCTTCTAAATTAATGGTCAGTACCTGGTTAGTGTTACGTAAGGGCCAATTGAATTTAAGGGAGGTTGCGGTTAATTTGCTTGTGACTATGTAGGGATTCTAGGGTGATTCCTCTTTTGACTCCTCCCCCCCGGGTTCTGCCATTCCTTCTCCTACAGTAAAAAATCATTTTGATGATGCTGTAATCTCTTAATTTGGGGCGAACGGGTAGAGCTGAGAATTTACCGGCTGGATGCCCTTCCTGATGCCTATGTGGAGTTCACAGCAGATTTTTTTTCCCTTTGAACCCTAGGAGAGAAACAGCTACCTAGGATTGAACTCTCGACCTTCTGAGTGGGAGGTGAGTGTCTTGACCACTAGGCCACCCCACCATTACAGTCCTTCTCCTACGGCTGTCTTTGAAAAAGCTAAATATCCGAAAGCCATGATTGTTGTAGCACCAGGTATATGCTTGGGATGGAGAGTGCTCCTCCATGGCCAACATCTAATTTTACTTTCCAGACAATGGTCTAGTCTTTGACTCAATTAAAGGCAGATACAGGTAGACCTCGATTTACAACAGTCCATTTAGTGACCGTTCAGAGTTACAACGGCACCGAAAATGTGACTTACGACCATTTTTCATAGTTGCAACCTTTGAAGCATCCTCATGATCAGGTGATCAAAATTCAGACACTTGGCAACGGGTTCAGATATATGACCTCTGCTGTGTCCCGCGGTCACACGCCTTTTGTGACCTCCTGACAAGCCACGTCAACGGGGCAGCCAGATTCACTTAACAGCCATATTCCTAACTTATGAGCTGGGGTGACTCGCTTAACCACTGCGGCAAGGAAAGCGGTACAATGGGGCAAAGCTCAACCAGTGTCTCACTTAATGACAGGAATTTGGGGCTCAATTTTGGTCATAATTCGAGGACTGCCCTGTTTCCCCACAAAATAAGACATCCCCTGACAATAAGCTCAATCGGGCTTTTGAGCGCATGGCAATAAGGCCAAGCCCTTATTTCAGGGTTCAAAAAAATACAAGACAGGGTCTTATTTTCGGGGAAACACGGTAGCTATCTGTCTATTTGGTGCAACTGCTCTATCGTGGCTCTAAAAAGGCAGAGATCCTCCCTCCCGACAATAAACCTAGGCATTGTCACAGGTTTTACCTTGCAAAGGAACCTCAAGAGCGACGTTTGACCGTTCCTGCAATGGGTTGCAAGCCACGGCTTTAGCATTCTTCCGTTCAGCCATAATCTGCAGAAAATGAGGAGAATGCCATTTATTTTCCTCTTCGGGCGAGAATTTTATTTGTTAACACCACCCTCGTTTTGGAGGATCTGTATTTAAACCCCGGAGAATGGAATTTAGTTGAGGTATTCTTCTCATACGAAAAATCCAGTTGAGGTAGGAACACGTGTAGCGCTGCTGAGGAGAAAATCTCACTCGTGTTTCATGCAGGTTGAGTAATTAATGGCTCAGGACGTTAATCTGTTTGTAGGAAGGGGATTCATTAAGCTAAAGCCAGGCGTGGGTTTTATGAAGCTTATCTCAGTGGGATACATACGCGAGCAAAAGCTTCAGGGCGTTGGGGAAAACATCAGGACCCAACTGATTGGAAAATGTTATATTTTTCTTTGATCCAAGGAGATCTTTTTCAGCCTCTGAGGCTGTGATGGTGAATCTCTGTGAGGTGGCACACAGAGCCCTCTCCGTTGCCAGCTGCTCTTCTGGTTTCTGGCTGGTCTTCGCGGGTGCCGGAGTGCCAGAAAACGGCCCGAAAAATGGTCTGAAAATGGCCAAAAAATAGGCATGCATACACCAGTCAGCTGGTCTTCACAGGCGCCAGAGCGCCGGAAAACGGCCCAGAAAACAGCCTGAAAATAGCCGCAAAAACAGTCTGAAAACGGTCCAAAAAAAAGGCATGCGTGCGCCAGTCAGCTGATCTTTGCAGACACTAGAAAATAGCCCGAAAAATGGCCCGAAAAACATTATGAAAATGGCAGGCATGTGCATGCCAGCCAGCTGGTCTTCACAGGGACCAGAAAACAGCCCCCAAAATGCCCAGAAAAACGGTTTGAAAACGGCCAAAAAAACAGGCATGCGCGCACCAGCCAGCTGGTCTTCGCAGGCACTAGAAAATAGCCTGAAAAATGGCCCGAAAAACATTCTGAAATGTGCACGCCAGCCAGCTGATCTTCAAAGAGACCAGAAAACAGCCCTAAAAACACCCAGAAAAACGGTCTGAAAACGGCCAAAAAACAGGCATGCGTGCACCAGCCAGCTCGTCTTCACAGGCACTAGAAAATGGCCCGAAAAATGGCCCGAAAAACAGTCTGAAAACAACCAAAAAACAGGCATGCCCACACCAGCCAGCTCGTCTTCACAGGCACTAGAAAATGGCCCGAAAAATGGCCCGAAAAACAGTCTGAAAACAACCAAAAAACAGGCATGCCCACACCAGCCAGCTGGTCTTTGGGTTTCCGGTGCTCCAGCGCATGTCCACGCACGCGCGTTCTGGTTTCGGCACTTGTTGCTGAACAGGTTTGCCATCACTGCTCTGAGGCATGCATTTAGCCAATGGGCCAATAGACACAATTTCTTTGCAGTCAAGGCCTCTAGGAATGAGTCTTTCAGCTGCCCCATTGCAGTTATGGGACTTAACCCTATAGCAAACACAACCGCACGAAGCAGATAAAAAGCCCAGCAGGCAGGTGTAACCCCACCTGTTCCTGAAGACAAAGGCCATTTGTGACCCATCCCTAAATAGAGGGTCTCCAAGATAAGAGGCAGAAGGAAAACACATTTTAGCGGCCTTTGAGCTTCGTGTTCCTCCTGTCATAAATCAAATGAGGCCATGAGAACAACAAGCCAACATGTTCTTCTTGTGGTCTGCTCTGCTAGCAGCAGACTCGGACGATGAGAAGGTTGGGGAAGAACTTGGGCCGGTCCTGGAGTCTGGGGAAGGCTCTGATGGATGCTCTGCGTCAGACGCAGAGGTAGAGCCAGGCATTTCCCAGCCACCAGAGAGGCAGCTGCCTTTGGAGGCTGAGATGAGTGAGGATGAAGAACAGCTGGGGCCTGTTCCAGACTCACATATGTGCAGAGCAGTTAGGAGAGGAGAACAATTAGGACAAGGAGTCGACTCAGGAAGCAAAGCACACGTGGACGCTGAATGGCCGCTCCCTGGCTGGGGAATAAATAGAAGGAAAGGGGGAATCGTGGTCGTCGGAGACAACCGTTCGTATTTCTGAAGATTTTGCTCATTGTGTTTCTTGCTTGCCGGGAGAAATTAATTTGCAGCCTTTCGGCTGGGAGCTCCCGGCCTTGCAAGGAACTGATAAGGTCTGTTACTGCGGTTAACTCCTTGCAGGACACCTGCCTGGACTTTTCGGCGTGTGAATGCCATTAATTCACAAGAGGGTTTTTTTTGGTGACCAGGAGTCCGTTTCTTGCTTCTGCTAAGGCTGGATTCTCTCCTAAAACCTCTCGGGTCTTAAATTCAAGTTGTCCTAGAAGCAAGCAAATGAGGCAACTTTCTTAATGTCCTTCTCTTGATCTTCAAAAGGGACCTGGCGAAAAATAGGCTTAGCTGAGCGCGGAGTTTGGGTTCCAAGCTCAGTCATGGGAAAAGAGGCGAGAATCGAAGCTACAGGTAGTCCTCGATTTACAACAGCTCATTTTAGCGACCTTTCGAAAGTAATGATGGCGCTGAAAAATAAAAGCGACTTACGATGATTTTTTCACATTTATGACTGTTGCTGCCTCCCCATGATCATGTGATCAAAATTCAGATGCTTGGCAACTGGTTCATATTTATGATAGTTGCAGTGCCCGTGTGTGTGTGTGAGAGAGAGAGACACAATCCCCTTTTGCAAGCTTCCGATGAGCAAAGTCAACGGGGAAGCTGGAATTTGCTTAACAACCGAGCTACTAATTTAAGAACCCATTTATTTTACGGCCTTCCTTCCCACCGTTAAGTAAGTCATAGCATTTGTTAAATTAGTAACATGGTCTTGTTTCCCCATGAGCTTTGCTTGTCAGAAGGCCGCAAAAGGGGATCCTGTGGGCCCGGGATTCTGCAACTGTCATAAATACGAGTCAGTTGCCAAGCGGCTGAATTTGGATGACGTGACCAGGGGGTGGAATCCTGCAATGGTCGTGAAGTGTGGAAAAAACAGTTATTGGTCACTTTTTTCAGTGCCGTCGTAACTTTGAACGGTCACTAAATGAACTGTCGCAAGTTGGGGGCTATCTGCATAACATGCTGGCATTTCTTTCTCAATGGAGGGCCACCGCAGCAGGAAGCCGGTGTTCTGATATAGGCTTCAGAAAATCACGAAAGCTACTGTGAATTCCTCTCATTCCTCTCATTCACATCCAGCGAAGTTCCAGCAAACAGTCTTTCAAAGGTGAATTTACAACCACAGACCTTATCAGGCTTGGAGAGCTGCCAGGACGATATCTTCCAAATGCAATGCTGTACAAGAAAATACTTGGCAAGAAGTCTCTTGAGAGTCATGGACAAATCTTCACACTAATGAAATGAACTAATTGTCTCCTGCAAACTCTACTCCCCTTTCACTCCTCTTTATTCCCTGTGGGAGGGGCCATTCACCGTCCACCTGTGGCTTTACTCCTGAGTCGTCCCTTGTTCCTTAGCTGTTCCCTTCTCCTGGCAGCTCTGCGCATGCGCATATCGGGAACAGGCTCCAGCTGTTCTTCAACCCTGTTTATCTCCGACTCCGAAGGTAGCTGATAACTGTCAGACGGCCCTGGCCCTCTCTCTGCCTCCGATGCAGAGCACTCATCAGAGCCTTCCTCAGACTCCAGGACTGGCCCATGTTCCTCCCCAACCTCCTCAGTGTCCGAGTTTGCCGCCAGCTCTGCTAGTCGCTGGTAGGCCACAACAGCCGGGAAAAACAGTAGACGTTCAAAGCCCACTGATTAAGCAAGGGGGACTTGCCTTCGAACAGATTTCGTGGAGGCTCGTGGCGATGGCTTTCGCTGGGGTATCACATCGGAACACGTGGCATTTCAAAATCCGGGTCTCTCTGTCTCTGGCGACATAGGCGAAATCCCTGGACAAGAAAGAAAAAAAGAAAGAAAGAAAACACCGATTAAAACATACGGCACTCGGAGAGAACGAGACAAATGCCAATTGAAGAAAAGGAGAGAGGATGGAAGAGAAGAATGTCAGGGTTCCAAGTAACACCCCCAACGAAAGGAAACTCCGAGGCTTTGATTTCCTCAAAGTTCCATTTTATTGAAGATGTCATATTGGCACATCTGGAAAACCCTGAAATCTGAAAGTTTCCAGGTTTTCCCCACCCAAGTGAAAGTTCAAGTCCCTGCCCAGCACCCACATGTCCTTCACATGGTCCAATTATCCACCGTCTAAACTGGAGATACTTCTCAGTCATCCAAGTACCAGGGCAAGGTGTCCTTGACTCTCTGAGAAAGGAATGTTATTTTGACTACATGTCACCCATACTCTATGCAATCCCCCCTCCCATTTTCCCACAGAAGAAAATGTGAAGGTCCAAATGTAAAAGATGGCTTCCAGGTCTGACAAAGAATTCCGTTCCACGACTGAAGGCGAAGTTCTGAAGAACGTCATCCGACCTTCTTTTTCTCGATTAGGGAATTTTTATCTGGCCCTTTGGAGATGACGGTTGCTAACCCAGATTCATTTACTTAGCGTACGGCATGAAATCTATGGATAGCAGCAGCAAAGATGTATGAAATTGATTCCCCTAAGGGGGGGAATGTATGGTTCACTTGATAAGATGTAAAAAAAATTCAAGGAGTTGTTATATCAACTCAACTTACGCTCACAATTGAGCCCAAAATCTTGCCTGCTAAGTTAAGTTAACATTTGTTAAGTTAGTTTTAGCCCCACGGTACGACCTTCCTGCGGTTGTTAAGTTAGTAGCACCATTGTAATCGTGGCTGAATCTGTCTTTCATAAGAGGATCACATGACCCCGGGACACTGTAACCGTCGTAATTATGAGTCAGTTGCCAAGCGTCTGAATTTTGATCATGGGGATGCTGCACTGGTCATGTGAAAAATGATCATAAATCACTTTTTTATTGATGTTGTAGCTTTGAAGGGGCACTAAATGAACAGTTGTAAGTCGAGGACTATATATATGTGTGTGTGTGGATAGATAGATAGATAGATAGATACATAGATGATAGATAGATAGATAGATAGATAGATAGATAGATAGATAGATAGATAGATAGATAGATAGATGATTAATAGTAAGATAGATAGAGATGGGTGGATGATAGGTAGGTAGGTGGACAGATTAGAGAGATAGATAAATATAGATAGATGATAGATAGAGATGATAAATAGTAAAATAGATAGATAAGAGATGGATGGATGATAGGTAGGTAGGTAGGTAGGCAGATTATATATATATATATATAGAGAGAGAGAGAGAGAGAGAGAGGGAGGGAGGGAGGGAGAGGGAGAGATGATAGATAGAGATGATAAATAGTAAGATAGATAGATAGAGATGGATGGTGATAGGTAGGTAGGTAGGCAAATTAGATAAAGATAGATAGATATGATAAATAGTAAGATAGATAGATAGATAGATAGATAGATAGATAGATAGATAGATAGATAGATAGATAGATAGATAGATAGATAGATAGATAGATAGATAGATAGATAGATAGATAGATATGGATGGATGATAGGTAGGTAGGTAGGTAGATTATTCATAGTAAGATAGAGAGAGAGAGAGATGGATGGATGGATGGATAATAGGTAGTAAGTAGGTAGATAGGGATAGATAAATAGATAGATATAGATAGATATAGATAGATATAGAAAATAGATATAGATAGATATAGATATACAGATACACACATACTATATACATATGCATGCATGTATATACATATACATACATACATACATACATGTATATATAAAACACATTCGTTCACAAAATAAGTGTTCAATATATTAATATCTAAGCTGCTTATCTAATTCATCCAGACTCCTGCAGCTTCACGCCTTCCAGCTGATGGGAGGCTAAAATTCCATTTTTTCCAACCCAAGGGGTAAAATCCTATTGAAATATTTCCGGCGGTCCTAAGGATGGAAAACCGGGATCCCGGCTAGACATTTTTTTACACAACTGACCCACAAACAACTCTCTCCCAATATCCCACACGCCACTCGGGATAAAACGCTGCACAATTCCAACAAAATCCCTCCCACATTAGCCTCCTTCCTGCAATTATCTGCTAGACTTGCCCACAGTTATCTTCAATCACCTTCTTGAGATGCTTCCTTCACAAAGTCTCAATTCATTCCCCACATTTGTCGCACTATCCCGATAAAGTTGCTTTTTGCAGGTTGAGAAAACTATCATCCTCCTCCTCCTCCTCCTCTTCTTCTTTTAATGACCCCATAATCTCTCGCAGGGCGGAGTCAGGGCAACTGAATGGAGCTGAGTGTTTACTGGCCAGATGCCTTTCCTGTCGCCAATGCAGAGGTTTTTTTTTCCCCAGCAGATATATTCTCAGTTGGGAAAACTATATTAGAAGATATTTGCTTTTTTTTTTTAAGCCACATACATTAAGTGTAAATGTCTAGGGAGGATGTAAGAGAACGAGAAGCTGTCTTCTACAAAGTGATCCACCAGCATTAGCCATCAAACCTTTCCGGCAAGGTCGAGACATTAAAAGGACTTCAATTATTAATTAAATCAAAACACATAGTCAAAACTAGGTCGTCTGTGCTGTATGTGTGAATACAGCACAAGTTATTTTAATTTTTGCCATTCGTATTTCATTCTGTCCCTCTTGCATCCTTTCTTTAATGATTTGATTCAATTAACTATTTGTCCCATAGCGAGTTGGCCAGGGCAAGTTGGCCATGGTGAATTGTCCATGATGAGTTGGCCATGGTAAGTTGGCCATGTTGAGTTGGCCATGGTTAGTTGACCGTGGCGAGTTGGCCATGGCGAATTGGCCATGTTGAGTTGACCATGTTGAGTTGGCCATGGTTAGTTGACCATGGCCAGTTGGCCATGGCGAATTGGCCATGGTGAGTTGACCATGTTGAATTCGCCATGGTTAGTTGACCATGGCGAGTTGGCCATGGCGAATTGGCCATGTTGAGTTGACCATGTTGAATTCGCCATGGTTAGTTGACCATGGCGAGTTGGCCATGGCGAATTGGCCATGGTGAGTTGACCATGTTGAATTCGCCATGGTTAGTTGACCATGGCGAGTTGGCCATGGCGAATTGGCCATGGTGAGTTGACCATGTTGAGTTCGCCATGGTTAGTTGACCATGGCCAGTTGGCCATGGCGAATTGGCCATGGTGAGTTGACCATGTTGAATTTGCCATGGTTAGTTGACCATGGCGAATTGGCCATGATGAGTTAGCCATGGCGAATTGGCCATGGTGAGTTGACCATGGCAAGTTGGCCATGGCAATTAGGCCGTGGTGAATTGGCCATGGTGAGTTGGCTATGACAAACTGTCACGGAACCTGTAAAGGATGTGAGAAGTTGTACCTCAACAGCAGTTAGAAGATCAAAGCTCCAATCACCCCCACCCATCCAACCTTATCAAACTGCGATCCAAAACAGATTTTAATTTGTTAAAATGGTTTCAATTGAAAGGGACAATGTGACATTCAAAAAGGGTTCGCATAGTCTACACAATTCTATTTCCTATTTCCAGACAGCATTGTTACATCTTTCGTAAAGGGAAGACATGAGATGTTGGTGGGATCTAAACTCACGTGCAGCTTTGCAGGTTTCTACTCTCTGCAAGTTTGTAAGCGTTCACGAGGTCCCGATTTCTTCCCAAGGAAACAAAGAAACTGAGAATTGGTGTGTAGAAGAGCACCTCATTCTTCTCCTGGGGCACCTTCTTCTCCAACTCTCAGTTGTGAAATCTCCTCTAGAAGATTCCAGACCCTATTCTGCCCACATTCTATCAATCTACAGAAGGAAGTATATTCTTTCTTTCTTTCTTTCTTTGTATCTTACCTTTCTCTCTCTCCCCCCTTTCTTTCTCTTTCCTTCTTTTCTCTCTCTTCTTCCTTTCTCTTTCTCTCTCTCCCTCTTTTTCTTTCTTTCTTTCCTCTCTCTCCCTTTCTCCCTTTCTTTCCTTCCTTCCTCTCCCCTTTCTTTCTTTATTTTTCTTTCGGCTTTCTTACCTTTCTCTCTCCCCTTCTTTCTTTCCTTCCTTTCTTTCTCTCCCTTTCTTTCTCTCTCTTTCTTTCCTTCCTTTCTCCCTCCCTCCCTTTTTTCTTTCTTTTCTCTCTCTCTCTCCCTTTCTCTTTCTTTCCTTCCTTCCTTCTTTCCTCTCCCCTTTCTTTCCTTCCTTCCTTTCTCTCTGCCTCTTTCTTTCCTTCCTTTCTCTCTCCCTTTCTTTCCTTCCTTTCTCTCTCCCTCTCTCCCTTCCTTCTTCTTTTTTCTTTTTTCTCTCTCCCTTTCCTTCCTTCTTTTCTGTCTCCCTCTCTTTCTCTTTCCTTCCTTCCTTTCTCTCTCTCACCCTTTCTTTTTCTTTCTTTCTTTTCTCTCTCTCTTGTCTTCCTTTCTTCTCTTCCTTTCTTTCTCTTTCTTTCCTTCCTCTCCCTCTCTCCCCTCCTTCCTTCCTTCCTTCCTTCCTTCCTTCCTTCCTTCCTTCCTTCCTTCCTTCCTTCCTTCCTTCCTTCCTTCCTTCCCCCTGCTCATTCTTCTCACTAATGGACTAGACATGTATTTTCTAAATCTACAGCGTACAACTAGACTGAAAATTAAGAAAAAAAAAGGTGTAAATTCTTGCTTGGCTGGAATTTAAGAACAGGGGCCAAGTAGATCATTCAGAAATGAACAAATGGAACAAAAATAACTTCTCTTTTCTCTCTCTCCCCCTCCCCCCCCCCACCCTGGGACCACTTCAAGAGATCCACAGACCGCAGCCTGATCAGCAACAGGGACCCAAGTCCATAATTCAATACTTTAACCACAACTTGCAAAGACACACAATGACACATGGGAGGCAGGCAGGGAGTGAAATAGAAGGGGGGGGGGGGGGAGAAGCATCATTTTTACCTTTCTCTGAATCCGGAAAAGCATGGAAAAAAACAAGAGCAGAGAAAGTTAGGAGAAGCAGAAGAGACGGAAAAACCCAGCTCCTTCCCACCATCCCCGTCTCGTTGTCCTTGACTAAGCCGGACAACAATTTTTTCTTCTGCACTCCTGTTCTAAGTTGGAGGGTTTCCATGTTTGGAAGTATTTTTGGAAGTTGTCATGAGGCCTGTGAGGCTCATCTGAATGGCAGGCAACACATGAAGCGAAATAGGGGCTTAAAATATCACACACAAATAAGGAATCCAGACGACAGATGCCTTCCTTTCTTCCAAGGCAAGATCACATCGAAAGCGACAACGTCAAAAAAAGGAAGAAATGAATAAGTAATGCATTGGTGCTACACAATGCAGGATTTTCCTGCCATCCTTCCTCGTTTCTCCCCTTTTCTTTTAAGGCGAACCCCCTCTGGAATCTGTACCGATTCTGAAAGAAAATTTGCTATTTTTCTTCTTCCGTTATCCCTTTTTTTGTGCGCAGGAATGAAAAGGATCCTTTGAGCTGGATAATCGTAATTTTAAAACGATCTCAGGTTATGCCAGGAAAACATTTGTGTTATTAATTATTACCGCAAGGAAAAAAAAGATGCATAAATTAAGGCTGGATATTACAAACATTCTTATAATAAAGACAACTGCTGTAGTTTGTCTCTTTCCCCCCCCCCTCCTAAATTTTTAAACTTGTCATGATCTCTTAAAATCAAAGTCAGTGTTGAATCTGACATAGACTTCCCAAAATACTGCACATTTGTAAGACTTTATACTGGTGTAACAAGACTGTTTTCATTATTATTATTATTATTATTATTATTATTATTATTATTATTATTATTATTATTATTATTGCTTTTGTTTATAACACAACACAATATAACAAGCACAAAACACAAAACACACATATATATTCTCTTTTCACAACTGTTTCCTAATGGTCATCTTCTAATATTTACATTTTCCCCCCAATTCCCTTTATACTATTCATTTTCTTTCCTGTCCCTTTCTCCTATTCACGCTATAATTAACAATCATAATATTAATTTTGTACACTTTATACATTGTCCTATACACATTGTATATTTATAACTTCTCCTCTTTCCTTATGGTTCCCTATTTCTGGTCTCCAGCCAGTGATACCATTTGTTCCATATTATATAATATTCCGTATCTTCCTTTTCTTTTAAGTTCTTTTGTTAATTTGTCCATTTTGGCATACCCTAAGATTTTTTAAAAATCAATTCTTCCTCTGTTGGTATGTTTTTCTCTTTCCAATTTTGTGCCATTGCTATAATATGTAAAATCAAATATTTTCTTTAGTATATTTTCTAGCGAATATTCCTAAGAAAAATGTCTCTGGTTTTCCATCAGTAGGTTGATCTGTTATTTTTTCCAGCCATTTCTTAATTTTGGCCCAAAACATTTTTGCGGATGGACAAATCCACCAAACATGAAAAAAATGTTCCACAATTTTTATTGCATTTCCGACATAATGGTGAGCTGTTCGGGAACATCTTCGCAAGTCAACAAGACGGTTTTCAAACATCACTACATATTTAAAACGCTACCTTGGATATAAGAAATGACTTTTTATTCTTGTAATCAAATCAGTTAATGCATTTTCTGAAGAAAACTGATGTGGGTTTTAATGACAACAATCATTTCAGTAGAATTATATCATTCAGTAGAATTATATAATAAATCATCATCATCTTCTTTTAATGACCCCATAATCCCTCGCGGGGTGGAGTCTGGGCAACTGAATGGAGCTAGGGGAGTATTTACTGGCCGGATGCCCTTCCTGTCACCAATGCGGAGTTTTGTTCGGCAGATATATTCTCATTGTGCCCAGAGAGAGAAATATCTGTCTCTACCTAGGATCGAACTCACAGCCTCCTGATAGTGAGGTGAGGGCTCTTACCTCTAGGCCACCGCACCACTCAAATCATTTATTAATGACGCAAAATTTCCTATCAATGTCATGAATAGGTTAATGTCTGATATAAACTTCCATGAAGTTTTAAAAGAAGGATTATGATATGCGATTTATCGTGACATCAAAGTCAGCGGCTTAAGATAATAAATCTAAATAAGGTTACAAATTCTTGGTGTGGAATAGAAGAGATCTTCTCATTTTACAACACAATCCCTTCCGTCTCTTTACAATACATTCTGCAAATAAATTAATTTCACTCCTAGCTGGAAAGAAATGATATTCCCAATCATTACAAAAGTAACTCCCTGAATTTTGGGTGACCGCATTCATACTGTTAACCACCGTATAAATTTAAACTGCACAAATCAACCCTTTCATATGAAGACTACAAATTGATAGTAGATTTATTGACCGATCGGTCATAATCTAATGATTGAAAACCTTCAAAATGCCCAAAAGATAAAGAATAGCAACTGAATTAATTCCAATCGGACAAATATTCGGATAATAGACCAGTGGTGAAATCCAATTTTTTTTTTAAACTACTGGTTCTGTGGGAATAGCTTGGTGGGCGTGGCAGGGGAAGGATATTGCAAAATCTCCATTCCCACCCCACTCTGGGACCAGCCAGAGGTGATATTTGCTGGTTCTCCGAACTGCTCAAAATTCCCGCTACCGGTTCTCCAGAACCTGCTGGATTTCACTCCTGTAATAGACCCCGTAGAACTTGACCAGAGGGTATAAGGCCGTGATGGCACCCGTGCCCGAAGTGACACACAGAGCCATGTCGCCTGGCATGCACGGCATTGCCCATTCCTTTTCTAGGTTTCCCCTCATGCGCGCCAGAAACCCGGAAGAGAAGTTGGCTGAAACAGGAAGTTCAGTAGCTGAAACAGGAAGTTCATTTTCGAGTGCGCGCATGCACCCTGGGCAGCTCCTCTTCTGGATTGTGGTCCAGGTGCGCGCGGAAGTGTGCTCCCTTTTCGGCACTGAGTGCCGAAAAGATTCGCCATCACTCCTATAAGGCAATGCCACACTAAAGTTGAATTCTCAATCTCATAACTCTAACTTCAGGGTATTAAAAACAGAATTCTGATGGATCCACCCAAAACATTTCCTCTTTCTTATTTTGTCTGTATTTAAGTTTCCTTTGGACTAATAATGGAAAGGCTTACATCAATAATCCACTGGCTTGTGGATGTTATGCTGTGAACCACATGCATCTTTCAAGTGTATATTCATGGCTGTAAGAGCTAAATAATTGCTTTAACCCAATGGGGGTGGGGAAGCCAATATTATTAACAGCCTCCATTCCATACTTAATAGCACATCTGTCTAATCTTACAATACCCCAGAGGTCTAACCATTATTCTGCTTCTGTATGGCCAGCCATATCACGTCAAAGGAAGGAAGGAAGGAAGGAAGGAAGGAAGGAAGGAAGGAAGGAAGGAAGGAAGGAAGGAAGGAAGGAAGGAAGGAAGGAAGGAAGGAAGGAAGGAAGGAAGAGAAGATCCGGCCATGAATGGTGTGCGTGGGCTTTTAATGTTTTAAAATGTTTTTACAATGTTTTTCAATAATTTTTTATGTTCATTGTTCGTATTATTTTTGCTGTAAGCCGCTCAGAGTCCCTTGGGAGTTGGGCGGCATAGAAATACGATAAATTAAATTAAATTAAATTAAATTTTCGGGCCTTCTGGACCCACCAGAAGTCAGGAAACACGCTGTTTCCGGCCTCCAGGGGGTGAGGAAGGCCCGTTTTTCGCTCTCCCCAGACTCTAGAGCCTTTCTAGGAGCCTGGGGAGGCCAGAAACAGCTTGTTTCCCAACTGGGGAAGAGCGAAAAATGGGTCTATCGAGCCCACTGTGCCATTGTGTGCCAAAAGCGGGGTGAGTGTGTGTGTGGGTTACATGCGCATTCACGGGGGGGGGGCTGCGCATAGAATTATGGATGTGGACACGTGTGCATGTGACCCCCCCTTGCTTTTGGCACGCGATGGCAAAAAGGTTAGCCATCACTGCTCTAGATATCTCTTAGATGAGTTGTCCAATTTATCGCCATCACAATGACTCTTCGATATTCTCTTGGAGGCTTTTAAAACTACACGTTCCTTGACATTGATAGTTGGGTGTTGTTTTCTCGGCTTACCTTGCCAAGAAAACTGCAGGGACTTGTCCAGATCATCTTCAAGAATCAGAAATAATTAAACGGAAGGGATGGAAATAAAGGCCAAAATAAAAAGAAATAAACCGGCCAAAATGAAGAGAAACATTCAGGATTAAATTATCAACAGGAAAACGTCATTTGAATTTATTTGTTCGTTTTGTATTGTTTAATATATTAGTCTTATCCAGAAGGTAACTCCACACAGCAGGATGGCCAACTAATCTTATATAGTGTTCTACCCCAGCTACGGACCCCAAAGAACGCAGCACACACAAAGTCCATTCAAACCTCGGTTTACTGAATAAACAACAATGGCTGTTAATTCATTGCATTAACAGCCGCCAAGAATTCAAAGAATAATAACTGAAAGCTTACTGTGGTTGGCAGAATGCCCAGAAGCAATTTGCAGGAAGCTGATAAGATAAGCAAAACAAGACACGAAGGTATGTGAACGAAGTTGTTCCCTGCAAATTGCTTCAGTCGGTGTTCCTCCTTAAATAGGCTAAGGGAATGGCCAATTAGCCCCAAGGCTTACTCTTGAGGAGACCTCCTCCTGAGGAGCCACTCCTGCCTTTTGGCATCTCTGTGCACCTGTGCATCGAGAAGAGGCTCTTCCTCTTCTTCCTCTTCACTTATGGGAGCTTCTGAAGGCCCTTGCTGAATCCCTGCCTCTGGCACCACATCTTCTCCAGCCTGCTCATTGTCTGTGCTCATTGCACAGGCTGCTGGCGCAGCACCACACCAGCCTCCTCGCTGTCGGAATCAGCTACTAGCTGCACAGGCCGTGTACGGACCACAACATATAGTAGTCCTCAACTTATGACCACAACTGAGCTCCAAAATTTATGTTGCTAACTGAGACATTTGTTAAGTGAATTTCCACCCCCCCTTTATGACCTTTCTTGACCCAGTTGTTAAGTGAATCACTGCAGTTCTTAAATTAGCAATACGGTTGTTAAGTGAATCCAGTTTCCCCATTGACTTTGCTTGTCAGAAGGTCGCAAAAGGAGATCTCGTGACTCCAAGACATTGCAACTGTGGTAAGTACATGCCAGTTGCCACGCCTTCAAATTTTGATCATGTCACCGTGGTTATGTCTGAAAAATGGTCATAACTCATTTTTTTTTCCCAGCGCCGTTTTAATTTGGAACGGCCACTACATAATCTGTTGTAAGTTCAGGACTATCTGTATTGTATTATTGCACGCTCTTTGAGTAAGTTTTTTTATGCAGCTGAATGTACCACGTAAGGCTGAGTGTGTTTTTTTTTTAAAAAAAGATCTACTTGAAGATTAACGCTGAATTCTAAAGCAGCTTTTTATAGCTTTCAATTTTGTCTCGACCGTATGAATGGCTATAAAAATCTTGATTGCACCTTAAGATATATGACATCCAAATGTTTTATGAAAAGCATGCAAATGAACAGATCCCCATTTGATCAGCAACGCTGCCGGAGTCACTGATGTATTTGTTCCTCGCTAAAAAGATCCCTCCATGATTAAGCAATACGGCTTCGCTCCAAAACTATGTGCTCGGGCTTGATAAATTGACACTTGCAGCCTGAAACTTAATGTAGAATGTGTAACTCAAGAGTGCTGAGCTACTCTGAGTTACAGAGAGCACTCTGTAGCATCAGAGTGTGTTAATATAATGCAACTGGCAGTTGGAACAGAGGTGGGGGGAGAGTAGAATGTCCCAGCCCACAGCATCCATTGGTATTCTGGCTAGCATCCTGTCAGTGTATGAGAGAGTTGATGGGTGTTTGGAAACTCAGACAGTATTAACTGTGTGAGCAAGAAAGAGAGAGGAGGGAGGCTGGGCGTGGCTTAGCTCAACTGTTCTGTAGTAAAGCTGCTTGCTGCTGTGAAAGTAAAACTGAAAGTGAAACTCCTCTCCTCTGCTTGGGTTTGGAACATTTGAAACAGATTTCTTTTGAGGTGGGGAGGGGGAGTAGAACTCCTTAGCATCAGAGCGCGTTAATCATAATATAGGAAATACTAATGCTCTGATGGTCATTTCGAAAAATCCTTTCTTAGTGAGCACCTAGAAGCCAAGAGGAACATAAGTGGCAAATTTCAAGTTTGTAGGCTTTACAGTTCTGGAAATTTCGTGATTAATGCGTGAGTGGTTTTCGTGGATAGATAGATAGATAGATAGATAGATAGATAGATAGATAGATAGATAGATAGATAGATAGATAGATAGATAGATAGATAGATATTCAGTTAAATTAATGCCCCAATTTGCTCTGCTAAATCCTTAGCAGTCCCTCCCAATTCAATTGTTCCTGCTATTAAGACTGGTTTAACCCAGTCTATATGTGTCCTTTGGATTTTTCTTCCATAAGTGTAAAACTTTACTTTTCTCTACGTTGAATTTCATTTTGTTAGATAGGATGCTTGAGACTGACTGATCTCCAGTTCCCCAGATCCTCCTCCAAGCACCACCAACAACCAATTGAAGATAAGAATATCGTTATCAGGTATGTGCTAAGTTTTAGATTTGTGGAATAAAAGGTATTTTGGACCATGGAGAGCTCAAGTCAACAACTCTTTAAAGCAGGGGTCTCCAACCTTGGTAACTTTAAGCCTGGCGGACTTCAACTCCCAGAATTCCCCAGCCAGCTGGCTGGGGAATTCTGGGAGTTGAGGTCCGCCAGGCTTAAAGTTACCAAGGTTGGAGTCCCCTGCTTTAAAGTGTAACTGTGCATTTTCCTGGGACTGTAGGATTGACTTTTACAGCTGCAAAACAAGCTGGAAAGAAGCATGCTTTGATTGGAAGGATTTCTGACAGGTGTTTTGGCACCTGTGTTCCAAATCATATTGTCCACTTCCAATCTGAACTGACGCGCACAATTATTATAACTTTCTCTGCCCTCCCCCCCCTTTAAGCAGAATCGAACAGAATTAAAGGCAACCTGAAAAGGGTACCACGACGACAGTTTTTAAAGGTCTCATCAGACTCCTACATTTTCTAATCATCCATTCGTGTCACAAATCAGTAGTTCCCCCTTCTTATATTGAGCCCGGCCGCGACATTAAACCGTTACAGATCTCGTGCATCTTTTCAAAAATCACCTGCACGGTTTTTAAAAGTGATGTATATATTCAAAATATATAGCAAGGAAGGGAGGGAGGGAGGGAGGGAAAGAAAGGAGGGAGGAAAAGAAGATTATGGATGGAAAAGAAGGAAGGAAGGAAGGAAGGAAGGAAGGAAGGAAGGAAGGAAGGAAGGAAGGAAGGAAGGAAGGAAGGAAGGAAGGAAGGGGAAGGGAAGGGAAGGGAAGGGGAAGGGGAAGGGGAAGGGGAAGGGGAAGGGGAAGGGAAGGGAAGGGAAGGGAAAGAAAGAAAGAAAGAAAGAAAGAAAGAAAGAAAGAAAGAAAGAAAGAAAGAAAGAAAGAAAGAAAGAAAGAAAGAAAGAAAGAAAGAAAGAAGAAAGAAAGAAGAAGAAGGAAGGAAGGATGGATGGAGAGGGGGAAGGAGGGAAGGAAGAAAGGGGCATGGAGGGAAAAGAAGGAAAGAAGGAAAAAAGGAAAGAAAGAGAGAAAGGAGGGAGGGCAGGGGATGAATGGAAAAGAAAGAAGGAGGAGGGAGGGACAGAGGGAGGAAGGAAGGAAGGAAGGAAAAAGAAGGCAGGCAGGCAGGCAGGCAAGGAAGGAAGGAAGGAAGGAAGGAAGGAAGGAAGGAAGGAAGGAAGGAAGGAAGGAAGGAAGAGGGAGGGAGGGAGGGAGGGAGGGAGGGAGAGAGGGAGTGAGATGGACGGATGGAAAAGAAGGAAGGAAGGAGAAAGGAGGGAAGAAGG
The DNA here is from genome assembly GCA_038048745.1 of Coluber constrictor foxii. Taxonomy (NCBI): domain Eukaryota; kingdom Metazoa; phylum Chordata; class Lepidosauria; order Squamata; family Colubridae; genus Coluber; species Coluber constrictor. The sequence goes on along the minus strand of CM075965.1, from coordinate 82,527,278 downwards.
AAGAAGGAGGGAAAAAGGAAGGAGGGAAGAAAGGAAGAAAAAAAGAAGGGAAGGAGATGGACAGATGGAAAAGAAGGAAGGAGAAAGGAGGGCAAAAGGAAGGAAGGAAGGAAGGAGGAAAGAAAGAAAGAAAGACAGACAGAAAGAAAGAGCTTTCCATTGCCAGAATAAATTATTTACAATACGTGTGCCTTTCAAAACATATTTCAGAAATTAATAATTTAAAAAGCCCCGTTTCCTCGTTGTCGCTGAATTATGTTAATGGCGAAGTAACCGCTCTAAAGGCATAATTAAAGTCATGGCTTTGTGCAATTTTCCACGGATCGGGTTACATTAACAGCAAAAAAAACACAAAGTCCCCCGTCTTTATCCTTCATCCTTGGAAAACCAGCGCGGTAAAGGCCAGACAATTGTTAAAGCGGAAATTTCTCCACACGTGGGCCGAGGGGCGAGAAAAGAAAAGAACAGAAAAGCAAGATTGATGGGACCTTGCTCATCCACCCAACCCCTCTTCAAACACCTTCATCAGGTTTCTTAAATGATATATATATATTATTTAACACACTGCTAAGACACTTCTCTGTTTTCTATTCTTCAGCAGCAGATTAGAGGAAGGATAAAAGCCGAGATTGATCACCGATTCTAACAGCATTTCTCTCATGTAGAGTGTGTTATTTCGGGGGGTTTTTTGGTTCAAAGGAAGGAGGCTTTTCTTCATCTTGGGGTGTGTTTGTGGGTCTCCAACTTGCAAAACTCTGTTATTAACAAATCATGAGAGCAATAATGCAAGAGAGCGTCATCCATCAAGCAAAGGCTGCAGAAAATAGCCTGTATTCCCTTCCACACTTCTCCAAGGAAATGCTCCAGAACCCGAAAATAAGAATTTAGCATCTCGTATAATCCCAAGAAGACCAGATTGGCGGCTCCAGATACCTCCATATTTCAATATCCTGTTCATATTGGCCAACATTTCAACATTTTCCTCCCCAATCTGACCCCCTGAACTCCTAAGAGCAAATTGTCCAGCAAGGGGAGAGGGGACGACGAGGAAGGTGCCCATTTAAGCGGGTCGGTGGCCGAACCCCGTCACAGCCCCCCCCCCCTCCCAGGAACCCAACAGGTCTCCGAGCAAATAATCCACCCATAAAAAGCTGTCGGAGGTAAATGTTAGAAGTTGAAACATTATTATCATGTATAAAAAGGTAAAGGTTCCCCTCGCGCCTACGTGCTGGTCGTTCCCGACTCTAGGGGGCGGTGCTCATCTCCGTTTCAAAGCCAGAAGAGCCAGCGCTGTCCGAAGACGTCTCCGTGGTCCTGTGGCCGGCATGACTCAATGCCAAAGACGCACGGAACGCTGTTCCGTTCCCACCAAAGGTGGTCCCTATTTTTCTATTTGCGTTTTTTATGGACTTTCGAACTACTAGGTTGGCAGAAGCTGGGACAAGTCACGGGAGCTCACCCCGGTTACGCACTAGGGATTTGAACCGCTGAACTGCCGACCTTTCGATCGACAAGCTCAGCGTCTTAGCCACTGAGCCACCGCGTCCCGTTAATTCTCATGTACAGCTAAATATTATTATCATTGCTATTCGTATTCTGTTTGAAGTAAATTGACCTGGATAATTACACCGTTCAAGCACTCGTGTAGGTTAAAGGAAAAAAATATAAATACAATTATTTAAAAAAAACACCAAAAAGCTGCCAGAGGGATTTTGAGGGATCCAAGACCCTCCAGTTTCCTGCCGGCTTTTGCTAAGGGGAGAAGTCTACTCACGGAGGAAAGTCTACTCACAGCGCAATTCTCCTTCGACCACCACCGTGAGTCCAGCTATGCCTGTCCAGCAGCTGTTAGATGCCATGGCTTCAAAAAACAACAACCCCACGACAAAACGAGAGGCATCCTTGGCTTTTGATCACACTTTGGAGAAGAAACACGGGATCCTTCAGCCGGCAAAGACTGGCTTTCCTCAGACTCGAGGGGGAAGGAAAGCAGGACAAAGAGGTGGCTCTTTGCTTATTCAGCACCGGATCTCCATAAATCCATCCACCGCTGCTCGCAGTTAAGTTTCTGACCTTACTCATTTAAGGGCAAGAAATAAGGAAGATCTTCTCAAGCCGGCAGGCCAAAGCAGGCAGCTCGTTGGGGAGGGTCTTCCAGGCTCCCTCCACTCGCCCCCCCCCTTCAGACCTTTGCATAGAGATCAGCACAAAGCGTATTTCTCCCCCCCTGCCTTTCCTTCCTCAACCAAGTCCCCACCCCTCTTTTGGAGAGCCCCCACCCGCAAACATCCCTAGGGAGTGGGGCTTGACAGCTCATTCATTCTGCATCAAGTTGGACCGATCAACTCTTCCGCCAGATGTTCTAATTCCCCGCTTTGCTCAGTGACGGGGGTGGGGGTGGGGTGGGGGGAGATGCAATCCAGAAAGATGCCGCTGGGTTTTTTTCTGAGAAACTCACCCGGCTTCCTCCCTGTTTTAAAAATCGCTTTTAAAAAAATAAATAAATAAATAAAAAATAACGATCGAAATCTCACACGCTTCTCTGTCTAGGAAAAGATCTCGGCCACTCCTCCCGCTTCGCCCTGCCCTCTACACATCTCTTATTATTCAATTATTAAAAGGTTCCTTTCTCCCGTTTGATCGCCAGCTCAAATTAACTATTAAGTGCCCGGGATCAAAGTAAAAAAAAAAAAAAACCAAAACTCTGCAAAAGAAATGCATGTGGTTTAATTGGCATGCATTCGTTGTGAAGTCGTTTCTTTTGTCCAGGAAAGACTTAGGTTATTGTTTGAGGCTACTGTTAAAAAAAGATCTTTTAGGTATGTATTTATTATTTAATTGTTACATTTATTTGCTGCTCATCTCATTGTGGTGATACTCCGGCCGGAAATAAATTGAACAAATCTTCTATATATATATAAATGGCTGTATGCGCGCACGTGCGTATGTATGTATGTTCCAGCATAACTCTGGAACGCCTCGAGCAATTTCAACCAAACTTGGTACACAGATGACTTACTCTCTGGAAAAAAATACTGTGGGGTAAGACACTCCTAACACCCCTAGGGGTGTGTGTGTGTGTGTGTGTTCCAGCATAACTGTGGAATGCCTCAAGCAATTTCAACCAAACTTGACACAGTTTCTATACTCTCTGGGGTAAGACACCCCTAACATCCCTCAGTGTGTGTGTGTGTGTGTGTGTGTGTGTGTGTGTGTGTGTGTGTGTGTGTGTGTGTGTGTGTGTGTGTGTGTGTTCCAGCATAACTGTGGAATGCCTCAAGCAATTTCAACCAAACTTAGTACACAGATGACTTACTCTCTGAGGTAAGACACCCCTAACAACTCTCAGTGTGTGTGTGTGTGTGTGTGTGTGTGTGTGTGTGTGCGCGCGCATGCATGTTCCAGCATAACTCTGGAAAAACCTGGGCCGCTGAAATGAAAAGGAAATGAATTATATCTATAGTGTCAAATCACAGTATTTTTGACAGTGATAGTGTGCATATTGGATTCAAGTTCTGTTAAGATACAGCCTGTTGTGCCTTAACATGGCTTCTACTGTACACCACAGTGGAGCTGCCATGGTAACGGCTTCACAGTACTCCACAAGGGGGCTCCCTCTGGCAAGGGGGATTGGGATAAATTAATGCCCGGGCAACGGCGGGTTATCACCTAGTAATAAATAAATACTGGCTGGGGAATTCTGGGAGTTGTAGTATGCCTATCTTAAAGTTGTCAAGCTTGAGAAATAGTCCTTTATTATCCAAGATCAGAAGGAAACACCTTTATTTTGGATTAACCTATTTTATTATAAGGCTCAAGCTTTGGGGAACCAGAGCTCTCTTTATCAGCTGCTAAATTGATACAGGATTTTATGGGAAGAAAGTGGGAAATATAGAGCAGTTACGTAGATGCAGATTACATGCAGAACTGATTTACAAGGGTTCATTGTTAAACTGCTTGCAAGGTAGTCCTCCACGTACAACCACAGTGGTGCCCAAAATTTATATTGCTAAAGCGAGACATTTGTTAAGTGACTTTGCTGGTCAGATGGTCGCAAAAGGGGGATCATGTGACCCTGGGATGCTGCAACCGTCATAAATATTGAGTGTCCAAATGTCAATCACGTGACCCTGTGGACGCTACAATATTCATAAACAGTGGTAAAATCCCATTTTTTTTTAGTACCAGTTCTGTGGGCGTGGCTTGGCGGGCATAGCAGGGGAAGGATACTGCAAAATCTCCATTCCCTCCCCACTCCTGGGGGAAAGATACTGCAAAATCCCCATTCGCTCCCCACTCCTGGGGGAAGGATATTGCAAAATCTCCATTCCCTCCCCACTCCGGGGGAAAGTTATTGCAAAATCTCCATTCCCTCCCCACTCCTGGGGGAAGGGTACTGCTAAATCCCCATTCCCTCCCCACTCCTGGGGGAAGGATACTGCAAAATCCCCATTCCCTCCCCACTCCTAGAAGGATACTGCAAAATCTCCATTCCCACCCCACTCGGGCCAGCCAGAGGTGCATTTGCCGGTTCTCCAAACTACTCAAAATTTCTCCAGAACCTGTCAGAACCTGCTGGATTTCACCCCTGGTCATAAGTCACTTTTTTTTCCCAGTGCCGCCAAACTGCCACTAAGCAAACTCTTGAAAGTCGAGGGCTATCTATAATGTGTTTTTAAAAAACACACACACGTTGTGTTTGTGCAAACTTTCTGAATTCCTGAAATCTTTTGACACAGGTGACTTCAGCAAGGTCTCGCTCAGCTGTGCTGTTTAAATCTCTTTTTTTCCCTCCTTCCCTTCCCCAAATAACCATTTGGACATCTGGAATGAAGCATCCTGGGAGGCAGAAATTCTCTGCTATTCCTTTATCCTCATTTCGGAGCCCTGATGTCCAATTCCCGCCTGTGTAAAGTTACTTAGAATGCAGAGCAGCATTATTGCCGTTTGATGTTGGCGTCTTATCATCTCGGGAACGAAGGCAGCACGAAGGCATCTTTAAACCTGGATGCAAAATTGGGCCAGGGATTGCGTTAATCTTGAGGGAAATTAAGACTTTTGGGGGTTCGGTGCAGGTTTGATTCCCACGGTCTTCGGCTGTTTTCTTGAAGATGTTGAAAAACTGCTTCAAGTTGATAAGTTGGCTTCTTGGTCCTTGCAAATATTTTTTCTTACGTTTCAAGCAGTGGTGAAATCCAATTTTCTTTTTTTACTACTGGTTCTGTGGGCGTGGCTTGGTGAGCGTCATATGACTTGGTGGGCGTGGCAGGGGAAGGATACCGCAAAATCCCCATTCCCTCCCCACTCCACGGGAAGGATACTGCAAAATCCCCATTCCCACCCTACTCCTGGAAAAAGGATATTGCAAAATCTCTATACACTCCTCACTCCAGGGGAAGGATATTGCAAAATCCCCATTCCCACCCTACTCCTGGGAAAAGGATATTGCAAAATCTCTAGACACTCCTCACTCCAGGGGAAGGATATTGCAAAATCCCCATTCCCACCCTACTCCTGGAAAAAGGATATTGCAAAATCTCTAGACACTCCTCACTCCAGGGGAAGGATATTGCAAAATCCCCATTCCCACCCTACTCCTGGAAAAAGGATATTGCAAAATCTCTAGACACTCCTCACTCCAGGGGAAGGATATTGCAAAATCCCCATTCCCACCCCGCTCCTGGGGGAAGATATTACAAAATCTCTATACACTCCTCACTCCTGGGGAAGGATACTGCAAAATCCGCATTTCCACCTCACATCTGGGGAAAGGATATTGCAAAACTTCAATTCCCACCCCACTCTGGGGCCAGCCAAAGGTAGTATTTGCCGGTTCTCCAAACTGCTCAAAATTTCCACTACCGGTTCTCCAGAACCTGTCAGAACCTGCTGGATTTCACCCCTGGTTTCAAGAATGAAAAAATGCTTCAAGGTCCCACAATGTTGTATGTTTGGGTTTAGGAATGTGTGTGTGTCAAAAGGATTATAACTTGAGGAAAAAACAGATCCCTCAGCTTGGCTGTGCAAGAAATACCATTTGCCTATGAGCCCAAGAATGAAAAATGGAAGCCTTTGAACTCTGGTGCTGGAGAAGACTCCTGCGAGTCCCTTGGACTGCAAGACCATCCAACCGATCAGTCCTGGAGGAGATCAACCCTGACTGCTCTTTAGAAGGCCAGATCCTGAAGAGGAAACTCAAATCCTTTGGCCACCTAAGGAGAAGGAAGGACTCACTGGAGAAGAGCCTAATGCTGGGAAAGATTGAGGGCAAAAGAAGAAGGAGACGGCAGAGAACGAGGTGGCTGAATGGAGTCACTGAGGGAATCGACGTGAGCTTAAATGGACTCCAGAGGATGGCAGAGGACAGGAACGCCTGGAGGAACGTGGTCCATACTTCAGAACTAATAACAACAACTATCTAGGATAAAATACCCATAGTTTGCCCATAGTTGACCAGAAGAGGACTGAATGATCGACAACGCAAGAGGAAGATTTAAGAACCGTTGTTGCACTGATATTTTGAAAAAGGACTTTGGAAGGCCCATGTTGGAGGTGGAATTTTGCTTCAATCAAATCCTTTGTGAGATGCCTTTCCACGACAAGGTAAAAGAGCTAAAGGAATCTTGTTCACTCTGTTAAACCTAACACCGAAGCATCAGAAGACACCGGAAGCTCAAACAGCTTAAAATCCCAGCACCTTTTCAAAAAAAAAAAAATCAAGACTTTGCCAGCATGCTTTAAAATGCAGGATCAAATATTTTCTCACTGACACCAAAAAAAAACCCCCACTTCAAATAAATCAGAAGAGCAACAAGGATGATGAGGGGACTGGAGGCTAAAACATACGAAGAACGGTTGCAGGAACTGGACCTGGCTAGTCTACTGAAGAGAAGGACCAGGGGAGACAGGAGAGCATCTTCCAAATATTTGAGGGACTTCCACAGAGAGGAGGAAGGGGGTCAAGCTATTTTCCAAAGCCCCTGAAGGCCAGACAAGGAATAATGGATGGAAACGGATCAAGGAGAGATTCAACCTGGAAATAAGGAAGGATTTTCTGTCAGTGAGAAGCATCAACCGATGGAACAGAAGTTGCCTTCAGAAGTTGTGGGAGCTTCATCACTGGAGGCTTTCAAGAAGAGACTCTGTCAGAAATGGACGACAGAGAAACGGATGTATCTACGACCCAGAGCGCAGGATTCAATGGCATCTTACAAAAAGACGAGTTAGCAGCTGGACAATTTGCACAAGGAGCGAAGATGTCACTTTAAAAAACCAGAATCTTGAAAATGCCAGAGGAGGAGGACGACAATGGGGAACGTTAAAAAATTCAGTTTGGTCAACAACCCAAGGCTGTGAATGACACTGTGGTAAATAACAAAGCTTCTTTTGATCCCCGGGGACGGTCTCCGGCATTTACGAGACCTAACAAAGCTGGACAGAATCACAAGGCAGAGCAGTGGAACATGGGATGGGGAGTGGAAATCAGTAATGCAGAAAAAGACCTCACCTTTCAAATATACCGTATTTTCCGGCGTATAAGACGACTGGGCGTATAAGACGACCCTCCTCAGAGCCATTTAAGGCTCGTCAGAGCCTTATGGGCTGGTCTGCCTGGTTACAGGAGAATGAGACCCGGCGTATAAGACGACTCCCGACTTTTGAGAAGATTTTTGTGTGTTAGAAAGTAGTCTTATACGCAGGAAAATACAGTATTAATTTACTGGAAGGCTAGAATATTGGAGTTGCACGGATACCAAACAGGGAAAATATCCCACAAGAAAGGGGAAAGAAAGGAGAGAGGAGGAGAGGGTAAGAAGAGGAGAAAGAGAGGAATGGAAGAAAGGGGAAAGGAGAGGAAGGAAGGACAGGAGAAGGAGAGAAGGTGAGAAAGGGGGAAAAGAGGAGAGGAAGGAAAGGAGGAGGGAGAAAGTAAGAGAGGAGGGAGGGAAGGGAAAGAAAGAAGAAGGAAAAGAAGGTTTGTTGTGAAACGAGAGAAAAGAAAGGGTAGAAGAGCAACCCCGAATTTAATTAAAATGCCTTATTTTCATGCTTTCTTTAAGAAAAATATGTATATGTACGACCAATTCACTTGGTGCTGAAAACACTGCCCTAGTGCTCAGTTTTACATCAGAGGTAATCCTCGGTTTGCAAGAATTTGTTTAGTGACCATTTCAAGTTACAACGGCACTGATAAACGTGGTTTGTGACTTTTTTTCACACCTGGGACACCTACGGCACTCACTCCTCCCTTCCCCCCCCCACCCCCATGGTTACAAGATCAAAATTCGGATGCTTGGAAACTGGCATCCTAGGTAGTCCTCGACTAGGACCTCAATGGAGCCCCCAAATTTTTTTTTGCTGTTAAGCGAAACATTTATTAAGGGAGTTTTGCTCCATTTTACGACCTTTCTCACCTCCGTCGTTAAGTGAAACACCGCAGTTGTTAAAAGTCAGTGGACCCGGTTGTTAAGCGAATCTGGCTTGCCCATTGGCTTGGCTCGTCAGAAGGGGGATCACGTGGCCCCTCCCCCGGGACATTGCGACTGTCATAAATACGAGTCAGTTGCCCAGTGTCTCAATTTGCGTCACGTGACTCTGGGGGCTGCTGCAATGGTCTAATTTAACAACTGCAGCTATTCGCTTAACAACTGTGGCAAGAAAGGTCCTTCAATGGGGTATGTTGTGGCCCGTACACGGCCTGTGCAGCTAGTAGCTGATTCCGACACCGAGGAGGCTGGTGTGGTGCTGCGCCAGCAGCCTATGCAGCTGCACTCGAGTGGGACAATGAGGAGGCTGGAGAAGATGTGGTGCCAGAGGCGGGGATTCAACCAGGGCCTTCAGAACCTCCAGAAGCTCCCATAAGTGAAGAGGACGAAGAGGAGGAGCCTCTTCTTGATGCACGGGCGCGCAAAGCTGCCAAAAGGCAGGAGTGGCTCCTCAGGAGGAGGTCTCCTCGAGAGTAAGGCTTGGGGCTAACTGGCCACTCTCTTAGCCTATTTAAGGAGGAACGTCAACTGAAGCAATTTGCAGGGAACAACTTCGTTCACATTCCTTCACGTCTTGATTCCAGAAATGTCTGATTGGCTCTTGCTTCTTTCTTGTCAGTTTTCCTGCAAATTGCTTCTGGGCATTCTGACCGGCTCAGGTTTGACTCAGCCTTCTATCCTTCCAAGGTTGGTAAAGCACTGTGAAGCAGCATATAACTCTAAATTTTATTGCTAGTCTTTCCTTCCTTCCTTCCTTCCTTCCTTCCTTCCTTCCTTCCTTCCTTCCTTCCTTCCTTCCTTCCTTCCTTCCTTCCTTCCTTCCTTCCTTCCTTCCTTCCTTCCTTCCTTCCTTCCTTCCTTCCTTCCCTCCCTCCCTCCCTCCCTCCCTCCCTCCTTTGTTCATCAGCAAAACGAGGACCCAGATTATTGGGGGCAAGAGGCTGACTCTGTAAACCGCTTAGAGAGGGCTGTAAAAGTACTATGAAGCAGTATATAAGCCTACATGCTATTGCCCTTCCTTCCTTCCTTCCTTCCTTCCCTCCTTCCTTCATCAGCAAAACGAGGACCCAGATTACTGGGGGCAAGAGGCTGACTCTGTAAACCGCTTAGAGAGGGCTGTAAAGCACTGTAAATCTATTGTTACTAAAATGAAATCAAGTCTCAATCTCTTCACCATGGTTGTGCCAGAAAAGGAGATGAGAGAAGACAGCAGACATTGGTGAGAGACCTCCAGGTCCTGATAAACCTACCGACGTACTTAAAAAGCAATTTAGTCAACGACAAGAAGAAGAAGAACACAAAGATACATCCAATAGGTTATCGGCGGCTACGTCTATCGGACATGCGCGCCTTAAAAAACGTCCATCTCATAAAGAAAGACAAAATCTATTGCAAAACTTACCGGCCATTATCTCGACCGACTCCCCAAACTCGGATGCTAACGATGGGCTGAGAATGAAGAATACTACGATCCATGGGGTCAACCAAATTTAGCATATCGTTCTCCAGGATGAGATACATGTCTTTTCCCTAAGTTAAAAAAAAAACGGAGGGAGAGGGAAAGGGAGAGAGAGCGGCAGGGAGGGGGAAAGAGAGGGAGAGGGAGGGAGGGAGAGATGGAGAGGCAGAGGCAGGGATGGAGAGGGAGAGGGGGAAAGAGGAAGGGAGAGAAAGGGAGGGAGAGAAAGGGAAGGGGAAAGAGAAGGAGAGAGAGAGGGAGAGAGAGGGGGGAGGAAGGGAGGGGGAGGGAGAGATGGAGAGATGGAGAGAGAGAGGGAGAGGGAGAGAGAGGGAGAAAGGGAGGGGCAGGGGGAGAGAGAGGCAGGGAGGGGGAAAGAGAGGGAGAGAGGGAGGGAGAGATGGAGAGGAAAAGATGGAGAGGGAGAGGGGGAAAGAGGGAGGGAGAGAAACGGAGGGAGATGGAGAGGGAGAGGCAGGAATGGAGAGGGAGAGGCAGGGATGGAGAGGGAGAGGGGGGAAAGAGAGGGAAAGGTAGGGAGAGAGAGGGGGAGAGGTAGGGAGAGAGGGTGGAAAAGAGGGAGAGAAAGGGAAGGGGAGAGAGAGGGAGAGAGAGGGGGGGAGGGAGGGGGAGGGAGAGATGGAGATGGGGAGGGAGAGAGTGGGAGAGAGAGAGGGAGAGGGAGAAAGGGAGGGGCAGGGAGAGAGGGGGAGAGGGAGAGGAAGAGAGAGAGAGAAAGAGAGGGAGGGAGGGAGAAACGAATTAAAAAAAATATTCAGCACAAATCTTTTTCACCTTGGAACACTTATTTCAGAAAAAGAAGGCGGGCATAAGAAAAATATAACCACGGGGGTCCTGGTTTGCTCTCCAAGTTGGGTCCTGAAACGCTTTGCAGACGTTTCATGACCCAACTAGGGAACGTTATCAGTGGTAGAAGGGAGCAGGGTTTGCCGCAGGTATCGGAGAGCAGCATCTAGTACTGGTGATGCTACCTAGATGGGATGGGGAATTCTGGGAATTGTCCACAAATTGCTAAGGTTTAAGCTTAGTCCCTGGTGTAAATAAAAAGACGATCACAACTTTATGCGGAGTTCGGATCCCAGAATTCCCAGCAAGAACTACAGTAGCTGGGGAATTCTGGGAGTTGATGGAGACCCATTTGGAAATATTCCACTGAGGCTTTCCTAGAACTGTGAAGGCCTTGGATGAAGTTCTCCTCACCATCACGGATGACAAAAGCTAAAGTAGCCGTTCCTCTCAGGGCTACAACCACAAAGGAGCCTTCCATCTCTCCATCCAAGATACAAATAGTCATATCAAGATAGTAGGTGCAGTGTCTACAAGATCCTCTCCCAGAGAAGGCTGGCGTGGCCTTCAAAGAAGCGGGAAGACCCAAGTGGCCGGACAGAACGAAGGAAGGACTTACGGATAAAATGGAGACGTTTCTTACCTCTCCCCAAATGCCGACGGTGTCTCTTATGTCGTTTTTGCAGTACGAGAGTTGCCGGATGCAGTTGTTCACCGCAACGCTGCTTTTTCCAGGCGCCAGATCTTCCTCCGCCATCTCTACCCATCCCAAGGAACGAACCGCGAAGCACTGCAAAGAGAAAAGATCCCAGGAATAACGCTTCAGATCTTACGGATTGCCACTGAATGAGGTGAATGTTTTCATTTCCTTAGATAAGAGTTCGGGCCAGAGGGATAGTCCTCGTCTTATTGTCATCCATTTAGTGACCGTTCAAAATGACAACGGCCCTGATAAAAGCAATTTACATCCAGTGGGGGGATTCTAATAATTTAACAACCGGTTCTCTGCCCTAGTGACGTGGACGCGGGTCAGTGGTGGGTTGTTCCCGGTTCACACCGATTAGCGAGAACCGGTAGTAAAAATCTTTAGTAGTTCGGAGAATTGGTAATAACATTGGCTGGCCACGCCCCCAAACAGGTCCCTGGCCCGGTCGCCACTTGCTTACCCCGCCCATCTCATCAGAGGCTTTTTTTTCCCTTTTAAAAGCATTTTTTTCTACAACTCTTTGGCCGAAAAAATGCTTTTAAAAGTAAAAAAAAACAAAACCTCTGATGATCACAGGACTCAGCTGGGACCATCAGAGGCTTTTAAAAGCATTTTTTCTACAGCCTCTTCGATATTTTCCAATATCTATTCTATTCTATTCTATTCTATTCTATTCTATTCTATTCTATTCTATTCTATTCTATTCTATTCTATTCTATTCTATTCTATTCTATTCTATTCTATTCTATTCTACTCTAATTCTATTCTATTCTATTATTCTATTCTATTCCAATATTTATTCCATTCCAATATTTATTCTGTTCTGTTCTGTTCTGTTCTGTTCTGTTCTGTTCTTCTCTGTTCTGTTCCGTTCCGTTCCAATATTTATTCCGTTCTATTCCATTCCATTCCAATATTTATTTCATTCCATTCCATTCCATTCCCTCTTCTCTTCTCCTCTCCTCTTCTCCTCTACTCCATTCCATTCCATTCTCTCTTGTCTTCTCTTCTCTTTCTCTTCTCCTCCACTCCATTCCATTCCATTCCATTCTATACTATTCTACTCCTCTACTCCATTCCATTCCATATTTTCTATTGTATTCTATTGTATTCCATTGTATTCCATTCCATTCCATTCCATTATTCTATTCTATTCTATTCTATTCTATTCTATTCTATTCTATTCTATTCTATTCTATTCTATTCTATTCTATTCTATTCTATTCTATTCTATTCTATTCTATTCCAATATTTATTCCATTCCATTCCAATATTTATTCTGTTCTGTTCTGTTCTGTTCTTCTCTGTTCCATTCCGTTCCGTTCCAATATTTATTCCGTTCTATTCCATTCCATTCCATTCTCTCGTCTTCTCTTCTCTTTCTCTTCTCCTCCACTCCATTCCATTCTATACTATTCTACTCCTCTACTCCATTCCATTCCATATTTTCTTTTCTATTCTGTTCTGTTCTGTTCCGTTCCGTTCCGTTCCATTACAATATTTCTTCTATTCTATTCTATTCTATTCTATTCTATTCTATTCTATTCTATTCTATTCTATTCTATTCTATTCTATTCTATTCTATTCTATTCTATTCTATTCTACTCTACTCTACTCTACTCTACTCTACTCTACTCTACTCTACTCTACTCTACTCTACTCTACTCTACTCTACTCTACTCTACTCTACTCTACTCTACAAACATATGGAAAACAATTGTAGGAACTGGATCAGAGGGGGTATTCAACCGGTTTAGACCGGTTCAGGCAAATCGATAGTGGCAACCTACAGTTGGGCCTGCCCCCCCCTGCCCCGGCGCTATGCTGCCCTATATAGCTACATTTTCTAAGCCGCGCATATGCATGTAAGACATGTGCACATGTGTGGAGAACGTACACTCACATGTTCAGTGCACGGCGAACCGGTGGTAAACCCACCTCTGATCTGAATATGTCTAGTCTAGTATTATTATCTGTTTTACTTAGGGCTTCTTCAGAATTTCCTGCTTCTCCATCTGATCGTAAAAATATATAGATAAATTCTCCTTCGAGTAGTCAAACCCAACGTTCGTGCAGATTTAGGGCAATGACCTAAAGCTTTAATTAAGCATTAAGATTTCTTCAAAGCTATCTCCCGATAACTCTCCTCCTTGCATGAAGTTGCTTCGTTCTTTTTTTTTTTTTTTCTTCCTTCCCCCAAGACTGATTTACGTTATCTGGATTCCTTGGCCTCTTTCTTCCTATTCTGCTTCTGCTTAGCCGAGTCCTTCACCCTTTCACTACCAGAGTTTGGTTTTCTCTCACTGTTGACGGATGACGACGACAATAATGGCGGTACTGTTAGAAAGAACGGACGACCCACGATAGCACAGCCCTGTTAAGTTTCCTATCACCACGCCGTGTTTTATAAGTTCACCAAAAGATGGAATAGAAATGAGGGGTTCTTGGTGTTCTCGGAGCTTGGTTATTTCCTTGAAGACGTTTCATCACCCAACTAGGTTACATCATCAGGGACAGAAGGGAGTAGGGTTTCCGGAGTGGAGGAAGAGATGGAGGAGTGTGGTGGTCCTTGGTGCTCTTTGAGCTTGGCTGTTTTCTTTACAGACATTTTGGAGGAAGGAGAAGGAAGGAAGGAAGGAAGGAAGGAAGGAAGGAAGGAAGGAAGGAAGGAAGGAAGGAAGGAAGGAAGGAAGGAAGGAAGGAAGGAAGGAAGGAAGGAAGGAAGGATCATTGATTATGTTACCTAGTTGGGTCATGAAACATCAGCCAGAAAACTATCAGGCTCAGTGAGCACCAAGGACCCACAATTCAATCCTGAGCCACAAAGATTGTCTTCCATCAACAGAACTGAAAATCTAAATGACTGATGGACATATGGAAACTCTTTTTAAGGAAAACAGCTTGGTGAGACCTCCAAAATATGATATTTTGCTATATTTGGTAGCTGGTGGTAAATAATTATAATGTTTGTATGGATCTATGAAGCTACGAGGTTGGAATAGAATAGAATAGAATAGAATAGAATAGAATAGAATAGAATAGAATAGAATAGAATAGAATAGAATAGAATAGAATAGAATAGAATAGAATAGAATAGAATAGAATAGAATAATGAAGAGTAGAGTAGAGTAGAGTAGAGTAGAACAGAATAGAATAATGAAGAGTAGGGTAGGGTAGGGTAGGGTAGGGTAGAATAGAGTAGAATAGAATAGAATAGAGTAGAGTAGAATAGAATAGAATAGAATAGAATAGAATAGAATAGAATAGAATAGAATAGAATAGAATAGAATAGAATAGAATAGAATAGAATAATAGAATAGAATAGAATAGAATAGAATAGAATAGAATAGAATAGAATAGAATAGAATAGAATAGAATAGAATAGAATAGAATAATGAAGAGTAGAGTAGAGTAGAGTAGAGTAGAGTAGAGTAGAGTAGAGTAGAGTAGAGTAGAACAGAATAGAATAATGAAGAGTAGGGTAGGGTAGGGTAGGGTAGGGTAGGGTAGGGTTAGGGTAGAATAGAATTGAATAGAATGGAATGGAATGGAATGGGATAGGATAGGATAGGATAGGATAGGATAGGATAGGATAGGATAGGATAGGATAGGATAGGATAGGATAGGATAGGATAAAATTATTTATCGGCCAAGTGTAATTGGACACACAAGGAATTTGTCTTGGTGCATACGCTCTCAGTGTACATAAAAGATACATTTGTCAAGAATCATAAGGTACAACACTTAATGATAGTCATAGGGTATAAATAAGCAATAAATAAGCAATCAGGAAACAATATCAATATAAATCATAAATTTTAAGGATCCAAGCAACAAAGTTTCAGTCATACAGTCATAAGTGGAAGGAGTTGGGTGGTGGGAACTATGAGAAGATTAATAGTAGTGCAGACTTGTAAATAGTTTGATGGTATTGAGGGAATTGTTTGTTAAGCAGAGTGATGGCATTCGGGGAAAAACTGTCCTTGTGTCTAGTTGTTCTGGTGTGCAGTGCTCTATAGCCTCGTTTTGAGGGTAGGAGTTGAAACAATTTATGTCCAGGATGCGAGGGATCTGTAAATATTTTCACAGCCCTCTTTTTGACTCGTGCAGTATCCAGGTCCTCAATGGGAGGCAAGTTGGTAGTAATTGTTTTTTCTGCCATTCTAATTATCCTCTGAAGTCCGTGTCTCTCTTGTTGGGTTGCAGAGCCAAACCAGACAGTTATAGAGGTGCAGATGACAGACTCAATAATTCCTCTGTAGAACTGGATCAGCAGCTCCTTGGACAGTTTGAGCTTCCTGAGTTGGTGCAGAAAGAACATTCTTGGTTCTTTTTTGATGATGTTTTTGATGTTGGGTGTCCATTTTAGATCTCGCGATATGGTAGAACCTAGAAATTCGAAGGTCTCTACTGTTGCTACTGTGTTGTCTAGTATTGTGAGAGGTGGAAGTATCGTATGGGAGGGTTTCTCCTAAAATCCACCACCATTTCTACAGTTTTGAGTGTGTTCAGTTCCAGATTGTTCCGGTCGCAACACCAGGCTAGTTGTATGTGGATTCATCATTGTCCCTGTTGTGTGTCATCTGCGAACTTCAAATATTTTAACAGATGGATCGTTAGAGATACGGACCAGGAACTATAAAGCCCACGTTTAATATTTCTTATTATTACAGTTTTCTTGGAATACTTCAGGAAAACGTTCTGTTCTGACTGAGCCGTAGTTACTAAACGAAAAATTGGAAAGAAAATGTCGCCAGGTGTTTGTTGTTCGTAATGTGTTTAGTTTTGTAGTTTTTTTTAAAAAAAAATGTTTTCAATATTATTTTTATCTTTTGATTTAGAGATATCTGGAATTGGTTACGGGATGGATGGGAGCCCTCTAAAAATGCTTTAAATAAAATAAATAAAAATATGGTCCGTATGCAAGGATTTAAACCTGAGAAATATGTGATTTTTTTTTAAAAAAACAACTGTTAAATAGAAGTTCTCTCCACCTTGAAGAGCTAAATTTACTACCAGAGGCATATGGCTTACTTTGCAAATGTAACTGAAGGAAGAAAAATATACACGATTGTATTATTAGTAAGTACTGTTTGATTCTCAGCTTTAATTGGGGAATTTATGCCTCAAATATTACAGACGTACAGGCGTAACTTAAATCTGGAAGGCGTGTCGGAAGATGTTCTGTCCCAGCTACGGACCCCAAAGAACGCAGCACACACGAAGTCTGTACAAACCTTAGTTTACTAAATTAAATCAGTCTTTTTCAAACAAAGGCTGTTAATTAACCTCCTTAACAGCCTACAACAAAACAAAGATAAAGTAATCATTGCAATCTTACTAAGATTGGCCGAAAGCCCAGAAGCAATTTGCAGAGAATCCAGAGGTGAAGGAGAATGAACTAAAGTTGTTCCCTGCAAATTGCTTCAGTCGGCGTTCCTCCTTAAATAGGCTAAGGGAGTGGCCAATGAGCCCCAAGCCTTACTCTCGAGGAGACCTCCTCCTGAGGAGCCACTCCTGCCTTTTGGCAACTTTGCGCGCCCGTGCATCGAGAAGAGGCTCCTCCTCTTCTTCCTCTTCACTTATGGGAGCTTCTGGAGGTTCTGAAGGCCCTATATATAAGGTGGAGAGCTTTTCAAAACGTTGCCAAACTTTTAAAGTGTTGGTTAGGATTTTAGCCAGAGTTTTAAAACACCTTACAAAGTGTTTTGTTGGGATTTTGGAGGATTTTGAGCTGAGATCTTAGCCAGGATTTTAAGCATTTTAACTAACAGACTTTTAAATGATGCGGGAAAACACCCGAGATTTTAACTTTTTACATACATACATACATACATACATACATACATACATACGTCTGTCTGTCTGTCTGTCTGTCTGTCTGTCTGTCTGTCTTTGGTTATTCGGGTTTTCTCCCGCATAAAATTGGAAGTGTCTTGGCAATGTTTCGACGAAGTCTCATTCGTCATCTTCAGGCTAGTGTTCTCGGCTTCGTGCTTCTTTATTGCTCCTAGAAGCATGAAGCCGAGAACACCAGCCTAAAGATGACGAATGAGACTTTATCGAAACGTCGCCAAGACACTTCCAATTTTACGTGGGAGAAAACCCAAATAACCAAAGACCTACATACAAACACCCGCGAAAACCTCAGAAAACAAGTATGTATGTATGTATGTATATACATACACTTTTAAATGTAGGAGCCTGGATAGCTCAGCAGATTAATGCATTGTAATTTAACTCCAGCTGTCTGCAATTAGTAAGTTCGAATCTCACCAGGCTCAAGGTTGACTCAGCCTTCCATCCTTTCTAAGGTAGGTAAATTGAGGACCCAGTTTGTGGGGGCAATAAGCTGACTTTGTAAAATATACCAAAGTATGAAGGCTATTGCTTTTAACACATTGTAAGCCGCCCTGAGTCTCCGGAGAAGGGTGGCATATAAATCAAGTTAAAAAAAATAATGTTTCAGGAATCCAATCTCCTTAGAACAGAAATCTTCTACTTGGCAACTTAAAGACTTGTGGACTTCAACTCCCAGAATTCCCCAGGCAGCATGGGGAATTCTGGGTGTTGAAGTCCACAAGTCCCTAGGTCAATTGACTCACATTTGTGACGGTTTTGCGACCTTTTGACAAGCGAAGTCAATGAGGAAGCAAAGTCAATGGGGAAGCCAGATTAAGAACCGTGTTACTAATTTAGCAGTGATTCCCTTAACAGCTGTGGCAAGAAAACTCATAAAACGGAGCAAAACTCACTCAGCAAATGTCCCGTTTAGCAACCACAATTTTGGACTCGATAATGGTCGTAAGTCAAGGACAATCTGTATTGTTTTGTTTTGTTTTTCCAGAAAGAATGACAAATTTTCCCCATTGTTATTACTTGGGGAAAAAAATATGACTGATCAGAAGTATTTATGAACCATTGTAAGAAATTGTGTTTTATGATTTGGATACGGCACTATCAAAT
This sequence comes from Coluber constrictor foxii, assembly GCA_038048745.1. Taxonomy (NCBI): domain Eukaryota; kingdom Metazoa; phylum Chordata; class Lepidosauria; order Squamata; family Colubridae; genus Coluber; species Coluber constrictor. Next base: position 82,508,854 of record CM075965.1, on the reverse strand, counting down.
ATTTGGGGTGATATTTTATTCGTCATAATATGTTGAATCAATAAATAAACATGCTAAATGTATCGGTACGATGATATTGGCTATTAATCGGTGATTTAAAAACATTGAGTTTCTGGGGCACGACTGATGCAAGATTAACTTTTTATTTTTAAAGGCACAGAAATGTTAATCCTTACTAGCGTTTTCTTTAACGTGGCTGCCATCTTGTGGCTCTCTCCCTGAACTGTGGCCAATGAGCAACTCCCAAAATCATTTTTAATTTGAGAGCATCTACAAGCTGATGTCGCTGTAAATGCCATTTAAAAAAATATGTATGTGAAGATGCCATTAAATGCCATTAAAAAAATATCGTGTTTCTCTAAAAATAAGACCCTGTCTTATATTTGTTGGAACCCTGAAATAAGTGCTTGGTCTTATTGCCATGCGCTTAAAAGCCCAATTGGGATTATTATCAGGGGAATGTCTTATTTTGGGGGAAACAGGGTATCTCTCTCTCTCTCTCTCTCTCTATCCGTCTTACTATTTATCTATCTATCTCTATCTAATCTATCTCTATCTATTTATCTCTATTTGTATCTATCTATCTATCTATCTATCTATCTATCTATCTATCTATCTATCTATCTATCTATCTATCTATCTATCTATCCACCTATCTATCCATCTTACTATTTATCTATCATCTGTATCTACTGTGTTTCCCCGAAAATAAGACCCTGTCTTATATTTTTTTTGAACCCTGAACTAAGCGTTTGGCCTTATCGCCATGCACTCAAAAGCCTGATTGGGTTTATTATCAGGGGAATGTCTTATTTTGGGGGAAACAGGGTATCAGTCTATGTCTCTCTCTCTCTCTCTCTATCTATCCGTCTTACTATTTATCTATCTATCTCTATCTAATCTATCTCTATCTAATCTATCTCTATCTATTTATCTCTATTTGTATCTATCTATCTATCTATCCATCCATCCATCCATCCATCCATCCATCCATCCATCCACCTATCTATCCATCTTACTATTTATCTATCATCTGTATCTACCGTGTTTCCCCGAAAATAAGACCCTGTCTTATATTTTTTTTGAACCTGAAATAAGCGTTTGGCCTTATTGCCATGCACTCAAAAGCCTGATTGGGTTTATTATCAGGGGAATGTCTTATTTTGGGGGAAACAGAGTATGAAAAGCTTTTAATTTTTTCAGAGCCCGGAACACCCTAAAAAACAACTGATAATCAACCCCTGGAGATTCCCAAACCAGCTCGGGGGGGGGGGGGGAAGATATGTTTAGCTTAAGTAAATTTGGGTGGCCCACTTTTAATTTAAAATAGTGGTCAACAGCTAACGATTTGTTCAAAGTTAGAATGGCCCTGGAAAAAAGGTGATTTAGGATTGTTTTAACAGTTCCTGCTATTAGAGCCTGGATAGCTCAGCAGACTAAAAGCATTGTGATTAGCACTAGCTGTCTGCAATTATTGCAAGTTCGAATCTCACCAGGCTCAAGGTTGACTCAGCCTTCCATCCTTTCTAAGGTAGGTAAAATGAGGACCTGGATTGTGGGGGCAATAAACTGACTTTGTATAAAAAAGAACACTGCTCAGGGGGGGCTGAAAGCCCTACTAAGCAGGTATATACAAAAGTATGAAGGCTATTGCTTAACGCATTGTAAGCCGCCCTGAGTCTCCGGAGAAGGGCGGCATATAAATCAAATAAAAATAAATAAATAAAAAATAAATATTAGGCCTGGTTTCCCCCAGTTTATATGCGTGCCTTTGTTTTTTCTTACCTACATATAAAACTTTATTTTACACTGAATTCCATTCTGTTAGAAATGAACCATCAGAAAGCACAGGAAAAATCTCTTGTAATATTATCATCTTTGGTCACTCTAATTAGAGTAGACTTTTTTTAAAAAAAGGAAAGATAAAGCACGCAAAATTTCATTAAAAAGTCTTTCAATTTACTGTGTTTACGTAAAGGGAAACAACCCAACGACGTCCTGCTAAAATTAGTTTCGGCTCCCACGCAAATTGGCTAAACTATATTAAGCCGTTCTTCATCCTTGCTCGATACAGAATGGGATAGACTCGTGAGTGGCATAAATATACTAAATCTATTTTTAAAAAAATATTGAATAAGAGAATATTCTTATTCTCTTATTCAATGGAATAAGTAGAAACCCTCTACCATTTCAGAAAAGTGACTGTCCAGTCTCTTCTTAAAAACCTCCAGTGATTTAACCTTCTGGTGGCAAGCTGTTCCATTGGTTAATTTTCCTCACTCTTAGGAAGTTTCTCCTTCATTCCAGGTTGCTTCTCTCTTCGATGAGTTTCCATCCATTGTTTCTTGTCCTGCCTTCAGGTGCTTTGGAGAATAATTTGACCTCCTCTTTTTTGTGGCAGTCCCTCAAATACTGGAATACTGCTATCCCATCGCCCTTAATTCTTCTTTTTCCTTCGACTAGCCAAACCCAAATCCTGCAGCCGTTCTTCCTACGTTTTAGCCTCCGGAGGTGGACAACTATTTGTGCTGTTCACAGCCGCACGACTGAAAGGGGAAATGGGCCCGATCCTCGTAGACGATGCTTGCCACACAATGCTTTGTTAAGTCGACAGCTTGCAAGAAATTGCAGATCTGCTCCAGGATAGAATATATGCTTCATACTTACGACGGTTGCAGAAAGGTCCCTTTCTGGCAGGCAAAGTCAACAGGGGAGGCAGACTCACTGAACAACTGTGCTACGACCTTAAAAATGCACGGAACCGCTGTCTCACTTAGTGACCGAAAGGTTGGTCGTAAGTCGAGGACCGCTTGTGTTTTACTGACCTTAGCCTCCGGATCGCTGTTGATGCTACAGGAATCGTCTTCGTCACACTGCGGAACATTTCTGTTGAATGGAAGAGGATGATTTTCTCTTAGACCAAGGCTCAAAGTCAAAGAAACTCCAAGCTATTACACCAAGGGGTTGGAAATGTTTTAAATTTGACATAAGCGATTCCAAAATGCTGGGTAGACTTCACAGGCTGGGCTGGAAAGGTGCTGATGGCCCATCTTGGCACTTTTTAAATGTGGCCCTGCTCATTAGGCAGCCCCCCACAGCAGCGCAACCAAAATAAAACTGCGCATTTATACTGCGCTGTAAGACGCAATAAAAAATTAAGGGACGATACAGCAATCAGGAAACTGAAGGCAGGACACGGGGCTCGATTCAGAATCTTTCAGCCTAACCTCTGCAACTGACAAGGCAAAAAGAAGAACAAGGCACAACTGACAACTAAATGGAAATGAAACATTAACAAAATTCCTTTTGGTTTTGTTTTTTTTTCCTAACATTCCTTGGTGGAATTAACATATCTGGGGTAAAATGGCAGCCAATAAATTAGACAGACAGACAGACAGATGATAAACGACAGTAGAGATAGGTAGATGATAGCTAGATAAAAGATAGATAAACAGACAGACAGACAGACAGACAAGATAGATAGATAGATAGATAGATAGATAGATAGATAGATAGATAGATAGATAGATAGATAGATAGAGGCATTGACAGACAGACAGATGATAAATGACAGTAGAGATAGGTAGATGATAGCTAGATAAAAGATAGATAGACAGACAGACAGACAGATAAGATAGATAGATAGATAGATAGAGGTATAGACAGACAGACAGATGATAAATGACAGTAGAGATAGATAGATGATAGCTAGATTAAAGGTAGATAGATAGACAGACAGATAAGATAGATAGATAGATAGATAGATAGATAGATAAATAGATAGATAGATAGATAGATAGATAGAAGTACAGACAGACAGATAGACGATAAATGACAATAGAGACAGACAGATAGACAAATAGATGATAAATGACAGAAGAGTTACTGTATTTTCCTGCGTATAAGACTACTTTCTAACACACAAAAATCTTCTCAAAAGTCGGGGGTCGTCTTATACGCCGGGTCTCATTCTCCTGTTACCAGGCAGATCAGCCCATAAGGCTCTGACGAGCCTTAAATGGCTCTGAGGAAGGTCGTCTTATACGCCCAGTCGTCTTATATGCCGGAAAATACGGTAGATAGAAATATAGATAGATAGAGGTATAGACAACAGATAGATGATAAATGACAGGAGAGAGACAGAAGATGATAAATGACAGGAGAGAGAAAGAGAGAGAGGGAGGGAAAGAGACAGAGAGAGATGATAAATGATAGTAGAGACAGGCAGATGATAGATAGATAGATAGATAGATAGATAGATAGATAGATAGATAGATAGATAGATAGATAGATAGATAGATAGACAGACAGACAGACAGACAGACAGACAGACAGACAGACAGACAGACAGACAGACAGACAGATAGATGATAGATAAAAGATAGATGGATAGATACATGATAAATGACAGTAGAGATAGATAGAGGTATAGACAACAGACAGATGATAAATGACAGTAGAGATAGATAGTCAAGGAATTTCTGTAGGGGGAGAAGTGGGGGCAGTGTCTGAAGGAGAAGAGGAGTCATAACAGGAATTAGCCTAGAATCATTACATTCCCATAAGTGTTTTAAGTCTAAGCCCCGTTGGATCTGTTGACTTCTACCTAACACCAATTGGCTTGAGCACTTAAATCACGGGTGTTAAACTCAAGGCCCAGAGGGCGGATCCGGCCAGGGGGGTGCATAGATCTGGCCCATGGGGTCACCCTAGAAACAGAAAAGGACTAGTCCGCGGTGCCTCTGCCAGAAAAATCGGAGCTCGGAAGGGCAGCGGGGTTGCAGGAAGCTTGGGAGCTCATTTCTGCTGGCTGAGCGCTCGGGCCGCCACAGGCGCTCCCAACACAAGTGATGTCGGGTTAGCCACGCTCCCGCCTGGACCCCCCAAAGTCAAACACAACCCTGATGCGGCCCTCAACGAAATCGAGTTTGACACCTGTGACTTATATCATCTTAACCAGAATTAAACGCACAGTTTGTCACACAGCCTCATCGCCTTGCCCACCCATTTCCTCCTTCTCACCTGAGCTTCAGGGACGCGTATCGCAAGGTCGCCCCTTCGAACTCTTTTAAACTGGGGTCCGGATTCACGGTGGCCGCGTGAAGGTCCTGCGGAACGAGGAAAAACGGTGCGTTAAGCCCACTTAAAGAGAGCACCTCTCCCTTCTAAAGAGGAAAACGACAACAACAACGTTGCTCGGCGGACACGTAAGCAGGCATGCACTGTTCACAGCACAATTGTTAAGGGGGGGGAATGAGAAATGAGCAAATTCGGGCTGTGTGAAAAGACCAGGTTCAAGGAGCCTGTGGCTTTTTGGGGGGAGTGGGGGTGAGGCTGCAACGTGGCTTGGCAAAGCTCGCATTCATTTGGCTGATTTTGTTATCGTGAGTGATATTTGTGGGGGGGAGAGAACAGCCGTACAGCTACAGCCATGCAAAAGGCAGATCACATTTTTTAAAATAAAAATAAAAATAAAAATAAGATTTTAAAAAAAAGCTGAAATGAGTGTCAAAAGCTCTTCTAAAATCTGACCAGATACTTGCCTTCCAAATGTCACTATTAATCTTTCCCCCATTCAGCACCGCAAAATCACTCCATGGCTCTCTCTAGATATATGCAATATATGTATATATTCGCACGGGAAGAAGCATATTGATTTAAAACAAAAAACGAAAAAAAAAACATAAAGAACAAGAAGGGGCATGGAAAGGGAAGGGAAGGGAGGGAGGGAAAAAAACACAAAATGCTTTTGTTAGCACCGATATTTAAAGGCTGGGTTAGGGAACATAACAACACCTTAAATTTGACGGAAATACAATTTTTACGGCAGAGCAGAGCTGGCTCAAAGCGTGACGCTCAAACCATCGGGAAGCTTACAAACGGATCCGGTTCGATCAGTTTTAAGAAAAAAAACAATCGCTAAGAGCATTTGAAGATTCTGGCACTTTTCCAGATTTGTTCTGTTTTGTTTCTTCAATCGTGCAAACACCAGACTAACCAACCGATGCGGAACGCAATGCCCTCCCCACTCCCCATGGCTACTGTTACTACTAGGCCAATGATGGTAAACCTTTTCGGCACCGAGTGGACGGGGCATCAAGTGCCGAAAAAGGAGTACTTCGCATGCACGTGCGCTCATCAGGGCCGTGACCAGGAAGAGGAAGTGCCCAGGGGGCATGCGCGCACTAGATAAGGTACTTCCTGTTTCCAGCACGCGCATGCACGCCAGCCAGCAAGTCTTCCAGTTACTGCTGTGCATGTGCCGATCAGCTGGCCGGCGCACATGCTTATGCCGGAAAATGGAAGACCAGCTTTTCCAGTACTGCTGCACAGACAGAGACCAGCTGATCGGGCCACGCGCACCAGAAACCCAGAAGAGGAACATTTGGGCACACGTGCCATAGTTCGCCCTCATGGTACACTAGGCCCAAAAATTGGTAAGCATCCATTTTTATTGGTAAATTGCTAAGCACCAATCAAATATCTAGCAAGCACATGTTTTGAAGAGATGTTGGATGTCTCTGAGCCAGGCCCAATACTGTTGTGGTCCGCCAGAAGCCTGCGAAGCGGCAGCAGAGTCGGACAGCGATGAGGCTGAGAAAGAACAGGGGCCCGTCCTGGAGGCTGGGGAAGGCCTGGATGAGGGCTCTGCGTCGGAGGCAGAGATGAGGCCAGGGCCATCGGGGAGTGATGTGCAGACTCCGGAGCCTCCAGAGGCAGACAGCAGAGACGAAGAGGAACAGGAGGAGCCTGTTCGTAATGCCCGCATGAGAAGAGCTGCCAGAAGGCAAGAACAGCTAAAGCAAAAAGGACGACTCGGGAGTAAGGCCAAGAGATGATTGGCCCTTCCCATAAGGCTTAAAAGACCAGCAACGGCTCTTGGGCTCTTTGTCAGAAAACAACGTTGATAGATTTGTTTCTTCTCTTGCTGCATTTATTTCTTGTCGCCGTCTTCTGCTTCTGAACTTTTGCCAAGAAAAGCCTTTGGCAGGTTGCCTAATTAGACCAAGGTTGGTGATAAGGCTGAAGAATTGTGCTATGAAGAATTTGTTTTGAATTAGTTTGGACTATGCTGAGAATGAGTTAATTCTCAGCTTTTCTAATGTTTGTTTTGAACTGATTGCGTCTGATAATACCTGCTTGGGCCGGGATCACAACAAATACAATGAAATTTGGAAGTAGGGAAAGAGAATGTCCCAAAGTCCTCGGAAATCAGCGAACACACAGGGAAATGCCTTTATGCAGAGTAGGTTTTCCCGTTCCCGTCAATCATTTCCCCTGCACAGAACATAACTGAACTTTGTTTCCTTTTTTTTAAGCCATGGTGGTCTTTTTTAAAAGCAGTGCTTTAGGTTAATCATGATTTCTTATTCACCAATTCAGCTTTGGATAGGAAGGGGGGAAAAAAGTACACATCTCCAGTGTAGGGCTGACTAGAGAAAACTGGGGGGTCCCTGGTGCTCGCTGAGGACCTTCGTGGTTTTCTTGCAGTGTGTTTCGTGACCCAGCTAGGTAACATCATCCGTGCTATCGGTAGAAGGGAGTAGGGCTTTGTGGACAGGAGAAAAAAGGAGAGGTCTCTGGTGCTCTCCGAGGTTGGCATTTTCCTTGCAAACGTTTCATTATCCAGCTAGGTAACAGCATCAGTGGTAAAAGGGAGTGGGGTTTGGGAGGAGGAGGAGGAGGAGGAGGTCTTTGGTGCTCTCTGTCACTGCGTTATTTGTATTTGCCAGCTGAGCTTCCATTCTGAACATTACGGTAGCCTACCAGAGAACTTTATCAACAGAGATAAAACTGTCTTGCGATTTCTGAACTACTGCGCATGTCTACATTCCTTTCTTTTCTAACTTCCTGATTTACTTTCTTCCTTTGTCTGTCTGCTGATAAACTGCCGGTAAAATGTAGTTATCTAGGTTTTTTAAAAAACATTTTTATAATAAAATGTTTCTTAGAATATATACTTCGGGTTTTCTTTCTTGGAGAGTATATAGCATGGAAAACAAGATCCATTCACCTCTAATTAATTACAGTTTCCCCAGGGGGGGAACAGGGGAGATTCACGCTCCGACACTCTCTGAGCTTGGTTCTTTTCTTGCAGATGTTAAATCACCCAACTAGGAAACATCCTCAGTGCTACAAGGAAGTGGGATTTGGGAGGGGAAGGAGGAGGTGGATGTGGTCTTTGGTGCTCTCTGAGCGTGGTTCTTTTACTTGCAGACATTTCCAGCTAAGGAACATTCAACAGTCTAGAGAAAGTTTAACTGTTTTGCACAGCATCAAGACAGGGAAAAGATATATATATAAGGAACAGACAAAACTTGGCGTTTGCCCTTTCATTACGATTCTTAAATGACAGGAGATCGGCTCTGGAATTGGGTAGATTGCCTTGATCTTTGAATCCTAAATTAACTCTATGTGCATAGGATCTACTTAGGCAGTATATATTTTGGTAGTAATGGAATAAACCTCTTGATATTAACCGGGAATTTCATCGATCAAAGAGAAGGGTTGGTGGGGAAGACGACAATGAAAATGGAAATACAAGCCAGGTTCAACTTAATCCTCCATCTTGGACGATCACAAGATGTCTTCAATCCGGCCACTATTTCTTAGCCCAACCTGCCCCGTGGTGTTGTTGGGAGGAAGGAATGGAGGAAGAACTACTACAAGGACCACTTTCAGCTTCTCGTGAAAATGATGATTATAAATCTAACGAATGAAGAATAACGACAAGTAGCAACGACAACTGCCGTCAGGGGTGGCCTTCAAAAATTTTAGCAAGGGGTTCTTTGCCCAGTTGCTGGGTGGGCATGGCCATGGTGGGGATGGCATAGTTGGTTTCCTGCACCGCGGTGGAAGCGGAGGCATTTTTGCCCTCCCCAGGCTCCAGAGGCTTTTCTTGAGCTTCCGGAAGGGCAAAAACGGCCTTCCCAGGCTCCAGAGGCCCTCTCCTGTCTTCCCGGTTCTAGTAGGCCCGGTTTTCGCCCTCCCCGAGCCTCCGCGCGCGCCTTGCACTTACCTGCATCTAAACGGGCCGCGTGGGGACTCCCGGGGTGGGCGGGGCCAGCCAGAAGTGGGATTTGGGGGTTCTCCAAACTGCACAGAATCTTAGGTAGAGGTTTTCCCGAACCCCCAGCAACCCACCCCTAATTACCATCCATGATTTCAGGACGTCTGTGGGTTTGTGTGTGTCAAAAGAGCAAGACCTCTCCACATTCCTAGCATTTCTACTTGCAGGGTCCTTGATTGCTCTCTGAATTTGGTGCTTTTCTTGTGGATGTTTCATGACCCAACTAGGGAACATCATCAGGGCACAAATAATGTTCCCTCGTTGATTCATGAAACCTCCGCAAGAAAACCACCAAGCTCAGAGAGCACCAAGGACTTCACGGTTCAACCCGGAGTTTCAAATATTCTCGGTATTCCCTTAACAACCGTATTCCTAACTTAACAACTGCAGGTAATTCACTTAACGACGGTGGCAAGAAAGGTGGCAAGATGGGGCAAAACTCACTTAACGAAAGTCTCACTTAACAACAAAAAACATCCAGCTCAATTGCGATCGTAAATTGAAAACTGCCTGTATTTTAAAAAAATTAAAATGATTTAAAATGATTAAAAACTATCATTGGATGTTTATTATTGGGGGGGAGTAAAATATATACCAGCAAACCACCTGAAATCCAGTCAGGCTGAGGGAGGCAGTAAATAAACTCTATCGATTAACAAAGCTATACATTTCATCCATTCATCATCCTCATTTAACGACCCCATAATCCCTTGGGGGGTGGAGTCTGGGCAACTGAATGGAGCTGAGTGTTTACTGGCCCGATGCCCTTCCTGTTGCCAATGCGGAGTTTTGTTTAGCAGATATATTTTCATTGTGCCCGGAGAGAGAAATATCTGCCTCTACCTAGGATCGAACTCACAGCCTCCTGATTGTGAGGGCGAGAGCTCCACCTCTAGGCCACCGCACCACTCGGTAGTCAGTACCACATCTCGTGTGTATAATGACTGCAAATCATCATCATTTAACGACTCCATTAACCCCTATGGGGTGGAACCTTGGCAAATGAATGGAGATGAGTGTTTTAATGGCCGGATGCCCTTCCTTGTCGCCAATGCGGAGTTCTGTTCAGCAGTTATATTCTCGTTGTGCCCAGAGAAAGAAATACCAGCCTCTACCTGGGATCGAACTCACAGCCTCCTGATTGTGAGGGCGAGAGCTCCAACCTCTAGGCCACTGTACCATATAGACAGATGATTGTTTTGCTTTAATTTGTCTAAAATAAATTTATGGAACTGATTGTTGTTTTTTTAAATGACATATTTAAAACAAGGTGTATTCTCCCTCTTCGATCACAGGAGGCATTCAACGCTTACCTCGGTTTCTGGAGTAGGCGACGAGGTGAGAGAACTCAAGGAACCTTTTCTCGAGCATTGAAGATCAGTGGGCCCCGAGATGGGGCGTTCCCATTGAGTGGTCCCTGTGGGTATGTGCCAGTAATAGACTCCCGCTATATCGCTGATCTTCTTCCAACCCGGTGGAAGATCAGGATCGGATTGAAAGGAATGATCGCTCCAAATATCTGCTGGGAATAAAGAATCCACCAAACAGTCTCTTTAACTGCAAAGCTTACAACATACCCCTCATTTAATGTAACAGACTGAGCCATAAACAAATCCTTACAAGCATAAACAGTTGGTTCTTTCGAACAAGGAAAGTCCAAAACAAATCACATTATGGTTTAGCTTAGTGGATGAACAAACTCACTGAAATTGTGTCAAAGCAAGGACAGAACCAATAAAAGGTAAAGGTTCCCCTCGCACATATGTGCTAGTCGTTCCCAACTCTAGGGGGCGGTGCTCATCTCCGTTTCAAAGCCGAAGAGCCAGCGCTGTCCGAAGACGCCTCTGTGGTCATGTGGCCAGCATGGCTCAATGCCAAAGGCGCACGGAACGCTGTTCCCTTCCCACCAAGGGTGGTTCCTATTTTTCTACTTGCATTTTTTTTATGTGCTTTCGAACTGCTAGGTTGGCAGAAGCTGGGACAAGTCACGGGAGCTCACCCCATTACGCGGCACAAGGGATTCGAACCGCTGAACTGCTGACTTTTCAATCGACAAGCTCAGCGTCTTAGCCCCTGAGTCACCGTGTCCCTTTTATTCTGGAAATTACTGAATCATTTAGTACATTTTTTTTTAATCTTCTGTGGGAGATGAAAAGTCAATTCTGAATTGTTTGAAATATGAATTCAGAATTTACAGTGTTTTTAACAAGTGTGTAGATACACACACACACACACACACGAAGTTGTCTGGCTCATGAGGAGGCTGTGAAAAAAGCGGAAGGGAGATTAGACATAAACTATCAAACGTTTTTATTAGTTTATCAAAATATAAAATTACGAAGAAGAAGAAAAATAATGGGAAAGTAAGGAGGAAAAACGGAAGAGGAAAAAGTGTAGAGGAAAAGGGAGTGGGAGAGAAGAAAAAACATTCACTTCCAACTCTTTTTGTTGCAGTAGAATAAGATAACAACATTGCAGTCCCAGCTTTTGACTTTTACATATTTTATTTATTTATTTTATTAATCGTATTTCTATGCTGCCCACTCTCCAAGGACTCTGGGCGGCTTACAACAATCGACAGTATACTAAATAGCATATTGCCCCCAACAATCTAGGTCCTCATTTTAGCCACCTCGGAAGGTTGGAAGGCTGAGTCAACCTTGAGCCGGTGAGATTTGATCCGCTGACCTGCTGAACTAGCAGTCAGCTGAAGTAGCTGCAGTACAGTACATAGTAGTAGATACCGTTTCCCCAAAAATAAGACATCCCCTGATAATAAGCCCAATCATGCTTTATAGCGCATGTGCTAAAATAAGCTTACCCCCGAAAATAAGCCCTCCCTGAAAATATTTAAATGCAGAGCTGGAAATCAGGTAAGATGGCAAGAGGAGCCCCATCGCCCCAAAATAATAAGACCTCCCCGAAAATAAGGCCAAGCACTTATTTCAGGGTTCAAAAAAATATAAGACAGGGTCTTATTTTTGGGGATACACGGTACTAACCATTTCTATAACAACAAACCTTTCTAATCAGCAAATGCAGCCACGCGGGTTATGGTGGGAGAACCTCGATACTCCCATGTTATACGTCTCCTGCATTGGTTGCCGGTTGTCCTCCGGGTGAGATTCAAGGTGTTGGTGATGACGTCTAAAGCCCTACATGGCTTAGGCCCAGGATATTTGGCGGACTACCTGCAGCCAGCAACGATATCCCATCGCCCGGTTCGCGCCCATAGAGAGGGCCTGCTCAGGGTGCCGTCAGCTAGACAGTGTTGGCTGGCGGCCCCCAGGGGTAGAGCCTTCTCTGTGGGCACGCCCACCTTCTGGAATCAATTCCCCCTGGAGCTCCGGTTGGCTCCTGACCTACGCACCTTCCGCCGCGAATTAAAAACTTGGTTATTCAAGTTCCCCGACCTGGACTGATGGGGTTTTTATGGGTTTTAAATTTTATTTGGTTTAACTAGATTTTAACTCGTACAATGGCTTCGTGGATTTTATTGTGAGCCGCCCTGAGTCCGTTGGAGATAGGGCGGCATATATGTTAAATAAAATAAAATAAATAAATAAAACCCCAAATCAAAGTTTCAGTTTTTCCCCTCCTTAAATGATGGGGCTGCTTTAAGAATCGTTTACCAAACGGAGTTGGCTGTTAGGCACTCCCTGCTGTGTGACACACAAGAGGTACGGCAACGTTTGGTCCCTGAATATTGCAAATACTAGCTGTGGAGCTAGGAAAATGGATTAGTGCAATTCCAGCTCAAAGACGAACCGTGTGAAGGCAAAATATACCCAGCTGCTCCTAATGAGGGATTTCTCCCGTATCAAGCAAACGAACAAAAATGAAAAGGAACACAGCAATGATTGTTCACAGTTTGCGGCACTGCACACCACCAACAATCAGAAATTCAATTCCTTTCCCTTGGAAACAAATTGCCAAACAAGGACGGTGGCAAAGCCAGAAAAACAACGTATGAATAAACCTAATCAAAGGCAACGTGGCTCTGAAAGCAACTTCTACATTAGAGTCATAAACCTTTCCAATTCCTCCCCGCCCCCGAAAAAAAGGACAAAAATGTATTTTAAGAGACCCTCGCTATGTTAAATCGCTAAATCAAAACTAGGACCGATTACCTTCGATATGTACAACTCATCCTCAACTTACGACCACAACATTTCTGTCGCTAAGCGAGGCATTTCTTAAGTAAGTTTTGCCCCGTTTTAAGACCTTTCTTGACCCCGCTGTTAATCTTGCGATTCTACCACAGTTGTGAGTAACATGGGTGTTAAGTGAATCCGGCTTCCCCATGGACTTTGCTGGTCAGAAGGTCGCAAAAGGGGATCACGTGACCCCAGGACGTTGCAACAGTCCTAAGTACATGCCAGTTGCCAAGTGTTTGAATTTTGATCATATGACTTTCAGGATGCTGCAAAGAGTAGAGCAGAGCAGAGCAAGGAATGGAGTGGAGTGGAGTGGAGTGGAGTGGAGTGGAGTGGAGTGGAGTGGAGTGGAGTGGAGTGGAGTGGAGTGGAGTGGAGTGGAGTGGAGTGGAATGGAATGGAATGGAATGGAATAGAATAGAATAGAATAGAATAGAATAGAATAGAATAGAATAGAATAGAATAGAATAGAATAGAATAGAATAGAATTAGAGTAGGGCGGAGCGGAGGAGAGCGGAACAGAACGGAACAGAACAGAACAGAGCAGAACAATGAGTTCAGTGGAGTGGAGTGGAGTGGAGTGGAGTGAAGTGGATTGCATTGGATTGGATTGGATTGAATTGGAGGAGAGAAGAGGGGAGGGGAGGGGAATGGAATGGAATCGAATCGAATAGCATAGCATAGATTTGGAAGTTGATATTAGAGGTCATCTAGTCCAACACCCTGCTCAAGTAGGAGACCCTATCCCCATGACAGTGAACCTATGACACACAGGTGGCATGCAGAGCCATCTCTGCGGGCACGTGAAATGACCCCCAGGTTAGCTCCACCGTGCATGCCCGCGCGCCTTCCACCGGCCAGCTGATTTTCGGGTCTCTGCTGGGAGGCGTGTGCACATGTGCGGGGGGTGCGGGGGTCACGCATGTATGTGTGTGGGGATGGGGGTGCAGTGCACCTACAACTTCTGAAGGCCAAGCTATTCCACTGTTCCCATGGTTAGGAAGTTTCTCCATAATTCTACCTTAACCTATCCAGATAGCCTTTCTCCAGTGGCAAATTTGCTATTTTAATGAAGGAAATACAATACTTTAGCCCCAGTTAATTTTTCTGGAATTTAATTAAGGATGGCGGTATAATTCAACAGACGTCTGTGCGTTTTCAGCGAAGGAAACCGACTGAAATTTCACACCAATATCCCAGAGTGTAATTAGATTAACTCTTCAGCCCTAACGAATGAGATCTTTTCTCATTAATAATAAAGATCTTCAAACACATGAATTCTTGTGACTAGCTATAAAATATAAGTGTAGCTGGACAAAAATCCATAACTGATTTATATGTCAACTTTTTTCTGAACGAGCTTCTACCAATATTTATTCCAGGCTGATCAGTTTAAGAGGTGATTAATCCACCGGTGTGAAACAACTGTCATCTCGATAAAAACGGGATGAGAATAATTCCTGATTATTTATCAAAGCCATCTGACAGAAACCAATCAGATCTACCCACTAAACGCTGAGCGTTTCAAAACTAATCTTCCATTATACGGCAGGCTGACTTCACGTTGAAAAACTTGAGAAGACTGGACTCCGTTGATTTAAGGTGATTTAAGAAAAAAGAGGCACTGAGAAGAGATCTGTGACACGTGAAAAAGGACAATTTGCAAAAGATAAAAAATAAAACAAAATTCGAAGACTTCTGTGCAAATGTACAAGGCAGATTACAATTTTCAGACTAAAGAACGGATTGTACAGAATATGAAGCTGCTAACAGCACCACTGTACAGATTTCTTAGACTCGCAAGATAGGGAGGGACTGCTTTTCCAAAACCTTCTCAAATCAAAGCTACAATGTTGCTTGTTTTTAAATAGCACCTTTCCGTCCTACTTAGAACAGGATCATATGTAATGTTCATAACTTACATTTGCTAGAGAGTCCTCGGCAGTTCAATCTTGTCTGGTCTGCTATCGGCATCCTTTAAGTTCGCTCTGCACATGTTCTAACATCTTCATGGTTGCCTGTGTCTCCCCACTCAGCTAAGACTCCAGATCAGCCTGGCATTTAAGCGGGGTGCGTGCGTGCGTGCATGCATGGGTCGAGATCCTTCCGCTTCCTAGATGCCATTTAGTTAATTAGTCTAAGATGGAACGAAGTTGGAAGACCCAACTGTCTCAGATAATAGCTTGCCGAGGGAAAACGCCACAGGTATAAATGAACGCCTTCTCTAACGCACCAGAAAAAGGAATGCCAACCCTGTTACCTGCAAGGCCTTCGTTATGAAACCGATGTGAGATCGCCAGAGCTTTGTATTTCCTGACCGACTGGGTCCAACGTGACGCCTTTTCGTCCCATCTCCGTTTAAGGCACGGCTCACAATCAAGGTTGAACCGGCTCACCCGAGTTTCTTGCCTCCCGTTTGTAAACGTGCATTAAAGACGCCTCGATATATATTGAAAAAAGGAAGAAGAAGGGAGGAAAAAAAGCAAGGCGGGAAAAGGAAGGGAATGCTTCCAAGTTCGATAAAAATTTATCGCGAAGGTTCGCTTCCTAAAAGCAACAAGCAAAATTCTGCATAAGGCTGCTGCAACCTTCAACTCTCTGAAGATACGTTGCGGTAATGGTACAATTGATTTAGGGAACGGTTCTATTAGGAAAAGTACTACTCCCCCACCCAAATCCCTCCTCCTTGCTTCGATCGATAGTTTAAGCCATGCCAAGAACTGTGTCAGCCAAAAGGATCTGGGAAAGTGCATTTTGTTTTTTCTACTTTAAAAAAAAAAACAAGGCTGGCATTGAAATTAAATTCAAGTTTACATACGACGTTCTTTCAAAATATTAATTACGGGAATCTTATTTGTGTGCTGGACCCCTAAATCATTTTTTTTAAGCTGTCAAAAAAAGCCCTCGCCTGCGTAGACAAACAAATAAAAATGCGGTTTTAAGGAATCTGCATTTTGTACTTGGCAACTTGAAGACTCGTGGACTTCAACTCCCAGAATTCCTGAGCCAGCGTGGGAACATGGTTCTTTTATGACTTGTGGACTTCAACTCCCAGAATTCCCAAGTCAGCCTGGGAACAAAGTCTTTTTATGACTTGTGGACTTCAACTCCCAGAATTCCTGAGCCAGCGTGGGAACATGGTCCTTTTATGACTTGTGGACTTCAACTCCCAGAATTCCCGAGTCACCCTGGGAACACGGTCCTTTTATGACTTGTTGACTTCAATTCCCAGAATTCCCGAGCTAGCATGGCTGGCTGTGGAATTCTGGGAGTTGAAGTCCACAAGTCTTCAAGTAGCCAAGTTTAGAGACTCCTGTTATAGACAAAACGTATGTCCAGTATTGTGGTTTATTGTTTCTTCAAATTTCCATTTGACAATGTTGTCACAGTTCCTTCCAAGCTACCGTAATTTTCGGACTAGTGACCGTTTAAAGCTAAAATAGCAGTAAAAAAAGGGACTTATGACTGTTTTCCACACTTACAACGCCATGTCACATGATCAACATTCAGATGGTTCATATTTATGACGGTTGCGGTGTCCCAGGGTCACGTGGTCCCCGTCTGTGACCTTCTGATGAGCCAAGTCAACGGGGGAGCCAGATTCACATAACAACCGTGTGTCTAATTTAAGAACGGCAGTGATTCACTTAACAAATGTGACGAGAAAAGTCGTAAAACGGGGCACTTAACAAATGTCTCACTTAACAAAGAATTTTGGGGATAGTTGTGGTCAGAAGTCGAGGACCGTCTCAATTTAGTCCTCCTTGGTATGCTGTGTTGCATCTTGACTATGCTGGGACAAATTCACTTAACAACCATTTTACTAATTTAACAACTGCAAGCGATTCACTTAACAACGGTGGCAAGCAAGGTGGTATAAATGAGGCAAAACTCACTTAACAAATGTCTCACTTAACAAGAGAAATCTGGGGCTCAATTGTAGTCGTAAGTCGAGGAGTTGTTAGAAATAATCATCCATAGAGCCAACAGTGGTTTCTTCTGTATACGTCACAGTCACTTTGGGTCTTTTGTATGATTTTTGTCGTAATTTCTTCCGATTCCTTTAGTCCTGCTGCTGTTTTAAATATATTTACCTCTTGATTTTTTTTTTTAATCCATAAAACGGGACCAAAAATAATCTCCATCTTTACATCGCCACTTATACTGAAGAAGCATCTGAGTCGTGCAAGACGACAAAACGCTGAATATATTCCTGGGTTATTCCTTAGAGTGCCGTTTATTATAACTCAGGTGCAACAACAAGCACAAACATACAGTATTTTCTGTCTCTACCCTTCTCTGCCCTATCAAAAATCAAAATTTACTACTTTGGGATGAGGGGACTAATCGAAAGCAGCCGGCAAACATCTTATTTTGGAAAAGACCGAGAGAAGCAGAAACCGGATCTTACTCATCAATTTTGTTCACGGAGAAAAATGCATTCACGGTTTCCTTCATGTATGTCGCCCTTGTGCATTCATGTCCTCCTAGCACCATCCAGCATCAATTTTAACATTCCAGAAGACTAAATTTATGGAATGGCCTAGTGCCATGATGGCGAACCTATGGCACGCATGGCACAAGTGGCACGCAGAGCCATGTCGCCTGGCACGCCAGCTCAGCTCCAGCGTGTGCATCTGATTTTCGGGCCCTCTGGGCCCACCAGAAGTAGGGAAACAGGCTGTTTCCTGCCTCCGGAGGGCCTGGGTGGGAAGGGAAGGCCCGTTTTTCTTTCTCACCTGGCTCCAGATCTTCTCTATGCATCTGGGGAGGATGGAAACAGCCTTCCCCACCCCCTTGAAGGCCCTCCGGAGGCCCGAAACGGCCCGTCTCCCAACTTCCAGTTCGGACTAGAACAGGAGTGTCAAACTCAAGGCCAGATTCGGCCCGCGAGGTGCTTAGATCTGGCCCATGGGGCTGACCCAGAAGCAACGAAGAACCACCGCGCAGTGCCTCTGCCTGGGAAAATGAAGCTCTGTTTTCACTGGCAGAGGGTTGTAGGAGGCCGTGGCAGCTAAAACGGAACTCACAAGGGCCACACACGGCCCTCCTGAGCTCCGTTTTCACTGGCAAAGGGTTGTAGGAGGCTGTCGCAGACAAAAATGGAGCTCAAGAGCCCATTTTCACTGGCAGAGCACTCGGGCCACCACAGGCGCCCCTGACACGAGTGACATCAAGCTGGCCACACCCACCCTAGCCATGCCCATTCCGGTCCCCTGAGGTCAAACACAATCCTGATACGACCCCAATTAAATCAAGTTTGACACCCCTGGACTAAAAGACTTCCTGGTTCTCTTCCAGCCCCAGGATTCTATAATTGTTGGAACCAGGGATGAAATCCAGCAGGTTCTGACAGGTTCTGGAGAACCGGTAGTGGAAATTTTGAGTAGTTCGCAGAACCGGTAGCGGAAATTTTGAGCAGTTTGGAGAACCGGCAAATATCACCTCTGGCTGGCCCCAGAGTGGGGTGGGAATGGAGATTTTGCAATATCCTTCCCCCAGGAGTGAGGAGGGAATGGGGATTTTGTATCTTTCCCCAGGAGTGGGGTGGGAATGGAGATATTGCAGTATCCTTCCCCTGCCACGCCCACCAAGCCACGCTCACAGAACCGGTAGAAAAAAAATTTGAATCTCACCATTGGTTTGGACCACAGAGCGAACAAGTACAAAAGAGGAGATACCATACAGGTAGACTTAAGGCCTGCTCACCTGTCACGTGAAATAAGCTGTTTAGCAAAGTCACCTTTTCTCCACCAAGCCAAGCTAGCGGCTCCAGCAAGGTTAATGTCTAAGCGACATCTGTGGATCAATTGGACTCATCAGGCTGGGAGCGTGGCCTATGTTAATGGCTCTACTGTCCTTCCGGGACTTCAGAATCTTTATGGCTTTTAAGAATTGATCGGATCGCGATAAAAGGGGGGGTGGGGTGGGGAGAGGAAAGAATCACAAATCTGCAAGGACCTGAAGTTCCATTTGGCTTGCCTCATTGTGCGCCGTTAAACAGAGATGACTGCAGAAGATAGTCCTCAATTTACAGCAGTTTGTTTAGTGACCGGTTCAAAGTCACAACAGCCTTGAAAAATGCCGTTCTCCCGAATTACGACCTTTGCAACATCCCCACAATCACATGATGGCAAGTGATGAGTTCATCTTTATGACCGTTGCTTTGTCCCAGAGTCTCATAATCCCTTTTTGCTACCTTCTGACCAGCAAAGTCAATGGGGAAGCCCGATTCACTTAACAACCGGGTGACTGACTTAACATCTGGTGGCGATTCGCTTAATAAACTGTGCCAAGAAAGTTCACAGTAAAATGAGGGCAAATTCACTTGTTCCACTTAACAATGGAAATGTTGGGCTTAATTGTGGTCGTAAGTCGAGGACCACTTGTATTTCAATCACAAGCCACCACATGGGACTGATCTTTGTGGGCCATCCAGAAAACAGATGACCAAAATGAAATACAATGAAGATAGGCCTTGACTTAAAACCAGTTTTTTTAATGGCAAAAAAGAACCCTCTTGGGAGAGTGGATTTGGACTTATGGCCTTGAGTTTCGCTTAACAACTGCCATAAAAAAAATGGTCCCAAAAGTGGGATCTGGTCATGGTGCCTTGACTTACAATGACTTATGATTCACAATGACTTACAACCAGAATTCTGATCCTATTTGTGCTTTTAAGTCATGGACTACCTCTTCAAAAATGTGTCCTTCTCTCTCTCTCTCTCCCCTCTTTCCAGAATTCCAGAATTCTGGAAAAAACACAACTGGAATTTTGTAGACATGGAATGGCATTCTTCTACAGTCAAGTCATTTTGGGTGTTTTGTGCTGGCAACTGCAGCCCAACTACATGTCACTCTAGAAGGTGAGAATTATCTGGTGTTGTGGAGCAGTCTGTAGAGCTGGCAGCGGAGTCGGACAGTGAGGAGGCTGGGGAGGACAATGGGCCAGTCCTGGAGTCAGGGGAAGGCCTTGACGAGGGCTCTGCGTCGGAGACAGAGTTGGGGCCAAGACTCCGGAGCCTCCAGAGGCTGATAGCAGAGAGGCAGAGGAACAGAAGGAGCCTGTTCCTAGTGCACGCACGAGAAGAGCTGCCAGAAGGCAAGAGCAGCTAAAGCAAAAAGGGCGACTTAGGAGTAAGGCCAGGAGATGATTGGCCCCGCCCAGAAGGCATAAAGGAGCAGCAACAGCTCTTGGGATCTTTGTAGGAAAGCAACATTGCTACATTTGTTTCTTGTCAGCGTCTCTTGCTTCTGAATTTTTGCCAAGAAAAGCCTTTGGCAGGGTGCCAAAGAAGACAAAAGGTTGGTGATAAGGCCGAAGGACTGTTTATGAAGAATTAGTTTTGGACTTAATTTGGACGAAGCTGAGAATGAAGTAATTCTCAGCTGTTCTAATAAAATATGTTTGTTTAGGACTGATTGTGTCTGGTAATAACTACTTGGGCCTAGGCCAGAACAATTCCAAACAAATTGACATAATACCTAAAAGCAGAGAAAAATGCTCCCAGAGTCATGATTGATGGACGAGCTAGCCCTTTCGATTTTACCGTAGACATTTCCTAAGCACTATCAATGATATTTAAATAGTAGACACCATAATTCCAAATAAACAAAACACTGCACTATAACCAAAGCACATTTGCAATTTTCACAGCAACCCTTGAAGCTAACGAATTGTAGGAGAAGAGCAGGCAGAGATGGGGATAGTGGTGGAGTTAAGAGAGTCATTAGCTTAGACTTGTTACGTTAGCATAAACAGTCCAAGTCCAACCCGCCCTGAATTCCGTTGACCCTTCAGTTGATCTAGTGCTAATTTAGTGTCGCATTTTAGCTGACTAGGTCGATCTTGACTGCAAAGGGATCCGGACCACCTGTTAAGTTGCAACAGAGAAGATTTATTCAAGTGTATACACAAGGATCTGGTTGGAGTGGTACAGTGGCCTAGAGGTTACCTCACAATCAGGAGGCCATGAGTTCGATCCTAGGTAGAGGCAGGTATTTCTCTCTCTGGGCACAATGAGAATCTATCTGCTGAACAAAAAGACAGGAAGGGCATTCGGCCACTCTGCTTGCTCCATTCAGTTGTCCAGACTCCACGCCGCAAGGGATTATGGGGTCGTTAAATGAAGATAACGATACACAAGGATCTGGTCAATTAAATTGTTCCAAATTGTGGAACCAGATAAGGGTCAAGGGAATTCAAGAGGGGTTGAACATGGACAGACTGTGGGAACGTAAGGACTTTAAGACAAATTCCTTGTGTGTTACCCACACATGGTCAAGTGTTGTCTTATGTTGCATTGCATTGCATTACACTTTCTACTCCATTTTCTGTTCTGTTCCGTTGTTCTATTCTGTTCTGTTCTCTACTCTAAACTGATGACATGTTTCACTCCACCTTTCAGCTCTGTCTGCTCTTTTCCTCCATACCTCCACACTTAGTAAGGATGAAGGTACCATATTTTGCACCTCACCTGTCCCCATCCAAAGCACATCAAAGAAGCATCCTTACCTGTTTCATCCGGAGAACTCAGAGAAGCACTGTCTTGAGACAATGTGGTCCAGCTAGAGTCTTCATCACTCGGAGCCAGGTTCTGGATCCTGTGTAGCGCACAATCTGTCTTGGCCCCGGTTTTAGGGTGATCCTTTTTAGTCTCTGGACTGGAAGAGATGGTGGCTGCTGGCCCATCTTTGGGACTTGCTGCCTTGTTTTGCTTCTGCGTCAAGGTATCTCCGTTCACCATGACCATGGAGGCTTGGCTATTGCATTGTGAAGGCAACTTCTCCTCCGCCGTCACTTGGCTCTCCCCATAATTCTGTTCCACCTCCCTGGCTGATGTCTCAAGATCTGCATAGTAGTTTAGGAAGCTCTTCGATCTTCGGTGTTGGGTGGGCAGGATTTCACTGCTGGAAGAGTCCTGTTGGTTTGGTTCCTTCCCCTCCAACTTCTCAGAAGTTATGTTTAGGCCCGTCGTCACTGGCGGAGCAGCGAGGTTTTTATTGGGATCCTGCTGTCCTTGCTCAGCTGCTTTCCTAAGTTGGTTTTCTCCATTTTTCACCAGCTTTATGTTGGAGGAATTGCTGCCCAGCAAAGGTTGGGCTGCAGGATCGGAAAGACCCATGGCTGTCTGAATGTTGGTCAGGGCGTATTTCTTCCTGCATTTGGGAGGGGTGCCATTCTTGACCTCCGTATGTTTGATTTCGGCATTCAGCAGTTCATTGTGAGAGGAGCGCAGGTGAAGGGTGTTGGGGGGCGTGGCGGGTCCATTCCGATTCACAACGTCTGACGTGCCGTTACTTGCCATAAACCCCGCCAAGGTTTCCACACCGGAATCAACTAGAGGAGAAACACAAAGGCTGGTGAGAAACACAACGTCCGCTATCACCCGGTGCAAATTACAACAGCTTCAAGATGGTACATCTTCTGCGCAGTCTCTAGTTGGGACCCAGGTCTTAATATGGTCATTTGGGACAGAGTTCCCCAACCTTTTTGGGTTGGTGGCCTGGAGGAGAGAGGAGGGGCAGGCACCTTTACATGTGCATGCGCATGTGTGAACGGGGTTGGGCACCAGGGGACGGGGCGGCTGCTAGAGCAGCGCAATGCTAGAGCCCGTGTGATGCTCGTGGTGATGCTAGCGTGAGTGGGGAGTGTGCACACTCCTCTGCCAATCACGCAGTCCGGTGGCTAACAGGCCACAGCCCGGTAATGGGTTGCGGCCCACATGTTGGGTAATCCTGATTTAGGAATTCTCTGTTTTGTAGTGTTTGAGATGATGCTCACCTGCCCAGTGGTGGGAGAATTCAAGACTCAGGGCTGTCCAACCTCTGTGGACTTCAACTCCCAGACTTCCCACAGGTTTTAAAGCAGCCAATATTGAAACCCCCCCCACCCTGAATTAAACATTTGATGCAGAAGACACCCTGGATTTACAAATTTGATCAAGAGGAATTCTGGGATGTTAGAGTGTGATCATTTTGAGACAACCCAGGAGCAAATTACAGTAAACAGGTTTGTCTTCCAAATAGTGGTTTATCGACAAGGAATATATACATACACCTACTAGGCAAAGTCAGGCAATCAATCATCAACTATAGCACAGAAGCACACAGAGGGAGAAAGAGATACGCCCCCACAGGTCCTCTCTTGCATTACAGCCTCTTAAAGTGGTAGCAGTCAATTAACTCTGCTGGCCCATTGCTACCATTGCATCATCGTTACAGCATTACAGTATTACTACATTACAGCAACTGGTCAGGTATTACATCATCATTACCCTGACATGGGAGTTGAAGTCCACAGGTCTTAAATTTGCCCTGATTTATACATTTGATGCAGAAGAAATCTCTAAGGATTTATGGTTTTCTCTAAGATACTACTTCAGGTTTCTAACTTGGTGCCATAACCCCTACCTCAAACAGGGTCTCTTATCCTTTTCTACCAACCACATCCCATTGTTGATTCTCCTTCAGTTTGCAATCTTCCAAATTCCTTTTCACAATGATTTTTGCCAAGCCAAGTCGTGTTTACTTCGGGCCTATCCGTTTCGTCTGTGTACATCTAAGTCAATAGTGGAATTCAAATCCTGTCACTACTGATTTGCTCGTGGGTGCTCATGCGATGCTTCTGCGCATGTGCAGAGACATCTGGGCCAGTGGGCAGAGCCTCCCACTGCCGCTACTGGTTCACCCCGGATCGGGCAAACAGGTAGCGGCAGCGGGAGGCTCTGCCTACCCGCCCGGACATCTCTGCACATGCGTAGAAGTGTAGTAGCAACCCACCACTGATTTAAGTACACAGGAGATGAACCTCGTGTCATATGCACTGTTTTCGACATTTCCTGTTTCTGGGAAATGAAAACGAGAATCTCGTATCCCCCGTAGACAAAACAAAGAAGCTATTTACGAGAGGCCTTGATTCTGCCTTAGACCTGAATGTGGAAATCTCAGGAGTGAAGGAGAATAATAAACATCCTACCCTAAGCCATGGATCTAGGGCAGGGATCTGCAACCTTAAACACTCAAGGAGCCATTTGGACCCGTTTCCCACAGAAAAGAAAACACCGGGAGCCACAAAACCCTTCCTGTGCCTGACTATTTCTTGAGCGGCCACAAAATTAGCCTATGTAATTGAATTAAACATTCTGTTTTCTTCTGAAACTTTTTTCTTGGATTTATCCATGGTTGGCATACCGGGGGTTGAAAAGCTCAATAAATTGTGTGTCACACATTGGCAGTTGTGACGCATATTTTGAGTGACAGGGAGCCACAGCAGAAGGGTGAAAGAGCCACATGCGGCTCCAGAGTGCAGGTTGCTGACCCCTGATCTAGGGCTATAAGGAACACGGGGAGAGTGCAAATTTTTTTAAAAAATATGGTTTTGCTATCAGAAATCAGGGTGGATTTGATTTAAATCAAGTCGATTTAAATCATAATTTTTAACGAGCAACTATCATCTCTGTCCCGCAGCGGCTCCTCCTCTGACCGACTGACTCACCGATAGTCCCAATATTGCAGAATAACAGCCTCATATGCTACATACAGTAGCTAAGCTCAATTTCATGCTGAATAAACGAAATTATTAAAGTATCTTAAATAAGAAAACTATCTTTACATAGATTTTTTTACTCCAAAAGCATTTTATTAAAACAAATTTGATAAAAATATTAAAAAATCTGATTTAAATTTTAAAAAATCTGATTTAAATTGTAAAAAAACCTTTTTTTTTTTAAAAAAAATCGATTTTTATCCATCCCGCCAGAAATCAAATTCTGTTCCTCTGGAACACACGTATAGCAACTCAGTGTGTATGTAAAAGGGGCTGAGTTTGCCCTGCAATGGGGCAACCCCGATTTATCGTTTGTCGTTTCCTTCTCCTGCAAACCTTCTGGATTAAACGCATCTTGCCCAGCCACCCTTTTCAGAAAACCAGGCGCCGGCCAGGTGCCTCTGAAAACACCACAAGTAAGACACAACCTTAGGAGCTTGCCCTGAAGCGGTTTATCCTGAGCCATCATCAGCAAATCCAGGTAGTTCTTGATTTACAACCGCAGTGGAGCCCAAAATTTTTGGTTGCTAAGCGAAACATTTGTTAAGTGGACTTTGCTTCATTTTATGACTTTTCTTACCACGGTTGTTAAGTGAATCACTGAAGGCGTTCAGTTAGTAACCCAGTTGTTAAGTGAATCTGGCTTCCCCATTGACTTTGCTTGTCAGCAGCTTGCAAGAGGGGATCATGTGACTCTCCGGCAACACTCCAATCGTCATAAATATGAACCAATTGCCAAGCGACTGAATTTTGATCACATAACCTTGAGGATGTTACAACGGTCGTAAGTGTGAAAAATGGTCATAAGTCACTTTTTAAACTTTGAACAGTCACTAAATGAAGCGAGGAGTGGAAATAATTGAGTAAAATATATTAAGTTGTGTCATTTGAAAATGTAAAACAAATACGTTGGGATAAATAGTAAAAATGAAGGTGTTATGTTGGGAGTAATCGTTAAAATATTGTTTAAACACTGATAACAATCATTAAAAATCTGAATATTTTTAAGAATACATTTAACTAATTTTTTTCTTTTTTCTTTTCTTCTTTATATTTTATAAGACGGTAATTTGTGGAGATGTGGAAAAAAAAAATTCTTTTAAAAAGGTGTTAGTAATTGTACAAATCTATGACCGGATCAAAGCTTCGTTCTGAAAAGATGTATTTTATGTTTATATTTTGAAAAATTTTAAAAAAGAAACTTCTTTCAAAAAAAAAAACCACAACCTACCTGTAAAAGAAAACGGAAAAAAAACAGGTAGAACCAAAACAAAGAAAGTTTTCTGCTCTTACTTTAACGCTGGCCCGCAACCGTAGTAAACTTCAACTAACTAACTCTTACTGAAGTTGGATTAAATTACAACCCTCAAAAAGGCTGGCTGCAACGAGTAGAAAATTTATTAGCTCTTTTTTTTTTTTTAAACCCACCTTTGAAGAAATGCCAAATTCTAATCATTAAAGGGTCTCACTATGTAAGGATATTTACACCGTTCTCCTTTTTGGAAGGACGTAAATCTGGATTCTCTAAATCTGTAACCCTGGGATTATTTTCTCTCCCCCCCACCACCACTTCCTTCTTTTAAGGCTATAAAATGACTAAGGGAATTATCCCAAAAGGGCAGGAGAAAAGTTGCAGCGTGTGAGAAGACGGATATTTTATAGCCGCTGCACGTCGGCACCCTTTTATTTACTGCAAATGAGTTAAGCCTCTAAAACTTTGCCTTTTTACTCGGTATTTACGGCGCGAGCCCACCCCTGGAGGCAGAGATTACACATCTTTTATTCAAATATCTCATCCGCATTCCGAAAAGGTAAGACTTTATTTAGCTTTCTTATTTCCATCTAGTTCTTCAACGCCACAAATCAAAATCGCGGTGAAGTTGCCGACCTCCAGGAGATGGAATTCAATCTCTATTTATTTATTTATTTTATTTATTAAATTTTTATGCCGCCCTTCTCCCAAAGGACTCAGAGCACTGTACAGCCATAATAAAACAACATGAAATATAAAATTTAAAAGCAATTTAAAAACGAATTAAATATTTTGGCCCCACAGTTAAAAACCCAAAATTAAAACACCCAGTCCAGATTCTTGCTAAGCCGGTCCAGCCTGTTGGAATAGTAGAGTCTTAAGGGCACGGCGAAAGGAACGCAGGTCGGGAATCATACGTATTCCCGGGTGCAGTTCATTCCATAGGGCGGGTGCCCCCACAGAGAAGGCTCTCCCCCTGGGGGTCACCAGTTGACATTGTTTGACTGACGGCACCCTGAGGAGTCCCTCTCTATTGGGAGCGTATTGGTCGGTGGGAGGCAATCGGTGGCAGAAGGCGATGCCGTAAGTATCCGGATCCTAAGCCATGGAGCGCTTTGAAGATGGAAACCAACACCTTGAATCGCACCCGGAAGACCACCGGGAGCCAGTGCAGCTCGCGCAGGAGAGGTGCCACATGGGTGTGTCGTGTCGCTCCATAATCACCCGCGCAGCCGCACTCTAGACCAGTTGGAGCCTCCGAGTGCTCTTCAAGGGGAGCCCCATGTAGAGAGCATTATAGTAATCAAGACGGGATGTGACGAGGGCGTGAGTGACCGTGCGCATAATACAGAAATTAAATATCTAATGTTATTGTAGCCCAGGGGTGTCAAACTCAAAGCTTAAATCAGGCCCACGGGCAGGAGGGGGGGCTGGAAACAATCAAGGACTGGCCCACTGTGCCTGTGGCAGCCAAAACAGGGCATGGAGCAGGGGTAAAATGCTCCCGGTTCGGACCAGATTGCCCGATCTGATAGTGATGGAGGCGGGTGGTTCGGAGAACCGGTAGCAAAAATCCCTGTCCCACCCTATTGCCCAGCTGAGCCGCACAATCATCAGAGGCTTTTTTTTTTAATTTTTAAAAGCATTTTTTCTACAACCTCTTCGGCCAAAGAGGTTATAGAAAAAATGGCTTTTAAAAGCCTCTGACGATCAGGCAAGTCAGCTGGCATCGTCAGAGGCTTTTAAAAGCATTTTTTAACAACCTCTTCAGCCGAAGAGGTTGTGGAAAAATGGTTTTGAAAGTAAAAAAATAAAAAAAAAGAGTTGGCCACGCCCACTGAGTCATATTACACACCACACCAAGCCACGCCCACAGAACCGGTGGTAACAAAATTTACATTTCACCACTGGCATGGAGGGGTAGATCACAGCCCCCCCTGCACCCCATTTTCAGCCTGTGGCACTTTGCCAGGCAAAATGGGGCACGGGGGGGGGGGGCATGCACACCTCATTTTGGCCAGCAGGGTGCTGCAAGAGGCATCCGTCCCCCTCCCCCCCTCCAGGCCAGTCTGTGGAGGAGAACTACAATGCTGATCCAGCCACTGAAGAAATCCAGTTTGACACCACTGTTATTGCCATTCTCAGTTTGCAGAATTTATGTTGCGTTTGTTAGTTAAGGTGGACAATGAACCCAATAGTCCAGATCAACTATATTCACCCATCTTAGCCTTGGTTAATTTTAATTACTGTTAGGTTAAGGCAACCTTGGGTCTATTAACTCTTATATTTCTAAAGTTCTAACAATTTGTAGGGCAACGTCTCTCAAACTTGGCCGCTTCAAGATGTTTGGACTTCAAGTCCCAGAATTCCCCAACCAGCGATGGTTGGCTGAGGTATTCTAGGACTTGAAGTTTACACAACTTAAAGTAGCCAAGTTTGAGAAATACTAACCAACTTGGAAGTAAATGCTTAAAAATTGCACCTGAAGCAGAGGTCGTATTCAGCCGGTTTGGTGAAGTGAACCGATATCTCCGGCAATCAGTTGGTCCTGCCCACCTGCCCCCGCTCTATCCTGTCCTTTATTTCTTGCTTTGTAACTCATCTCAATCGTGTGGCACAGCTGATTCCACACCCACCCCCGGAGTCTCTGGAGGCTGGGGATAGCAAAAAACGTCACTTCCTGTCTAACCTGGAGTTGGGAAACGGGCCGTTTCAAGCCTCCGGAGGACCTCCGAGGGGATGGGGAAGGCTGTTTTCACCCTCCCCAGATGCATAGAGAGGATCTGGAGCCAGGTGAGAAAGAAAAACGGGCCTTCCCCACCCTTCCCAGGCCCTCCAGAGGCAAGAAACAGCCTATTTCCCTATTTCTGGTGGGCCCAGAAGGCCCGAAAATTAGCTGGCATGCGCGCCAGAGCTGAGCTGGGCTGCCCACTGATATGGCTATGCGTGCCACCTGTGACACGCGTGCCATAGTTTCGTCATCATGGGGGTAGGGCTTATATTACAAGCATCTTGAAAAATCATCCTAGAGCATAATTTTCCGGTTGGGTCTTATTTTCGGGGAAACAGGGTAGTTACAACGGTTGCAGTGTCCCAGGGTCAATGGATCCCATTTTGCGACCTTCTGAGAAGCAAAGTCAACGCTGAAGCCTGATTCACTTAACAACCGTGTTATTATCTTAACAACTTTAGCGATTCGCTTAACCGCAAGTCGTCAAACTCACTTACGCAACTGTCTCACTTACCTTAACAGAAATCTTGGGCTCGACTGAGGTCGTATCGTGGTTTGTTGGGCTTTGCTAACTCGGTTAATCGGGAAAGCTTTTGCATACGTACATGAATTGCTTTGACGATAGTGGGCTCCTGGGTAGCGCCTGCCCATAATGCTCGTCAGCACATTATCCGGCAGCGTCAGCTGTTTTCAAAGCACTTGATAGAAGAGCTTTCCTGGAGGAAGAGAAGGAAGAAGGAGAAGAATGCAAAGATTTAACACAATGCCTATATTGTTTTCATTAAAATGCTAATGTCCTTCTCCCTAGCTGTTGGATAACGGCTTTATAAATTATTCACCCTCTTGCCGGCAGCAGAGATGAACCGTTGGTCTATCAGCCCTGAGCAAATTTATTACTTCGACTTCTTCGCGGCTGATAACTATAAATCATTTCCCAGCCAACATGGCATCCGACGTACGGGCTCACCTGGATTTTGGCAACCTCGAGACAGGGCTCAACTCTCCAGGGAGGGGCTTCTGTCTCTTGGATGGGGAAAGGGTGGCAGAGGTAGCCTGGCACAGCTCAAGCTATACACCATGGCAACGGGCTTGTTAGTGTCACGTGCGAAGAACCAGATCCGCATGTGAAGGTTCAAATTTGGTGATTTATCGCTCAAGGCTTTGCGGACGAATCTTCCCACATTAACAATTGGCAGGTGGGTAAAATTAGGAATCCTTGGGGCACTCAGTTATTTTCTTGCAGACGCCTCAGTACCACACAAGGTAACATATCCGTGCCAGTACTACCCATTCCCCGAAAATAAGACCTATCCCGAAAATTTATTTATTTATTTGTTTAGATTTGTATACCGCCCTTCTCCTTACGGACTCAGGGCAGTGGACAGCCAAATAAAAGACAGTACACAAAAGTTAAAAATTACTTAAAAAAGCATATAACATTGGGTAAAATTAAGACCATTAAATATTTAAAATACCCAACCCTATAATACAAATCTTAAAAATTCAGCGGGGTCAGGCTAGGCCAGCAAGCTGAAAGAGGTGAGTTTTCAGGGCCCGATGAAAAGTCCGGAGGTCCGCAATTGTTCTCAGTTCTGGAGGAAGATTGTTCCAGAGGGTAGGGGCTGCCACAGAGAAAGCCCTCCCCCTGGGGGTCGCCAGCCGACATTGTCTGGCTGACGGCACCCTGAGGAGACCCTCTCTGTGGGAGCGCACCGGCCAAATAAGCCAAAATAAGCCAAAGCGTCTTTTACGTGCGTGTCTGATATAACCCCTACTCCCAAAATAAGCCCTACTTTAGAGCTTGCGCAGGTAGCCACTGTCCATTCCATCTGGTTGCTTACGGTATCACAGTCACAAGGTGAGGTGGAACTGCCCCACACACCCTACAGTAGCTTATTTTAGGGCCTCCACAACCAGGCCATCCATGCCCTGACACCTGCCTCGCACCAGCAGCCATGTTCAGCAGGAGCTCACATACCTACCGACCCACTTCTGCTTGCTTGTGGACACAAGAGAGCAGGAAGCTGAGTGGTGTTGGCGTTGCAGGCCGCAAGGCGAGGCAGGTGTCAAGGCATGGATGGCCTGGCTGCAGGGGCCCTGACGTAAGCCAGTGTGGGGTGCATGGGGCAGCTCCAACCCCCCTTGCCTTGTGGTTACAGCACCAGCACGCTGCTCGGGCTCCTGCTCCGTTGCGGCCGCGAGCGAACAGAAGTGAGCCTCCTGTACATAGGGAAAAAAAATAAGACACCCTCCAAAAATAAGCCCTAGGGCTTATTTTGGGGCCTAAAAGAAAACAAGACCCTGTCTTATTTTCGGGGAAACATACAGATAGGCCTCAACGTACGAGCAAAATTGAGCCGGAATTTATGTCGCTAAGGGAGAAATTTAAGTGAACTGTGCTCCATTTTACGACTTTTCTGGAAAATCAAAAGTCCAGGGGCCTTTCGAAAAAGCACCTTGGGACAGACAGATCTCTTTCAACACGATGATACCCATTTTCAAATAAAAAGAGCAGGAAGGCATTGGAGATATTTTAGGATTGTGATAAAAAATTTTCAATCCACACAATCATGTGGTGGTTTGTGATTTATTAGAATCGGGGGATGCTTTCTCTTTCTTTCTTTCTTTCTTTCTTTCTTTCTTTCTTTCTTTCTTTCTTTTTCTTTACTTATTGGTTTCCTATGCTACCCATCTCACTGATTCAGCGAAAATGCATACCAAAAAGTCATCTCCAGAACAGTTTGAAAAATAAGAAGCCACCTATTTTTAAGAAGTTGGACTGCATGAAAATGGAAATAATTGGAATATTCCTGTTCATATTTTTGGAATTTAGATAAAGAAATATATGGGGACAGTTTCTTGGTTTATGATTAATATACAATTAACAATTAATATACAAAGAAAAAAGATAGTGATTTATACCAAAATGTTGAATTGTATTATCTAAGGAAATGCATGTTAGAAAATAATTAGGTTTATTATTCCTATAAGAAATGAATGATTGTAACCCCACATAATTAATGAATTTGATGATCGTTATAAAAATAGATGACAACGGGAAATATTAGTAATTATAATAAAGGAATATAAGGAAATAGTAGGAATCATACTAGGTGAGATTTTATATTTGAGGGGTACAACATAGACGAGAAGAGAAAAATTGAATTTGGTTAAGATTAGAGGTGAGAGTGAAGGGTAATATTGGTTTAAAAAAAAACAGAAGAGAATAAATATCATGGCAAAAAGGAAGTACAGAAATTGTAAATTGTAAAAACGGTTTAAATTTGTGAATTGGCCAAATACGCTTTTCAGAAAAAAATATATTGTATGTTTGTATGTGTGTTTGTGTAAAAAACGAAAATAAAAACTTTTTTTAAAAAAAATTAACGGTTCCTTAGTTACACTTTTAAAAAAAAACACACTGCCCACTCTTCGAATAAAATAATAAAATAAAATATCAAACAAAGCAAAACAAAAAATTAAATAATAGAATAATGGAATGAAATGCAATAAAAGAATAAAAGAAAATATAAAAATAAAATTTAAAAACCAAATGAAACACAGCCTAAACTATTCCTGCAAGAAAAGCCCATATGGAAATTTTCTTTTCAAGAAATATTTGGCCTGTTATCCAAAAACGACATTTTTTCTTTTTTCCTTTTAGGTTACAGGTTTTTGCTATTTTTGTTTTCTTGGAAATATCTTCTCCCAGCGGGGCTGTTCTGCATAGTTAACAAGAGCAGAAGGCGGAGGAAACATTAGCCACAATCTCTCCTGGGACTTATTTTCACACTGTCGGTGTTGATCATTTCCCCACCATCCCCACTTCTCCTCAAAGGTGTGGACAAGTTTCCGCAGCACTCGGTATAATTGGTAACAGCCTTATAAACACCTCTCTTTGAAAAGAGAGTGCCGAGTGCTCCAAACTCTGCCTGAAAAAGGAATATGAAAATTATATATATACATATAAAAAGGTAAAGGTTCCCTTTGCACATAGGTGCTAGCCGTTCCCAACTCTAGGGAGCGGTGCTCATCTCCGTTTCAAAGCCGAAGAGCCAGCGCTGTCCGAAGAAGTCTCTGTGGTCATGTGGCCGGCATGACTCAATGCCAAAGGCGCACGGAACGCTGTTCCCTTCCCACCAAAGGTGGTCCCTATTTTTCTACTGGCATTTTTTACCTGCTTTCGAACTGCTCGGACGGAAAAAGCTGGGACAAGTCACGGGAGCTCACCCCGGTTACGCGGCACTCGGGATTCGAACCGCTGAACTGATGAACTTTTGATCAACAAGCTCAGTGTCTTAGCCACTGAGCCACCTTGCTACATATACATATATATATTCATAGACAGACAGACAGACAGACAGATAGACAGATAAGATAGATAGATTAGATGGATATGAATGGATGGATGGATGGATGGATGGAGAGAGAGAGATAGGGATGGATAGATGATAGCTAGATATGGATGGATGGATGGATAGATAGATATGGATGGATGGATAGATAGATAGATAGATAGATAGATCATAAAGATAGAAGAGATGATATAGATATAGATGATATGGATACATAGGTATGTAGGTAGCGGTAAATAGATAGATCATAGAGAGATATTAGATTGATAGACCATATAGAGATTATATATATATATATATATGATATGGATAGAGATAGATAGAGGGATGAGGGAAATGAATGGATGGAGAGATGGAAGAAAGGAAAGAAGGGAGAGGGAAAATGGAAGGGAGGGAGGGAAGGAAGGAAGGAAGGAAGCCACAGCTGTACAACATTTGAGTCACTTTTTCCATAGGCAGAGCTGAAAACGTTGGCTTTCCAGGCACGACCCTATGACACTCATTTCTTGACTGAAGACAAGAACGGACCTGCCGTAGCAGAAGTTCTACCTAACAAGATGTACCAAGTTTCTTATTCCAAAGCTCTAATTCCAGGCCTTTTCCTCCTACACTTCCGACTCAACAGATATTTAGCTACTCTTCTAGCATTTCGAAGGCTTTAGATCAGGAATGTCAAACTCAATTTCATTGAGCGCCACATCAGAGTTGTGTTTCACCTCGGGGACTGGGATGGGAGTGCCCAGGGTGGGCATGGCCAGTTTGATGTCACTCGTGTTGGGGCACCCATGGTGGCCCGAGTGCTCTGCCAGCGAAAATGGGCTCCAGAGCTCCATTTTTGGCCATGACGCTCAGCTGCAGCCCTCTGCCAGTGAAAACAGAGCTTGGGTAGGCCATGCATGTTCCCCCCCCAGGCCCTGTTTTCAGCTGCGATGGCTCCTGCAGCCCTCTGCCAGTGAAAATGGATCTCCATTTTCACTGGCGGAAGACTGCAGGAGGTCATCACAGCCGAAAACAGAGCCTGGGAGGGATGTTCGCGGCCCTCCCGAGCTCTGTGTTCGCTGGGAGAGGCACTGCAGACTGCTCCTTTGCTGTTTCCAGAGTGGCTTCACGGGCCAGATCTAAGCACCCCGCAGGCTGGATCCAACCCCTGGGCCTTGAGTTTGACACCCCTGCCTTAGATGGGCCTTTCCTAATCATCGTGATCCTCTCTCTAGCCCTGCTTCACCAACCTCATTCCTTACAAATATTACCTGTATTCCTTTAAGCTACATAGTCAGCCCTGAATGCGGCCTCCCAACCCAACTTTCTAAGTGGGTAACAATAAGGATACTCCGCTATACCTTTAGGGGGAAAAAAGGTAAAGCATAAATTGTTAATCACTAGGAGCATTAAAACGATACAAATCAATCCTGATACCAAACAATTAGATTGAAGTCTACTCAGTAAGACTTATTATTTTGCTACTGTTAAAATCCCAAAAGGGAAATGCCTTTCGAAGGAAGGGAGGAAGGAACATTGCTAAGAAAATGCAAGGTTGCATCAGCTTCCTTCAACAGGATGGTTATAAAACAATGGAAGTCTCGGCTTGCTAAGCCATGCTTGTGTGAGCAAACCATGACTCACCAAACCAAGACTGTTCTGCCTCGCCAGTGATTTTTTATTCTGCTACAAACGGGTCTCAGTCAAAGTCGAGTTGGCGCTGAGAGCTTCTGCTTCTCAGCGCCTTTTGAACATGCCGCGCCACCCCGCGCCCCATCCTCGGCAGTGCATCGCAGCTGATTGGAAGATCAGTGAATTCCAGGACTTCTCCTCGCCGTGCTGCCACGTCATCCGCCGACGCCAGGAACCGCGGCTACTAGGACACCGATCCATTGTCGTTCCCTGTTCGCCCTCCCCTTGCCCCGCGAATTGTTACTATCTCCACCACCTCTGTGCAGCCTAAACATTCGGGGCATCATCACCAGAGGTGAAATGCTCCCGGTTCAGACCGGATCGCCCAATCCAGTAGCGATGGAGGCGGGTGATTTGGAAAACCAATAGCAAAAATCTCTGCCCACCCCCAATGCCCAGCTGAGCCGCACGATCATCAGAGGCTTTTTTTTTTTTTTACTTTTAAAAGCATTTTTTCTACAACCTCTTCGGCCGAAAATATGGTTTTTAAAGTTAAAAAAAAAAGCCTCTGATGATCGCGCAGCTCAGCTGGGATCATCAAAGACTCTTAAAAGAAAAAAAACCCTTTTTTTCTTTTAAATGCCTCTGAAGATCCAAGCTGAGTTGCTTGATCATCAGAGGCATTTAAAAGAAAAAAGTCTCTGCCGATCAGGCAATTCAGCTGGGATCGTCAGAGGCATTTAAAAGAAAAAAACCTTTTTTTTCTTTTAAATGCCTCTGACGATCCCAGCTGAGTTGCCTAATCGTCAGAGGCACTTAAAAGAAAAAAACTCTTTTTTTCTTTTAAATGCCTCTGAAGATCCAAGCTGAGTTGCCTAATCGTCAGAGGCATTTAAAAGAAAAAAAAGTCTCTGCCGATCAGGCAACTCAGCTGGGATCGTCAGAGCCTTTTGAAAGCATTTTTTTTACCACCTCTTCGCCGAAGAGGTGGTAGAAAAATTGGTTTTAAAAGTAAAAAAAAAACTTAAAATGGCCACGCCCACCCAATCACATTAATCCCCACCACGAAGCCACGCCCACAAAACCGGTAGTAACAAATTTTAGATTTCACCCCTGATCACCACCTATATGCAGCCTAAATACCTGGTGCCCAGCCCCCCTCTCAGTAGTCATCGGTCCTTGCGGTGGTTTGTGCTGGCGTCCCGCGTTTCGTCCCCCCTCAGGGATCATGTGTCGAGCCGTGGCTGGGCTCGACAGGAAGGACTTTTAAAGCAGACCATGGACATGTTTGAGGATGTGTTAAAACTATGTTAAGAGATACATTCGTGGGTGGTATGTTTACATGTTTGGCTGGCTGGCCAGCCAAATTCTCTGTTTTTCATTTTTCTTATATTCGGGAAGGACTCGATAGGTGGACGACAACAACGCCAAATCCATTCTAAACATCTGGATGACTGTGTGACCAACCATAACGATAATCTCAGCTGCTAAGAGCTTCATTTGGGATCGAAGCCACATTTTGTAGGAGAAATTGATATTATGGAAGAAACACGATGAACGGTTTTAGGAACTGGGTGTGTCTAGTCCAATGATGGTGAACTTTTCTGGCACTGGGTGCCAAAACCAGAACACATGCGAATGCATGTTGATGTGCGTGCATGAGCGCGCCGGAGTGCCGGAAACCCAATACAAATAAGAGACACACGAACAAACAGAAGACAAATATATATTTTACGCTGCTTGAGTAGGCCAAGGGAGTCCGGTTTTTAAAAGCCGCATTAAACTATATGAAATAATGCTAGCCAGCCTGTTTTGCTAATGGAAAGCCAATTCATCTGCAGAGGGAAGATGTATCATCATTCTAATGCAATTACATCACCGACTCTTCTAAAGTAGCATAAAATATCAACTATTCAGACAGATAGAACGCCAGTGGTGGGATTCAGCCAGTTCGGTCCGATTCGGTAAAACCGGTAGCAGCGACTGCGGTAGGCCTCACCCACCCACCCAGATGTAATGAAGTCATATTTTGGAGACCATGTGCATGCGCGGAAGGTGTACCCGTGAGCAAAAAGCATGCACCGAAGGTGGCGCATACGCTCACATTTGCAAACCAGTAGGGAAGGTAAGTGAATCCCACCTCTGTGTAAAGCCGACAGCACTTGAAAACTGACAACTGAAATCATTTCCTGGCTGGCATCATCCACGTTTCCAGAACTCAAAACTGAAATCACGTCCGGACGCTATTGAAGTAAACGAGTCAACGGTTGGAAGTCAAACGTTATTGCGGCGAACGGCGATGATACAGTTTTGAAATGAACAGTCCCTTCTAAGCACTGATGTTACTCAGTTGGGGTAAGGAAACACCTGCAAGGAAGCAACCAAGTTGAGAGATACTGTGTGTAAAGAGGGAGCAAACCACTAGCACTGATAAAGTTACCTAGTTGGGTAATGAAAGCAAAGCAACTAAGTTCTTGAATATAAACAGAGAGTCCGCCAACACCTACTAACTAGAATGATGTCGGTAAATGTAAATGTTCCCCTCGCATATATGTGCTAGTCGTTCCCGACTCTAGGGGGCAGTGTTCATCTCCGTTTCAAAGCCGAAGAGCCAGCGCTGTCCGAAGACGTCTCCGTGGTCATGTGGCCGGCATGACTCAACACCAAAGGTGCACGGAACGCTGTTCCCTTCCAATATTTGAGAGGCTGAAACAAAGAAGAGGGAGTCAAGCTATTCTCCAAAGCCCCTGAGGGCAAGGACAAGAAGCAACGGATGGAAACTAATCAAGGAGAGAAGCAACCTAGAACTAAGGAGAAGTTTCCTGACGGTGAGAACAATTAATCAGTGGAACAACTTGCCTCCAGAAGTTGTAACTGCTCCAACGCTGGAAGCTTTTAAGAAGAGATTGGACAACCATTTGCCTTAAATGGTTTAGGGCCGTGATGGTGAACCTATGGCACGCGTGCCACAGGTGGCATGCAGAGCCATATCGGGGGGCATACGAGTGATGCCCTAGCTGAGCTCCAGCATGCATGCACATGCCAGCCAGCTGATTTTCAGGCCTTTTGGGGGCGTGGGAAATAGGCTGCTCCCGGCCTCCGGGGGCATGGGGAAAATCGTTTTCGTCCTCCCCAGGATCCAAAAAAGCCTCTGGAGCCTGGGGAGGGCGAAAAACGGGCCTACCGAGCCCACTGGGCCATTACATGCCAAAAGTGGGGGCAGCGCAGAGGGATCTGATGAGCCAAGTTCTGACGAGCCAAGCTGAATTGCCTGCTAATTAGGCAACTCAGCTGGGATCGCCAGAGCCATTTAAAAGAAAAAAACTATTTTTCTTTTAAATGGCTCTGACGATCCAAGCTCTGACGATCCCAGCTGAGTTTCCTGCCGATCAGGCAACTCAGCTGGGATCGTCAGAGCCTTTTGAAAGCATTTTTTTAAACATGGTTTTACATGTAAAAAACGATTTTAAAAGTAAAAAAAAATGGCCATGCCCACCCAGTCACATTACCCCGCCCACCAAGCCACGCCCACAGAACCAGTAGTAGCAAATTTTAGATTTCACCCCTGAGTCGGATGGTATAGAAATTGTAATAATTGGGATATTCATGTCTATATTTTTGGAATTTATACAAAGAAATATATGGGGAAAGTTATTGGGTTTATGATTATGATCTAAAGAGAAAAGATAATTATATAACTACTTGGCTTTTATTAAGATGTTGGATTGTATTACTTGAGAAAATGTATGCGATAAAACAATTGGGTTTATTATTCTTATAAGAAATGAATGATTGTAATACCACATAATTAATTAATTTGTACTAAGGTGATGGATAATATGAGAGATAACAATGGAAAATATCAATAATTATAATAAAGGAATATTATAAATATTAATTAATTTGTACTAAGTGATGGATGTTGAAATAGATAACAATGGAAAACATCAATAATTATAATAAAAGAATATAAGGGAATACTAGGAACCATACTAAGTGAGATTTTAAATTTGAGGGGTACAATATAGAATGGAAGGGAAAAATTGAAACTTGGCTAAGATTAGAGGTTAGGACGAAGGGTAATATTGGTTCTAAAAAAAATAGAGAGAATAAATATTATGGCAAAAAGGAAGTATAGAAATTGTAATTTAGTTGAAATGACTAAAAATTGTTTAAATTTGTGAACCGGCCAAATATTCTGTTCAGGAAAAAAAAACACGGTATGTTTTGTATGTGTGTTTGTGTAAAAAAATAAAACAAATTTTTTTTAAAAAATAAAACAAAAACAAAAAAATTAGGCTCAACCATGGTCCTAAGTCGAGGACTACCCGTTATTATTCTCTTTCTACTGAAGGCTTGCTAAACGCCTAATATATTTGCTGCTGGTCTTTTGCACCAATACTAAACCCCGCTCCGCCTGCAGTACACAAGAAGATTGTCTATTTTGCGCTGAGAATGGCAACTATGTGGAGTATTTAGCCTGCAGGAGCCAGAGAACACAGGGTCACCAGCAGCCGTAAGGTCCACTTAGAAGAAAGAAAACAAAACGTTAACCTTTTCCCCTTTAGCAAAGATTTAAAGCCTTAATGAGTTTTAGGATGGGAAAGAGTACAAGATATCGAAATCTTTCTTTGTGATGGGCTGTAGACATTCCCGGTTTTTATAATCTTCAGACAAGTGCTATTTATTGTCCAAGATGCCCAGTGGCTACAAGCTGGGGTGAGGATTACAGGCCTCGTCCTGGAGAATTGTTCTGCCCTAGCTATGGACCTCAAAGAATGCAGCACACACGAAGTCCGTACAAACCTTAGTTTACTCATTTAGGACTACTAATGAGCTTTCTTAGTAGTTGTTCGAATACAAGTACAATTTAAATCAGTCTTTTCTGAACAAAGGCCGTTAATTTAACTTCATTAACAGCCAACAAGAATCCAAAGAATAATAACTCAATTCTGAGGCACAATACTTCAATAATCTTACTGTGGTTGGCAGAATGCCCAGAAGCAATTTGCAGGAAGACTTACAAGAGAGAAACAAGGGCCGAATCAAACGTTTCTGGAATCAAGACGTGAAGGAATGTGAACGAAGTTGTTCCCTGCAAATTGCTTCAGTTGTCATCCTACTTAAATAGGCTAAGGGAGTGACCAATTAGCCCCAAGCCTTACTCTCGAAGAGACCTCCTCCTGAGGAGCCACTCCTGCCTTTTCGCAGCTCTGTGTGCCCGTGCATCGAGAAGAGGCTCCTCCTCTTCGTCCTCTTCACTTATGGGAGCTTCTGGAGGTTCTGAAGGCCCTGGCTGAATCCCCGCCTCTGGCACCACATCTTCTCCAGCCTCCTCATTGTCTGACTCGAATGCCAGCTGCACAGGCTGCTGGCACAGCACCACACCAGCCTCCTCACTGTCGGAATCAGCTACTAGCTGCACAGGTCGCTTACGGGCCACAACAAGAATGGTTGAAAAGTCAAAACCCAATGAAGAGTTCGAAAGAGAGAAAAAGAACATGTTTAGACACTAGAAAATATGTAGAGAAGAACAGGTCAGAATGCACAGGATGGCTACGATTTGGAAGGCTAAGAATGCGATTTAAAGCCTTTAAAACGGTTATCGTTCCAGTTTTAAGAAATCTTGTGTACAGGTAGTCCTCAATTTACAACCGTTTCTTTAGTGACCGCTTCAAAGTTACATTAACAGCACTGAAAAATGTGACTTATGACCATTCTTCAAAGATACGACCTCTGCGGCACACCCTGTGGCCGTGGGATCAAGATTCAGAGGCTTGGCATCTGGTTCATATTTATGACGGTTGTGATATCGCTTTTTGCGACTTTCAGGCAAGCAAAGTCCATGAGGAAACCTATAAGTGAAGAGGTAGAAGAGGCGATGCACGGGCGTGCAGAGCTGCCAAAAGGCAGGAGTGGCTCCTCAGGAGGAGGTCTCTTCGAGAGTAAGGCTTGGGGCTAATTGGTCACTCCCTTAGCCTATTTAAGTAGCATGACAACTGAAGCAATTTGCAGGGAACAACTTCGTTCACATTCCTTCACGTCTTAATTCCAGAAACGTTTGATTCGGCCCTTGTTTCTCTCTTGTAAGTCTTCCTGCAAATTGCTTCTGGGCATTCTGCCAACCACAGTAAGATTATTGAAGTATTGTGCCTCAGAATTGAGTTATTATTCTTTGGATTCTTGTTGGCTGTTAATGAAGTTAAATTAACAGCCTTTGTTCAGAAAAGACTGATTTAAATTGTACTTGTATTTGAACAATTACTAAGATAGCTCATTAGTAGTCCTAAATGAGTAAACTTAAGGTTTGTACGGACTTCGTGTGTGCTGCATTCTTTGAGGTCCATAGCTAGGGCAGAACAATTCTCCAGGACGAGGCCTGTAATCCTCACCCCAGCTTGTAGCCACTGGGCATCTTGGACACTGAACAATAGTGGCAAGGAACGTCATAAAATAGGGCAAAACCCACTGAACTATCTACACTAGCAACCGAAATGTTGGACTAAATTGCGTCGTACGTCGAGGACTATCTGTAATAGGGCTTCCTAGGTGCGAACATGTCTATTCAAGCTTCTTCTTGAATTAATAACTCTACTTGAAGGAGACCAGAGAGTTAATGAGCTGCAGCTTGAGTTGGCCAGAGTTAATTTTGGGCATAAATGCCTCAGTCAGGAATCAATTAGGTGTTAAATGCAATATGTGATTCACCTCAGCTTAATTTTTGCTGAAACTCTTATGACCTCTATTCTCTCTCGTACCATATTTTCCTATTGTTGAAACAGGTGAACCAGAGCTGAACAAATTTCGGCTACTAATCTCCATCACAAAACGATTTGCTTCCGAGTCTGGCCCAGATATATCTAAATGGGTTCATTCTGAACCAAATACATGAGCAATAAAGAGATTTATTGGACCTCTTTGTCCTGTTTATGAACTTCAGCAGATGGCATGAGAACAAAACGTCTAACTGGAGAGGTTTTCGACTGTTATACATAACAACAAACTAACTAATCAAAGACAGAAGCACCCTCGAATTAAGGAGAAACTTCCTAACAGTGAGGAAAACTAAATTTAATAAATTTTTGGGTCTATATCCCCATAATGCAGGGGTGAAATCCAGCAGGTTCTGACAGGTTATGGAGAACCGGTAGCGGAAATTTTGAGCAGTTCGGAGAACTGGTAGCGGAAATTTTGAGTAGTTCAGAGACCAGTAAATACCACCTCTGGCTGGCCGGCCCCAGAGTAGGTTGGGAAGAGATTTTGCAATATCCTTCCCCCAGGAATGGGGAGGGGATGGGGATTTTGCAGTATCCTTCTCCTGGAGTGGGGTGGGAATGGAGATTTTAGAGTATCCTTCCCCTGCCACGCCCACCAAGCCACGCCACGCCCACCAAGCCACGCCCACAGAACCGGTAGTAAAAAAAATTGGATTTCATCACTGCCATAATGCAATGCACGTGTGACCCTCCCCCATGCCCCATCTCCATGCATGCACACGCGACAACCCCCCCCACTCCCCCGTGCCCCGTTTTGGGCCTAGTAGGCCTCCCTACAGCCTCCTGGGAGCAAAAATGGGCCACGGGGGCCGCACACACATACCCCGTGCTCCATTTTGAGCCTAGTTAGGCCTCCCTGCACTTATAACCCATAATGCAATGCGAGCGTTCCGCCCCCCGCACTTCCTGCCCACCCGCGCATGCATGTGCGACCCACACACACGGACCCCCCGCCCCCCATACATGCATGTGGGCCTTCCGCATGTGCCCCATCCCCCGCGCATACACGGCAGAGTCCTGAAAACTAGCTGGGTGGCGGGAGGTGGGCACGCATGCACAGCGGAGCTAAGCTGGGGCGACAACTCGTGTGCCCACAGAGGTGTGCCATAGGTTCACCATCCCAGGTCTATAACCCGAAGACACCCTCCTATCACATGATGCCATGAAAATTAGCTCAGTATTGTTAGATCAACTAAACAATGCAACTCAAGAGATCGCAGTTCATTTTTTTCCCCCCCAACCCAGGCATAAAAAACTAGGCTGAACATAAGAAACTATTTGTTGAACATCTTCCAAGCTTATTCACAAAAGAGGTAAACATCTCCCGTTAGGCTTGGATGGAGAATGTAAGACTAAAATCTCAGAAGTCCTTTTAGGGAATAGTTTCCGCTGCTTCTTGAAAGTCGTAGTGGGAAAAACATAGTGGGAATAAAATTTGCCCCCCCCACACTAAATTCCTTTTCCTGAAAGAAGGGTTCCACACTAAATTCCTTTTCCTGAAAGAAGGGTTAATTATTCTGCCAGTCACTGTTATTTCTTTAAAGAAATAACAAGTCCTCCTGAAAGTTAATTAAGGAGAGATTGCAGGAATACTTTCTTTTTTTTAAAAAAAAAATAGAGATATCTTGGAAAGTGTTGGATTGACAATTACAGCAAGGCGACACAGCAATGTCATAACATTTATTCCCAAATGACCGAGGGCACCTTAGACGTAGACTAAGCAAAACACACAGACAAAATTAAAAAGTGCATCTCGGCACTACGCGTAAATTCATTTCCTTAATAATCACAGCCTCGCTGCGGTTTTTAATTCCATTTGGGGTTTGGTTTTTAATTTCGAAACCTATCTCGAATGAACGGCACAAATCAATCGAATATTCCTAGCAATGCAATGG
Source organism: Coluber constrictor foxii (assembly GCA_038048745.1). Taxonomy (NCBI): domain Eukaryota; kingdom Metazoa; phylum Chordata; class Lepidosauria; order Squamata; family Colubridae; genus Coluber; species Coluber constrictor. Next base: position 82,465,459 of record CM075965.1, on the reverse strand, counting down.
TCAATTGCAGGATTTTCCATCTGGAAATTCAGCAGGCTTCATATTTCAATTTTTTTTTTATTTCTAGCGGAAGAAAAATTATTTCAGATATTGATGTTGGGAAAATGCTGTAAACCTTACGCCCAAATCACTTCAGTTCTACAGAAATAAATATTGCAGAAGGGCAAAAGTCACTTCAGGAGAAATGATGTCTTCTTGGGTAGAGCAAAAATAAAACTGACGGTCCTAATTTACCCATTTCACGTCACAAGGATTATATCCACTCAAAACACGAACATGGATTTTTAAGAGCTCTTTGCAACAAAATTTCATTTCCATGGATGCCAATTAGTGTACATTCAAAGCCTCAGTAAAGTTTTCTAAGTCTAAATAAAGTCAGAACTAGGGAGTCCCTTCTCGGACCTTTAAAATGTTCCCATTTTTCTACAAAGGGTCTCCCTTCTTGGTTCCAAGGTTGTTCTCACATACTACCGTGTTTCTCTGAAAATAAGACCTATCCCAAAACAAGACTTAGCTTGATTTTTACACGTGTGCCCAATATAAACCCAACCTCCAAAATAAACTCTAGTTAAGACCCAACCCACTCCAGGGTGGAGCCAATCATATCCTGGCCTTACTCCTACGTCGTCCTTTCTGCTTTAGCTACTCTTGCCTTCTGGCAGCTCTTCGCATGCTTGCACTAGGAACAGGCTCCTCCTATTCCTCTGCCTCTCTACTATCCGCCTCTGGAGGCTCCGGAGTCTGCGCATCACTCCCAGATGGCCGTGGCCCAACCTCTGCCTCCGACGCAGAGCCCTCATCCAGCCTTCCCCAGACTCCAGAACTGGCCCATTGTCCACCTCAGCGTCCTCACTGTCTGGCTCCGCTCCCAGCTCCAGTTTGGATCCTGCAACATTATGCTGAGACATGTATATTCACCTTCATTCATGAGAAAAAGACGTAAACGGTATATATAGAAAATGGAGGAAAAAACCACAAATCTGTGCAAACAACAACTATTCAGAGGAGTACTTTTAACCTGACTATTCCGAAGAGGAATTCCAGTGATGGAAATTGCCTCTGCCAAGCAGGGAATTAGAACCACTCTATAATCATGCCTAAAATAACCTTCGGTTGATGAATCCAAGAAAGCAGAAATCTCCAAAACTGGTTGCAAAAATAAACACTTCCATCCAGCCTCATTATGGCAAGATATCTCATTTCAGCAGCCACCTCAAGGCCATAGATTCGGCTTTGCTTTAACGTCCCTTCTGTGGCCAATAATAATATAAATAAAATCTGACTTCGGTTTTTCACCTCTGCAAACTTGCTACCCTGTTTCCCCAAAAATAAAGCCCAACCTGAAAATAAGGCCTAGCATGATTTTTCAGGATATTCGTAATATAAGCCGCACCCCAAAAATAAGACCCAGTTAAGATCGTCAGCAGACTGAGGTGTTTAGTACTGTATTTCCCCCGAAAATAAGACCTAACCGGAAAATAAGGGATAATGCATCTTTTGGAGCAAAAATTAATATAATAGGTTTTATTTTGGTGGAAACACCAGAGCTGGGCTCTGACCAGTTCTGGAGAACTAGTAGTGGAAATTTTGAGTAGTTCGGAGAACCAGTAGTAAAAATTCTGACTGGCCCTGCCCCCATCTATTCTCTGCCTCCCAAGTTCCAGCTGATCAGGAGGAAATGGGGATTTTTCCGTAACCTTCCCCTGCCATGCCCACCAAGCCACGCCCACCAAGCCATGCCATGCCACACCCACCAAGCCACAGCCACAGAACCGGTAGTAAAAAAATTTGAAACCCACCAATGGGAAACACAGTATTGTATTTGTTATAAGAAGTAAGATTATACCCTAATTTCACTGTAAAAGGAAGTCAGTATAGTATTTTTTTTTTCCAAACATCATATACAACTCTGGTCCTCTTTTCTTCCTAATTTACATCCTTATTTAAAAGTGCTAATATTGTTTATGGAAAATGTTATTGTATGTTAACGGTCATTCTGACCTTAAATCCAACAACCAGTGTTGAATTCACCATAAATCCCATGGTGCTAAGTCAACCTCTTACCTTATCCCATCAAAGCTACTACTGATCTACCTGCTGGCTTTGCATATATATATCCCATGCACCACCTGCCCCACCACATACATCGGACAAACCAACAGAAGAATAAGTGCACATACTGAAGAACACAAGAACTCAGTCAGAAAAGAGGAACCAACTTCTTCCCTGGTCCAACACCTTAAAGCCACAGGACATGAAACTGACTTTAAAAAGACCAGAACTATTGCCAAAACTGAACACTTTAACAACAGAATAATCAGAGAAGCCATTGAGATAGAAAAATGCCCACACAGCATGAATAAACGAGATGATACCTCCCGCCTACCAGCCATTTGGAAACCCACCCTTTACTGACAAACGAGTCCCTAACATGAGGATTGACACCAGACCCTCACTCACGAGGGCCACACAGAATGTCACCACCACACATCCATGCAGAAAACAGACTCAAACCCACACCGATGATGAGGCACAACCACGGACCAGAAGCCAGACCGCAGCTGCATCGTTATCCATTTTAAACCCCTTCAATCCATACATGAAGCAGACTGACACCCACCATGAAGATCTGGCAGGACCACGAACGTGAAGTCAAAACAGCAATACAACTCACCAGCTCAAATCCTCCTGCAACTCAGACTAACCCGAGCACAACCAAGCCCCCACCCAAACAGAACACACCCCATCCAATCAGAGCACAGCCAACCCCCCATCCAATTAGAGCACAGCCAAGCCCCCAACCAATCAGAACAGACCTCCACCTAATCAGAACACAGCCAAGCTCCCACCCAATCAGTTCACACCCCCACTAGCAGTTAAAAGGAAGAAATAGCTGTGATCACACATTGCTCCTAGAAGCACGAAGCCAAAAACACCAGCCTGAAGATGACGAATGCGACTTCATCGAAACGTCATCAAGACACTTCCAACTTTACGCAGCAGAAGACCCGAATAACCAAAGACCTACATATATATAGATATATAGATATTTTCTTATTTTTGTAGGTTAATGTGTGCATTTCTTTTTAGGCCAGGTTTTTCCTACATAACTGAGATCTTTTGGAACCACTACCGAGTGAAATCACAATTCACTACATTTTGGGCTATTCTCCTTATTATGGTTGCAAACAGGTTTTAGTGTTGCATTGTGGGAGCCCACTGGGTTCTTCTCTTCATTATGGTTGCAAACAGATTTTAGTGATGCATTGTGGGAGACCCAGATAGCTATTTCTGGCTCATAAGCCGTCGTCGGTGGGCCATACCCATTTTACATATTCCTCCCTGTAAAGGCATAATATCTATTTTCTTATTTTTGTAGGTTAATGTGTGCATTTCTTTTTAGGCCAGGTTTTTCCTACATAACTGAGATCTTTTGGAACCACTACCGAGTGAAATCACAATTCACTACATTTTGGGCTATTCTCCTTATTATGTAGGAAAAACCTGGCCTAAAAAGAAATGCACACATTAACCTACAAAAATAAGAAAATAGATATTATGCCTTTACAGGGAGGAATATGTAAAATGGGTATGGCCCACCGACGACGGCTTATGAGCCAGAAATAGCTATCTGGGTCTCCCACAATGCATCACTAAAATCTGTTTGCAACCATAATGAAGAGAAGAACCCAGTGGGCTCCCACAATGCAACACTAAAACCTGTTTGCAACCATAATAAGGAGAATAGCTCAAAATGTAGTGAATTGTGATTTCACTCGGTAGTGGTTCCAAAAGATCTCAGTTATGTAGGAAAAACCTGGCCTAAAAAGAAATGCATATATAGATATATATATACACACATATATATACACACATATATACATACATAGATACATACATATATATATACATACATACATACATACATACATACATACATACATACATATATATATATGATAAAGAAATAAAGGGAGACTAGTACAGATCTATTTCAAACTTTGAAATAGGTCTATACTAGTCTCCCTTTATTTCTTTATCAGCAAAATATATATTTGGTATAAAATGGTTTGTCGTGAATACAACTGCTTGAGGGCTCATATATATAGGTGCTTTGGAGAATAGCTTGACTCCCTCTTCTTTGTGGCAGCCCCTGAGATATTGGAAGACTGCTATCATGTCTCCCCTAGTCCTTCTTTGCATTAAACCAGACACACCCAATTCCAGCAACCAACTGTTGGTAATGTTATGTCAAAGGGCAGAAAGGAAAAAAGGATTTTGTATTTTGGCCGTCTCAGACAAGAAAACAATCATTCTCTAGAAATCGTTATAAAAATAAACATGCCCAGCCCTTCATTCGAAACAATTAAGATGTGTTTACTTGGTGCCAAGCTGTGCTGTCAACAATTTGGCCAGCCCTCGGTTTCCCCCAGCGAACGGGGGGAAAAAGTTAAACATTTGATAGACCTTTCAATTAAAATTAGAAGCACCCTCTTCTCCCCCTCCCTTCCCTCTCCTCTCTCTCTTCTCTCTCTCTCTTTTCTCTCTTTCTTTTCTCTCTCTTCCTTCTCTCACTCTTCTTTCTCTCTTTTCTTTCTTTTCTCTCCTCCATCTCTCCTTTCTTTTCTCTCACTTCCTTTTCTCTCACCTTTCTCTCTTCCTTCTCTTTCTCTTTCTCTCTCCCCTTTCTTTTCTCTCTTCCTTCTCTTTCTTTCTCCTCTCTCTCTTCTTTCTCTCTCCTTTCTTTTCTCTCTTCTTTCTCTCTCTTCTCCCTCTTTCTCTCATTTCTTTTCTCTCTTCCTTTCTCTCCTCTCTTCCCTTTTTCTCTCTCTTCCTTCTCTCTCCTCTTCTTTCTTTTTCTCTCTCTTCCCTGTTTCTCTCCTCTCTTGCCTCTTTTTCTCTCTTCTCTCTCTCCCTCCTCTTTCCTTTTTCTCTATTCCTTCTCTCTTTCTCGCCTTTCTTTTCTCTCTTCCTTCTCTCTCTCTCCTCTCCCTTTTCTCTCTTCCTTCTCTGTCTTCTTTCTCTTTCCTCTTCTTTCTCTTTCATCTTTCTTTTCTCTCTCTTCCTTCTCTTTCATCTTTCTTTTCTCTCTGTCTTCTTTCTCTCTCCTCCTCTCTTTCTCTCTCTTCTTTCTCCTCTTCTCTCTCTCTCCTCTGTCATCTCTCTCTCTTGAACAGTCACTAAGTGAAGTGTTGTAAGTTGAGAACCACCCTAGGCTGGGAAAACATTTATTTATTTGTGATTTCCAGTCGTGAGAAGGGGCTACAGCTGCTATTGTTCAGCAGCTGTTGTGGCAGGAAATGACAAATTTGTAGCCCCGGCCTTTATTTGCACACCTCCTATTTCCAGTTATTATTCTTTACGATAAGCCAGGGCTATGGGAAAAAATATATTTTTATGCTTATTAGCCTTGCTTTATTATCCTCCTCAGTGACACTTTGAACCAAGGACACAGAAAGCAAGCAGGTAAAAGGAAGCCTTGAAAATATGATTTTTGGGAAGGACGCCCAAATCGTAAGGCTGAGAATAGTTTTCTTTGCAGACCAATTTTTTTTTCCCCAGGCATAAAGATCATCTCTCTCGAGTCCAGAAAACCAAACAGGAAATGATAAAATATCTCAAGGAAAACGGTTTCCAAATAGGCCAGAAATGAATGCAATGCTTGGAGAAATAAGCAGAAAAATCAAATAAATAAATAATAATTGGTCATGAAAAAGATGATTCTTGCAGGAGGACCAGCCAGAATTTATTGAATGAAGGGGGGGGGGGGGGAAGCGCTTATTTCAGGGTTCAAAAATATCTATCTATCTATCTATCTATCTATCTATCTATCTATCTATCATCTATCTATCATCTATCTATCTATCTATCTATCTATCTATCTATCTATCTATCTATCTATCATCTATATCTATCATCTATCTATCAATCATCTATCTATCCTATCCATCTATCACCTATCTATTTATCTATCATCTATCTATTATCTATCTATCTTTTTATCTATCCTATCCATCCATCCATCATCTCTCTCTCTCTCTCTCTCTCTCTCTCTCTCTCTCTCTCTATCTATCTCCCTCTATCTATCTATCTATCCAAGACATACAGAAAGATAGATGTGGATGGTAGAAGATAATTATTTAGATGTCTGGCCATCTGTCAGTCTGGCCATCTGTCAATCAATCTATCTATATGGAAAGAGACAGACAGAGACAGAGTTAGCTGAAATATGTGTAAAATACTCAGGACAAATCTGACTCCAATGAATTCTTAGTTTATTCTTATTTTATTTTCAACTCTTTGAAAGACGAGACCCCCATCTTTGAGACACAAAGTCAGGATGGCACCAGAATAAAGATGATGAAAGTAGCAGGAAAAATAGCAAATTGTCCCCATTGTGATTCTTTTTTTAAGCTTTTTTTTATTTTTTTAACACATAAACACATAAAATTTTTTTTTTTGAACAGAGTATTGGCCGGATCACAAATTTAAACAATTTTTCAATACAATTTATATATTCCCTTTTGCCATAATATTTTCCCTTCTTCCCCCCTCCCTTTTTTTGAATCCGTATTGCCCATTCATCCTAACTCTAATCTTCACCAAATTTCATTTTTCCCTTCATCTCTATATGAAACCCCTTAAATTTAAAATCTCATTTAACATAATTCCTAATATTACAATCATTCATTTAATGTCAAGGTAATAAACCAAAACATTTTATGCCATACATTTTCTTAAGCCTTATTCCAAATAATACACTCCAACATCTTAATAAAAATCAATTACTTATATAACAGGTTTTTTTTCCCTTTTTAATATACCGTATTTTCCGGCGTATAAGACGACTGGGTATATAAGACGACCCTCCTCAGAGCCATTTAAGGCTTGTCAGAGCCTTATGGGCTGGTCTGCCTGGTTACAGGAGAATGAGACCCGGCGTATAAAACAGCCCCCGACTTTTGAGAAGATTTCTGTGTGTTAGAAAGTAGTCTTATACGCAGGAAAATACAGTAATAATAATAAACCAAATTGCTTCCTTAGATTTTATCTCCCACTTTCAAATACTTTATCAAAGATATATATTTCAAACAACACCTTAATCGTTTCTACTTTTACTAATTGTGATTTCTAAGCTTATTAGAAACAGTGGAATTTTCAATGTCTCGTCCCACAGAACATGACAGCTGCTCCATCTACAGCGCGTAGGACTTCAAACAAGAAAAAGAACATTTTCCAATACGGTATAACAGAGACTGCACTATCATAAGAGAGAGGACGTGATTGTTTTCCAAAAACAGCAGTAAGATCAATCTTACTTTTCCCACAAGGCAATCCTGTTTTACCACCGAAAATTTCAACATTTGAAACCACTGTCATACAAAAGATATAAGGCCTTGGTAATACGGCCATACTTGGAATCTTGCATCCAGTTTTGGTCGCCACGATGTAAAAAAAGATGGTGAGACTCTAGAAAGAGCGCAGAGAAGAGCAACGATGATGATTTGGAGGCTAAAACACATGAAGAACGGTTGCAGGAACTGGGTATGGCTAGTTTGATGAAGAGAAGGACTAGGGGAGACATGATAGCAGTCTTCCAATATCTCAAGGGCTGCCCCAAAGAAGAGGGAGTCAAGCTATTCTCCAAAGCACCTGAGGGCAGGACAAGAAGCAATGGATGGAAACTCATCAAGGAGAGAAGCAACTTAGAACTAAGGAGAAATTTCCTGACCGTTAGAACAATTAATCACTGGAACAACTGGCCTCCAGAACTTGTGAATGCTCCAACACTGGACATTTTTAAGAAGATGTTGGATAACCATTTGTCTGAAGTTGTTTAGGGTTTCCTGCCTAAGCAAGGGGTTGGACTAGAAGACCTCCAAGGTCCCTTCCAACTCTGTTATTCTATTCTAAAAGTACTTTTATCTTAGGATCTTTAAAATATATAAAATATACAATTAGGATGTTATTGTAAGCAGGAATGTCACTGCTTGTCTACTCCTGGTCCCATGTGGAATTTAAAATGCAAAATTTAAAATGTTTTGATGTACTCTCCCAGTGGCGATTCAAAGCTACAAGGGCATTGAAAAAAATGACTTAGGGCCGTGTTTCACACTTATGACCGTTGCAGCACCCCCATGGTTACACGATCAAAAGTTGGAGGCTTGGCAACTGACTTGTATTTATGACGGTTGCAGTGTCCCGCGGGGACTCTGCAATCCCCTTCTGACCCGCAAAGCCAATGGAGGAGCCAGATTCGCTTAACAACCACGTCACTAACTGAAGAACGGCAGGGATTCAGTTAGTAACTGTGCCAAGAATGGTCGTAAAAGGGAGCAAAACTCACTTAACGAATATCTCGTTTAGCAACATAAATTTGGGGCTTAATTGTGGTTGTACGTTGAGGGCTAGGATTGTCAGTAGGGAAGCCAGATTCAGTTTACAAATGTGTAACTAACTTAGTATTTCTAGAGCAAAATTAGTATTCCTAGAGCAAAAATCTCTTTTTTTTCCCCCTTGCCTACCCCTTCTGAACCAGCCCCACAATTTTGGCCTTGGAATTCAAAGGAAAGTTAAGAGAATTTGGATTTCAAGGCCCGCCAGACGAAGGGAAAAAAAACCGCACTGTTTGAACAATTCACTGTGATCAATAGGCCACATTGTTCCTCCCACTCTGTCTCTTTCCTTTGTGCGAGTCAGTGCCATATTGTTCCAACAACGGCTCATGGAAAGCATGATGGGTCTGAGGGGCTGGTCAGTTATCTCTGGAAACCAAGACACAAATAAGGACAAATGGCCAGGATGCATCACACACCGTACTCACAAGCCAGCCGCAACTACACAAACCACTGCAGCATCACACAAAAGGGTATTGTCAAGGGGAGGCCCTTCTAATATACGGTCAGTCTCTTCCACCTCCTCCTCCTCCTCAGCCTCCTCTTCACACTGATGATGTTACCACACTGGATCACGAAATGTCAAGTTCAGAGAGCATCAAGGACCCCCCAGTCCCACCCTGAACTACGAATACTCTCTCCTAGCGGTATCTATTTATCTGCGAAACACATTTGACGCCCCAAATATTCCCGCCAGCTGCTTGTTTAGCGGCTTCCAGCCGCTACACCAACTTACGTGGCCTTTAATCCTCAGAGAAGGCAGAGTCCACAGTTATTGAGCAATATCAAGCCGACGGCATTATTTATCAAGAAATACATCTTTTTATTATTATTATTATTATCCCAATCATTAACCACTGCCTAGCAACCCCAGGCCCGCTAAATCCAAGTGGAAAGATGGAATCTGACAAGATGCATTTTATAATCTTTTGACATATTCATCCTTTTGCAACTCCCGGAGTAATGCAATGTCACTCAAGAGGTTACGGCTGTCACTCACCAAAATCACTCTTCGTTTGACTTGCTGTAAAGACACTAATAATCCCCTCGTTTTCGCAGAAGCAAACTAATAGCAGAAACCTTTCAAAAGAGTTTACCCTAATTTTAGGAAATGGACCGTTTCTGCTTGAACGCGCCCTCTGGAGAGCGTTTGAGGATATCTATTTTAATACCAGTAGTAGAGGGTGTGTAATCTTGCCATCTCTAGGGCTGCAGTTGTTAAGTTAGTGGCACGGTGAGAGGAGGGTTTCACATAAGTTAACAACAAATTATTGGTGGGTTGCTCCCGGTTCTGTCCGGTTCTTGCAAACCGGTAATAAATCTGCCCGGAGGTCATAATTGATGATCTGCGCATGCGCAGAAGCTCCCATTGCGAACCGGTAGTAAAGGTAAGTAGAACCCATCCCTGGTGTGGATCTTGCGCAGATGTGCGCTACGTCTGAAACATGGCAATTGTATAGGGCGGGATAGCTTCACGCTTACGCGCGCCTTGCACACAGGCACGCGGCGTTAAAAACACGGTGATATACAAGACAGTGATAGCTAACCTTTTTGCCATCGCGTGCCAAAAGAGGGGGAGCCAAGGGAGGGTGCGCGCATGCCCACACCCATAATTTAATGTGGCCCATCCCTGCGCATGTGCATGCGACTCCCCCACGCATGCACGCATGACCCTCCTCAAGCTCTCCCCGCTTTTGGCACGCGATGGCATGGTGGGCCCAGTAGGCCCATTTTTTTGCCCTCCCCGGGCTCCAGAGGCTTTCTTGGAGCATGGGGAGGGCGAAAATGGCCTTCCCCATCCCCCTGGAGGCCCTCCAGAAGCCGGAACAGCCCGTATTTCCGGTGGGCAGGAAGGACAAAAATCAGCTGGCCGGTGCATGCATGCATGCTGGAGCTGAGCTAGGGCAACACTTGCTGCCATAGGTTTGCCACATGGGTATAAGAGATAGCGCTGGGGCGGGTGGGCGGGCCCAGCAACTGGCCGTAACTACCGGTTTGCTCAAACTCGTCTGAACCAGCTGAATCCCATCCCTGGGCATGATTGTAAAGCGAATCGGCTTTCCCGTTGACTTTGCCGGTCTGTCGCAAAAGGAGACCACATGACCCCGGGACACCGCAACCATCATAACTGTGAGCCCGTTGCCAAGCGTCTTGAGCTTTTGATCACATGATGCTGCTACGGTCGTAAGCGTGAAAAACCGTCATGAGACACTTCTTTTCCGGTGCTTGTCAAAAGGGGATCTACTTAATATGGGAGAGTGCAACCGTCGTCAGTAGGAGTCAGTTGCCAAGCATCTGAATTTTGATCATGCGACCGTGGGGAGGCTGCGACGGTTTGTAACTTTGTATGGTCACTAAATGAACTGTTGTAAGTCAAGGACTATCTGGATTACTTCGTTTCTTTAAAAAAAAGGTCTGATTAAAAAAAGCGGCTTATTTTTTTCTGTTGGCATCTATATGTTTTCTGAGGTTTTCGTGGGTGTTTGTATGTGGGTGTTTGTATGTAGGTCTTTGGTTATTCGGGTCTTCTCCCGCGTAGAATTGGAAGTATCTTGGCGACGTTTCGACGAAGTCTCATTCGTCATCTTCAGGCTGGTGTTCTCGGCTTCGTTCTTCCAGGAGCAACGAAGCCGAGAACACCAGCCTGAAGACTTCGTCGAAACGTCGCCAAGATACTTCCAATTCTACGCGGGAGAAGACCTGAATAACCAAAGACCTACAGTTGCTTACCATTTAATAAGGATTCTGGCAGCCAGAAATGTTGCAGGACCAACCCCTAAATCTGGACTGCCAGTGTTTTAAAAAATGCACTCCTATAAAAACAGATAACCTTTCATTTGCTTTTCTTCAAAGATGCCTTTTTTTAAAAAAAAAAACAACTTCTCCCGGGGCTATAATTTATCTTGCGTACTTTAGTGGCTAATTCCCTTCTTTTTTACTGTATTTTCCTGCGTATGAGACTACTTTCTAACACACAAAAATCTTCTCAAAAGTCAGGGGCCGTCTTATACGCCGGGTCTCATTCTCCTGTAACCAGGCAGACCAGCCCATAAGGCTCTGAGGAGGGTCGTCTTATACGCCCAGTCGTCTTATACGCCGGAAAATACGGTAATTGAAATTACATTCCACCGAATTTTGTCTTATTTATTTTGAACGTTTGTAGGTCTCCCTTTTAAGTCAGGGAGAAGACGGGGCAGGCAATCTGAACGGCGAAACGAATTCAGAAAAGTTACAGGTACGGCTTCACTGTAAAAATAAAATAAAATGAAGGGGCAAGATTTTAAGGCGAGCGAGATTCTTAAAATGAATAGACATGAAGAACTGAAATATAAAAATGAGTATAAAACTTTAAAACGAATATCAAACCGAAGGCTGGACCAGGGACTTGAAAAAAGAAATCTGGAACTTAGCTGCTGTATGCCTATTTATTTCTTAATTTTTTATGCCACCAAGCCAATGTGACTCTGGGTGGCTTGCACGTTATAAAACAAATAGGAAGCTAATTAAACAGATACTAAGACAGCGAGAATTCTATATGCACAACAATTGAAAAGCAAGGTAATTCCCACAATGGGAGAAGAGCTGGAGCTAGCAGAGACGGCCAAACTAAGCATCCAAGAATTGGATTCTTTTCATCCAAGAAAAGAATCCGTCCAACTTTAATTTTTACTTGGAAACCCATCTAGATTTTGGAGTCAAGACAGGAAGGAAAAAAAAAAGAAATTTTTGACTTTGGGATTTGCGGATTTACAGTTTATACTATACTTATTGGCTAGTATATACCAAGTATGCAAAAATAAAAACTTGAGGCTGTAATTTCATTAGGTTTTTTTCCCACAGCACCAAAAAGCTTTGGAAGTTAACTTTTTTTCCCCTCTCTTTTTCTTCTCCCCTTTTCTCTTTTATACTCCGTCCCCCAGCTATCTTTATTTTGCCATTTTTCCGTTCCGACTGTCTTCATTTTGGCTTTTAAATTTGCATTTTGATCATCTCCGTAAAATGAAAACACAACACAAACATAAAACAGAGCCATAAGGACTTCCCTGCATGTAAAAGAAAACACTATCATTGTTTTCCGCTTCTATTTTCTATGTTGATAATCTCAATAAAATATATATAAAATGGGAGCATTTAAAAAAAACCCCATATGCAGAAAATATTAGATGCTGACTTTATTTTTGCTTTTTTATATTTTGATAATATCAATAAAATTGTATATATATAACGGTAGGTAGGTAGGTCGGTCAGTAGGTAGGTAGGTAGATAGATAGATAGAGAAAGCCAGATGATAGAAAGCCAGATAGATAGATAGATCTATCTATCTGATAGATAGATAGATGATAGATAGATAGATAGATAGATAGATAGATAGATAGATAGATAGATAGATAGATAAAGCCAGATAGATAGGAAGCCAGATAAATAGATAGAAAGCCAGATAGATAGATAGATAGATAGATAGATAGATAGATAGATAGATAGATAGATAGATAGATAGATAGAAAGATAGATACAGACAGACAGATAGATAGAAAGACATAGATAGATAGATAGATAGATAGATAGATAGATAGATAGATAGATAGATAGATGATAGATAGATAGATAAAGCCAGATAGATAGATAGAAAGACATAGATAGATAGATAGATAGATAGATAGATAGATAGATAGATAGATAGATAGATAGATGATAGAGCTAGATAGATAAAGCCAGATAAATAGATAGAAAGCCAGACAGATGATATAGATAGATAGATAGATAGATAGATAGATAGATAGATAGATAGATAGATAGATAGATGATAGATTAGAGAAAGATAGATAGATAGATAGATAGATAGCAATAGATAGATAGATAGATAGATAGATAGATAGATAGATAGATAGATAGATAGATAGAGTGAAAGAAAGCCAGAGATAGAAAGAATGCCAGATAGATAGATTGACTGATAGAAAGCCAGATACATAGATAGATCTATCTATCTGATAGATAGATAGATAGATGATAGATAGATAGATAGATAGATAGATAGATAGATAGATGATAGATAGATAGATAGATAGATAGATAGATAGATAGATAGATAGATGATAGATAGATAGATAGCAATAGATAGATAGATAGATAGATAGATAGATAGATAGATAGATAGATGATAGATAGATAGATAGATAGATAGATAGATAGATAGATAGATAGATAGATAGATAGATAGATAGATAGATAGAAAGCCATATAGACAGACAGATAGAAATATAGAGATTAGATATATATAGAGAGATAGAGATAGATACAGAGATTAGATACAGATACAGATATAATTAATTGAGCAGTAAAATCTCCCCTGCATGCAGAAGGAAGCAGATGCCCTCCAGCCTCTATTGAAAATAGCCTTTAGTTTCGGGTCTGTTGTTCATTTTTTCAGCTTACCTCAATCTTGCATTTCAAAGAACAGCTATCTCACGGCTTGACTTCTATCCGGTCTCCAAAGATTCCTTGAAAACCTACAGACCTCCATCAGAATCCCTGGATGCGTTTCTCCCTCCGGCAAAGCCCAGCACAGACTGTCGGCCTCACATCAAGCGAGCGTATCCGTATCCGAGGCCAGCAAGAGAGGAAGTGTGCAGAGCGGCGGATGCCAAAACAAGCAAGCAAGCCAGCAAGCCAAGGGGCTGGAATTTGGGAAAGCCCAAAATAGAAGCGGCTCAGCAAAAGCTCTCACAGCTCGTCCCCTCCGCGCTGGCAGAGCCCGAGATGCAGATCAGCTGTTTTTCTGAAGACCAGAGGAGCAGAAAGGGAGGTGAAAAAATTGCAGTGAAAAAAGGATGGGGCTGCAGCTCGGACTCTATAAGTTGTTTTCTTACATATCGGAAAAGGAAACTCCCCAGGGGTGAAATGCTCCCCGGTTCGGACCGGATCGCCCGATCCGGTAGCGATGGAGGAGGGTGGTTTGGAGAACCGGTAGCAAAAATTCCTCTCCTCCCCCCCCCTCCCGCCTCCATGCCCAGCTGAACCGCACAATTATCAGAGGCCTTTTTTTTAATTTTTAAAAGCATTTTTTTCTACAACCTCTTCTGCCAAAAAAATGCTTTTAAATTTTTTTTTTTTAAAAGCCTCTGATGATCGTGCTGCGCCTCAGCTGGGATCGTCAGAGGCTTTTAAAGGCATTTTTTTTTCTACAACCTCTTCGGCCAAAGAGGTTGTAAAAAAAATGCTTTTAAAAGCCTCTGACGATCCCAGCTGAGCCGCGCAATCATCAGAGGCTGTTTTTTTTTTAAACTTTTAAAGGCATGTTTTCAGCAGAAGGGGTAGAAAAAATGCTTTTAAAAGTTAAAAAAAAAGCGTCTGATGATCCTGCGCCTCAGCTGGGCATGGGGGTGGATGGGTGGGCAGGGGTTTTTGCCACCGGTTCTCCGAACCACCCGCCGCCATTGCTACCGGATTGGGTGATCCAGTCCGAACTGGGAGCATTTCACCCCTGTTCTATACCTATGAGGTGGCATTCAAAGCCCTCTCGGTGGGCATCTATGCCGTCGCCAGCTGCTTTCTTCTGGGTTCCAGCACGCGCATGCACGCCAGCTGGTCTTCACACCTGTGGTCAGCTTCAGCCAGCTGCTCTTCACGCGATGACCAGCATTCACGACGGAACCCAGAAGAGAGCGACTGGCCAGTAGACGCCAGCCAGCTATCTGACCGTGCCTGCAGTCAGCTTCGGCCAGCTGGTTCCCACACGAAGACCAGCAGGCCGGCGTGCATGTGCATGCCAGGACCCAGAAGAGAGCAGCTGGCCACGGCGCATGCATGTGATGGAAACCGGAAAAGCAGCTGGTCACCACATGCATGCACATCAAACCAGCTGCTCTCTTCCGGGTCCCGCACGCTCCAGTTTCGGTACCCAGCGCCGAAAAGGTTAACCATCACCGGTCTATACGTAAGTCTCTACTAGCATTTGCACAAAAGAACACCTCCAGTTGATGCTGGACCAAACTTTTTTTAGGATTATCATTCAAAAAATTCTACTACCACTTTAAAAAGCCTTAGTTAAGACCAGGAATACTGCATCCAGTTCTGGTCACTACACTATTCAAAAAAAGACATTGAGACTCTAGAAAGAGTGCAGAGAAGAGCAACAAAGATAATTAGGTGGCTGGAGGCTAAAATACATGAAGAACGATTGTAGGAATTGGATACATATAGATTTTTATATATTGTAGATTTTTATATTCTCTTTATAATTCTTATAGGAGGAGTTATGGATTTCTTAGCCATGGGCAGTGGTGGGTTTCAAATTTTTTTTACTACCGGTTCTGTGGGCGTGGCTTGGTGGGCGTGGCAGGGGACAAATACTGTAAAATCTCCATTCCCACCACTCTAGGGGAAGGTTACTGCAAAACCCCCATTTCCTCCCAATCAGCCGGGATTCGGGAGGCAGAGAATAGATGGGGGCAGGGCCAGTCAGAGGTGGCATTTACCGATTCTCCGAACTACTCAAAATTTCCACTACCGGTTCTCCAGAACTGGCCGGAACCTGCTGAAACCTACCTCTGGCCATAGGAGATAGCAAAAATAATTATTCTACACTTTTTTTTTTTTAAAAAAAGAAGGAATTAAACCAGACTTATATGTATGCTCTTACTTTCAATTTCTGAAAATGTAGCAATCGATGTAACGGAAAAGCTAATAATGCATTTTAATTTGATATCCTCAAGGATTGATAATTTATCAATTAGACTGAAGGATATACTCTGTAAATAACTGAGTGTCTTTTTGCAGGTATTATTCCTGTTACATTAAGTTTATTTTTTAAATTACATTATGCATTTAATAGTAATCCAATTGTTAATGGAAATGGGATCATCAGAAGAAAAAAAAAGCACCTTCATTCTCAGCTCATTAAAAAAAAAACTTTGAAATTGCTTCCTTTTCACTCCGATAGTCTAATGTGCTCTGGGCCATATTTTTGTCATTGCCCATTTAGGAGCGCATGTGGCTGGATTCAGAGATCTTACAGTCCCATTAAAACCGGCACCAGAAACAACATCAGCCAAGCCAACTCATCACACAGAAAATGAAAATTTCTATCCCCGGGGCCTTTAATTTCAAGAATTTCCTTGGACTTTGTAGAAGTTAACCTTTGTCAATAAGCTGGTGTGCATTAGCTCCCTGCCTGTGTGAGAGACAAACAGCACGCAGCAAAAATTTGCACCCACAGCATTATTTTGCAAAAAAAATAAATAAATAAAAAACCTACACACAATTCACTTCTCTTACGCTAGGATTTACATAGGATTAATCTGGAGACTAAAGCATATGAAGAACAGTTGAGAATTTGGGCTTGGCTAGCTTAGAGAAAAGAAGGGACATAGAAAGCAAGGACTTGTCTAACGAAAAGAAGGGACAGGACAGCACTATTCCAGTATTTGAGAGGCTAAAGAGGAAGGGGTCGATTTATTTTCCAAAGCACCAGAAAGCAAGATCAGAAACAATGAATGGAAACTCATGAAGGAGAGAAGCAACCCGGAAAACTAAGGAAAAACTTCCTAACAGTGAGGACAATTAACCGGTGGAACAGAAATTGCCTTCAGAAATTGTGAGTGCTTCATCGATTGGAAGTTTCTAAGAAGAGACCGGTCACTAAAGAGACGGTTGTAAATTGAGGGTTACCTGTATAACCTTACCTACGGCTTGTTCACAAAGATCATCTTTTTTTAATGACCGCATAATCCCTTGTGGGGTGGAATCTGGGCAACTGAATGGAGCTGAGTGTTTACTGGCCGGATGCCCTTCCTGTTGCCAATGCGGAGTTTTGTTCAGCAGATATTTTGCACGCAGCGCACGGGGGGGAGCCGTGCGAAACCTGCAGGCACGCGCAGATGGTGTGATTGCACGCGCAGTGCATGGGGAGGAGCTGCGCGTTAGCACTGATGGCACACACGCACGCACAAAGCACGCAAAGTGCGTACCTGTTTGGCACTCAGTGAGTAAAAGGTTCACCAACCCTGAGCAGAGGGTTGGACTAGAAGACCTCCGAGGTCCCTTCCTACTCTGTTCTTTCGTTATTGTTCTTTCAACATGGCTGCTGGCTTTTCTCACGGGTGTGAACCATTGTTTTTATAATTTATTTATTTATTTATTAAATTTTTATACCGCCCTTCTCCCGAAGGACTCAGAGAGGTGTACCGCCACAATAAAACACCATAAAATACAAAATTTAAAAGCAATTTAAAAACAAATTAAATATATTTTGGCCCAACAGTTAAAACTCAAAAATTAAAACTCCCCATCCAAATTCTTATTAAGCCAGGCCTGCCTGTTGGAATAAAAGAGTCTTGAGAGCCCAGAGAAAGGTGTGCAGATTGGGAATCATATGTATCCCCGGGGGCAGTTCATTCCAGAGGGCGGGTGCCCCCACAGAGAAGGCTCTCCCCCTGGGGGTCACCAGTCGACATTGTTTGACCAACAGCATCCTGAGGAGTCCCTCTCTGTGGGAGCGTGTTGGTCGGTGGGAGGCTATTGGTGACAGAAGGCGATCCCGTAAATATCTGGGTCCTAAGCCATGGAGCGCTTTGAAGATGGAAACCAACACCTTGAATCGCACCCGGAAGACCACCGGGAGCCAGTGCAGCTCACTCAGGAAAGGTGTCACATGGGTGCATCGAGTCGCTCCCATAATCAGCCGCGCGGCCACATTCTGGACCAGTTGCAGCCTCCGGGTGCTCTCCAAGGGGAGCCCCATGTAGAGAGCGTTACAGTAGTCCAGACGGGATGTGATGAGGGCGTGAGTGACCGTGCCCGGTCCAGAAATAATGCACACGCAAACCCAGAACCCTCCGTTAACTGAGTAGGTTGTGGCAGGGGTGAAATGCTCCCGGTTCCAACCGGATTGCCCGATCCGGTAGCGATGGAGGCGGGTAGTTCGGAGAACCAGTAGCAAAAATCCCTGCCCAGGCCCAGCTGAGCCGCACAATCATCAGAGGCTTTTTTTTTTTACTTTTAAAAGCATTTTTTCTACAACCTCTTTGGCGGAAAAAATGCTTTTAAAAGTAAAAAAAAGCCTCTGATGATCACACGGCTCAGCTGGGATCGTCAGAGGCATTTAAAAGAAAAAAAAGCCTCTGACGATCAGGCAACTCAGCTGGGATCATCAGAGCCTTTTGAAAGCATTTTTTAACAACCTCTTTGCCAAAGAGGTTGTAGAAAAAGTGGTTTTAAAAGTTTTTTTAAAAATGGCAACGCCCGCTCAGTCACATTACACCCCCCATCAAGCCACGCCCACAGAACCGGTCACATTACACCCCCCATCAAGCCACGCCCACAACAATCTAAATTTTAGATTTCACCACTGGGTTGTGGTTTCTTACGCATGGAGCATTTCAAAAAAACTTAAGTTGGATCCAAGTCTTTGGATTTTGCTAGTTTTCCGCACGAATTAACTGTCATCCAATTCTTAGAGGGAACTGTTCTTCATCTAAGGAACTTGGTCCTCCAAGCCACAACTAAACAAATTTCCCACCTTCAAAATTCAAAGAGATTGTGTTGGGAAATGTTCATTTAAAAAATAAATAAATAAATAAAGCCACAACCCTTTTAAAGCAGCACGCTGTTAGAATTTGTCGAAGTGAAGTTAAAGCATAAATGACTTCTATGGGTTTAATTGCTCCGTAAGATCCTCTCCTCTGTTGGGAATGCAAGTTAAAGAAAGATGTGGAGGGGGGAACCCTGAACAGATTTCTAAATCAAATCTGTAATTAGCAAAGGTAATACTTTTGGTACCCACAGAATGCCCTGAAGCTATTCAGAATTTCTATTAAGGGCTTTGATTCTCTCTTTAAAATTCTTTTTGAAAACAACTGTGAATATAATGTTTTATTTCTATTAAGCCTCAAAATCCGTTCCATAGGCCGAAACACCACAAGTGAATCGTATCCCCCCCGGCACGGAAGGAAATGAAGAAACCACGCTGAACACAGGGAGTCCTCGATTTACGACAATCGAGCCCCAAAAATGCATATTGCTAAGCGAGACATCTTGGCCCGTTTTACCACCTTCCTGGCCCACGGTTGTTAAGGGAAATCGCTGCAATTGTGAACTCTTTGCCGCGAGTCAAGGACTAACTGTATAAACGAGGCAAGTAATATCGCAAGCATGAGATATCAAGCGTTGAGTGGCAAGTGTCAGGACACACTTGATGTCACAAGCTGGGTACATCATGCAACTATAAATAATAGAAAGATAAAACCGAACGTCAGGATATCTGAGGACAGAAATGTCAGGTAGATAAAATTGTTGAGTTCCCGGGCTGTGAAACAAAGGGCCAAGATTGTAGTGGTGGGTTGCACATTATGTTGCTACCGGTTCGTTGCGTGCTCGCATGCTCGTGTGCGTGCTTGCCTTCCACGCATAATAATAATTTTATTGTCATTGAACGTGTATACACAGTATAGGCATACAACGAAATTTACTTAACATCCAAAGACCAGGTCCAACACACATAACAATCCCCAAACACACTCCCACCCACCACAAATTCCCCACCCCTAAAACCACCCAAACATCCACACAACAGACCAAGTAATGCTGTCCAACAGCTCACTGATGGTGGCCCTTTAGTTCATCATTGAGTGCCATTATAACTCTGGGATAAAAACGATTCAGAAAACGTGCGGTCCGAGTTTTAATTCTTCTGTATCTTCTGCTGGAAGGCAACAGTCCAAAAAGATTGTGAGCAGGATGGGAAGAGTCTCCGAGAATGTTATGCAACTTTCTCAAACAGCGAGATTCGAAGATGTCGTCCAGGGCTGGTAGCTGGAGCCCGATCTGGGCAGTTTTAATGATCGTCTGTAGAGTTTTTTTGTCCGCTACAGAGCTGTTCCCATACCATTTAATAATGCCATATGTCAGGACGCTCCCAATGGTGTTGCAATAGTAGGACAGAAGTAGATGCTGAGATAGATTTATCTTCCTGAGCATGCGCCCTGACTCAAAAATGTCCCTAAATAGGATGACATAGAGCTCGCACAGCCCTCCCGAGCTCTGTTTTCTCTGGACGAGCGTTCGGGCCACCACAGGTGCTCCCGACATGCCCTCCTGCCCAGTGGTGAAATCTGAACCAGTTTACTACCAGTTTGCTTGTGCACACGCATGTCACACATGCCAAAAGGAGGCATGGGATAAGTAGAACAGCGCAGGGGGGATGTGATCAGCTGTGGCACGCGATTTTTTTTTTTACTTTTAAAAGCAATTTTTTTACAATCTATTCGGCCGAGCAGGCAGCTCAGCTGGGATCTTCAGAGCATTTTTTTTAACCTTTTAAAAGTATTTTTTTTTAAACTTAATTTATATGCCGCCCTTCTCCAGAGACTCAGGGTGGCTTACAATGTGTTAAGCAATAGCTTTCATACTTTTGTATATACCTGCTTAGTACGGCTTTCGGCCCCCCCTAAGCGGTGTTCTTTATTTTTATACAAAATCAGCTTATTGCCCCCACAATCCGGGTCCTCATTTTACCTACCTCGGAAGGATGGAAGGCTGAGTCAACCTGGTGAGCCTGGTGGGATTCGAACTTGCAGTAATTGCAGGCAGCTGGTGTCACTTTAACACCACTTTAAGCTGCTGCTCCACCAAGGCGAATAGGTTGTAAAAAAAATGCTTTTCAAAGTTTTTTAAAAAAAAGCTCTGACGATCAGAGCCTTTTTTTTAACCTTTTAAAAGGATATTTTAAAAGAAGCGGCAAGCGGGCGAGCAGGCAATTGGGTGGTCATGGGCTGGCGGGGGGGGGGCAGGGATTTTTGCTACCGGTTCTCCGAACCACTTGCCCGCATCGCTACTGGATCAGCCGGTCCGGTCCGAACCAGGAATATTTCACCCCTGCTCCCATCCACCCCCCAAGTTCAAAAACAATACTGATGCGGCCCTCAATGAAATCGACTTTGATGCCAAAGCCGATTTCATAATGATGACGTAAAACATCGTAGAATAAGAGTTGGAAGGGAGCTTGGAGATCTTCTAATCCAACCCCCGTTTGACCAAGGAGATGTTGTGAATGTCAGCTCCCAGAATTCCTCAGGCAGCCACTACTTCAAGCTGAAGTCCACAAGTGGCCAATTTTGGAGACTCTTGAGGTATTAACCATCCTCCTCCTCCAAAGCTGTGCTGTTACTAGACGTCCTACCCGGACAGTGGAGGTTGCGTTCTACTAGATGAGATTTACCTCAAGAAACCCGAAGCTTTGATTGAGGTGAGACGCAGATGGTGAACTAATGAATATTTGAACTATAGGGAATAGGTAACACCTGCACCTCAAGTTGAGGACCTGGTCTCCATAGCAACCATAGCAACAAGCCAGCAAACTCATCCTGTTCTAGGAATTAGGGGAAAACATCGGGCCTACATTGCAGCAAGTCAGAATGCAATTGATGTCTTCATGCAAGGAATGAAACCTGCCCTCAGTGGCTGATCTAATGAAGCATGGTTAAATTATGGCTTAATGCCCTGTGTCAGCAATGAGAACAAGGTTATGTGGGCCAGATCTTCATTCGTTCATCTAATTCCCTAAGTTTTTAATCAGTTAGTTATCAGTTAATAGCACCAATGGGTTAAAAGTCACCTCACGTATTGACTACTGTAACACTCGCTACACGGGGCTGCCCTTGAGGGCCACTCGGAGGCTTCAGCTGGTGCAAAATGTAGCTGCGTAGGTTGTGATGGAAGAATCTCGATACTCCCATGTTACACCCCTCCTGCGCGACTTGAATTGGTTACCGGTTGCCCTCTGGGTGGGGGCAATAAGTTGACTTTGTATAAATATACAAAAGTATGAAGGCTATTGCTTAACGCATTTTAAGACGCCCTGAGTCTCCGGAGAAGAGTGGTATATAAATCAAATTAAAAATAAACATAAACATAAATAATAATAATAATAATAAAAGAAATCCCATAAAGATAAGATTTCCAAGATTTATATATATATATATATATATAATATCTCTCCCCTGGCTCAAGCTGATGAAGGGAGGAGAACTTGTGGCTCAGAGGTTAATACAACTGCCTAACATGCAGGCAGCCCAAGTTCGAATCCAAGTAAGGGTATGGTTAGCTGATGAGAGCTAAATAGCTTGAAATAGATCTATACTAATCTCCCTTTATTACTTTATCAGCGAAATATAAATTTGGTATAAAATGTGACTGCTTGAGGGCTCCTGGATTGAAGCTGAAAGGCGAAAGGGATGCAGTATGCTCCCTCCCATGCTGGGGTAGACCAGGTGTCTCGACAGAAAAACACTTAATCTCTCCCCTGGATCAAACTGATGAAGGGAGGAGAACTTGTGGCTCAGAGGTTAATACAACTGCCTAACATGCAGGAATCCAAGTAAGGGTAGGGCTAGCTGATGAGAGCTAAATAACTTGAAATGGATCTATATTAGTCTCCCTTTATGACTTTACCAGCGAAATATAAATTTGATATATATATATATATATATAACTTTGGCCACTTTTGGGATTCGACTTCCAGGGAATTCTGGGAGTTGAAGTCCACAGGACTTAAAATCACCAAGGTTGCACACCTCTGTTATTATGTACATGCAGCTTGGCTTTAAGGCCTTCCAGTGAAATCTAGACCCACCCTGGTCATTTCCTTAAGTATGGAAACTATGAGATTACTCATTCCTTCAGCTTTCCTGTTTTTTCATGCAAGAAGCAAAAGGGTTCGGAGCTGCAGTCTGTCCAAAAATCACCCTTTCTCCTGCCTTGCACGACTCTAAAGTCTTCCTCGAGATTTGTGAATTTCCAGCATTCCTAATCCCACACATAGATTTGCTGCCTTTTGGTCTATTCGTTTTATTTAACTTATGCCATGCCTATCAGTTTGTCCCAAAACTCAACGAACGGGAACAAAAACCTTAAGTGCAAAGCACAGATAATCCTCGCTTTACAACACTTCACTTAATGATCCGTTTAAAGTGAAAAAAAAGTGACACGGCCGTTTTTCACATGTCAGCAACTCTTGCGGCACCCCGTCGCGTGATCCACATTCAGATGCTCGGCTACTGGTTCATCTTTATGACAGTGGTCCCGGGATCCCCTTTTCTGACCTTTTGACAAGCGAAGTCAATCCAACCAGGCAGATTCACTCAAAGAACCATTATTAACTAACTTCAAAACTGGGGCAAGAAAAGTCGTAAAATGGGGCAATTTTTTCACTTAACAAACGTCGCATTGAGCAACAGAAATGTTGGGTTCAATAGTGCTCATAAGTCGAGGACCACTTGTATAATAAAATCAAGGCAGTGAGAATAACCGCATATCGGACATAAATACAGTCGAGTGTTCTGCCCCAGCTACGGACCCCAAAGAACACAGCACACACAAAGTCCATACAAACCTTAGTTTACTAATTTAAATCAGTTTTTTCCGAACAAAGGCTGTTAAATTAACTTCATTAACATCCGGGAAGAATCCAAAGAATAATAACTAATTACTAAGGTTGGCAGAATGCCAAGAAGCAATTTGCAGGAAACTGATAAGAGAGACAAGGTCAAGACGCGAAGGAATGTGAACGAAGTTGTTTCCTGCAAATTGCCTCAGTTGGTGTTCCTCCTTAAATAGGCTAGGAGAGTGGCCAATTAGCCCCAAGCCTTACTCTCAAGGAGACCTCCTCCTGAGGAACCACTCCTGCCTTTTGGCAGCTCTGTGTGCCCATGCACCGAGAAGAGGCTCCTCCTCTTCGTCCTCTTCACTTAAGGGAGCTTCTGGAGGTTCTGAAGGCCCTGGCTGAATCCCCGCCTCTGGCACCACATCTTCTCCAGTCTCCTCATTGTCTGACTTGAGTGCCAGCTGCACAGGCTGCTAGCACAGCACCACACCAGCCTCCTCGGTGTCGGAATCAGCTACTAGCTGCACTGGCCACTGACGGGCCACAACATCAAGAGAGTCCCAAGATATTTTAGGAGAAGAGTTCTCCATTCCTCCAACTGCAATAAAATACCTTATGCCACCAGACTCCAAATTTTGGGCTTAGACAATTTAAAACCGCGCCGACTTCAGTCTGACCTAAGAGTAGTACATAAAATTATCTGCCACCATGTCCTTCCTGTCAACGACTACTTCAGCTTCAACCACAACAATACACGAGCAAATAATAGATACAAACTCAAGGTAAACCGCTCCAAACTCGATTGCAGAAAATACGACTTCAGTAACAGAGGGGTCAATGCCTGGAATGCACTACCTGACTCTGGGGTTTCTTCCCCAAACCCCCAAAACTTTAACCTTAGACTGTCTACTGTTGACCTCACCCCATTCCTAAGAGGTCTGTAAGGGGCGTGCATAAGCGCACCAGCGTGCCTACCGTCCCTGTCGTAATATTCCTTTTTATTTACTCTTTTCATGTATTCAAATTATGTTTATACTTTTACCTGTTATCTTATATATGTTTGACAAATAAACTTATGATTATGAATAAAAAATAAATAAAATGAATGCAAATTATTTCTTTTTTTCCTTTGTCTAACGTTCACTCCTGGAATCACACAACTCAAGGGTGCAAATCGTTCCTTCCACCTTAACGTGATTATTTTCCACAAACTCTCGGCCTCAAGAAACTTGGCTCATAGAAGGCCTTCAGGCATCTGCAAGGCCTGCTGTCTGGCTAGGTCAGAAGTCAGCATGCGGCTCTTTGGGCCCTCTGCTGTGGCTCCCTATCAGGTGATCCTACCACTGGCTGGCCTCACCCCTTGCCCTCCCCTCTCAGTCACTCCTCGCCTGGCCTGAGAAGGTAAGGGCGATGGCGGAGGATGGAGAAGCACCCAGAGAGATACAGAGAGAGGGGGAGAGAGACATAGAGAGATACAGGGAGAGAGGGAGGGAGGGGAAAGAGAGATATGTCAAAAGGATTTTGTGGTTCCCGGTGTTTTTTAACAACTGCCCTAATGACCAGCTAGGTAGGCGAGGCCAGGGGGTCATGTGACTGGCGGAAGTGAGCGACATCAAGTTGGCCACGCCCACCCAGGTTTTGTAGCTCCCGGTGTTTTCTTTTCTGTAGGAAACGGGTCCAAATGGCTCTTTTGAGTATTTAAGGTTGCAGACTCCTGGCTTAGCCTATATCACATGAGTTTTTTTAGCCTAGAGGGTTGCGTGAACTTAGTCAACGGCATCTGACTCACCGAGAGTCAATGAACAGCGTTGAATGAATCACGTCTGTACAAACCCAACCCGTTCCGGGTGGAATTCAGTAGCTGGAGGGGACAATTTTCTCAAGGAACTCCTTGAAATGTCAAGTTGGTTTCCACGTGGTGGAATGGGAATCATCTGGGGGTTTTTTTGTCTTTAACAGCAGCAGATATTAGACGGGCTGTCTGCTAAGCCTTTTGGAGGAATTTAAGCCAGACTGCAAAATTCGATTGATCCCGGACCTGAAATTCGATTGATCCTGGACCTCCGCGCTTTCCGAAAGGCCCTTAAGACTTACTTATTTCAACAAGCCGGCCTAGCTTGATTGGTTTAATGGGGTTTTTAAAATTTTGATATTATCAATTTTGGGGGTTTTAAATTGGGTATTTTAACTTGTAGATTTGAGATTTTTATACTGAAACGCCGATGATTTAATTTATTTTAAACTTTTTAAATATTTGTATTATATGTGTTTTAATTTGGCCGTTCACCGCCCTGAGTCCCCCCAGGGAGAAGGGCGGTATGTAAGTTGAAATAATAAATAAAATAAATAAATAAATAAATAAAATTGCAAACCTTGGCTTGGCCTGCTAAGTGAACCCCACCCATCGTGGGTTTTCCAGCACCCCATGTTTTACTACGAGCCCAGCCTCATTCAGGTGAGTGAATCACTTTCCGGTTGATGCAACTGAACTCTTACGATTGAGGTAAAGGTAAAAATGTTCCCCTTTCCAGAAGGACAACCATCATAATTTACAGCCCTCCCAACGATCTGGGCTTTATGGCAGTGGGGCTGGACGGAAGCCTCTCCTCAGTGTTCAAAGCACATGAAATCCTACTTGGAGTTTGCCAAAAAAAAAAAAACCCACTCGGATTGTGAAGAACAAACTCTTCGAATGCTTTTCGGAATGCAACGTAGTTAAATTGTTTTGGAATTGCACCAGGAGTGAAATCCAGCAGGTTCTGGAGAACCGGTAGTGGAAATTTTGAGCAGTTCAAAGAACTGGCAAATACTACCTCTGGCTGGCCCCAGAGTGGGGTGGGAATGGAGATTTTGCAATATCCTTCCCCCAGGAGTGAGTTGAGAATGGGGATTTTGCAGTATTCTTCCCCTGCCACGCCCACCAAGCCACACCACGCCCACCAAGCCACGCCCACAGAACCGGTAGTAAAAAAAAAATTAGATTTCATCACTGTATTTAACCCATTTCTGCCTTGTTTCTCTGGGTGACTGGAACAGAGAAGGGCTAGGTTTTAGGATTAGGATTCCCGCAACATGATTGAGTTACAGTCCTTTTCTAACACAAGGAGATAGATAGATAGATAAATAAATAAATAAATAAATAAATAAATAAATAAATAAATAAATAAATAAATAAATAAATAAATGCGTGCCACAGGTGGCACACGGAGGCTTATCGGTGGGCACATGAGCTCATCTCCGGCATGCATGCGTGGTCAGCTGATTTTCGGGCCTTCTGGGCCACCCGGAAGTAGGGAAACAGGCTGTTTCCTGCCTCTGGAGGGCTTGGAGGTGGGACCGGAATTCAGCAAATGGGCTATTTTCGGCCTCCAGAGGGCCTCCGTGAGGGGTGAGGAAGGCCATTTTCGCCCTCCCCAGGCTCCCAGGGAGGCTCTGGAACCTGAGGAGAGCAAAAAACAGGCCTTCCAGTCCCACTGGAAGTTGGCAAATGGGCCGTTTCCGGCTTCTGGAGGGCCTCCATGGGAGGTGGGGAAGGCCGCTTTCACCCTCCCCAGGCTCCTAGAGAGGCTCTGGAGCCTGGGGAGAGCAAAAAACGGGCCTGTGCCAAAAGAGGGGTGGGGGGCGTTGCACATGCAAGCGGGAGTTGCACACACGTGTGGGGCGCATAGAATTATGGGTATGGGCACACACACACCTGCAACCCCTCCCCCTCACTGCCCCCTCTTCTGGCCCGCGATGACAAAAAGCTTAGCCATCACTGGTATAAGGTCTCCTGTTTAGGCGGGGGGGCTTGGATTAGATTTATTTATTTATTTCATTTTTATAATTTTATTTATATACCGCCCTTGTCCCGAAGGACTCGGGGGCCGTGTACAGCCAATTTAAAACATAAATATTACAAATATCATAATTAAAATTAATTAAAATCATTCAATAGTTTCGGCCGAATTTTAAAACCCCAAGTTAAAACTCCAATTTAAAATAATTTAATTAGACAGCCCCGCCTGTCGGAACAATAGGGTCTTAAGGGCACAGCGGAAAACCCAGAGGTTAGAGATTTTACATATTTCCGGGGGCAGTTCGTTCCTACAAGGTCTCTTCCAACTCTTTTCACCTGTTAATCTATCACACCGCTGGCTGGATTAAACGTATTTTACATCATCCACTAATGCTGGCTAAATCCAGGAGTCAAGCAACTGGGTTCATTCAGTAGATCGGTAAAATCACAGATCAGTTGAACAGAAGCCAACTATGCTGGGTGAGCATTAACAAGATGGGTGTGTGTGTGTGTGTGTAAAAATGGGTGACTTTTTTGCATTCTGGTTCGTTCTTGCAGAGATTGTAAACCGACTTGAGTATAAATCACAATCATCATCCTAATTTATTTTTATTTTTATTTTTTCTCTACAGCCTGATGGAATTTCTCTTTTTGATCTCTTGAAATATGAGAAGGTCTGACATTTGGGGGTGTTTTTTTTTGTTTTTTGTTTAAGTTATATCCCTCCAAGTGCACACCTCACACAGTAGAACTAGTAGTAAGATCTCCTATTTCAAAGTGGCAAAAAGATCATGCAAGCCACCATCGCTGATCTTAAGGAAAGCGAGCTGCAGAAAGCTTTTGGGAGATTCTCCATCATCCAGGTTATGGTTGCCCCAAAAAATGCTTTTTTCCCAAAATGCAACTGGACTTTCTTGGGGGTTTTTTCCCTTTGGAAATGTTTCGCTTCTCATGCAAGAAGCCCCTTCCCTTCCCTTCTTCATCTATTTACTTCCTTCTCTTCTCTTCCCTTCTCTTCTTTATCCATTTACTTCTCTTCTCTTTGCCTCTCCCCTTCCCTTCTTCATCCATTTATTTCCTTCTCTTCCCTTCCATTCATTTCTCTCTTCTTTTCTGTTCTCTTCCCTTTCTTTCCCTTCCCTTCTTCATCCATTTTTTTCTCTTCTTCTCTTCTCCTCTCCTCCCCTTCTTCATCCATTTACTTCCTTCTCTTCCCTTCCCTTCTTCATCCATTTACTTCTCTTTGCCTCTCCCCTTCCCTTCTTCATTCATTTACTTCCTTCTCTTCTCTTCCCTTCCGTTCATTTCTCTTCTCTTCCCTTTCTTTCCCTTCCCTTCTTCATCCATTTACTTCTCTTCTCTTCTCCTCTCCTCCCCTCCCCTTCTTCATCCATTTACTTCCTTCTCTTCCCTTCCCTTCTTCATCCATTTACTTCTCTTTGACTCTCCCCTTCCCTTCCCTTCTTCATCCATTTTTTTCTCTTCTTCTCTTCTCCTCTCCTCCCCTTCTTCATCCATTTACTTCCTTCTCTTCCCTTCCCTTCTTCATCCATTTACTTCTCTTTGCCTCTCCCCTTCCCTTCTTCATCCATTTATTTCCTTCTCTTCTCTTCTCTTCCCTTCCGTTCATTTCTCTTCTCTTCCCTTTCTTTCCCTTCCCTTCTTCTTCCATTTACTTCTTCTCTTCTCCTCTCCTCTCCTCCCCTTCTTCATCCATTTACTTCCTTCTCTTCCCTTCCCTTCTTCATCCATTCACTTCTCTTTGACTCTCCCCTTCCCTTCCCTTCTTTATCCATTTACTTCCTTCTCTTCTCTTCCCTTCCATTCATTTCTCTCTTTTCTCTTCTCTTCCCTTCCTTTCCCTTCTTCATCCATTTACTTCTCTTCTCTTCTTCTCTTCTCCTCCCCTTCCCTTCTTCATCCATTTACTTCTCTTTTCTTCGCCTCTCCCCTTCCCTTCTTCATCCATTTACTTCCTTCTCTTCCCTTCTCTTCCCTTCCATTCATTTCTCTCTTCTTTTCTTTTCTCTTCCCTTCTTTTCCCTTCCCTTCTTCGTCCATTTACCTCTCCTCTCCTCTCCTCTCCTCTCCTCTCCTCTCCTCCCCTTCCCTTCTCTTCAAACAAGCTTCTTGGATGAGAAGTGAAATGTTTTCCAAGAGGAAAAAAAAAAATCCAAGAATTTTAGAGGGGAAAAAAATACCTTTGGGACAAGTTTCTGAAGCCACCAAATTGGATTTGGGGCCAATGAATTACTCACTCTTGTCCTGAAAAAGGCAGGTTACGCATACAATCTTTGTTTCCCCATCTTAAAAACAGTCCTTCAAATTCTTCTTTGCATCCAATTTGAAAAAGCGAGGCTGCTGGGCCAAATGACCTTTTTAATTAAATCACTCAACATCCCAAACAGATTTCCTCTGGAGGAGATCATCCAATAAATCGATAGAGCTGCCTCTCAGGAAAATACCTCTGCAAAGCCATAGCTTGGGGAGTTTTTTTCCCCTGCCTTACTAAGAAGAAATCCTATGATTAACAGCCTTGCCATAAAACCACTACCCAGGATTAGATGACACGCTAAGCCAAACCACTATGTGTTCCCCCATAGCACGCCAATGCAGCCATCGTGGTTTGTGAGTTACCGTTTCGTGGTTTAAGCTGCTGCCCGGAGAATCTTGGGCTTGTTGCAGTCTGCAGATATTCTTAAATCTCAGGCTGCGTGGGGAATTACATAGACCTATCCTAAGCCTACTTATTTAATATTTCTGCAAAGTCTTGCATAATACCTTTTACACAGACACGAAATACCAATAATATCAGGCCCGTCTGCAAAAAATAAAAAACCAGCAGCCATTAAAAAAAAAAGAAAGAAAGAAAGAAAAATCCGATGACAAAGACTTCTCTCACAATGCTGCATCCTGTCTGGATTTTTGGGAAGGACCGGGTGGAATCAGACACTATTAATCAATGAAGAAACAGGAAACATCAGAACATAAAGCAATATCTCGACGTTGCTTAGCGGATTTTATAAAAATAAACATCGACTAACATCGGCCGAGCTATTCATATCCTTTCTACGTTACTTGATTATTTGTCCTTACTATTTTCGTACTGGACTTTCTGCCCGAAAGTTGCACGAAAATACATCCAGAGGAAAGACACACAAACAGACGCACTTAAAAACAAAAAAAACCAGGAGAACACACAAACACAATCCCAGGAGAACATTTAAGCAAGCAAAATGCTGAATAACAATCGTTTATTTCTGCAGTTTAGCTCTCTGATGTTGGGCAGATTTTAATTTTGTCTATTTTGCTTGGCTTTCTGATCCCAGAATGCTCCATTGTTCAGAAAACATCAGATGCAGTCATATAAGTGGGGTACAAGTGTTAAAAACAGAGGGGGTTTCAAACTGTGGCCATTTTTTAAAGACCTACGGACTTCAACTCCCAGAATTCCCTAGTCACAGCACATGGCTGGCTAGGGAATTCTGGGAGTTGAAGTCTGTTAAGTCTTTAAATGGTCCAAGCTGGAGACCCTTGATTTAAACACGGTTTGTGCTTTCCCCCCCCACCTCTTTCCTATTATTTATTAAATTTATATGCTGATAATTTATATTACTGAGATGAGTCTGGGTGGCTTGCAATGCAATGCAATGCAATAAGAACATAACCACAGGTGTATATATATATATATATATATATGCATGCAGTGGCATAACTCAACCCCAGGCTGAGTTCCTGCTTCCTCCCCATTGCTCCCCAAAGAGGAAAGTCCCAGGCCCCCAAATCCCAAGATTGAAAGCGTCCAAGGTGCAGGAGGAAGGAGGAAGGGGGCTGTCTCTAAAGGGAGACGATGGGGATGCTCAGGCCAGAGCGAGGGACCGGCAGATACCGCCCCCCCTCCTCCTCTGGGCGGAAAGAGGGTGTTCGTGATGGAGGGAGGAATTGGGTGGTGGGTGAGAGGAGGGAAGGAAGGAGGGAGGGAAGATGATTAAAGGAAGGAGAGGGAAGGGAGGGAGGGAGGAAGGAGAGAGGTTTTTTTGGAGGAAGGAAGGAAGGAGAGAAAGGGAAGGGGGGAAGGAAGGAAGGAAATAGAGATGGGAGGTTAATGGAAGGGAGGAGAAGGAAGGAAGGTGGGAGGGAAGGAAGGAAGGAAATAGAGATGGGAGGTTAATGGAAGGAAGGAGAAGGGAGGAAGGGAGGAAGGGAGGAAGAAAGGAGGGAGGGAAGGAAGGAGGGAGAGAAATAGAGATGGGAGGGTTAATGGAAGGGAAGGGAAAGGGAGGGGAAGGAGAGAAGGAAGGAGAAAGGGAAGGCAAGAAGGGAGGGGAAGGAAGGAAGGAAGGAGGGAGGGAGGAAAATAGAAATGGGAGGGTTAATGGAAGGGAGGGGAAGGAGGGAAGGAAGGAAGGAAGGAGGGAGGGTTAATGGAAGGGAGGGAAGGAAGGAAGGAAGGAAATAGAGATGGGAGGGTTAATGGAAGGGAGGGGAAGGAAGGAGGGAAGAAAGGAAGGAGGGGGGAGGGTTAATGGAAGGGAGGGAAGGAAGGAAAGAAGGAAATAGAGATGGGAAGGGAAGGAAGGGAGGGAGGAAGGAAGGAAGGAGAAAGGGAAGGGAAGAAGGGAAGGAAGGAAGGAAGGAAGGAAAGAAGGAAAGAAAAGGAAGGAAGAAAGAGGCGCCGCAGTTTCCCCAGCAGGCCCGGCTGCCCCCTCCCCACTCCGCCCCCCCCCCCCACCCTCTGCAGAAGCCCCCTTCCCTTCCCTTCCCTTCCCTCCCCTCCCGGCTGCGTCCCGGGGCTCGTGGCCTGGGCCGGGCCCGGGCTCTGCGGAGGCTGCGGAGCCTCCCGGCCTTACCTGCGGCTGCTTCCCCCGCCGGATCGCGGCTCCAGCCCTCCGGAAACGCTGCGCAGCCTCTGCGCTTTCCCGGCCAGCAATTCCGGCCTCCGGCCGCGGCCTCGCCTCGCCTCCTGCGCCGCCTCCCGGGGAAGGGCCGGCCGGGAGAGGCGGGCGGGCGGGCGGGACGGAGGGCGACGCGGTGCGGCCGCGGGGGAGCCTGGCAAGGAGGAGCCGATGGAAGAGGAGGAGGAGGGAGAAGGAGGAGAGGGTCCTGCAGAAGCCCTGCCTCTCTTTTCTTTTCTCTCTTTTCTCCTTCCCTTCTTTTTTTTCCTTCTCCCTTTTTCCTTCCCTCTCTTTTCCTTTCTCTCTTTTCTCCTCTTTTTTTCTTCCCCCTTTTCTTTTCCCTCTCTTTTCCTTTCTCTCTTTTCTCCTTCCCTTCTCTTTCTTTCCCTCTCTTCCTTTCTCTCTCTTTTCCTTTCTCTCTTTTCTCCTCTTTTTTCTTCCCCCTTTTCTTTTCCCTCTCTTTTCCTTTCTCTCTTTTCTCCTTCCCTCTCTTTTCCTTTCTCTCTTTTCTCCTTCCCTTCTCTTTCTTTCCCTCTTCTTGCTTCCCTCCCTCCCTTTCTTTTTCCTTTCCCTCTTTTCTCTTTCCTCTTCCTTTCTTCCCCTCTTCCTTTCTCTTTTTTCTTCCCCATCTCTTTCTTGCTGTATTTTCTTCTCTTCTTTCCCTTTCTTTCCCTTCCCTCTTTTCCTTCTTTCTTCCCCTTTTCCTTACCTTTCTCCCTTTTCTCCTTCCCCTTTCTTTCCCTCTTTTTTCTTCCCTCCCTTTGTTTTCCTTTCCCTCTTTCCCCTTCCTATCTTCCCCCTTTCCTTTCTCCTTCCCCATCTTTCTTCCCGTCTTTTTTCTTCCCTTTCCCTCTTTTCTCCTTCCCTTTTTCCTTTCCTTTCCCTGTTTTCTTCTTCCCTTCCCTTTCTTTCCTTTTTCCTTTCCTTCACTTTTTCCTTTCTTCTTTCCCCCTTCTTGTCTTATCCACTCATTATTGTATATCCATTTCCCTTCTTTCCTTCCCCCTTCCATCCTTCTTCCTTCCATCCATCCATCCATCCATTTATCCATCCATCCATCCTCTATATATCCCTTCTCTTTCCAGTTCCTTTTGAAAAAAGGAGCAATCGCTTAGCTAAATTAGGAGATAGAACTCACCATCTCCTAGTCATCGGCCCAAGGTCACCTAGTCGATTTTCACGCCCGAGGCAGGACTAGAATTCACATTCCCTAGTGATTGGCCCAAAGTCACCTAGTCGGCTTTCACGCCTGAGGCTGGTCTAGAATTCACATTCTCTAGTCATCGGCCCAAGGTCACCTAGTCGGCTTTCACGCCCGAGACTGGACTAGAATTCACATTCCCTAGTGATTGGCCCAAAGTCACCTAGTCAGCTTTCACGCCCAAGGCGGGACTAGAATTCACATTCTCTAGTGATTGGCCCAAAGTCACCTAGTCAGCTTTCACGCCCGAGGCGGGACTAGAATTCACATTCTCTAGTGATTGGCCCAAAGTCACCTAATCAACTTTCACGCCCGAGACTGGACTAGAATTCACATTCCCTAGTGATTGGCCCAAAGTCCAAAAGTGTTTGTTATTACGAAACTCTGACTAACATATGCAACGTGTCTCCACCTTCACTCAGCCTTTGAAGTTAATTTTTAACAATTGGCTCAGAGAGAGATCCAATAAAATTATAGGCTGCCTTGTTTAATATCATTTTAGGGAAGATATTATTTTATTATTTATTGGTTCGATTTATATGCTGCCCTTCTCCGGAGACTTAAAATTGCTTAAGAATACCTAACAAAATAAAATTAAGGGAAGAAAGGCCCTGTGTGATTAATCTACTGTAGCCGTGATGGCAAACCATGCGTAGCCATATTGCTGGGCACACGAGCTCAGAGGCACATGTGGTCCCACCGGAAGTTGGCAAATGGGCCATTTCTGGCCTCCAGAGGGCCTCGAGGGAGGTGAGGAAGGCTGTTTTTGCTCTCCCGAGGCTCCTAAAAAGGCCCTGGAGCCTGGGGAGAGCAAAAAACGGGCCTACAGGGCCCACTGTACCAAAAGCGGGGGGAGTGCGGGGGGTGTTTCATGCGCATGTGCGGGGACAGGGCGCATAGAATTATGGGTGTGGGTATGGGCACCCTCCCCCCACGCTCCCCACGCTTTTGCCACGCGATGGCAAAAAGGTCCGCGATCACCGTACTGGAGATTTTTGAGGGGGTTCACGAATAAGTGGGTAAGAGCGTATGCATCCAGGTAGTCCTCGATTTACGACCGCAATTGAGCCCCAAATTTCTGTTGCTAAGTGAGACCATTGTTAAGTGGGTTTTGTCTCATTTTATGACCGTTCTTCCCACAGCGGTTACATGAATTGCGGCACTTGTTAAATTAGGAACACGGTGGTTAAGTGAATCTGCCTTCCCCGTTGACTTTGCTTGTCAGGAGGTCGCAAAAGAGGATCACATGACACACACCCCCCGACACTCGACACTGCAATGGTCGTAAATATGAGTCAGTTGCCAAGCGTGGGAATTTTGATCACGTGACCACGGGGAATGCTGCAACAATGGATGGAAACTGATCAAGGAGAGAAGCAACCTGGAATGGAGGAGAAACTTCCTGACAATTGTCCCCAAATGACAGTGGGGACAATTAGTCAGTGGAACAGCTTGCCACTAGAAGCAAGCTAGTGGGTGCTGCATCACTGGAGGTTTTTAAGAAGGTTGGACGAGAAGACCTCCAAATTCCCTCCAGCTCCTATCCTATCCTATCCTATCCTATCCTATCCTATCCTATCCTATCCTATCCTATCCTAATTCTATTCTAAATTATTTTTATATTCTATTATATTCTATTTTCTATTCTATTCTACTCTATTTTATTCTTGTTTCTATTCTATTATTTTTTCTATTCTATTCTAAATTATTCTATTCTATTTTTTCTTCTACTCTTCTAAATTATTATTCTATTCTATTCTTTTTTCTTCTATTCTACTCTTCTAAATTATTATTCTGTTCTTTTTTCCATTCTATTCTAAATTATTTTTCTATTCTATTATTTTTTCTTCTATTCTACTCTTCTAAATTATTTTTCTATTCTATTCTAAATTATTTTTCTATTCTATTATTTTTTCGGTTCTTTTCTACTTTATTCTTGTTTCTATCCTATTATTTTTTTTTCTATTCTAAATTATTATTCTATTCTACTACTTTTTTCTATTCTAAATTATTATTATTCTATTATTTTTTCTATTCTATTTTAAATTATTTTTCTATTCTATTATTTTTCTTCTATTCTACTCTATTCTAAATTATTTTTAGATTCTATTATTTTCTTCTATTCTACTCTCCTCTATTCTATATTTGAATAAATAAATTCTGATATTTATTTGGAAATAAAGAGACTAAATTACTGGCAGCAAAGTTACTCTCCAAGCTCGGATCCTTCGTTACGATTTATGCAGTGGGCCCCAAGTCCAAATCTGGAGATCCTGAAGCAGATTTACAGCCAGCTCTTATTATATTTACTTTGAAATGAGATGCTTTCATTAGAACAGAGGTCTGCAACCTTAAAACACTCAAAAGAGCCATTTGGACCCGTTTCCCACAGAAAAGAAAACACCGGGAGCCACAAAACTCTTCCCGTGCCTGACTATTTCTTGAGCGGCCACAAAACTAGTATATGTAGTTGAATTAAACGTTCTGTTTTCTTCTGAAACTTTTCTTTTCCTGGATTTATCCATGGTTGGCCTACCAGGGGTTGAAAAGCTCAATAAATCGTGTGCCGGTGGGTGTCACACATTGGCGGTTGTGACGTATATTTTGAGTGACAGGGAGCCGCAGCAGAGGGGTAAAAGAGCCACATGCGGCTCCAGAGCGGCAGGTTGCTGACCCCTGCACAAGAATTTAACAAATTTATTATTTTTGTAAAGGATTACTTGATAGCAAATGTAGCTCAGGGAAGAAGCACTTGTGTTGTCAACAAGGTGCTTTTTTTGAATCATGCAAGACACTAGTGACTGACTCAGCTAGTCCTCGACTTATGGCCACAACCGAGTCCAAAATTTCTCCTAAGCAAGACAGTCATTAAGTGAATTTTACCCCATTTTACGACCTTGCTTGCCACAAAACAGCATTGAAAACAGTGACTTATGACCAGTGACTTCACACTTACGACCATGGGCCATGTGGTCAAAATCAGAACACTTGTCAACTCACATTTATGACCGTTGCGGGGTGCCCGGGGTCACGTCATCTCCTTTTGCGACCTTCTGGCCATCAAAGTCAATGGGGAAGCCAGATTCACTTAACAACCAGGTTGCAGGGGTTTACTTAACAACGGTGGCAAGAAAAGTTGTAAAATGGGGCAAACCTCGCTTAACAAATGTCTCACTTAGCAATGGAAATGTTGGGTTCAATTGTGGTCGTAAATCCAGGGCTACCTGTATAATAAAATCAAGGCAATTAGAATAAAAAAATAAAATTAACACTTTTTGGTTATCTGACAGGACCACCACATGTGGAAAAAGGTACCAACCTCCTTACCGCATTTCCAACAGGTTGGTGAGGAAGATAACCAAAAAGTTTTGGCTTAAAATTCGGGCCCGGCTGAAGGAAATAATTGGAGAGGATTTGGAATTAGCCCCCGAGATCTTCTTACTAGGTATAATTAGGGAGAGATTGGCAAAAGAAAAGACTCAACTCTTGATCCATATAATCACGGCAGCCAGATTAGTTTTTGCAAAGACATGGAAGGATAATGCGTCTCCTTCTGAGGAAAGTGTAATCAATAAGATTCTAGAATGTGCGGAAATGTCCAATCTAACAAATGAGCTGAATAATGGTGAAAAATCTGAATATTATGATGTATGGGGTAGATGGTACAATTGGATGCGTAACAGGAAAAATATTTGAGAGTCGGAAAAGTGATTTTACTTACTCTTAACTAGAATATTATTGTGATAAACTCTGTAAATTACGGTTAACACTACACTTCCGATGTGGCATGAAACATCTTGTATTTTGTTTTATTTTCATAAAATCAAAGTATATTTAAAATAAATAAATAAATAAATAAATAAAATTAACACAATATATCTATCTATCCATCTCTATCTATCTATCTATCTATCTATCCATCTCTATCTATCTATCTATCATCTATCCATCTCTATCTATCTATCATCTATCCATCTCTATCTATCCATCTCTCTCTCTCTCTCTCTCTCTCTATCTATCTATCTATCTATCTATCATCTATCTATCTATCTATCATCTATCTATCTATCTATCTATCTATCTATCTATCTATCTATCATCTATCTATCTATCTATCTATCTATCTATCTATCTATCATCTATCTATCTATCTATCTATCTATCTATCTATCTATCTATCTATCTATCTATCATCTATCTAGCTAATCTATCTATCTATCTCCTTTCTCTGTCTAATGTTGACAAAGGAATGACATCATTCAGTGTACAAATTGTTCTTGGAGGATTTAAATCAGGATCAGGATACCTTAACGTGGTATTTCCCACAAACTCAAAAAAACTGGCTCGTAGAAAAGAGGCCTTCAGACCCTCGGCTCCATTGTGGTCGTTAAGTCGAGGACTCCCTGGTCAGAGAAACCAAATTGAGATTCCACGCTATACTCAACTCCAAAAGATCTGAAGACACGGATGGCAAGAATAGGAAAGTCAGTTTGGCCTACTGGTTAAGGTACTAGGCTAGAAACCAGGCGCCAGTTGAGTTCTAGTCCCAGCTTAGCCATGAAAGCCACCTGACTGACTTTGGGCCAGTCTCTCTCTCTGCCCCTCCCCTCCCTCCTTTCTTCTCTCTTTCACTCTCCCCCTCCCTTTCCTTTCTTCTTTCTTTCTCCTTTCTCCACTCTTTTATCTCTCTCTCTCTCCTTTCTTCTCTCCTTTGTTTCCCTCCATCTCTCCTTCCCTTTCTTTTTCTTGTCTTCTCTCTCCCCTTTCTTCTTTCTTTCTCCTTTCTTATCTCTCTCCCTCCCTCTTTCTTCTTTGTTTCCCTCCATCTCTCCCTCCCTTTCCTTTCTTTCTTCTTTTCTCCTTTCTTTTCTCCCTCCCTCTCTCCTTTCTTCTCTCCTTTGTCTCCCTCCTTCCATCTCTCCCTCCCTCTTTCTTCATCTCTTTTTCTCTCCTGTCTCTCTCCTTTCTTCTCTCCCTCCCTCTCCCTTTCTTCTCTCCTGTCTCCCTCCCTCCCTCTTTCTTTCTTTCTTTCTTTCTTCTCTCTCCCTTTCTTCTCTCCTCTCTCTCCCTCTTTCTTCTCTCTCCCTCTTCTCTCCTGTCTCCCTCCCTCTTTCTTTCTCTCCTTTCTTTCTTTCTTCTTTCCCTTTCTTCTCTCTCCTATCTCCCTCCCTCTCCTTTCTTTCTTCTCTCTCCTCTCCCTCCTCCCTCCCTCCTTCTCTCTCCCAGCTCATCTCACTGTTGTTGTTGTTGGGGAGGGGAGGGGAAGAGGAGTGGGAAAGTGTGTCGGATACCTTAGCCACCTTGAGTTATTTATTTAAAAAATAATAATACAAGATGCAAACAAAACAACCACAACAACAACAAATAAATGGAAGGTGGGCTGCAGGCATAGTGGGGCAGGCTGAAAGAGAAATTTCCCCGGGGAAAGCTCCAGCCCAGCCCTTTTGCAAAGCCGCCCGGAGGAGGGAGGGGGTGGAGGCAAGAGAAGGGCACCCCCGAGGGCATCTAGGCGGCCCCGCAAGTGGGGCTTCCCTCGCCTCTTTCCAACTGGCTTTGCTACATAGGCACGGGCTCCCTTCTGGATCAGCCCACCAGAGGGCTGTACTACCCAACCCCGGGGATGGGGGGGGAGCGAGGTGGGCTCCCAGCCTGCCCACCTCCCACTCAAACGGGGGGGGGGGCGGCCTGAGAAGATCAAAGGGCCTGGGAGGGAGGGGGGAGGAAAAGAGGGAGGAGTGAAGGACGGAACCATCTTTAAAAAGAAAAACACACCGGGAGGGGTGGGTGGGTGGGATTCTGGGGTGGCCCCCCCCTCTTGCCCCAGCTGCCCAGCACAACACTCCCCCCCTCCTCCTCCTCGACCGAGTGGGCCGGTCCGGGGGCAAGCTCTATATAAAGGGCGAGCGGGCGGCTGCTCAGCTCCATAACTGGAACCGGCAGGCGGCGGCTTTGCAAGTGGCAGGATGGCGTGGCAGCCCATGGAGATCAACCCGGAGGTGAGAGAGAATCGGGGGGAGAGGGAAGGTGATGTGTGAGCAGGCTGGTCGGCTTGAATGGGTGGGTGGGGGGAATTTCTGGTTAGCTGCATTTGTGGTCCTGGGTGGGTGGGTGGGTGGGTGGATTTGCAACCTCTGCAAAGAAGCTGCCTGGGTGGGGATGGGGAGAAAAGAGGGGGGGTCTCCCATGCTTTGCAACCTCTGCAAAGAGGCTGCCTGGGTGGAGGGGGAGAAGTGGGGGGGTCTCCCATGCTTTGCAGCCCTGGAAAGAGGCTCCCTGGGTGGAGGGGGAGAAAGTGGGGGGGGGGGGTCTCCCATGCTTTGCAGCCCTGGAAAGAAGCTCCCTGGGTGGAGGGGGAGAAGTGGGGGGTCTCCCATGCTTTGCAGCCCTGGAAAGAAGCTCCCCGGGTGGAGGGGGAGAAGTGGGGGGTCTCCCATGCTTTGCAGCCCTGGAAAGAGGCTGCCTGGGTGGGGATGGCGGTGAAATGGGGGAGGGGGATAGGGGGATAGGAGAAAGACCTCTAGGGGGGGAAGGAAAACGGAGGAGGAGGAGGAGGAGGAGGAGTGGGGGGGGGGGCTCTCCCTTAAGGCCAGGCTGACTTTCCCTTCCTCGCCTCTCCCTTTCTGTCTTTTCAGATGCTGAACAAAGTGAGTAGGGGGTCGGCTATAGCGAGAAAGAAAGAAAGAAAGAGACGCCTTTTCGCCGGGCTGGGCGTTTCCACGCTCTCGCATTGCACCTGTTTTAATTCTCCCTTTCTTCCCCCCCTTCTCTTGCAAAGGGTGGGAGGAGGGGGTTAGGGTCCGCAGCACCCCCTCCCTTGTTGGAAGCGGGTGGGGGCGTGCAGAGACAGACGTTGGATTGGGTAGGGGGTCTCTCCTTCGAAAGCTAAGAGAGGCTGCTGCTCCACGGCTGGGCAGGAGGGGGCGCTGCGGACCGCAGGTTTGTGCTGTGTCACGCCAAAGCAAAGGGCTGGGTCTGGGGTGGGGAGGGGCTGCTTGGAGGGAGGGGCAGGTGGAAGGAGGGGGTGGGGAGGATGGCCAGACTAGGATCTGATCTATCCCCTCCCTCTCCTTACGGTGGTAGTGGTCCTGCTGCTTGCTATTGGCCCTTCCCAACATCTCCATCCCCATCTGGGAATTGTGAGCATCTTTTATCTGTTCTGGGTACCGCTCCATCATCATGGAAGCTCACTGCATGCAAACACACACCCTTTTCTCCTCCCCGGTTGCTGATGCCAACGCAATTCTTTAGGGATAAGAACTTCCTATTTGCTCCAAATTGCATCTGGAAAAAAAGGGACCGGGGTTTTTCTTTTATTATTTAGGCTTCTTCGCATCCCTGCTTCAAAGGGATGCGGAATTGAAGGTTATCCCATTTTCCTTCCTGGCTCTCTTAATTCATGCATGAGGAGCAGAATTGCTAAATTTACACTTAAAGCCAGAGGTGGGTTCTTTAGGATCCTGTGGACTTTAGGATCCTGTGGACTGCAACTCCCAGAATTCCTGAGCCAGCTGTGCTGGCTCAGGAATTCTGGGAGTTGAAGTCCACAGGAAGTCCATGGTTGCCCACACCTGATTAAAGGCAGGTGATCTTAAAAGCCCAATAGCTTAAACAGAGCAGGGTATTCTGTAAAAGGTGAGTCATCTACCTCATTGCTGATTCTTCGTCATTCCCACATCTGGGTTTGTTTTATTTAGTTAATGGCCCATGGCACAAAATGGAAATTAAAACCACAGGATCGCAGAGAGAGAGAACCTAAGTTTCATTATTGTATTTTCTCTTATTTTCCCTCAAATTAGATCCTGTGTTTGTGTGTGTGTGTGTGTGTTGTTTTATTGATAACAGTGGTAGGAACAGTCAAGCTTCCTATCTACCCCTGGGGCTGAATGAGGAAATTTTGTTCCTTTCTCATTTATTTGCAAGAATAAACAGGCCTCGTATGTGCAGAATAGGATATTCTGTAAATACTATAGATTTCATTTTCCTAGAATCTGGTAAACCCCAATGTAGAATATGAGGATGCTGCCAGCTTGGGAATTTGAACCCAGAACAAGATTCAATTTTTGCTCCCGAGACTGTATTCTTACTTACCATTTTAGCTACTGCCTATCCCTGTGATACGGACGTGGTGGCTCAGGGTCTAAGATGCTGACCTTGTCGATCGAAAGGTTGGCAGTTCGAATCCCTAGTGCCGCGTAACGGGATGAGCTCCCGTGACTTGTCCCGCCTCCTGCCAACCTAGCAGTTCGAAAGCACGTAAAAAAATACAAGTAGAAAAATAGGGACCACCTTTGGTGGGAAGGTAACGGCGCTCCGTGCACCTTTAGCGTTGAGTCATGGCGGCCACATGACCACCGAGATGTCTTCGCAACAGCGCTGGCTCTTCGGCTTTGAAAGGGAGATGAGCACCGCCCCCTAGAGTCGAGAACGACTAGCACATATGTGCAAGGAGAACCTTTACCTATCCCCGTGATGATGAATCTATGGCACGCGTGCCGGAAGTCCATCTCTCTGGGCACGCAAGCTCTTCCAGACTCCAACGCACCGGCCAGCTGATCTTCACGCACGTGGGAGCACCAAAAACCTGAAGACCACGTGGCCAGTGCACATGCGTGTACCGGGGACCAGAAGATGATTTTCCCAGGATGCTGCTCTTCCGGTTTTTGGCACTCTGTGCTAAAAAGATTCACCAACAATCTATACGCTCCTAAGCTTTCTTTTGCCTATTTCTTTATGATTACCTATTACTTATACATGGGAATAAAATGGGAGAACCGTTTTAGTAGTTTTATTAAATTGGAAGTGTTTACTGATGTGTCGCCGGATTTGGGTTTACCCCCTGCTCATTGCCGGAGTAAACCCAAAATTGATAATTAAATCCCGGTTTTGAACCCAGAGTATAGAAGTGCTTGTGGCCTAGCTGACCAAAACAACAATTGTTGTTTTGTGGCGTGTTCAGACCATAACTTGCCGGCGGTTGTGAGATACCCAGTATTGTGTGTGCTTCCCTTGATTGTGTAGATACTCTGTCGCCTAGGAGTTGCCCCCGGTTGGCAATTTGTGGATGTGCTGGGATTGGATGAAGATATATTGAGCGCTGTGCCGAGTCCAGCTTGTGCACTCCTCCTGCTGTTTCCCCTTACTGCGCAGGTAAGTATTAAAGCTGAATAAAGGTTAAACGGGGGCTCAGCAGCTAAGACGCTGAGCTTGTCGATCGAAAGGTCGGCAGTTCGGCGGTTCGAATCCCTAGTGCCGCTTAACGGGGTGAGCTCCCGTGACTGGTCCCAGCTTCTGCCAACCTAGCAGTTCGAAAGCAGGTAAAAAATGCAAGTAGAAAAATAGGGACCACCTTTGGTGGGAAGGGAACAGCGTTCCGTGCGCCTTTGGCGTTGAGTCATGCCGGCCACACGACCACGGAGACGTCTTCAGACGACGCTGGCTCTTCTGGCTTTGAAACAGAGATGAGCGCCGCCCCCTAGAGTCAGGAATGACTAGCACGTATGTGCGCGGGAAACCTTTACCTTTACCTAAAGGTTAAACAATAAACAAAACACCTTCCATCTCTTTTATTGCACAGGGGTCTCCAACCCTGATGATTACGTCTTGGGGACTTGAACTCCCAGAATTCCTCAGCATGGCTTAGCTGAGGAATTCTGGGAGATGAAGTCCACAAAGTCATAAAGTTGCCAAGGATGGAGAGACCCTTGCCTCATTTTACAATCCTTTGCAATACCCTTGGAATATAATTTACTTATCTAAAGTACAGATCTCCCCTTGAAGTAGATTTGTACTTTTAATATCCTGCAAAGGAATTTTGCAAAACTGCCTTGGGGATTTTGACCAAAACAATTTACTGGGTTGAACCTGGATAGCAAATTTACAGTAAATACTCTGGAAAACAGCTACTGTTTGCTGATAATATCCATGGAAATCTGCTTAGAAGCCAGAATTAACAACTATTTTCACCCTGGAATGTATTGATTTCAAAAGAAAGACTCTATTTTTGAGCCACACATTAAAGCCAGAATATTGGCATTTGTATACAGGTAGTCATTGACTTACAATTGAGTCCAAAATTTCCGTTGTTAAGCAAGATAGCGAAGTTGAGTTTCGTCCCTATTTTAGGACCTGCCACAGCTATTAAGTGAACACAGCAGTTGTTAAGTGAGTAACACCGTCATTAAATGAATCTGGCTTCCCCAATTGAGTTTGCTTATCAGAAGGTCGCAAAAAAAGGATCCCGTGACCCCAGGGACACTACCAACGGTCATAAATATGAGTCGGGGGCCAGGCCTCTGGATTTTGACCATGTGATCAGAGGGATGGCGCAACGGTCGTAACTGTGAAAAATGGTTGCAAGTCACTTTTTTCGGTGCCATTATAACAGTCACTAAACGAATGGCTGTAAGTCCCGGGGTTGCGTGATCTTGTTTTGTGACCTGATAAGCAAAGTCGACGAAGCCAGATTCACCGAACAGCGGTGTTCCTCGACTTACGACCACAATTGAGCCCAACGTTTCTGTCGTTAAGAGATGCCTGTGTTGCCCCACGTTACGACTTTCGTTAAGCGAAACACTGCCGTCGGATAACTCGCGAGCCGGTTGTTAACGTGAATCTGGCTTCCCCCAATGACAAATGCCCTGAATTGCGCTTAAACCGTAGCACGAAAACTTCCGGAAAAAGCAAATCGACGAACTGAAGGGTCAAGAAGTGAGTTCAGACGTCTACTTCGTGAAGCAGACGGCGAGTAACTCCTGTGGGACCATTGGCCTTATCCACGCCGTAGCTAATAATCAAGATAAAATCCGATTCGGTAAGTACCAGGGGAGAATTTTCCGGTGGATCTCAGTCTTGTGGACTTTACTGTACCCTAAATTGTCGGTTGATGTGGACTTAGCTTCAGGGGGAACATAAAATATTTTCCGACCCACTAAGAATTGAGGGAGTAGTCAAAACCTACAGAGGACGTGGCATAAATT
Organism: Coluber constrictor foxii; assembly: GCA_038048745.1. Classification (NCBI taxonomy): domain Eukaryota; kingdom Metazoa; phylum Chordata; class Lepidosauria; order Squamata; family Colubridae; genus Coluber; species Coluber constrictor. The sequence continues at coordinate 82,420,837 of CM075965.1, read as the reverse complement.
TCCTTTCTTGGGTCTGCCTGAAATTCTGGATGTGAAGTTCTAGATCCGTGATGGCGAACCTATGCATGGCACATGGAACCACATCGGTGAAAGCGTTGCCCTTGTTCAGCTCCAGCATGCATGCATGCATGTGCCAGCTGGCCGATTTTCAGGCCTTCCTGGCCCACCGGAAGTCAGGAAACAGGCTGTTTCTGGCCTCCGGAGGGCCTCGGGGGGTGTTGGGAAGACCCATTTTTCGCTCTCCCCAGGCTCCAGATGCTTTCTAGGAGCCTGCGGAAGGAAAAAAAACGGGCCTACCGGTCCCACTGTTCCATCGCGTGCCAAAAGCGGGGGGAGCATGCGGATGTTGCGTGCATATGCGCGGGGTGGTGGTGGAGCGCATTTAATTGGTGTGGGCACAGGCATGCGCGACCCCCCCACTCGCCCTCCCCCTCCTTCTCTAGTGACTCTCGAGAAGTCACTCTTTTAGACTTCAAAATACACATGGTGTTAATCCTGTAGAATTGAATGTGCCAAGCTTGCAGATGTAGCTGGTGGAATCGAGTTGCTACTGTAGTAGTAGTACCGGTAGTAATACTGTAGTTCTGTAGTGTTCCAATATCTCAGGGGTTGCCCCAAAGAAGAGGGAGTCAAGCTATTCTCCAAAGCACCTGAAGGCAGGACGAGAAACAACGGATGGAAACTGATCAAGGAGAGAAGCAACCTGGAACTAAGGAGAAATTCCCTGACAGTGAGGACAATTAATCAGTGGAACAACTTGCCTCCAGAAGTGGTGAATGCTCCCAACACTTGACGTTTTTAAGAAGATGTTGGATAACCATTGGTCTGAAGTGGTGTAGGGCCATGATGGCGAGCCTATGGCACGGGTGGCCAGAAGTGGCACGCAGAGCCATCTCACCGGCCACGCCAGCCGTCAGCAGTTGCTTTTCCGGGTTCCGCCGAGCCAGCCAGCTGGTCTTCACACACGCGGGAGTGCCGAAAACCAGAAGAGTAGCTCCCGGGAGCGCATGTGCAGGAACGCCGGAAACTGGACGAGCAGTTCCGTGGCGTGCAGACGTGCACCAGGAAGCTGAGTTTCTGGTTTCCAGCATGTGCATGCCAGATGGGCTTCACGCACTACGCGTGCCAGAAACCGGAAGTCCAGCTTCCCGGTGCATGTCTGCCCGCCAGGGAACTGCTCGTCCAGTTTCCGGCGTTCCTGCACATGCGCACCCGGGACTTACTCTTCTGGTTCTCAGCAGTCCCTCCCTCACGCATGCACGCACGCTCCCATTTCAGCACTTGGTGCCGAAAAAGTTTGCCAACACTGTTATAAGGTTAGGGCTAGGACCTGAGCACCGGTTTGGCCTAGAACAGTGACGGCTAACCTTTTTGCCATCATGTGCCAGGAAGGGAGGGGCAGGGGAGGTTCGCGCACACATGTGTCCACACCCATAATTCAATGCGCCCCACCCCGCGCATGCACGCACGACCTCCCCACCCCCCACCCCTTTCCGGTCTTGGCACGTGATGGCCTGTTTTTCTTTCTCCAGATCTTCTCTATGCATCTGGGGAGGTCGAAAACATCCTTCCCCTCGGAGGCCCAAAACGGCCGATTTCCTAACTTCCAGTTGAACAGGAAGTGATGTTTTTTGCTGTCCCCAGCCTCCAGAGACTCCCGGAGCTAAGCTGGCGTGCCAGGCGACATGACTCCACGTGCCGCCATCACAGGCCTAGAAGGACCTCCGAGGTCTCTTCCAACTCTGTTGTTCTGTATTCTGTTCTGTGTTTCTTTATTAACCACGTACAACACCATCTTTTTTTAATGTCACCTTTTCCAGACGATGGATCTGCGTTAAAAGAGTTCCTCACTGCGACAGCTGGGCTCTCCCCAGACGAGAGGGCAAAACGTCTTGAGAACAACAAGGTAAAAGATGTGGGTGACTTGGATAATTTTTTTTTTAATTTTCTGCAAGGTGGTTCAAGGTACTCATAGAGGCTTTAAGCGTCTGTTCAGAAACGTGATCCAGTTTCCTAACGATTCCAGCCTCCTGTTTCAACTATCAATAGGAACACACGGACTTCATAAACTAGAACTTGCAAAGAAGTTGATTACCACTGCTAAGGATATTCTTGGCTCATAACCAATGTTGTGGGTTATTGAGCAGAGTACCCTTTGAGTAAACGCATGAAAAGCGACTGGGAGTGGTTGTGAACAATCACAGTCAACATACAAACACACTGAGTTGTTGTAGTCTTTTACTTTTAGAAAAAAATAAAGCAAAATCTGAAAAACAATCTAAGTTATACACAGATAAGACGCGAGTTAAAAGATCAATCCATGCATGTTTCAAGTACAAAGTCTTCTTACCAGTTGTAGTCATACACAATAAAAACAGTTCTTCTTGAGTTTCAAAACAGGAACAAGTTCAATATCAAAACATTCAATAAATAGTAGAAAGCAACATGTAGCTACGATCAAACAGTGATCGTGCAGAGAGATCAGGTAGAAAGTTACAGCAAATAAGCAGGCAAAATGGTATAGTATCCACACATGATCCTGACTTCCCTTAAGTACATTGGCTACAGAGTTTAGCCAATCAGGATACAAGATGATGCGATACAGTCTTAAAGCGATATAATACCTTTCTGACTGCAAACATCCATTGTTGGTTTATCTATTGCCTGACCAACTAGTTAGACAAATAACCATTTCCTAACAACTGTAGAAATGTTGTGTTTGTGTGTGTGTATACACACACACACACAAACCGTGTTTTCCCAAAAATAAGACCCTGTCTTATATTTTTTTTGAACCCCGAAATAAGCGCTTGGCCTTATTTTCGGGGAGGTCTTATTATTTTGGGGCGCATGGAGCAAGACGGGGCTCCTCTTGCCGTCTTATCTGATTTCCAGCACTGTCTCCCTAACCCTAACCAGAGGAAATGGCAGGGACCAGCTGTGCATGCATTTAAATATTTTCGGGGACGGTTTTTATTAGTGCAACGGTCATCTGCGAGAAAATTTTGATGGTCCGCAGAAAAATTCTTTTTTCAGGGTCTGGAGTCCACGCTTAACTCCCAGATGGCCCTGGCTCCATCTCTGCCTCCGATGCAGAGTTCTCATCCCAGCCTTCCCCAGACTCCAGGACTGGCCCATGTTCCTCCCCAGCCTCCTCACTGTCCGACTCCGCTGCCAGCTCTACAGGCTGCTGGCGGACCACAACAGACCTAACCTGAAGACTTATCTACAATTTTTCCCCTTGAAGGGTTTCATTCAGAATTCACTCAGAACTCGGCCAGCAACGCTTGTTGAACAAGGCAGATCGCAGGTGTCCAACCTCGGCCGCCTTTAAGACTTGTGGACTTCAACTCCCAGAATTCTCCAGCCAGATGGGAATTCTGGGAGTTGAAGTTCAGAGGCCTTAAAATGGCCGACGTTGGACACCCCTAGTGTAGACGGAACCAATTGGCAGGAATGGGAATAGTGGCTTTAGGTAAAAACATCATCATGCTGTTTGGATGAAGTTACTAAAGAAAATCACATTTTTCTGATTTCTTTCTCTCTTTCCAGGCCATTCAAGAAGTCCATAATGCGGTAGCTCAAGAGGGCCAATGTCGGGTAAATACTGCTTTCATGTATAGGTTTTCAACAATAGGATTTATTTATTTATTTATTTATTTTATTAAATTTATATACCGCCCTTCTCCTAGTGGACTCAGGGCGGTGTACAGCCAAGAATAAAAAGCACTCCAATACAAAATCTAAAATATTAATAAAAGAATTAAATAATTTTGGCCCAATAAATTTAAAAAACCCAATAGGCAATTAAAATTTAAAACCCATAAAACTTTAAGCTTAAAAAAGAAGAAGAGGGGGGGGGTTACGCCAGCCCAGCTTGACAAAATAAAAAAGTTTTTAGGGCACGGCGGAAAGCCCGGAGATCAGGTATCGTACGGATCTCCGGGGGCAAATCGTTCCAGAGGGCTGGTGCTGCCACAGGATGGGCCAAGAACTGATGTTTCAACCCTGAGAGGTTGTTAATAACAGAATTTTGCAAACTCTGAATGCTTTTCTCCACTTTCTTTTATCTCCGTGAGAATTGGGGGTGGGGGTGGGGGGGTTCATGTCTGAAATTCTTATTTTGGTTATGGTTCTGTGCCTTCCTCCGTTTCTTTCATCTGGCCAATTTCATTTCATTTTTCATTTTATTAGATTTATATACCGCCCTACTCCCGAAGGAGTCAGGACGGTGAACAGCCAGAGAGATAAAACACACAAATCACAAAATTTAAAAGACAGTATAAAACCCATTAAATAACTTGGCCCAGAACAATTTAAAACACCCCCAATGTTTTAAAACCAATTTTAAAAGTTACAGTTAAAAGGGAAGTTAGGCCAGGCCAGCCTGTTAAAATAAATAGATCTTGAGTGCACGATGGAAGGTGCGTAAATCTGGGATCCTCCGTATCTCAGGGTGGAGCTTATTCCAGATAGCAGGTGCCCCCACAGAGAAGGCTCTCCCCTTGGGGGCCGCCAGTCGACATTTGACCGATGGCATCCTGAGGAGCCCCTCTATGTGAGCGTACTGGCCGGTGAGAGGCAGGCGGTCTCGTAAGTACCCAGGTCCTAAGCCATGGAGCGCTCTAAAGGTGGTAACCAAAACCTTGAAGCGCACCCGGAAGACCACCGGGAGCCACTGCAGCTCGCGCAGGAGAGGTGTCACATGGGAACGCCACATCGCTCCCATAACCACCCACGCGGCCACACTCTGAACCCGCTGGAGCCTCCGGCCAATGTTGTAAGAGCAGCTCTTTCTTAATGTTCCTCGAGGTTATTCCTTTTAGGAGGGATGTGAAAATGCTAGGGAAGCTTGTTTCAAAAATACTGCAAAAAAAAAAATAAAATAAAAAGGAGATAAATGTGCCACCATTACATCTATGGGGATTGTCAGTCATCCAGGCCATGGCTTCAGAAGCAGCTTTCATCTTATCTTCCTCCTGAAGTTTCATTAAGAGCATTTTCTCTGTTTCTTCGGCTTCTAGCCGAGTGGCTGATGCCAGAGGCTGAAATCTTGAGGGTCTTTCTATCTCCTGCTCTTCATCCGAAGAGGATAAAGCTCTGGGCTTCATTTTGCCCTTTTCATTTTTCTTTTTTTCTTCTTGGCATCTTAGAAGCTAATTATTTAGTGTTCCGCAGTCACTAAATCAACTATCTGTCTAATTAGCCTAGACGGTCATGATCAAAAGTAACAAACAAGGAAAAGCTATAAATCAACCATCCTCCTCCTGCCATTGTCAGAGCGGCAATAAGCCCCGTTACCTTGCGTGGCGGTAATTGCCCTCAATTTGAGTTGGATCGTGACTTTTATCCTTCCGTATACTTCGATCAATAAAACCGGAATACATCTTCTAATTAAACTCATATTGATTGTAAAGAAAATAAAACATCTTACTAATCTAAAATAATTACATGTTGGCAAATATCCCAGCCTGGGACCTTCCCTGGCCGGAGAACAAAGGAAAGTTTTCAGAAGAAGAGCAAAAAATGCAGGACATGCGCAGTAGATACTGACAAGGAACTTGGCAAACTACAGTAAGTCTGACAGTTCAGAAATAATAGCCCTGCTGGTAAATATAAAAACGCAGTGACATTCCAAGAAGCTTCTTCCACTCTGACTGGATAGTGGAGGATGGAAGGATTTATACTCCTTGCAGACAGCTGGTCATTGGCATTCTTTTAGAGAAATGAAAGCTTGGATAAAGTGGTCTCAACGACTCAATGCATAAATCCTTCCATCCTCCACCATCCAGTCAGAACTGAAGAAGCTTCCTGGATGAGAAGGGAAACATCTTCAAGGCAAAACTAAAAAGTCCAGTTGCCTCCTGAAAAAATGGCACTTTTGGGTGCCATCACGATATGTCCCTTCCCTCTTCTTGCTAGATTTCTAAGTTCTTGAATTCTTACCTTTCCTTAGGCTGAAGACGATAAGGTGAACTTCCATTTCATTCTATTTGCCAGCGTGGGTGGACACCTCTATGAACTGGGTAAGTTGTGTGTTGACTTTAAAAAGGCCAATTTTTCTATCTCCAATTATCGCTTTCAGTGCAGAACCGTTCTGCGGTAGCATTTGAGGCAAGCACAGTTTTTAGGCACCTATCAATGCCTTGACTTAGGGATGCGGTGGTTCAGTAGATAAGACGCTGAGCTTGTCGATTTAAAGATAGGCAGTTCAGCGGTTCGAATCCCTCGTGCCGCGTAACGGGGTGAGCTTAGATCTTATTTGGGGGGAAAATACAGTATTGAACGCCTCCATCTGCTGATGATCTTAACTTATTTTGGGGGGGGGGTAGGGCTTATATTATGAGCCTCCTGAAAAATCATGCTAGGCTTTATTTTCCACTTGGGTCTTATTTTCGGGGAAGTAGGGTATTTAATTCTAATTAGGGGACATGGTGGCTAAGACACTTAGCTTGCTGTTCGAAAGGTCGATAGTTCAGCGGTTCGAATCCCTACCGCTTCGTAACGGGGTGAGCTCCCGTGACTTGTCCCAGCTTCTGCCAACCTAGCAGTTCGAAAGCACATAAAAAAAATGCAAGTAGAAAAATAGGGACCACCTTTGGTGGGAAGGTAACAGTGTTCCGTGCGCTTTTGGTGTTGAGTCATGCCGGCCACATGACCACGGAGATGTCTTTGGACAGCGCTGGCTCTTCGGCTTTGAAACAGAGATGAGCACTGCCTTCTAGAGTAAGGAATAACTAGCACATATGTGCGAGGGGAACCTTTACCTTTTAAGGATCGGTATTGTATGTTTTTAAAGAGATCCTCGTACCTACAGTGCAATCAAAGCAGGTCCAGAATTAAGGAGGATACATATCTCCCGATATGCAATTCACACATCGTGTTAGGAAAATACATGGCACTGAACAAAAAGGACTCAGGGCAGTTTTCCGCACTTAAGATCACCGCAGCATCCTTGCGGTCGGGTGATCCAAATTCGGATGCTTGGCAGCCGGTTCATATTTATGACGATTGCTATGACCCCAAATCATGTGATCCCCTGACAAGCCAATGTCCATGGGGAAGCCAGAGCCACTTAACAACGGGGCTACTGACTTAACTGAGGTGAGAAAGGTCGTAAAACGGGACAAAAACCTCCCTTAACATATGTTTCACTTAACGGCAGAAATCTTGGGCTGAATTGTGGTCATAAGTCAAGAACTGCCTGTACACTCAACAGCTACTAGCCTCTTTTCTAAACTATCAATTGAACAACTTGGGGGTATATGCAAGAGTAACATCTTAGTTTAAGATATTATATGAGCTCAGCATTTGCGGTCGGTTGATTGTGAGTTATGAACCATAAGTTTGAAAACAACAGGGAAAAAATATATGGAAATTTGGGTCTTAATAGGAAGCTTTTCTATTAAGGTTATCTGTCAAGGTTAGGAGGAGAATTAAAAAGGAACCTGTGTAGAATCTGAAATGAGAGGGTGCTTCCTTTTTTTTCCCTTTGGAGATATTACAAGCAGTTGCTAATTAATATTTGAATAAATATCATTGCATTGCATTGAATTCTTTATTGGCCAAGTGTGATGGGACACACAAGGAATTTGTTTTTGGTGCATATGCTCTCAGTGTATATAAAGAAAAAAAATAAAATATATTCGTCAGGAAGCATAAGATACAACCCTTAGCGATAGTCATAGGATACTAAATAAGCAATCAAATCATACTAGGAAGCAATAAAAACAATATAAGTTGTAAAGATACAAGCAACATGGATATAGCCAGGAGTGGGAAGAGAGAGGTACTAGTAAGGATGCGAAGAACTACAGTCTTAGTACACTGTTTCCCCGAAAATAAGACATCCCCGATAATAAGCCCAATTGGGCTTTTTTTAAATTTGATTTATATGCCACCTTTCGCCGGAGACTCAGGGCAGCTTACAGTGCGTTAAGCAATAGCCTTCATACTTTTGTATATTTATACAAAGTCAGCTTATTGCCCCCACAAACTGGGTGCTCAATTTACCCACCTTAGAAAGGATGGAAGGCTGAGTCGACCTTGAGCCTGGCTAGGATTGAACTCGCAGAAATTGCAGGCAGCTGGATGTTAATCGCTGCCTTTAGTAGGAGGCATTAGCCCCCTACGCTACTCAGCGTTTTGAGCACATGCGCTAAAATAAGCCTCGCCCCGAAAATATTTAAACGCAGGAAATCAGGTAGGACGGCAAGAGGAGTCCCATCTTGCTCCATGCACCCCAAAATAATAAGACCTCCCTGTAAATAAGCCCCAGCGCTTATTTCAGGGTTCAAAAAAAATATAAGACAGGGTTTTATTTTTGGGAAAACACCGTAGTTAATTTGACAGTGTTGTGGGAATGAGTTGTTTAGCAGAGTGATGGCATTCGAGAAAAACCTGTCCTTGTGTCTAGTTGTTCTGGTGTGCAGTGCTCTACAGCGTCGTTTTGAGGGTAGGAGTTGAAGCAGTTTATGTCCAGGGTGTGTAAGTAACAAGGTTGGGAGCTGCTACAGGTAGAGATGAAGGACATTCTCTAGGAGTAAGCCTCCCAGAAAACGGACCGAGCTAATTCCTCTTACACCAGTGTTTTCATGCTACTGAAGTTATACGTTCTCCAACCTTGCTTGCAGATGGAAGAATGCCATTCCCTATAAAGCATGGTGCTAGTTCAGATGCCACCATGCTCAAGGTAAGAATCTTTTCACTTGTGGTGGGCACCATTTCGCTGGCCCTTAAAAAAATTCCTACAACACGCAACATCCCTGAGTCTGTAGAGATTCTCAGTCATTCATTGTCCCAAAGGCGCTTTTTCAGGAGGCAAATTTTGGATTTTCTATGGGGGTTTTTCTTTGAAGACTTCTCATCCAAGAAGCTTCTTCAACTCTGACTGGTTGGTGGAGAATGGAAGGATTTATACGCCTTGCAGACAGCTGATCATTTGCATCCTTTTAGAAGGTCGTTGAGGCCACTTGGAGATTTTTTGATGTCCTCCTGGTCACCTGAATGGTGCAATTGGTTCCTGTAGTCTGGAATTTTTTCCTCTGGAAGTCCATGTCCTACTCCCACACCATTCCAAGGGCTTTCATCCCAAATTGTATAGCTAAAAGTCGGTAGAGATTCTCAGCCATCCAGGTTCCGGTTGTCCCAAAGGTGTATTTTTTTCAAGAGACAATTGTACTTTTCTTTTGAAGATGTTTCGCTTCTCCGAGAAGCTTCTTCAGCTCTTCCATTCCTTACCATCCCGTCAGAGCTGCAGAAGCTTCTCGGAGGAGAAGCGAAACCAGGGGTGAAATCCCTGGTTCTCCAGAACCTGTTCTGGTTCTGGAGAACCGGTAAGTGGAGATTCTGGAGAACCAGTAAGCAGAGATTTCGAGTAATTCAGAGAACCGGTAATGGAAATGTTGAGTAGTTCAGAGAACTGGTAGCGGAAATGTTGAGTAGTTCAGAGAACCGGTAGCGGAAATGTTGAGTAGTTCAGAGAACCGGTAGCGGAAATGTTGAGTAGTTCAGAGAACCGGCAAATGCCACCTCTGGCTGGCCCCAGAGTGGGGTAGGAATGAGGATTTTGCAGTATCCTTCCCCCCAGGAGTGGGGAGGGAATGGGGATTTTGCAGTATCCTTCTGGTAACGCCCACCAAGCCATACCACGCCCACAGAACCGGCAGTAAAAAAAACTTTGAATTTCACCACTTCAATGAAACGTCGTCAAAAGAAAAAACGAAAACCGAGGAAGTCCAGTTGTCTCCCGAGAAAAAGCACCTTTGGGATATTCCATCCATGATTCCCTTTCCGGCTTTTTGGGCTGTCGGGAAGGGGAGAGGGGTCAGTTCCACGTAAGCGGGAGGCGAGCACCTCACCCAGCTCCCATTTGCACATTGGGTCTACAAGCTACAACTTATCTCTCTCTGTTTTTTTTTTTTTAAGGCATCGGCTGACATCTGCCGGCAATTCACCGAACGTGAGCAAGGAGAAGTCCGCTTTTCTGCTGTGGCCCTGTGCAAGGCGGCTTAAAATTTGGCAACCGAAATAACATCCTCAGCCTCTCACCGGATGTAATCCCAGCCTTTAGGGCGTTAGCACTTACGTTTAAAACATTGAAAAGAAAAGAAAAAACAATGTCAAAAGCCAAGCCTGCTGTTCTTGGTTTTGAATTTAAGGTGTACCGCGATCCCGTTTCCTTTTCCCCCTTCCTGACCTTATCCTAAAGCCGAAATTCACGCAAAAGTGTCTAAGACGTTAAAAACCGTCGGTGTTTGTAAATGCTTCCTAGGCTTTTGTGATTCCCGAGTTTCTTTCGAGTCCGTCACAAGAATAAATTCCTTCTTGCTAGTCCAGAAAACTCTTCTTGGTTATTGTCTGCTAAAACTCCGATGATGTAGGCCGTGTTTATTATAATCCAACTTTTCCCCCCAGTTTGCATTTCATGGAGCACTGGTGGTCTGCGTGGATTTACCGGTTCGGCGAACCCATTCAAATTGCTGCTACCAATTCGCCCGAACCAGCTGAATACCACCTCCGGTGTGGATATGGCGAATTATCCATAGGGTGTGGTGGGCGCATGGTGAAATCGAATTTTTTTTTTTGCTACTGATTCTGTTGGGGTGGCTTGGTGGGCATGGCAGGGGAAGGAGCTACTCAGGAGCCTGAGTAGTGTAGGGGAGTAATGCCTCGTACAAAGGCAGCATTTAAGATCCAGCTGCTGCAATTACTTGCGAGTTCAATCCCAGGCAGGCTCAAGGTCGACTCAGCCTTCCATCCTTTATAAGGTGGGTAAATTGAGGACCCAGTTTGTTGGGGGCAATAAGCTGACTTTGCATAAATATAAATATACAAAAGGATGAAGGCTATTGCTTAATGCATTGTAAGCCGCCCTGAGTCTCCGGAGAAGGGCGGCATATACATCAAATAAAAAAAAAAAAGATCCTGCAAAATCTCCATTCCTACTCCACTCCAGGGGAAGGATCCTTCAAAATCCCCATTCCCTTACCACTCCTGGGGGAAGGATATAGCAAAAACTTCATTCCCACCCCATTCGGGGGCCAGCCAAAGGTGGTATTTGCTGGTTCTCCGAACTGCTCAAAATTTCCACTACCGGTTCTCTAGAACCTGTCAGAACCTACTGGATTTCGCCCCTGGGTGGGGGTATCAAAATCCAGAGATCTCCCCGCTTCGTGAAATTTATGTTCTCTCAAATCTTGAAAAGATTCCTGGCCTACGTAGATGTATGATTTGATTATGCAAGATACTATTCATGTAGGGCAGTGGTATCCAACCCTTGCCCAACTGGACGAGGGACAGCGGAACTGAACTGTGCATGTGGCGGTCCAGCGCACATGTGTGCAGTTCACTTTGCACAAATGGTGAGCAGGTGTGCAAGCACCCACATGCTCCCTGGCGTTTTTCACGCTGTAGCCTCCCCAGAGTCAAAATTCAGGTGCTTGGCAGCTGACTCATATTTATGACGGTCGCAGTGTCCCGGAGTCATAGGATCACTTTTGCGACCTTCTGACAAACAAGGGGGACGCCAGACAACTGTGCTAGTAACTAAATGAGTTACTCCTGAGCATATTTATTTTGCACCTAGCTAGATGGCGGTTACTTAGCCAGTTTTGATTATCTTCAAAAGCTAAACTTGGTCAAGAGTTGGTTAGTACTTGGATGGAAGACAAAATCCTGGGAGTCAAAAAACATTCTGGAAAAAGGTGACGACAAACCATTTCTGTTTTGCTGCCAGAAAAAAAACCAACATGGACTTCTCTCAAGTCACCAGGAGTTGAGTGGGACTTGACACATATCAATGCGTTGCTCAGCAGTGTCATAAATATGGAAGGAGATCACCCTATCAAAGATGCTTCTTGTTAGTTGCAAAGTCATGTCCGACCCATCGCGCCTCCATGGACAACGTTCCTCCAGGCCTTCCTATCCTCTGGAGTCCATTGAAGCTCACGCCGATTGCTTCAGTGACTCCATCCAGCCACCTCATTCTCTGCCGTCCCCTTCTTCTTTTGCCCTCCATCGTTCTCTTCTCCAGTGAGTCCTTCCTTCTCATTAGGTGGCCAAAGGATTTGAGTTTCCTCTTCAGGATCTGGCCTTCTAAAGAGCAGTCAGGGTTGATCTCCTCTAGGACTGACCGGTTGGATCGCCTTGCAGTCCAAGGGACTCGCAGGAGTCTTCTCCAGCCCCAGAGTTCAAAGGCCTCTATTCTTTGGCCTTCTCAGCCTTTCTTATGGTCCAACTTTCACAGCCAACCATTGCAACTGGGAAAACCATCGCCTTGACTATACACACTTTGGTGGGCAGGGTGAAGTCCCAAAATGCTAGAAAGGACTTTTTTTTTAATAACAAAAATCCTGTTCTACCAGGTTAATAATACCCATCCCTGTATGTTATACTGATATCGAATACTGATACTTTTTTTAATACTTGGTTTTACTCACTAGATGGCAGACGTGAAGTATTTTTCAGAATCTTCTCAATGTGAGCAAAACTCACTAGACAAAATAACAAGATGTAGGAGAACCTAATACTTTTGTAGGTAAAAGGGACGTGGTGGCTCAGTGGCTTAAGACGATGAGCTTGTCGATCGAAAGGTCGGCAGCTCGGCGGTTCGAATCCCTAGTGCCGTGTAACGGAGTGAGCTCCCATTCCTTGTCCCAGTTTCTGCCAACCTAGCTGTTGGAAAGCATGTAAAAAATGCAAGTAGAAAAATAGGGACCATCTTTGGTGGGAAGGGAACAGCGTTCCGTGCGCCTTTGGCATTGAGTCATGCCGGCCACATGACCACTGAGATGTCTTCGGACAGCGCTGGCTCTTCGGCTTTGAAATGGAGATGAGCACCGCCCCCTAGAGTCGGGAATGACTAGCACCTAGGTGTGAGGGAAACCTTTACCTATAGAATAGAATAGAATAGAATAGAATAGAATAGAATAGAATAGAATAGAATTTTTTATTGGCCAAGTGTGATTGGACATACATGGAATTTGTCTTGGTGTGTACACTCTCATACCTTTAATACTATATGATGGAAAAATATAATGAATTGTGTGAAGTTTGAGGAATTAAAAAAATTATATTTAAGTTATAGGTTCCAATTTGAAATATATTGCTTCGTGAAAATGGAATGAGTGTTATATATATTAATATCTAGATCATTTATCCAATTGTGCATTATTTATTAGTTGGGGGAAATCTGCTTTTCCTCCTGTGTAAACTCTCAAATGGCATCTCGTCACTATATGATCATATGTGTGTGTATGTGTATGTATAACATATAAATGTGTGTGAACCAGTGGTGAAATTCAATTTTTTTTACTACTAGTTCTGTGGGCGTGGCTTGGTGGGCGTGGCAGGGGAAGGATACTGCAAAATCTCCATTCCCACCCCACTCTGGGGCCAGCCGGAGGTGGTATTTGCTGGTTCTCGGATAGAAATAAGATGGATGGATGGATGGATGGATGGATGGATGGATGGATGGATAGATAGATAGATAGATAGATAGATAGATAGATAGATAGATAGATAGATGATAGATAGATAGATAGATAGATAGATAGATACTTAGATAGATAGATAGATATAGACAGACAGATAGAGGATAGACAGACAGACAGAGGAGAGATAGACAGGATAGATAGACAGACAGATAGAGAGAGAGAGAGAGAGAAAGAGGATAGACAGACAGATAGTTAGAGAGAGGATAGACAGATAGGGATCAGAGACGGACAGATAGAGACAGACAGACAGGACACATCATAGACAGACAGACAGAAATGGATGATATAAATGGAGAGTGAGTGAGAGAGAGAGAGAGAGATGATATGTATGGAAGATGAGGGAGAGAGAGAGAGATGTAGATACGTATGTGTATAAAATATTCCATTATGCAAAGCTATAGGCTTTAAAAAAATCAGTCATGTTATCTTAGGGTATTGCTGGCCTGTTTCCATAGCAACAGAAATCCCAGCTACTATATAATGCTCGTCTGAAAGAAGTGAGATTTTTCCAGGATGAAAATCCTAAAGCCCAAAATCTGTTTGTCTCAAAATTCAGGCCCAACATTTTGGGTCTGCAACAGAGGTGAGTTTAAGCAGGTTCTGACCAGTTCTGGAGAACCGGTAGTGGAAACTTTGAGTCGTTCGGAGAACTGGTAGTACAAATTCTGATTGGCCCCGCCCACATCTACTCTCTGCCCCCCCAAGTCCCAGCTGATCGGGAGGAAATGGGGATTTTGCAGTAACCTTCCCCTGGATTGGGGACGGAATGGAGATTTTACAGTATTCTTCCCCTGGAATGTGGTGGGAATGGAGTTAAGTTAGTGACACAGTTGTTAAATGAATCTGGCTTCCCCACGGACTTTGCTGCGACTGTCATAAATGCGAGTCAGTTGCCAAGCGTCTGAATTTTGATCACGTGGCCATGTGGGATGCCGCAACGGTCGTTAAGTGTGAAAAACGGCCACAAGTCCCTTTTTCCAGAACCGGCATAATTTTGAACGATCGCCAAAAGAACTGTTGTAAGACGAGGAGCTACCTGTAGTAGTCTCACTTAGTGACAGAAATTTCGGGGCTCAACTGTGATCATAAGTCAAATATACCCTTGAAGAAGACAAGCCCAGAATAAAAAAAAAAATGGGACTTGGAGAATAATGAAAGATTCCCGCCAGTATTTAAATGATAATTCTTCTCGGAACTAAGAGGCAGCTTCATTTTCCTACATTAAAATGTTGCTCAAGGAAAAGTATAGAAATTACAGAAAAATATGTACCTTCCCGGAGGACAGATCAGGGCTGGGCTGCTGAGGGTTCGCAGAGATTCGGGAGAACCTCTAGCTAAGATCCTGTGTAGTTTGGAGAACCCCCAAATTCCCAGACCCTCCCAGGAGTCCCCACGCAGTCCATTTTGGATATAGATAAATGTGGGGGTGGTCTCTATCTTTGCCCATAGAATGGGAGTTGTAACTTGGGAATTGTTCCAGTTTTGAATTTGGCATTTCAGGCAATGAGTAACAATGACCCCTTTGGGCTACATGATAAACTAGATATGCTTCCATCAAGGTTTTCTCTGCTCTCTCCTGGGCCATATTGTGCCAATCCAAAATAGTTTGTTCCTCTTTCCCCCTAGACTTGGTTACCCCTATTTAAGGCACGAGCCTCTCTGCGTAGTTCTTCCTCTTGTGTGCTATAAGGATTTGGCAAAAGAGTCCCAAACTTTAAAACTGTGGTAGAAACGTCAACACACATGAGGTATTCTTGGTCCCATCCTCCCAGCCTGAAGCCCAGGCGTGAAATCCAGCAGGTTCTGACAGGTTCCGGAGAACCGGTAGTGGAAATTTTGAGTAGTTCGGAGAACCGGCAGTGGAAATTTTGAGTAGTTCGGAGAACTGGCAGTGGAAATTTTGAGTAGTTCGGAGAACTGGCAGTGGAAATTTTGAGTAGTTCGGAGAACAGGTAGTGGAAATTTTGAGTAGTTCGGAGAACAGGTAGTGGAAATTTTGAGTAGTTCGGAGAACCGGTAGTGGAAATTTTGAGTAGTTCGGAGAACCGGTAGTGGAAATTTTGAGTAGTTCGGAGAACAGGTAGTGGAAATTTTGAGTAGTTCGGAGAACCGGTAGTGGAAATTTTGAGTAGTTCGGAGAACCGGTAGTGGAAATTTTGAGTAGTTCGGAGAACCGGTAGTGGAAATTTTGAATAGTTCGGAGAACAGGTAGTGGAAATTTTTAGTAGTTCGGAGAACAGGTAGTGGAAATTTTGAGTAGTTTGGAGAACCGGTAGTGGAAATTTTGAGTAGTTCGGAGAACAGGTAGTAGAAATTTTGAGTAGTTTGGAGAACCGGTAGTGGAAATTTTGAGTAGTTCAGAGAACCGGTAGTGGAAATAGTTCGGAGAACAGGTAGTGGAAATTTTGAGTAGTTTGGAGAACTGGCAAATACCATCTCTGGCTGGTCCCAAAGTGGGGTGGGAATGGAGATTTTGCAATATCCTTCCTCCAGGAGTGGGGATTTTGCAATGTCCTTCCCCTGGAGTGGGGTGGGAATGGAGATTTTGCAGTGTCCTTCGCCTGCCACGCCCACCCAGCCACACCAAGCTACGCCCACAGAACCGGTAGTAAAAAAAAAATTGGATTTCACCACTGCTGAAGCTCCCTCGGTAAATCAGAGGTCCTCAACCTGTGGTTAGTGAAACTAAAAGGGGCTTGAGGTTTTGGAGAGTCCCAAACCAACAGCAAAAAATTCACATGGTGTGTTTTGGTCAAGCATGGAGGCAAAAACGAGATCAGGCTTGGATAAAGAGAAGCAGAGAAGAGCAACCAAGATGATGAGGGGACCGGAGGCTAAAACATACGATGAACGGTTGCAGGAACTGGGCCTGGCTAGTCTAGTGAAGAGAAGGACCAGGGGAGACAGGAGAGCATCTTCCAATATTTGAGGGGATGCCACAGAGAGGAGGACGGGGGTCAAGCTATTCTCCCAAGCACCTGAAGGCCAGACAAGGAATAATGGATGGAAACGGATCAAGGAGAGATTCAACCTGGAAATAAGGAGGGATTTTCTGACAGTGAGAACAATCAACCCACGGAACAGAAGTTGCCCTCTGAAGTTGTGGGAGCTTCATCACTGGGAACTTTCAAGAAGAGATTGGACTACCCTTTGTCAGAAATGGTGTAGGTTCTGTCCGGGCAGTGGGGTTGGATTAGATGACCTCTAAGATCCCTTCCAACTCTGTTGAGAGTGCTTGATCCTCTCTAGCCTGCAAATCCTCCCATCTGATGTCAGAATGGGCCATTTGCTGGGGTGTTTTTTTTGAGAATATCTTCCTTTTCTAAGTTGCAAAGAACTTCTGCGATCCTTGTTTAAGCAGCCTTTGGATTGGGATACGGTTCCTGGAGGGGTTAGGATAGCGATCCCTTAACTGTGCATTTAGGCGTTCAGGCCTAACTTTCGGCCTTTTGTTCCCTTTAAGGATTTGCTTCCTTTTCCCCTCCCAGGGAATGTTTTCCTGGCTTTTATGCCCCCCCCTGCTTAAGGGCCTTCCTTCCCCTGCTTTTCACTTTCCTGGATTTGGCCTAGCCTCACTGCATGCAGGGAAAAAGTAGGAAACAAGGATCCACCCCTTTGGGCTTTCCCAGCGACCAATCGCAGCTCCGATCCCTTCCTGCGGCAGCCAGATCCCTTGAACAGATTCGAGGCTGCGTTGTCACTCATTGGCCAAAGCCTCGGCTTCTCCACCTATTGCATTTTTCGAGATCCCAACAAAGGATGGGCTGTTTCAAGAGCAAGCAGGAAGATCCAGAAGGTCTGATATTCTCGTTTCTAGATCAAGAGCAATCTAGAATGGTCTTGGTTCTAGATCAAGAGTGGCGCTCAGGAAAGGGTGCAGGTTAGAGGCAGGGCAGTAACTTGGTCTCTTGCCCAGCCGGGAGCAAAAGGGGGATATAAAACCCAGATAAAACCCGAATGTTAGAATGGGGACATTTCAGCTGCAGGGAAATGGTTCTGTTTTTGGAAGGATCCTTCCTGGTAGGAAATGGTACCCATCAATTCCACCCTGTTACTTCCTTGTTTGGGAGGACAGCCATTGGTCTGTCTCATGACACCTTCAAGAGTCACCTGGTCCACACTGAACATTTAGGAGTGGCTACAATTGTGGAAACTTTTGGGGGAAAGTGTATTTTGGAGGTCTGATTGTTACAGAAATCAAAACTCACAAGATTTCCGTGGGTGATCAGAGAGGTTTATTGCGCAGATTCAGTGCGATATAAAAAAGCAAAAACACTGAATGAAAAATAGAATCCTAGGGCAGCTTTTTAGACATACTTTTAACATCTTTCCCCCTATTTCCTTGTTACTAATTCCTAGAAGCGTACTAACGTGTATCCCCGCTTTAAGAGGAACACAGGTGTCCTTGCAAACCGTATCTCAGTTCTCCTGCCATTAGATCTGTGGTTACCTCTGCTTGGTTAAGTGTGATATTTTAATCCTGATAACGTTTCCTGAGCTTGACAGCTGTGAAAGATTAGTTCATTTCTGTGGTTTTATACCTTTTGAACCCAATAGTAAAGAAAAGGGGTTCTTCAGAGATCATCTGGACTGACACCGTTTTATATCATTTTTTAATATCCAATTTCATTATTCTATTTTATGATGGCTAATCACACCTCCTTTTTTTAATTTGGAGTTTCAAGATCATCCTATCCCACTGCTGGAATGGCCTGGGAATAGCCCAGACCTTCTTAACCCAGTGGAAAATCTATGGAGCTGATGAAATAAATTTGTTAATCAGAACTCGCGACCCAGCAATAAAACCTAGTTAATAGAAGCCGTCATTCAATCTTGGTTTCACCTGAGAACAGCTGCAGAACTCAAAGGCTTGGTTCCCTCCTTGGGAAGACGTTGTAAGGCCGTCATTCATGCTAAAGGTTACCCCAAAAAAAGGAGCCTGGATAGCTCAGCAGACTAAAAAAGCATTGTGATTAACTCCAGCTGTCTGCCATTACTGTAAGTTCGAATCTCACCAGGCTCAAGGTCGACTCAGGTTTCCATCCTTTCTAAGGTAGGTCAATTGAGGACCCAGTTTGTGGGGGCAATAAGCTGACTTTGTATATATATATATATATACAAAAAGTATAAAGGCTATTGCTTAATGCATTGTAAGCCGCCCGCCCTGAGTCTCCGGAGAAGGGTGGCATATAAATCAAATAAAAAACAAAACAAAACTAAGTCTTAACTGACGTGGTGATCATTTTTGTATATCTTGTTTTTTTCTAGGGTGATCATTTTTGTAGATCTCTGGGTTTTTTCCTACATGTTTCGTTTTTCTCCTTTAACCTGTAACTGCTATTCTAATAGCAAATCCTTCCTGAAAGTTTATTGCATGACCTTCTTGATGAAATGATCTTGCCTTGGATATATAATTTGATGGTACTGCTCCAAAAAGAAAAGGGAGTGTTATTAGCTAGTTTTAGAAAATACACTTCCCACAATTGTTGGTTTCCACAATGTAGACACTGGCTTTGAGAAGGATGAGTTAGAAAAGTGAACCCACAAACATCGTTTCCCCTTCCCCAACGAAATAAACGCGGAATTGCTTTCGCTCTTTAAAACGTGGAAAACTTTGGAAAAGGGGCAAAGGAAAGGATTTTCCCTTCTGCTTTTTTGTTTTTTCCTTCCAACCTTTATAATTCCCCCCTCCCCCCTTCTTTTGGCAGATCAGAGAGCTGAAGAGAAGAGCTACCGACACCGCAGCGAAGAGTCCCCTTCGACCTCACATCATAGGAAGACATCAGTCTCCAAAACCTCCCGGGACAAATTGAAAGGAAAAGGTAAGAGAAACAGCTGTACCAGTGGTGGGTTTCAGCAGGTTCTGACCAGTTCTGACGAACTGGTAGCGGAAATTTTGAGTCGTTTGGAGAACCGGTAGTAAAAATTCTGACTGACTGGCCCCAGCTCCATCTATTCTCTGCCTCCCGAGTCCCAGCTGTTCGGGAGGAAATGAGGATTTTGCAGTATCCTTTCCCTGGATTGGGGAGGGAATGGGGATTTTGCAGTATCTTTCCCCTGGAGTGTGGTGGGAATGGAGAATTTACAGTATCCTTTCCCTGCCATGCCCACCAAGCCATGCCACGCCCACTAAGCCACACCCACTGAGCAGCACCTTCTCTGGAAACCCTAAATAACTTTCTCAGAAGCTTTGGAAGAGAATTTTCACTACCGGTTCTCCAGAACCTGTCAGAACCTGCTGGATTTCACCCCTGGATGAGTTGCTTCAGGAGCAAACAGAAAGAACCAGAAAGTTTAATATTCTTGTTCCTAAATCAAGAATGGTGCCCAGGAAGAGTGTAGGTTAGAGGCAGGGTAGTAGCCAAGAGCAAAAGGGGTACATAAAATCCAGATAAAGCTGAACGGAGGATCCCTTCAGGGAAATTAGATTAGATTAGAATTCTTTATTGGCCAAGAGTGTGATTGGACACACAAGGAATTCGTCTTTGGTGCATACGCTCTCAGCGTACATAAAAAGAAAAGATGCATTCATTAAGAATCCTAAAGTACAACACTTAATGATAGTCCTAGGGTACAAATAAGCAATCAAATTATACTAGAAAACAATCAGTATAAATTGTTATATATAAATGCTTCTGTTTCTGAAGGATCCTTTGAGTGAACATGGTAGAAAAAGGTACTCTCCAATTTTGCCCCATTAGTTCCCTGTTTATGAGGATAGCCATTGGTCTCTCTTAAAATGGGACAAAACTCCAGAGATGAGGGCCCTGTCCCAATGCTGGCCCTTTGAGGAAACTGGCACCCGGGAGGGTACTTCAGTGGTTTGGGAGGCATTCCTGCAGTTTGCAAATCGGTGGTTCCAGCCCTGTAGGCACAGTTGCCCCGACCTCTGGCAGACAGCGGGGTAAAGCGGTCCTATGACCTCAAGCAACCCCCAGCAACATGGGGGTTATTCCGTATTATTCCTAGGGCCTCACCAGGATGTGTTTACACATGCGTGCATGCCCATAATTTCCCCTTCTCTTGCAGCGTCCGTTTCGAGGAGGAGGCAGATACCTAAAATAATTCTCACACCACCCTCAACCGAAGATTTGGCGTTCAGAGATGGCCAGTGAGTACCGCCCGCTGTTCCTGGGATGTTCAGGAGATTGGCAATGCTGGCTCTTGCCAGGATTGGGTGGCGGGATCCACTTTTCCAGGAAGTTCAATTATAATTTAAAAGAGAATTTTTACCAGATGATGTATCATTTGTGTTTAACACCAGATAAGTCAGGGGTGTCAAACTCAAGACCCAGGGACCGGATCCTGCCTGCGGGGTGCTTAAAACTGGCCTGTGGGCCCACTCTGAAAACAACGAAGAATTGGTCCATGATGCCTCTGTCAGTAAAAACAGAGCTCGGGAGGGCCACGCGTGGTCCCCCCTGGCTCCATTTTCGGCCACGACAGCCGAAACAGCCTTCTGCCAACAGAAATGCGTTTACTGGCCTTCTGCCAGTGAAAACAGAGCCTGGACCTGCTCCGCACGGCCTTCCTGAGCTCTGTTTTTGCTGGGAGAGGGTATCAGGAGGCCGTTGCGGCCAAAAACGGAACCTTGATGAGTGACATCAAGCTGGCCATGCCCCTCTGTGTGCTCCCCCCCCCCAAGGTCAAACACAACCCTGATGCGGCCCTCAGTGAAATTGAGTTTGACACCCCTGAGATAAGTTATCTAAGATGTATAAAGGTATGTCAAATGTATGTTGGAATTGTGAAGTGTAAAAACGAAAAACACCATCTACGGTGGACAAGTGATGAAGCAAAACAAGAGCCTGGATAGCTCAGCAGACTAATGCATTGTGATTAACTCCAGCTGTCTGCAATTACTGTAAGTTCGAATCTCACCAAGGTTGACTCAGCCTTCCATCCTTTCTAAGGTAGGTCAATTGAGGAGCCAGTTTGTGGGGGCAATAAGCTGACTTCGTATAAATATACAAAAGTATGGAGGCTATTGCTTCACGCATTGTAAGCCACTCTGAGTCTCCGGAGAAGGGCGGCATATAAATTACATTTTTAAAAAATGGATTATGATTTGTATCTTAATATAGACAATCCTGAAAATGGAGATAAATATGAATCCAGAACTTTTCCTCTTGGGTTTAATGGCAAAAGAATTGGAGAAAAAGTTTGGAATTGTGTTAACTATATATGTTGACTGGGGCAAGATTATTGCGGGCGCAAAACTCGAAGGACGCTTCGATTCCTACCATGAATGAACGGTTGCAGAAGCTGATGGAGATGGCCGAAAAGGCAAAATTGACTGCTTGGATTAAAGAAAAGAACATAAATAACTTTTGTTTCCACATGGAAACCGCTTCTGAACTTCACGCTTGACGTGGCAAAGAATGAAACTTTGATTTTGGGTTTCACGGATTGACCGATAAGACTTTGGTAGAAATGACTGGTTCATACTTTACCTCATAATTTGTCTGAAGTGGTGTAGGGTTTCCTGGCTAAGCAGGGGGTTGGACTTGAAGATCTTTGAGGTCCGTCCCAACTCTGTTATTCTATCCTATATTATTATGGTAAAACAAAAAGCTGTGATTTGTTGTTAATGCCTTAT
The DNA here is from genome assembly GCA_038048745.1 of Coluber constrictor foxii. NCBI lineage: Eukaryota > Metazoa > Chordata > Lepidosauria > Squamata > Colubridae > Coluber > Coluber constrictor. The sequence goes on along the minus strand of CM075965.1, from coordinate 82,398,742 downwards.
TCTACCGCAACAGAGTCAGAAGTCAATATTCCTGTTTCTTTTTTTTCCCCTATCCTTCCTCACTTTTCTTTTCCCTTTTTCCTTCCCCCTTACTTATTCCCCACTTATTCGCTGTTGTATTTTATAATACTTTATAATAATAAATGTATTTGGATAAGAAAGTTAGGGGCCGCTTATAACTACAGATGCATTCTTCTGAAATCTATTTACCTTCCCTACCGGTTCGGAAGTGCGTGTGCTGTGCACACGTGTGACATCTTCACTTCCAATTTTGGACCCTCTGCGCATGCACGATGTCTTCTGCGCATGCGCAGAGGGTCAAAAACAGGTTAAAACCAGGAAGTAATGACATCCGGGTGGGTGGGCGGAGCCTCATGCTGACGCCGCTACCAGTTCGTCGAACCATGCATCACCGCCGCCGCTACCAGTTTGCCTGAACGGGAGCGAACTGGTAGCATTTCACCCCTGCTTCTGATCTTAGGCTCTTCTTGTCTTTTTTGTTTTTTTGCAGAACGCGCTAATATTGGCCTTGTCATCGAAATCATGGGACGTACAGAGAGCCAACGGAGCTACTCCTGAGTAACTCAGGCTGGTGCAGAAACTGCTTCAGGGTAGTCCGGCCTGTCTCTTCTTGAGGAATGTCACGCCATCATCATTTCTTTTTTTAGATTTCAGTAGAGATTCTCTTTTGTGACTGGCGGCTCTTGCACGATGCTACCCGAGCCTTCTTGTGGAGACTGAAAAACTGTAAATAAAGCCAATTAAACATCTGTATAAATTGGGGAGTGGGGGGAGAACAAACCAAGGGGGAAATGCCTTAATTTTTTTTTTCTTACTAAATATTGTAAATTCCTTGAACTTGGCTTAAAAAAAATAAAAAGGTGAGGACAAACTTATCTGCAGTGCGACCAAGACTAAGCAGGGATTTGCATCAGGATTTTGACTTTATTCTGTACACATCAGGTTGTGTGTCTGTCATCATCAGTGGTTGATGTCACTCATCCCGGCTCCCTTACTGGTGTTTTTGGTTTTTTTAAACAGATCCTACATGCCTGTGAACAGGTTAAAATGTCAGAATAATCTAATTGCAGCTAGCAATCACTTGGAAACGATGAATGTTGGCTAACTTTTCAGCGTTTTATATATATATATAAAACTCCTGGAAGCACGATGCCGAGAACACCAGCCTGAAGATGATGAATGAGACTTCATCAAAACATCGCCAAGATACTTCCAATTTTACGCGGGAGAAGACCCGAATAACCAAAGACCTACGTTCAAACACCCGCGAAAACCTCAGAATGTATGTATGTATGTATATGTATATGTATACGTATACGTATACGTATACGTATATGTCTTTGGTTATTTGGGGGTTCTCCCGCGTAGAATTGGATGTGTCTTGGTGACGTTTCGACGAAGTCTCATTCGTCATCTTCAGGCTGGTGTTCTCGGCTTTGTGCTTCCAGGAGCATGCACGCATATATATATTATATATATATATATATATATATTATATATATATATAATAATTTTATTTCTATACCGCCCTTCTCCCGAAGGAGTCAGGACGGTGTACAGCCTAATTAAAAGCACAAAGACAAAATTTAAAAATTAAAATTATTAAATAATTTGGCTCAAATATAAAACCCCCAAATTTTTAAAATCCCACATTTAAAACCAATTAAAATCTTTACATTGATAGCCCAGCCTGGCGGAACAACAAGGTTTTGAGGGCACAGCGAATACACGGAGGTCGGAGATCTTACACATTTCTGGGGGCAGTTCATTCCAAAGGGCAGGGCAGGGGCTCCCACAGAGAAGGCCCTCTCCCTGGGTGTCGCCAGCTGACATAATTTGGCCAATGGCACCCTGAGGAGACCCTCTCTGTAGGAATAGAATAGAATAGAATAGAATAGAATAGAATAGAATAGAATAGAATAGAATAGAATAGAATAGAATAATACTGGAGAATAGAATAGAATAGAATAGAATAGAATAGAATAGAATAGAATAGAATAGAATAGAATAGAATAGAATAGAATAGAATAGAATAGAATAGAATAGAATAGAATAGAAATAATTGGAACGGAATGGAATGAAATGAAATAGGGATCACAGGGATGTGGCAAAGGTCATAAGCGTGAAAAATGCTCCTAAATCCCTCTTTTCAGTGCTGTCACAACGGTCACTAAATGGACCGTTGGAAGTCGAGGACTACCTGTATCGGAAGCCTGCTATCATGGGTGGGTGAGGAGAACTTTCGATTTTGATCGCGTGATCCCAGGGATGCTTGAAAGATACTAAGTGTGAAAAAAAAAATGCTTCCAAGCCCCTTTTTTTCCAGTGTCCTTGCAACGGTCACTAAACGGGCCGTTGTAAGCCAAGGACTACCTGTATATTGGAAGCCTGCTATCATGGATTGCCGGGGGGTGGGGGGACGACGACACACTTTTGATCCTGTGATCCCAGGGATGTTTGACAGATTGTAAGTGTGGAAAAAAAACCCACGCTCTCAAGTTTCCCTTTTTTTCAGCCACTCTTGCAACGGTCACTAAACGGACCGTTGTAAAGCGAGGACTCCCTGTATATCGGAAGACCTGCTATCATAGATTGGAGGGGGTAGGGGGGACTTTCGTTCCTCATTCTGTGATCCCAGGGATGCTTGAAAGATCCTAAGTGTGAAAGAAAAACCCCTCCCAATCCCCTTTTTTCCCACGCCCTTGCAACGGTCACTAAACGGACGAAACGTTGTAAAGCGAGGACTACCTGTATATCAGAAACCTGCTATCAAGGATTGGTTGGGGGGACTTTTGATCCTCATTCTGTGATCCCAGGGATGCTTGAAAGATCCTAAGTGTGAAAAAAAAAAAACCTCCCAATTCCTTTTTTTCCCACGCCCTTGCAACGGTCACTAAACGGACGAAACGTTGTAAAGCGAGGACTACCTGTATATCAGAAACCTGCTATCAAGGATTGGTTGGGGGGACTTTTGATCCTCATTCTGTGATCCCAGGGATGCTTGAAAGCTCCTAAGTGTGAAAAAGAAAAACCCAAGCCCCCCCTTTTTTTCCCCACGCCCTTGCAACGGTCACTAAACGGATGAAACGTTGTAAAGCGAGGACTCCCTGTATATCGGAAGACCTGCTATCATGGATTGCAGGGGGGGGGACCTTTTCGATCCTGTGATCTCAGGAATGCTTGACAGATTGTAAGTGTGAAAAAAAAACCCACGCTCTCAAGTTTCCCTTTTTTCAGCCACTCTTGCAACGGTCACTAAATGGACCGTTGTAAAGCGAAGACCTGCTATCATGGATTGTGTGGGGGGGGGGGGACGGACTTTCGATCCTCATTCTGTGATCCCAGGGATGCTTGAAAGATCCTAAGTGTGGAAAAAAAACAAACCTCCCAATCCCTTTTTTTCCCCACGCCCTTGCAACGGTCACTAAACGGGTGAAACGTTGTAAAGCGGGGACTCCCTGCATAATTGGAAGCCTGCTATCTCATGTGTGTGTCTGTGTGTTTGTGTGTGTGTGTGGGGGGGTGTAGGAAACTTTCTCCCCCCCCCACAAATCCTCCCCCCCTCCCCAAAATCAGGCGAGAAGCTCGGGAGCGCGCGTCGGGGCCGCGCCTGGAGGGGCGGAGCCAGGCGCGGCGGGGGGGTGGAGCCTGTCTCTCCGCATGCCCGAAGGCAGCCGGGGCTGCGAGGGGCCGCCGCGCCTCCTGCTCAGCCTCGCAGCCGCAGGAGGAGGAGGAGGAGGAGGCGGCGGGGCCATCTCCGCCCGCTCCTCCTGCTCCGCCGCTTGGGACGCTCTGCGGATGGCCAGCCCGGCTCCGGCACAGCAGCCCCAGCAGCCCCAGCCCGCCCTGGCCGAAGCCCGGCGCTGGATCGAGGTAGGCTGGGTGGCTGGGTGGCTGCAGGGGAAGAAGAAGGGGCGGCCTCTTCAGCTGCGGCATCCTCCGCACCTGCCCTCCCTTCCCTCTTTTCCCTTTTGCATCCCTCTTTTCCCTTCTTCTCTCTTCTCCCGCCTCCCTTCCCTCTCCCTCTTTTCTCCTTCCCCCTTTTTATCCCCCTTTGCCTCCCCCTCCTCCTCCTCCTCCTCTTTTCCCACTTCCCTTCCCTCCCTCCTTCCTTCCTTCCTTTCCATGTCTCCTTCCCTTTTTATCCCTCTATCCTTCCCCTTCTTCCTTCCCTTTCCCCTTTTCTTTTCCCACTTCCCTTCCCTTCCCTCTCCCTCCCTTTTTCCTTCCTTCCTTCCTTCCTTCCTTGCTTTCCATGTCTCCTTCCCTTTTTATCCCTCTTTCCTTCCCCTTCTTCCTTCCTTTCTCCTTCTCTTTTCCCACTTCATTTCCCTCCTTTCTCCTTCCCCTTTTTATCCCCCTTTGCCTCCCCCTCCTCCTTCCCTTTCCCCTTCTCTTTTCCCACTTCCCTTCCCTCCCTCTCCCTTCCCTTCTTCTCCCTTTTTATCCCCCTTTGCCTCCCCCTCCTCCTTCTCTTTTCCCACTTCCCTTCCCTCTCCCTCCCTCCTTCCTTCCTTTCCATGTCTCCTTCCTTTTTTATCCCTCTTCCCTTCCCCTCCTCCTTCCCTTTCCCCTTCTCTTTTCCCACTTCCCTTCCATCTCCCTCCTTTCCCGTCCCTTTCTCCTTCCTTCCTTCCTTTCCATGTCTCCTTCCCTTTTTATCCCCCTTGCCTTCCCCTCCTCCTTCCCTTCCCATTTCCCCTTTCTCAGTTTTTCTTCCCCTTCCCTCTTGCCTTCCCCTTTCCTTCTCTTCTTCTCCCTTCCCATCTGTTACTGCTTCCCTTTCTCCTTCCTTTCACCCTTCTCCTTCCCTTCCCTTCTTTTCTTCTTCTCCTTCCCCTTCCCCTTCTCTTCTGCTTCCCCTTCCTTTAACCCTTCCCTTCTCTTCCTCTTCTCTCTTCCCTTCCCCTTTCCTTCTCTTCCCCTTTCCTTCTCTTCCCCCTTCCCTCTTCCCTTCCCCTTCCCCTTCCCCTTCCCCTTCCTTTAACCCTTTCCTTCTCTTGCTCTTCTCCTTCTCCTTCCCCTTCCCCCTTCCGTTCCCCTTTCCTTCTCCCTTCCCTTCCATTTCCCCTTCCCCTTTCTTTCCCTCTTCCCTTCTCTTGCCCCTTCCCCTCCCCTTCTGCTTCCCCTTCCCCTTCCCTTCCCCTTTCCCTTCCTTTAACCCTTCCCTTCTCTTCCCCCTTCTCTTCCACTTCCCCTTCCCCTTTCCCCCTTCCCTTCTCTTGCCCCTTCCCTTCCCCTTCTGCTTCTTCCCCTTCTCCTTCCTTTAACCCTTCCTTCTCTTCCCTTCCCCCTTCCTTTCCCCCTTCCCCTTTCCTTCTCTTCCCCCTTCCCTTCCCCTTTCCCGCTTCGCTTTCTCCACTGCTGCCTGCGATGGTGCAGAATTCCCTTAACCAAAATTCCCCCAACCGGCCAGAGAGGTGGAGGAAGCTGGGCAGTGGGAGGGAAGCTCTCTTGGCTTTAAGCTTTTAATCCGGACTGGAGGGAAGAGAGGAGCTGATCAACCCGAGAAGGAAGGGCCTTGCTGTCTACTTCCCTCCCTCCCCCCCACTCCCCCTCCAACCGGAGACACCGGTTGGAAATTGGTCTTGAGGACGTGATTGTGAGACAGGCGTTACGGGTTGATGTGAATTGGGTGAGGAGGTCAGCGAGATCCTTGCTGGAGAATATTTGGGAGCTAAACCCATCTCGTGTAGTAGGGCTCCCAACTGCCTGCTTTTTCATTTCCTCTCTCGAATTATACAATTATTAGTAGTAGTTACTGAATGAGTTGCGTAGCGGTGACTTTTGGGTGCTTATGACATTGAAATACTGTATTTTCCTGCGTATAAGACTACTTTCTAACACACAAAAATCTTCTCAAAAATCGGGGGTCGTCTTGTACGCCGGGTCTCATTCTCCTGTTACCAGGCAGACCAGCCCATAAGGCTCTGACAAGCCTTAAATGGCTCTGAGGAGGGTCGTCTTATACGCCCAGTCGTCTTATACGCTGGAAAATACGGTAATTAAATCATCCCTCTCTGGAGTGATCGAACGGTCCCCGTATCCCACTCTCTTCTCTGGAACCAGGGTGGATGGATTTGATTGAAATCAAGTCGATTTAAACCACGATTTAAACCACGATTTAAATCACCAGTAAAAAGCCTCGATTTAAATCAACTCGATTTAAATCATAATTTTTAAAGAGCAACCCGCCGTTGACTTGTCGACTGTCCCAATATTGCAGAATATATCCCGTTTCCCCGAAAATAAGACCTCTCCGAAAATATTAGAGCTGGAAATCAGGTAAGACCGCACGAGGGACCCTGTCTTGCTCCATGCACCCAAAAATAATAAGACCTCTCCGAAAATAAGGCCAAGCGCTTATTTCGGGGTTCAAAAAAATATGACAGGGTCTTATTTTCGGGGAAACACAGTACAGCCTTATCATATGTTACATAACCTAAGCTTCATTTCATGCTGAATTAAACTAAATTATTAATGTATCTTAAATAGAAAGTTATCTTTAGATAGATATTTACTCCAAAAGCCTTTTATTAAAATAAATTTGATTTAAAAAATCCGATAAAAATCAAAACAATGGATTTTTTTGATTATTTTTTTTTTATCCATTCTGTCTGGAACCCTCAGATACTTGCCGTATCCCACCTATTTCTCATCTTCCTCACTGAAAGTATTATTAGTATTTATTTAATAAATTTATAGAGCCGTCTAACTCACACAGAGATCATTCTGGATGGTTGCAACCTTTAAATAATCCTCTGGAATGGCCATTGAATTCGTAAGCTTCTCTCTGGAATCATCAGAAAAGGGCCTTCTCGTTTATTTTTTTCCATTTATTTATAAATGTTTTGGACTCCATGCAGTTCCTATGAAATAGGCGTGGTGATCTTATATTTGCTTGATTTCCGCAAATGCTTTTGTTCCATTCTGCAAAAACGGATGTGTGGCCCAGAGCTGGTGAAGGCGTTGAGTTGAGCTTGGCTGCCAGTGGATGTGTCGTGTCCGTTTTTCTGAATGGTTTGGTGTTTCCTTATTTCAACTTTTCAAAATCTTTATTCCCAAAATTGGGCATGGCCAGCGTAAAGAAAAGAAGGGGGCTTTTGAGGGGCTGCCACAAAGAAGAAGAAGAGGGGGTCAAATTATTTTCCAAAGTACCAGAAGACAGGACAAGACACAATGGATGGAATACTCCTGCTCTTACTCATTTTATTCTTGTGGATTTAATCCTCAATTCGATTCACAGTCTGGGACTGGTAAAAACATAACAGTTCAAAGTCTTAACCAAGGATCTAAGAGCTGTTAAATATATAGGCAGTTCCAAATAGGATGGTTTGGTGTTTTTTTTTGCAAAGTCAGGATATTCAGGTGTAATAAATTAAGAATTTCCATGTATCTAGGCAACCGTTCGAGTATGTGTCCAAGGGCTCCTCTTAATATTGGTACAACCATGGATTTCCTCCTCCACAGTCGCTCAACGTCCCTTTGCAAATCGCGATATTTTGCTATTTTTTCCTCCCGGTTCTTTCTCTTCAACTCGTGCATCGCCTGGTATTGCAATATCCATGTACCTGATTTCCCGCCCCCCCCCCACCTTTCTTAACCACAATAGTGATGTCAGGTGTGTTGTGGGCCAGGTGTCTGTCTGCTCGGATACGGAAGTGCCACAAGTTCATTTTCAAGAGCTTTGTTTCCTAGTCATTTTTGCTGTATTCGAATCTGAACTTCTAGCAAAGCTTCCAATGTGTGATTTTGGGCCATTTGATCGTGATGTTGTAGATAATCAGTGTGTGAGTTTTTCCTGCAGCCACTGATGATGATGATGATGTTGTTTCTTCTTCTTCTTCTTCTTCTTCTTCTTCTTCTTCTTCTTCTTCTTCTTCTTCTTCTTCTTCTTCTTCTTCTTCTTCTTCTTCTTCTTCTTCTCCTCCTCCTCCTCCTCCTCCTCCTCCTCCTCCTCCTCCTCCTCCTCCTCCTCCTCCTCCTCCTCCTCCCTCTTCCTCTCCTTCTCCTTCTCCTTCTCCTTTTCCTTCTCCCTCTCCCTCTCCCTCTCCCCCTCCCTCTCCTCTTCCTTTCCTCTTCCTCTTCTTTTTCTTCCTCTTCCTCTTCCTCTCCTCTTCCTTTCCTCTTCTTCTTTTTCTTCTTCTTCTTCCTCTTCTTCCTCTTCTCCTCCTCCTCCTCCTCCTCATTATTATTATTATTATTATCTTTATTCATTAAATATGAAACTCAGTCAACTGAACGTTCAAAAATGCATCACAAATACCATGGACTGGTGCTAATGGTTGATACGGGTTGCTTCCAGCATCCTAGGGATCAACCAAGTACCTTCTTAAAGATGTACGATGTTCCGAGTAGCGCACTTTTTTGCAGTTCCTCTGGTGTTATTGCGGGAAGTTGCAATTTCCTGATGTATCTTATAAAATTGTTGGACATGGTACCAAGTGCCCCAATGACAGTGGGTATCACTGTGACATGTTTCATCCATAGCCATGAGGTTTCGATGGCCAGGTTGCGATATTTCATGATTTTTTCCAGTTCTTTTTCTTCGACTCTGGCATCTCTTGGTACCTCGATGTCAATAAATGGTACATTTTGGTTTTCGACAACTGTGATATCTGGTGTGTTGTGTTCCAAGTGACGATCCGTCTGTATTCGAAAGTTTCACAAGATGATGATGATGATTCTCACATATAAGGTGGTCTCCCATCCATTTACAACCCAGATCTGACCTGACCTTGCTCGTTTTCCAAGTCAATTGAAAGCCAGGTGACTCACACCTGTTGAGAACCCTAATTGGTGATAAAACTGTATCAAAGCTGGTACAGTAAAAATACAAAAACAGGTGCAAGTGGACAGAATAAAGTGGGTTTTTAAAAAGTGATTTAATTTAAAAGCTACTAGGCTATCAATAAGGTAATATAAAAACATTGATTTATAAGTAATGTGTCCCCTTCAGATCCCTGTGTAAAACTTTGACAGACCAAAACAAGGTGGATAAAAATTGATATTAATTTTTTTTTCTAAAAAAAAAACTGATTTTTTTAATTTAAATCTCATTATTTTGATTTAAATTTGATTTTTTTTTAAAAAAATTATTGATTCTTACAACACAACACAACATACAGTACACAAACATATATATTTCTTTTTACATGTCAGTTTCGTTCCTCTTACTTTCTACTTTATACATTCCCCATTTTTCCCATCCTTTATTATCATTGTCTTCATCGTCCCTTTATATCTAATTTCCTTCATTTACAATGTATAAAATAGTGTAAATAGGATTTTTTTTTGATCCAATTTATTTTAATGAAATGCTTTCGGAGTAAAAACGGGGCGGGTGGGAGTCCCACGATCTCCGCTACCAGTTCGGGAAAACCGGCCCGAACCACCTGAGTACCACCTCTGGAGCCGCTGAGGGACAGAGATGACGGTTGCTCTTTAAAAATTATGACTGAAATCGATTTAATTATGACTGAGTCGATTTAAATCAAGTCTTTTTACTAGTGATTTTTAAATCATGATTTAAATCATGGTTTAAATCGACTCCATTTCAATCAAATCCACCCTGGGCCAAAATGAAACATATGTTCTTTGCGTTAATATCTGGTGCTGTTTTAAGACTGAAGAGAGAGGCACGCATGTGATTTTACAATTATAGTTTGAAAGGCAGGCAAAGATCAGTTTCCAATCCAAATTAAGCCCTGGCTGCCTTTTTTTGATCTGTCCTCTGGGAATGGTACAGGACACCAAACTATTTTTCTGTAATTTCTGTATTTTTTGTTTTCTCGAGCGACGTTTTGATATAGAAAAATCAAGTTACTTTTTAGTCCCGCAAAGAATTATAATTTAAATACTGACAGGAATCTTTCATTATTCTCCCAGTCACATTTTTTTAATATCCTGGGCTTGTAGTCTTCAAGTACATTTGAACTGCAGGTACCTTGTTTCCCCGAAAATAAGACCCAACCTAGCATGATTTTTCATGATACTTGTAATATAAGCCCTACCCCCAAAATAAGTCCCAGCTAAGATTGTCAGCTGGTTGGATGCATTTTTTAAAAAAAAATTGATTTATATGCCGCCCTTCTCTGGAATCTCAGGGCGGCTTACAATGCGTGAAGCAATAGCCTTCATACTTTTGTATATTTATATTTATACAAAGTCAGCTTATTGCCCCCAACAAACTGGGTCCTCAATTTACCCACCTTAGAAAGGATGGAAGGCTGAGTCGACCGTACCGTATTTCCTCCAAAATAAGACCCAACCGGAAAATAAGCCCTAGCATGATTTTTCAGGATGCTTGTAATATAAGCCCTTCCCCCCAAAATAAGCCCCAGCTAGGATTGTCAGCTGGTTGGATGCATTTAGTACCATATTTCCTCCAAAATAAGACCCAACCAGAAAATAAGCCCTAGCATAATTTTTCAGGATGCTCGTAATATAAGCCCTACCCCTAAAATAAGCCCCAGCTAAGATTGTCAGCCGGTTGGATGCATTTAGTACCATATTCCCCCAAAATAAGACCTAACCGGAAAATAGGCCCTAATGCGTCTTTTGTAGCAAAAATGAATATTAAGACCCGGTCTTCTTTTCAGGAAAACACGGTATTCCTTGACTTATGACCACAATTGAGCCCAAAACTTCTGTTGCTAAGCGAGACAGTTATCAAATGAGGTTAGCTCCATTTTACGATGTTTCTTGCCAGAGTTGTTAAGTGAATCGCCGCAGGTTAATAACACGGTTTTAAGTGACTCTAGCTTCCCCTTTGACTGTCTGGACAAATAGCTGTTTCAGTCTCTTCCTGAAAACCTCCAGTGTGGGAGCAGCCACAACTTCTGGTGGCAAGCTGTTCCCCAGGCTAATGGTTCCGTCAGGAATTTTCTCCTTAGTTCTAAGTTGCTTCTCTCCTTGATTAGTTTCCATCTTTTCCTGCCTTCGCGTGCTTTGGAGAATAAATTGACCCCCTCTTCTCTGTGGCAGCCCCTCAAATTGGAACCCTGCTATCATGTCACCCCCAATCCTTCTTATCACTAAATTAGACGTTCCCAATTTTTGCAACCATTCTCCATATGTTTTAGCCGCCAGCTTACTAATGATCTTTTTTGCTCTTCTCTGCACTCTTTCTGGAGTCTAAACAACTTTAAAAAAAAATAATATGTTAAAGTCTGAACCGAACCGACCACATGTAAATAGAACATGTAAGCTCAAACTATTTAGGGCCTAACCTGCTTGTAAATTATGATTTAAGCTGAGTAAATGATGGCTACAGGTTTTGTGTTTGCAAAACACTGAATTTTGCAAATCTAAATCTAAATAACGGAGGCAGTTTTCTCCATTATCTTAATACAGCAGGGAAGTATCATAATATTGCTATATTTGACATGACACACAACAGACAATCAGTGTTTTATTTTATGATGGTGGCAGGAACCAAAATGGTTTAATGTTGGTCTTTTTAGGAACGAGACCTATAAATAAAAGATTGGTTTATTTTTTTTAATCACGCACTCGGCTGAAGATCCTTCACTTCAAAATTCCTTTTGAGATCCTGTAAGATGAAACCTGGTGGTCCAAGATATTTGGAAGAGGGAAGGATGGAACATAACACTTAGCTATGTTAGTCTCATCTTTATATAGATTTAAGTTAGTAACCGCTGCAGATGGATTTAGCTTTCGGTGGATGTGTGTGATCTCGCACACGCAATCTTTGCTGCATTTATTGCCGCCACTTTAGTTTGCAAAGCACGGGTCTTGAATCTTGATAAAGTTTCTACGGTATGATAGCTTAGTCATGCAGGTGGTCCTTGAGTTACAACAGTTTGTTTAGTGACTGTCCGAAGTTATGACGGCAATGAAAAAAGTGACACAATCAAAATCCAGAGACTTGGCAATGGACCAGGGGTGAAATCCAGCAGGTTCTGGAGAACTGGTAGCGGAAATTTTTTAGTAGTTCGGAGAACCGGCAAATGCCACCTCTGGCTGGCCCCAGAGAGGGGTGGGAATGGGGATTTTGCAGTATCCTTCCCCTGGAGTGGGGTGGGAATGAAGATTTTGGAGTATCCTTTCCCCCAGGAGTGGGGAGGGAATGGGGATTTTGCAGTATCCTTCCCCTGGAGTGGGGAGGGAATGGGGATTTTGCAGCGTCCTTCCCCCAGGAGTGGGGAGGGAATGAGGATTTTGCAGTATCCTTCCTCTAGAGTGGTGTGTGAATGGGGATTTTGCAGTATCCTTCCCCTGGAGTGGGGAGGGAATGGGGATTTTGCGGTATCCTTCCCCTGGAGTGGGGAGGAAATGGGAATTTTGCAGTATACTTCCCCTGGAATGAGGAGGGAATGGGGATTTTGCAGTATCCTTTCCCCCAGGAGTGGGGAAGAAATGGGAATTTTGCAGTATCCTTCCCCAGAAGTGGGGAGGGAATGAGGATTTTGCAGTATCCTTCCCCTGAAGTGGGGAGGGAATGGGGATTTTGCAGTATCCTTCCCCAGAAGTCGTGAGGGAATGAGGATTTTGCCGTATCCTTCCTCTAGAGTGGTGTGTGAATGGGGATTTTGCAGTATCCTTCCCCAGGAGTGGTGTGGGAATGGGGATTTTGCAGTATCCTTCCCCTGGACTGGTGTGGGAATGGGGATTTTGCAGTATCCTTCCCCTGCCTCTCCCACCAAGCCACATCCACCAAGCCACGCCCACAGAACCAGTAGTAAAAAGAATTGGATTTCACCACTGCAACGGACTCATTTTTATGACATTTGCAGTGTCCTGGTGTTACGTGATCCGCTTTCGTGACCTTTCAGCAGGCAAAGTCGAATCTGGGAAATTCACTGCCAAACCGTGTTACTAATTTAACAACCGCAGTGGTTCCCTTAACAACTGTAGCAAAATTCACTTTACAACGGTCTCGCTTAGCCTCTGATACTTGGAGCTTAGTTGTGGTCGTAAGGAAAGGACTACCTGTACAGATAGCTAAACTTGGCAAATCTTTTTGAGCTGTCAGTCAATCAATCGGAATAGAGCTTGAACTGACCTTCAATGATGAACCACCCAGAACCTCTGGTTAATTGTACAGTGTACAGGTAGTCCTCGATTTACGATCACAATTGAGCCCAAAATTTCGGTTGCTGAGTGAGACATGGATTGCCAACGTGATCGCCAACGTCCGATGACGGATATGGCACAAGAAGAAGTGAGACACGTGTTATGAGTTTTGCCCCATTTTTACGACCTTTTCTAGCCACCTTTGTTAAGTGAAGCGACGCCCTTAAGTTAGCGACACAGTTGTTAAGTGAACCTGGCTCCCCCGTTGACTTGTCGAAGGTCTCAAAAGGAGATCACGTGACCCCGTGTCTCTGTCATGTGTGAACAATGGCCCTAAGCCAGTTTTTCCAGTGCCGTTGTAACTTTGAATTGGCCACTAAATGAATCGTTGTAAGCTGAGGACTCTCTCTGGATTGTGCGATGCGGTTTGGTTGCAAGTTGTCCATCTGCCATCTCGCTGTGGACTTTCCAGAATATGATAAACAATGAGAAGCAAATGTGGGTTGATCTTTTTCTAGAGCCATTTTATTGTTCCGTCAATATTTTATTACATCGTCTCTTCAATCAGGATTTGATTTATTCTCCCGGTTGTCTCTCGCTACCCTGTGGGTCTTAAAATTTCATCCCTATATTTATAGACCAGATCCCCTGAGCAAGCCAGACGGCAGATGGGCACCTTCTGGTTGTAACCAGCTTAACTCTTTGTGCAAAGTTGAACTTCTGACTGTATGTAGTATTGGTTTCCTTCAGTAGAATTACAATAGGTTGTGAATCGGAAAATAGAGACGGAATGAATCTTGTGTGTCAATCATTTTCATGGCCACCCTCATACCTTTATTCATTTTTATCCTGCCTTTATTATTACCTTGTTTCCCCGAAAATAAGACCTCCCTTGATAATAAGCCCAATCGAGCTTTTAAACTCATGGCAATAAAGCCAAGCACTTATTTCAGGGTTCAAAAAAATATAAGACAGGGTCTTATTTTCGGGGAAACACAGTATTATGTTTTATAAATACGGTAACTCATATCTAATGCACTTTCCTCTTCCTCTTTTCTACCACAACACCAACCCTTTGAGGAAGGTTGGGCTGAGAGAGCTGAGAGAGAGAGAGAGTGAATGACTGGCTCAAAGTCACCCAGCCAGTTTTTCATACCAAGGCAGGATTAGAACTCAGAGTCTCTTGGTGATTGGCCCAAAATCACCCAGCCAGCTTTCATGCTTAAGACAGGACTAGAATTCCCAGTCACCTGGTGATTGGCTCAGAGTCATCCAGCCAGTTTTCAGGGCTAATGTAAGACTAGAACTCACCTTCTCCTGGTGGTTGGCCCAAAATCACTGAACCGGCTTTCGTGCTTAAAACAGGACTAGAATTCCCAGTCACCTGGTGATTGGCCCAGAGTTATCCAGTCAGCTTTCAGGCCTAATGTGAGACTAGAACTCACCTTCTCCTAGTGATTGGCACAAAATCATCAGCCGGTTTTCATGCCTAAGAGAGGACTAGAACTCACAGTCTCCTAGAGATTGACTCAGTCAGTTTTCAGGCCTATGGTGAGGCTAGAATTCACAGTCTCCAGGTTTCTAGCCTGATACCTTAACCATTAACCCAATCTTGTATGCTACCCAACACGATTGACATATCAATATGACATATTTTCATTTGTGGACAATTATATGTTTTCCTTAATTTTTAATGCAGGGTATCATACGATAAAGTATAATCATTGTTAGCATTTTAATATGAAGTCTGGCTGTGCTTGGTGTAAAGATTCAAGAGAATGTTTTATATACCTCATCTTAAAAAGATTTTCCATGTAACGTTTTTAAAGGACAAACAAATACCATCCTCTTAATTTAGCTACGTATGTCACGACGGTTACACATTTTCTCCGGATTCAGATTAGCTCATATAATCGTAATTGCTATTGTTCTAATTGTACGGGGTTATTTTTATACTCGTAGAAACGCAAAGGGGTTTTCGTTTGGATTTATTTTAATTTGCGTCTTAGATTTGATGGGTTTGTTGATTTTGCCCTGTATTACCATGTTTCCCCGAAAATAAGACCCTGTCTTATATTTTTTTTGAACCCTGAAATAAGCGCTTGGCCTTATTACCATGTGCTCAAAAGCCCGATTGGGCTTATTATCAGGGGAATGTCTTATTTTGGGGGTAACAGGGTATCTGTTTATGTCTGTCTATATCAATCTCTTTTTCTCTTTCTTTTTTTCTTTCTTTCTCTCTCTCTCTCTTTCTCTCATCTATCTCTATCTCTATCTCTATCTATCTATCTATCTATCTATCTATCTATCTATCTATCTATCTATCTATCTATCTATCTATCTATCTATCTATCTATCGTGTTTCTCCGAAAATAAGATCCTGTCAGATTTTTTTTGAACCCTGAAATAAGTGCTTGGCCTTATTGCCATGTGCTCAAAAGCCCAATTGGGCCTTATTATCAGGGGAGGTCTTATTTTGGGGGAAACGGTATCTGTTTATGTCTGTCTATATCAATCTCTTTTTCTCTTTCTTTCTTTTTTTCTTTCTCTCTCTCTCTCTCTCTCTTTCTCTCATCTATCTATCTATCTGTCTGTCTGTCTGTCTGTCTGTCTGTCTGTCTGTCTTACTATTTATCTATCACCTGTATCTATCGTGTTTCTCCGAAAATAAGATCCTGTCTTAGATTTTTTTTGAACCCTGAAATAAGTGCTTGGCCTTATGACCATGCGCTCAAAAGCCCAATTGGGCTTATTATCAGGGGATGTCTTATTTTGGGGGAAACACGGTATCTGTCTATGTTTATCTCTATCTCTATCTCTATCTCTATCTCTATCTCTATCTCTATCTCTATCTCTATCTCTATCTCTATCGATCTGTCTTGTCTTGTCTTGTCTTGTCTTGTCTTGTCTTGTCTTGTCTGTCTGTCTGTCTGTCTGTCTGTCTGTCTGTCTATCTATCTATCTATCTATCTATCATCTATCTATCTATCTATCTATCTATCTATCTATCTATCTATCTATCTATCTATCTATCTATCTATCTATCTGTCTTACTATTTATCTATCAGCTGTATCTATCATGTTTCCCCGAGAATAAGACCCTGTCTTATATTTTTTTTGAACCCCAAAATAAGCACTTGCCTTATTTTTGGGGAGGTCTTATTATGGGGCGCATAGAGCACAATGGGGCTCCTCTTGCCGTGTTACCTGATTTCCAGCTCTGCGTTTCAATATATTTTCAGGGAGGGCTTATTTTCGGAGGGAGGCTTATTTTAGCGCATGCGCTCAGAAGCCCGATTGGGCTTATTATCAGGGGATGTCTTCTTTTTGGGGAAACAGGGTACAAAGGTCAACCAACATATGCAGTAAAACCAGTGGTGGTTTCAGCCGGTTCAGACCGGTTCGAGCGAATCGGTAGTGGCGATATGCGGGTGGGCCTGTCCACCTGCCCCGGTGCTATGCCGGTTTATTTAGCCACGTTTTCTAAACCGCACGCGCGAGCTAAGCACATGTACAGAAGGCTCTGTGTATGTGCGGAAGTCGTGCGCTCACATTTTCGGTGCGCGGTGAGCCGGTGGTAAAATTAACTGAAACCCGCCTCTGAGTAAAACACACTTTCTTTAGGCTGAACACGTTTATGTTTTAATAAAGAACCAATCAGTGTAGTAAAACAATCCTGAAATTTGAACTGTTAAGCTGAGGAAGGCAAATCCTGGCATGTGGTCTTCATTGCGTGAATTTATTTATTTATTGGTTTGATTTATTGGTTTGATTTATATGCTGCCTTTCTCCGGAGACTCAGGGTGGCTTACAATGCGTTAAGCAATAGCCATCATACTTTTGTATATACCTGCTTAGTAGGGCTTTCGGCCCCCCCTAAGCAGTGTTCTTTTTTATACAAAGTCAGCTTATTGCCCCCACAATCCGGGTTCTCATTTTACCTACCTCGAAAGGATGGAAGGCTGAGTCCACCTTGAGCCTGGTGAGATTCGAACTCGCAGTAATTGCAGACAGCTGGAGTTACTTAACAGCACTTTAATCTGCTGCGCCACCAAGGCTCTTAAATTTTTAAATTTAAATTTGAAGTCCATTCATCGCCTGGATTTAAATTTGTATATCGATGTTAAAATATTTTACAAAGGGCTTTTTAGGAATGAGAAGACTTTTGCACGCGCAGCAAGGTTCCTTCGTCAAAGATTTCGCCTGCATTATTGACAGAATGGTATGGTAAGAATGGTGTCTCCTTTCAAGGAATCCATCTCAATTTCATGGAAACAATGCGTTGGGCTTGCAAAAGCCGTAGAGAGGTTTTCTCACCACAAAGTTACCCGTCTTGCGGTAATACCATTAGGCCACACCCTAATAGACCCAAGGGAGGAGGAAGGGGGCGTATCAGAAAAAGTATGAATAGTTCTGGAAATATTTCTGGCTTGTCTATTGGCTTAGAAACCAGGTGACAGTGAGTTCTAGTTCTCTTTTAGGCATGACTCTCTCCTCTTTCTTCTGTCTCTTCTCCTCTTCTCTCCCTCTTTCTCTCTCTCTTCTTCTTTCCTCTTTCTTCTCTCTCTCCTCTTTCTTCTCTCTTTTTTCTCTTCTCTTTCTTCTCTCCCTCTTTCTCTCTCTCCTTTTCTTTCTCTCCTCTTTCTTCTCTCTCTCCTCTTTCTTTTCTCTCCCTTTCTCTCTCCTTTCTTCTCTCTCCCCTCTTCTCTCTTTTTTTTTTCTCTCGCTCCTCTTCTGTCTCTCTCCTCTTTCATCTCTCTCTCCTCTTTCTTTTCTCTCCCTTTCTCTCTCCTTTCTTCTCTCTCTCCCCTCTTCTCTCTTTCCTTTTTCTCTCTCTCCTCTTCTCTCTCTCTCCTCTTTCTTCTCTCTCTCCTCTTTCTTTTCTCTCCCTTTCTCTCTCCTTTCTTCTCTCTCCCCTCTTCTCTCTTTTTTTTTTCTCTCGCTCCTCTTCTGTCTCTCTCCTCTTTCATCTCTCTCTCCTCTTTCTTTTCTCTCCCTTTCTCTCTCCTTTCTTCTCTCTCTCCCCTCTTCTCTCTTTCCTTTTTCTCTCTCTCCTCTTCTCTCTCTCTCCTCTTTCTTCTCTCTCTCCTCTTTCTTTTCTCTCCCTTTCTCTCTCCTTTCTTCTCTCTCTCCCCTCTTCTCTCTTTCATTTCTCTCTCTCTCCTCTTCTCTCTCTCCTCTTTCTTCTCTCTCTCCTCTTTCTTTTCTCTTTCCTTTTTCTCTCTCTCCTCTTCTCTCTCTCTCCTCTTTCATCTCTCTCTTCTTCTCTCTCTCTCTATCCCCCGCTCTCTCTCTCACACACACACACATACTTATCCATCTATACAGGTAGTCCTTGACTTACAACAGTTCATTTAGTGACCAAGTTGTAGTGGAACTAGAAAAAGTGACTTCATGCCATTGTTCACACTTATGACCATTGCAGCATCCCCGTGGTCACATGATCGAAATGGGGATGCTTGGTAGCCGGCTCATATTTATGACGGTTGCAGTGTCCCCGGGTCACGTCATCCCTTTTTGGGACCTTCTGACAAGCAAAGTCAAGTGGGGGAAGTCAAATTCACTTAACAATCATGTTACTAACTTGTGATTCACTTAACAACTAGAGCAAGAAGGGTCGTAAAACGGGGCAAAACTCACTGGCTCATTTAGCAACAAAGTTAGAGCTCAATTGTGGTCCTTAAGTCAAGGATTTCCTGTTATCTTTATATAAAATCTATATCAGTTTTTAAATATCTGTCTCTACCTCTCTACACCTCTCTTTCTCTCCTTCTCTCTCTCTCTCTAAACATACATAAAATAAATATTTAAAACAATTAAGTCACCTTGACATACCTGCATGGTTTCCAGACCCTTTTCGGTATGAAAAGTCCACCCCCAAAAATCAAACTTAGAGAATTTAGCTGTAACTTTGAAATACTAATACTGCCAGTTTTTGAAAAAAAATGTACGAAAGCTTGTATAGGGAGAACATGTGGGAAAACAGTTACCATATTTGTCCCGTATTTACCTAGGAAGATAAATGCACCAATAACAATTGCACTAATTCAATTTCTGCCGTTATTGTTGTGCTGCAAAAATCGCCTCTAAACCAGTGGTGAAATCCTCCGCGGTTTGCCGCTGCTTGCGCATGCCAAACGCACGCTGTGTGCACGCATGTGCAATGCGTGCCAAACACGCTGCATGCATGTGTGCACTGCGTGCCAAATGCATGCTGCGCGTGGGAAAAGGAGGCTTAAGAAGGTAAGTAGAACAGCAAGAGCGGGGAACAGCTGATTGTCGGAAATACCAGTTCAGATGAATCTATCAGTTTGCCCGAACTGGTAGCGTTTTTTTACTACCGGTTTGCACGAACCGGTAGTTTTTATTAAAAACTTTTATTATTTATTTATTTATTAGATTTTTATACCGCCCTTCTCCTGCTGGACTTTTTTTTTTTAGAGTTTTATAACAAAAACTTTTATTATTTGCCTGAACCGGTCCGAACTGGTAGCATTTCACCCCTGCTCTAAACTTTGCATCTGGATTCCAGTACCTTCCAAAGATGAGCTGCTGCAGAGTAGATGACTTCTTTTATATCTTCTGTAAACCAGAATTCTCTAGCTGTAACCCTGTCTCTGGAGCTATTTTAATTAGTTACTGAGCGTGGGTGAAGTTTCCAAGGAGAAGAGGTTTATTTCAGGGTCCGGGGCTGAAATCTGACAAGCTAAATTGTTGCATAGGCAAAAAAACAAACAAAACCAAACAACAATCAGCAATATTTTCAGCAATGGGTGACCTTTGGAATAAATAAGTTTGAAAGTCCCCGGTTTGAAAATGGGTTGATTTTCAAACTGAAATGGGCGTTAACGAAGTCATTTTGTAGGGTCCTCATCAGGTTCTATCCGTTTCGCGTGAACTGGTAGCGGCGGCTGCGGGAGACTCTGCCCAACTGCCTGGACGTCATCACGTCCCATTTTTGACCCTGTGCGCCGGCGCGGAAGGCTCTGCGTATACGTGGAGGTGGCACATGCACTCACATTTGCGAACTGGTAGTGACGGTAAGTGACTACCACTCCTGGTCCTCAGTGACTCGGTTAACCAGGTTTGATTTTGCTGATAAGGAGAATACGGTTTGGAAGCTGAAAAATGGAAATTATTTTCTTCGGGCTTTTCTTATTAGAGGTAGTCCTCAACTTACGACGACCATTGAGCCCCACAATTTCTGTTGCTAAACGAGAGACAACGGTTAAGTGAGGCTTGCCCCCATTTTGCAAATTCTTCTTCCCGCCATGGTTAAGGGAATTGCTGCAGCTGTTAAGTGAGTAACACAGTTGTTTAAGTGACTCTGGCTTCCGCGGGGATTTGCTCGTCAGAAAGTTAAGAAGTCCATCTGGCAGGGAGATGAATAATTGTCTGCCGTATCTATTCATCTCTGCCCCTTTTATATCCAGAGCTAAGGTGGGGCTTCGTTAGCAGTGGTTGCTTTTCTGTCCCATGGACCGGCCCATATATTTCCACTGCTCTCCTCTCTTCTGCCTTCTGCACATCCCTCATCAGGCACTGGACCCAGCTGTTCCTCCTCTTCCTCATCGGCCACCTCCAGACCTGGGGACTGTTGACTCTCCATCTGAGGGCTGATGGATAGCCCAGGCTCTGTCTCTCTCTCTCTCTCTCTCTCTCTCAGCTCTGTTACCTCTTCCCCCTCGGAGTTCTCAGGTTGCCTTGATGCTAACCCCAACTCCCATGCCCCCTTTGATCCGGCTGCTGGAGGGGCCACAACAGATAGTTGCATATCTGGGTTGTACATTTTTTAGCCATGTATCACCACTTTTAAAATTTACAAATTTATTTTTATTTTATTTATTTTTTATTTAATTTATATGCCGCCCTTCTCCGGAGACTCAGGGCGGCTTTACAATGCGTTAAGTTCATACTTTTGTATATACCTGCTTAGTAGGGCTTTCGGGCCCCCCTAAGCAGTGTTCTTTTTTATACAAAGTCAGCTTATTGCCCCCACAATCCGGGTCCTCATTTTACCTACCTCGAAAGGATGGAAGGCTGAGTCAACCCTGAGCCTGGTGAGATTCGAACTTGCAGTAATTGCAGGCAGCTGGTTTCACTTAACAGTACTTAACAGCACTTAGTCTGCTGCGCCACCAAGGCTCATATATCTATGGTCCATACCATGAATGTGTGAGCAACTGCAGGAATTGCAATACTGGAAGGATTGAAATCTACCCATAATTTTTAGCCGTAAATTCTCAACATGTGTTCCTTATAAAATCTGAGTCTTTTTTTTTTTAAAAAAAAAGCAGAGGTAGAGGGAAGGAAGAGGACTTTTAAATACATGTAATTAGAACAAGTTTGCTTGCGTTGGTCTGCCTGATATGCATTTATGGCTTTTTAAGAAAAGCTTCATACTATGTGCTTCGTTTTTAATTATTCTGTTGACCTCTAAATGAGATGCCTTGGTAAAATTAGAACAGCATTGAACTTGACATGTGCTTGTTATTTTTAGGTTACTGTATTCTTACATTATCATCATCATCTCCTTTTAATGACTCTATAATCCCTGGGGTCTGAGTAATTGAATGGAGCTGAGTGTTTACTGGCCGGATGCCCTTGCTGTCGCCAGTGCGGAGTTTTATTCGGTAAATACATTCTCATTGTGCCCAGAGAGAGAAATATCTGCCTCTACCTAGGATTGAACTCACAGCCTCGTGATTGTGAGGCGAGAGCTCCGCCTCTAGGCTACCGCACCACTCAACTGTATTCTTATATTATGAACGCAATAAGCTAAGCAAAAATAAGTAAAAACAAATGCAATCCAATTATATCATGTCTCTGGAGATAATGGTAATCAAATCTTGTATATCTTTTGAGCGAGTAATACCCGTAATGAATTGCTCACTCTCTCATTTTTTATATCATGCTCAAACGTTTAGCATATTGCGGTTGGACGCGGTTTTTAAACCCGTCGGGAAGTTGGAGAAGCTGACTCGGTACAATCCTGAGATTACTTGAAAGATTTGATTCGGAAAATCAAAATAAATCAAGTTGCCTTGGAAAATCGGATAATTCACAAGGGTCCAATAAAAATTGTACTCTACAAGATTTGGGAGCCAAAGAAAAGATAGCGTTGAATATTTGTCTTGGGTGTTTTTCAGAAATATTGATCGGCGGAGAAAATAGCCTGAGTAAGTTGCAAGTTTAAATATCGTCGTGGAGGCCTGTGTAAAATTGCAGGGGTCTTAAGATGACAGTGCCATGTTTGACTGTGAACAGGTGAGAGCCAGAGGAAATTCTTGTCAGGTAGGAAAAACCAGGTTCACACGTGAAGGTCCAGTTAAATGATTTATTGCTGAAAGCCTGCGCGCAGGAATCTTTTCAACTAGATTAGCCCCAAGGATCCACAGACATCCAAAGGAGGTGGGATTTAATCCACTTGCAGCTATGTAGGGATTCTCTTTTCACTCCATCCCAGGCTCTCTACCATACCTCCTCCCACAATAATTCAACTTTATTCAAGGTGGCAAGCAGGGGTGGGATTCAGCCGGTTCGTTCCAGTTTGGGCGAAACAGTAGTTATGGCCAGTGGCCCCGATGCTATCCCGCTTTATACAGTCACTGTGTTTTTAACGCAGCGCACATATGCGCAAGGCTTGCATGCAAGCGAAGCTATCCCGTTCTATACAATTGCTGTGTTTATGACACAGTGCGCATGGGCGCGCGCACTCAGATGTTTGATTCTGGGCGAACCGGTTGTTAAATCATGTGAGGCCCACCTCTGGTGGCGAGGGAAGATCTGGCCTGGATGGGCGGTGTATAAATTTAATAAGTAAATAAACAAGTTTTGACCAGAATTCTTTGGACTTGCAGTCTTAGCGCTTACGTTAGTAGCTGTTGTGGTCCCGACAGCAGCCTGTGGAGCTGGCAGTGGAGTCGGACAGTGAGGAGGCTGGGGAGGAACATGGGCCAGTCCTGGAGTCTGGGGAAGGCCCGGACGAGGTCTCTGTGTCGGAGGCAGAGATGGGGCCAGGACCATCTGGGAGTGATGCGTGGACTCCAGAGCCCCCCAAGTCGGACAGCAGAGAGGCAGAGGAACAAGAGGAGTTCTGTTACCACAGAACTGAGAAAAAGTGACACAACTGTTTTTCACACTTAGAACCTTTGCAGCATCCCCATGATCACATGATCAAAATTCAGATGCTTGGCAACTGACTCAGAGTTACGTCCGTGGCTGTGTCCCCAAGGTCATGTGATCCGCATTGACAAGCAAAGTCCATGGGGGGGGAAGCCAGATTTGCTTAACGACTGTGGCGCTAACTTATCAACTGCAAGTGATTCACTTCAGAACCGTGGCGAGAAAGGTCGTAAAATGGGGCGACACTTAACAAGTGTCTCGGTTAACAACAGAAATGTTGGGCTCAATTGTGGTCGTACGTCGAGGACAACGTGTAAGGTTTTTGGCTCCATTGCTATTTCATCGGTGGGGTTGACAGACACTCAACAGGTGTTGGCAAAAATAGTCAGCCTTTCGGTCGCCACCGATACTAATATCCATGGAAAAGTTTATTTGTTGAGCCTGGAATCATGTCAAAAAATTCAGGCCAGAGACACCCGTATAAGCCCAACTGACTCCGGTGACTCTTCAACCCCTTGTTGTCATTGTACAGTGAGGAAAATATCTAATCTTACAACTGACCTAAACCAGCGCGATCCAGGGGTGAAATGCTCCCAGTTCCGACCGATTCACCCAAACCGGTAGTGATGGTGGCGCGAGGCTCCGCTCACGTACCCAGTCGTTGTTTTTTACCCTCTGTGCATGCGCAGAGGGTCCGCGTGGTGCATGCCCTTCTGAACCAGTTGGGAAGGTAAGTAGATTTCACCCCTGCCGCGCTCTCCAACTTTTCTGGCTTTGAGGACTGGCAGAGGGGTGGCAGGAGAAGAGGGGTTAGTTCCGTGTAAGCGACGGGCAAGCATGTGCGCGCAGCTCCGTTTGCGTGAGTGGCGGGCGCGCATACCCGCTCTTCACCCAGAAGGAGCTAAGCGCTGCACATCCTCACCTGATACTTCAGTGGCCCTGTTCTGAATGGAGTGCAGGTCCAGGGCAAGATGTCCTTGACTCCCCGAGAAAGGAATGTTGTTATGACTATATATCACCCTTGTTCCATACAATCCCCCCTCCCAGTTTCCCACAGTAGTAATCGTGGCAGGCCTGAAGATCCAATGCAAAAGATGGCTTCCAGGCCTGACACACGGCCTTGTGGTGTTGTCGGACCCCTAAATTACAAATTCAGATTTCGTTTTGGGTAGATTTGACTTGGCTATCATCTTAGTCGCTCTTCTCTTCACTTTTTCCAAAGTCTCAACGTCTTTTTTGTAACGGGGCCAAAACTGGATGCGGTACAGGTGTGGTCTTAACTAAGGCTTTATAAAGCGCTACTAACACTTCACATGATTTTGATTCTCCTCCCTTTTCTTCCTGTCCTTTTCCCTTTCTTCTTTCTCCTCTCCTCTCCTCTCTTCTCCCTTCCTCTCTCTCTACTCCTTCCCCTCTCTCCTGTTGTTTCCCTTTTCAGTTCAATCTAAAGCGGTATTCGAGCAGCCCCCGATTTTCTAATTATCTTTTTTCTCATTTCAATTTCTTATTCAGTTTTTTTTAAATTTCATCATTTGCATATATTTTTATAATATCTCACTTTTTTCTTTATCCCATGTGCTTTTTGTACTATGGTGACCAAAACTGGATTCAGTATTCCAGGTGTGGCCTTACTAAGATTAGTAGGTAAGGGCATGCTAACCAAACAGATTAAATAAAAATAAATAGATGAAAGAATCAGTACAGTTCACTGCTGACATTTGTTAACCTGACAAAACATTTGCTTTTGGAATCTGAAATTCTATGCAGGTAGTCCTCGACTTATAACGGTTCATTTAGTGACCGTCGTAAGTTACAACGGCGCTAAAAAAAAGGCGACACGACCCTTTTTCACACTTATGAACATTGCAGCATCCCCAGGGTCGTGTGATCAAAATTCAGGTGCTTGTGTCCACCAACTCGTATTTATGACGGGGTCACGACCTTCTGACAAGCAAAAGTCAATGGGGGGGAAAAACTGGATTCATTTAACAACCGTGTTACTCATTTAAGAACGGCCGCGATTCACTTAACAAACGTGGCGGGGAAAGTCGTACAACGGGGCAAAACTCACTGAACGAATTTCTCACGTAGCGACGTTAATTTGGGGCTCAGTTGTGGTCGTATGTTGAGGACTACCCATAGTCGGAGATCTTAAAAAAAAACAACATACCAACAACCTCAGAAAAATTCATATGGAATAAGCCCAGGGCAACAAACAATGCTTTCGCCACAGCTGTAAAACAAATCCCAGGTTAAGACCAAAACGAAGCATCTGTTCGCATCCTGAAGTTCATTCTCCAGATTTTCAAGAGTCCGAAACCAGCGTCCCAAAGGGGCAATGATCCGATCCAGAAAAGAGACTTTTGCAAGCAGCGGGACAGTTGCTAGCTTTGATTTAGACGGGTTAAAAATGAATGATACTTGGCAAATTGACATGGCTAATTCCAGCTTGTTGGCTGTCTTTATTTTTAATCCTCCCCCGGCGGTCCCGGGTCCTTTTCTCAGATTCACTGCCCTGCTCCTTACGGATTGAAAAAACAAAACAAAAAAAAACAACCTAGCCAACTGTGATTTGCCAAAGAGAACATGACGGATGCCAGGCATTGCTGGGGAACAGTTGCTCCATCCAATTTTAGAAGCATCCAACCTGCTGGGAGAGTTGAAAAGTTTTGGGCCTCCCGACCATCAGCATTTGTACCCGGCATTATGAAATGTGTTGCCTTTTTTTCATTCCAAGTTGGGGGGTTTTTTGCCTAGCAAACAAAATAACAGAGTTTAGAAGGGACCCTGGAGATCTTCTAGTCCAACCCCTTGCTTAGGCAGGAAACCCTACAGCAGTTCAGGCAAATGGTTATCCAACATCTTGTTAAAAACATCCAGTGTTGGAGCATTTACAACTTCTGGTGGCAAGTTGTTCCCCTGGTTAATTGTTCTAACGGTCAGGAAATTTCTCTTTAGTTCTAAATTGCTTCTCTCCTTGATGAGTTTCCATCCGTTGCTTCTTGTCCTGCCCTCAGGTGCTTTGGAGAATAGCTTGACTCCTTCTTCTTTG